>CM051026.1:91364125-92046625 GCA_027627225.1 Congeria kusceri
GAGACACTCGTGTCCGTTTCCTGGGTAGAACCAGTTATTGGTGTATTTTTGAGAAATATAATTAGAATGCTCATAAGAAGCGATCGAACTCACAATCTCCCGATCGCACGACGGACATAATATCCAGTACACCACTGTCGGCCACTTGTCACTTTTCAATAATTGTGATTTTACAGCTTAACTTCTATTTGTCCAAATATATACAACAATGCAAACTCCAAAAAAAAATTGATTCTAATTTTATCTGATAATAGTACGTTATAAAATTATCTGACATAAACATTTCTGCAAAACTATAAAGATAAATATATTTAACTAAACGCCCGTCCTATCTGTTGTGTTTATTGATACAAAAACAGTTAAAGGTGTTAAAGGTTAAAACTACACGAATATCGCATGCGTCGGAGGTATGTTGTGTTTACGTTGTTTGTGGAGGCTTACCGAGCTTAATTTTCCCTTTCTTATAGACAAGACTGTTGTTTCATGTTAAAATAATGTTAAAATTAGTTAAATTGATGTATGATTATATATACTTGCCAGTTGTGCTAGTAAATATCAATATTGAATGCCTTATTTTTTTATCTTCAAAATACAGTGTGTTGTTTCTAAATTCCTGATTCGATTTGTATATATTTTGTTTGCCGAGGTAACTTTTAATTTCATGCATAAAGCCTAGGTCACACATAGGTCGCCGACAGATTACCGACAACTGCAAACTAAACTTTGCGGCAATCAACGACAACCTCTGGCGACCAAACCCAGCAAAATGCAAAGTAAATGCGATCGGCCGTACGAAAAGTCGATGGTCTTTTGCCCATTAACAACCATTAAAACTGGCTGACTGCTGGTTAGCGATTGGTTGGCGACTAGTAGGCGATCGGTTGACGACTGGTCGGCGGTATTTGGATTATTCGATATCAATTTAGTCAGTTAAGTGATTGTTTCTCATTGTTCAAAAAGCATTTTCCAATATAAATGACCTTTGGCTATATGTGTATGCATTCCTTTTGAAAATGTAAGACAATGACTTTCTTTTTGATGTTTTGTTGATAATCAATATTTAATCCGATAATAATTGATATATTATTATCATCCGGTAACCTGTCTACTAAGTCCGGCAGCACAAGTTTGTATTGAGGTATACTATCAGGTACACTTTCCATATCCGGCAATACCCTCTTAAACTATTACTGTCAAGTGAATGAACGATTGAAAAATGGCCATCGACAACCAGTGTGACCATCGAAAACCAGTGTGACAATCAGTGTGACCATCGACAACCAGTGTGACCGTCGACAACCAATGTGACCATCGACAACCAGTGTGACCATCGACAACCAGTGACTATCGACAACCAGTGTGACCAACGACAACCAGTGTGACAGTCGACAACCGATGTGACCATCGACAACAAGTGTGACCATCGACAACCAGTGACCATCGACAACCAGTGTTACCATCGACAACCAGTGTGACCATCGACAACCAGTGACCATCGACAACCAGTGTGACCATCGACAACCAGTGTGACCATTGACAACCAGTCGCCGATTCCCAACAGCCTGTTAAAAACCCTTTAAAGACCATCAGCAACCACTGATTGTTGGTGGTCGGGAGCTGGTCTTAAGTTGATCGCAGGCTATATGTGACCGGCACTTAAGTGAGTAAATTTGTTCGATGAAATTACTCCACATTTTGAAAATATGTTTTGTTCCATAAAGAGTATGTACATTTGCATTTAAAGTCATATTGCAAAAGGGCACGTCTTTTCGGGTAAATATTAAATATTCCTTAAATTTCAGGGCCCAATCGGTTGATTCACAGAAGTGATTCTTTTGAAAACGCATTAGTGTGTATGTTTTTTATGAAATTGAGGTGCTCAAATCAAGACAATTTTCGATTTAGCGTTGTTTATCACCCATTAAACAACAATTTGGAGTTCTGATGCTTAGTCACGCGTCAGAACGACGATTACTTAAGAAATAATTTCGACTTATCGTTGTTTATCGGCCAATAAACAACGATTTCAAGTTCTGCTGTGTATGAATTAAACCACACATCGGAACAACAAAGAGTTTTTTATTGGCCGATATACAACGATAATGTAAACATTATTTCGATTCTATCATGATTTGACAAATCTAAACTTGAACAGACCCTTCTTCAAAACAGCAAAAATTTACACCTGTTTTGGTACCTTTTAATTATTTCAGATAATGTATGTCATGAATATTATAATACGTAAATCATATGATTTATTACAATCATATGTTTTATTACAAACATTCTCTAAACAAGAGGGCCATGATGGCCCAAAGCACTCACCTGAGAACTGGTACAGATGAAGACCATACTGTTGTGACAGGTTTGAAAATTGAGGTATCTTTACAATACACAGAGGGGGTAGAATCAATTTTGATTCAAAACATCGGTTAAGTTCAATGGGCTAACTGAAGTATGAGTTGGGTAGTGGATGTGTGTTTTTTTGCTAATGGTTCTCAATTCATTTTTTTTTCGATATTCTTACCTGACTCTTTTTCACATTCAGTCATCGACAATTCTGGAAAATGCGCAAACAGTAGATTTTGATGTCTTTTTCGCAAACAGTTTTGGAAGACTAGTTGCAATGCGATAATTGCGATGGCTGTGCTATAAGGAAAAGTTTTGCTTTTTCTTTGATAATTTTCTTTCCGAAGATGATAAAAGATGTTAATGCAGGCTCTGAATACATCAAAGTTGCACGTACAAATAACTGCATGCAAGTCTTGCAACTGTTAGAAATCAAATTTTATCAATCAATTTTTATGGTCATGCGCAAACTGTGTAAGTTTGGTCAACATAGTAACAAAAATCGTGTGTGCAAGCCAATCATTGATAACTTGTTGATGTTTTTTTCCACACACAAGGGGAAATAACTCTGGTGTTTCTGGCCCGATCATGCTTATATTCTTTTTCAGCTGTAGTCGTACGTTTATGGACAAAATGTTCACGATTGGTGAAGATTGGATGAAAAATGAAGGCCATGTTTGTATATTTTGTTAATAAACACAGGACAATAACTCTGGTGTTTGAAACACGATCTGACACGTTTGTGCCATCTGATGAGATCTGATGGTTATACACAAACTGTGAAAGTTTAGTTACGATTGGATGGAAAATATCGTTGTTTATCAGCACGAACAAGGGGCAATAACTCTCGTGTTACTGGTTTGATCCGACACAATAACAATCCCATTCGAGATTTTATGGTCATACACAAACTGTGCAAGTTTGGTTAAGATTGGATACAAAGTGAAGTTTCCAGCGTGAATAAGAACCCTATTGTTGACGGCACACGGATGACTTACGACGGCCGAGGCAGGAGAGGTCTCCTATACCAATAGCACACTGAGCACTTTGTGGTCAGGTGAGCTAAACAACTAAATTAAATTGATGCGTCTTTAAAAAAATTAGCTAACAGACGCAACACACGTGTTGCATTTGTTTGAAGCAATACTGCTTTTCCGCTATTCATTGTGGTCTGTTATTGGTGTCAATTGTAAATAAATATATCTACATCCAAAACTGATTTAAGTTTCATCAACTTTTGTGTAAAATCGGTTGTTCATCATAATTCACCTCAATATTTTCCCACAGAGGGAAGTGGAGTGCATATACGGGACTTAAAACTGAAAGCAATTCGAGAAAGTCAGGAATACGACACGCCAAATGATTCCGGGTCCCGAGAAATAAACTTTGTTCGGATTTTAAATCCCAGTTAATATTGGCACTGGGCCATTTGATACATCAATTAAGCAAATCCCATTGAAAGGAGTTATCCCCTGTGTTTGCACGCTTGGGGAAAATATAATGATGATAGGTGCATCACTTTAGAATTCCCAATTGGTTAACTATAACGATACTCAGGACACTATCTTTGGAAGCGTGTAATACATACATTTTTAACAGATAATCACATTAATATATGACAATCGAACGCGTGTGTGTTCTAAATTAATTAAAAGTTTTATAAATTCGTAGATTACATCGAATTTGCAATCTACCTCTTGTACAAACACTTTTAAATGCTTGTGTGTACGTAAAATGTAAAGGCAATCATGCGGTTTGATATATTAAAACGTATTCTTCTTTGGTCATTAAGCAAGAATTTCATTTAAGTTCTAACTCTTGTAAAATTTAAATGTCTTAAATAGCAACACATTACAACAAATTGACGTTATGTCTTAGAAGTTAAGAGCTGTTCTCGATATCTATAGACATGCAGGAACGTTTTAGTTTTGTTTCCTACATTTGTAAATAAATAAATAAATTCAAACATAGCTTGTTACGTTTGTAAATGCTTAAAGAATTGGACCATAGCTCGCGTTCAATATCGAAGCACAGTGCCAAAGACCAGGGCTTTTTTTGCCCAAATTGGGAAGACGCCCTAGCTTGTCCATTTTGGGAAAAACAAGCGCGTGAAACGATGAAATTGGGAAGAATTCACGCGTAAAAAGTTGAAATTGGGAAATAGGTTCTTTTAAGTTAAAAAAAAAAATCCACACTTTTCATGTTCATTCATATTTGCCTATAACCGATCAGATTTTGAATTTTGTAAATTAATCCTGTTTGTCTGTGACTTTCGTGCTTGTTTATTTATAGCAACAAAACAACAGGCTATCAGAACCATAATAAAAATAAATAATTTTCACAGTGTCACAGTTTGACCTAATCTAAAATCTGTTAAATTACGTGCCACCAATGACAACGTCTTTTAAACAACAGTAGCTTTAAAAATTAACAGCCGAAATACACGCTGTCAACGTCAATTATTTTCATTGTTTTCTTGCCACATCGACAAAATCAATCAAACAGAATACGTTAAACATATTAACCTTTGTCTTCTTCGTTACCCCGCAGTCGAATAACGATCGTTCATTTCCTTTCTGTCGCTTATTTAACGACTTTTTATAGTATTTGCTATTGTGCGACATGACCAGATTACGAGGCAGTGAATCATCGCGAGTAAACTCCCTTACCATTGAAATGAGAGAAAACGAAAGTATTTATAGGGCCGCTTCTGTTTTGTACGTCACGAGGCAGTAAGTCATCGAGAGTTAACTCCCTTGCCATAGGGCCGCTTCTGTTTTGTACGTCACAATAAACAAGCATACGCGTTTGTGTTGAATGTACTTCACTCGGTCGGAATACGATTATCATAAAACAACAGGTGGTGCTTTCACACCACACTACTTTTGACAGGACTATTAAACAAACAAGATGTCACAATCGATTATGCCAATTAGGTGCGTCCCTCTTGATAACAGATGGTTCTCTACCAGTTAATACTGCCCATGAAATATACAGTAACATTGATCCATCCTTGTTTTTGAGTTTATGTGCATTTGATTAGCATATTGCGTGTTTTACTCAAGCATCACAATTTACGGGTTTACCATACACCAGTCAGCCTTAACACTTACTTACCTTTACGCAAAACAAATGTTTAATTGGGGTACTTTAATTGAAGGGCATAACAATATTGCACGCTACACAAAACAAACAAAACTCACAATTTACTAACAGAAATCGACGTAGTTTGTTACATGTACTTTTTTTCAATCATGAAATAGTATTGTGTTTTCAAAATAGAAGTATCGTCCAGATGTGAACTTAATTTTGCAACTTTCTTTATCTGCCAGATTCCGGCCGCCAATGCCGATCTATACGGTTATCCGGATAGTATCCGGATATTACATACGAATAACCAGATACCAATCGTGAGTGCGGAATTGTGTAGAGCGGGTATTTTAGACATTGTGGTTGGGTGACTGTGTAGGTTCAACGGGCGTGTCAGTCATGGTAGTAAGATCTCTTTCAGTAGAACGGGAGTGTCAGACATGATAGTAGGGTGTCTATGTCATTACAAAGGATGGGTCAGACATTATAGCAGGGTATCTGTGTCAGTAATACGGGTGTGTAAGACATGGTAGTAGGGCATCTGTGTGGTACAACGGATGCGTCAGACAGGGTAGTAGGGTGTCTGTTTCAGTATAATGGGAGTGTCAGACATGGTAGTAGGGTGTCTGTGTAGGTACAACGGATGTGTCAGACATTGTAGTAGGGTGTCTGTGTCAGTACAACGGATGTGTCAGACAGGGTAGTAGGGTGTCTGTGTGGTACAACGGATGTGTCAGACATTGTAGTAGGGTGTCTGTGTGGGTACAATGGATGCGTCAGACAGGGTAGTAGGGTGTCTGTGTCAGTATAATGGGAGTGTCAGACATGGTAGTAGGGTGTCTGTGTAGGTACAACAGATGTGTCATACATTGTAGTAGGGTGTCTATGTCAGTACAACGGATGCGTCAGACAGGGTAGTAGGGTGTCTGTGTAAGCATAATGGGAGTGTCAGACAGGGTTGTACGGTGTCTGTGTAGGTACAACGGATGTGTCAGTCGTGTAAGTAGGGTGGCTGTGTCAGTACAACGGATGTGTCAGACATGGTAGTAGGGTGTCTGTATCAGTACAACGGGCGTGTCAGACATGGTAGTAGGGTGTCTGTCAGTACAACAGGTGTGTCAGACATAGTAGAAGGGTGTCTTTGAAGGTACAACGGGTGTGTCAGTCTGTGACAGTACAACGGATGTTTCAGACATGGTAATAGGGTGCCTGTTTCAGTACAACGGATGTGTCAGACATAGTAGTAGTGTGCCTGTGTAGGTACAACGGGTGTGTCAGTAGGGTGTCTGTGTCAGTACAACAGATGTTTCAGTCATGTCAGCAGGGCAACTGTGTCAGTACAACGGATGTGTCAGACATGGTAGTAGGGTGCCTGTGTCACTACAACGCGTGTGTCAGACATGGTAGTAGGGTGCCTGGGTCAGTACAACGGGTGTGTCAGACATGGTAGTAGGGTGAGGGTGCCAGTACAACGGGTGTGTCAGTCATGGAAGTAGGGTGTCTGTGTCAGTACAAAGGGTGTGTCAGTCATGGTAGTAGGATGTCTGTGTAGGTACAACGGATGTGTCAAACATGGTAGAAGCGTTCCTGTGCCAGTACAACGGACGCATCAGACATGATAGAAGAGTGGCTGTGTCAGAACAACGGGTGTGTCTGACATGGTAGTAGGGTGCCTGTGTCAGTACAACGGGTGTGTTAGACATGGTAGTAGGGTGCCTGTGTCAGTACAACGGATGTGTCATACATGGTGGTAGGTAGCCTGTGTCAGTACACCGGATGAGTCAGACATGGTACAAGAGTGCCTCGGTCAGTAAAACGGGTGTGACAGACATGGTACAAGAGTGCCAGTGTCAGTACAACGGGTGTGTCAGACATGGTAGTAGGGTGCCTCTGTCAGTACAACGGGTGTCTCAGACATGGTAGAAGAGTGCCTGTGTTAGTACAACGGGTATGTCAGACATGATAGTTGAGTGCCTGTGTCAGTGCAACGGTGTGTCAGACACGGTAGAAAAGTGCCTGTATCAGTACAACGGGTGTGTCAGACTTGGTCGTAGGGTGCCTGTGTCAGTACAACCGGTGTGTCAGACATGATAGAAGAGTGCATGTGTCAGTACAACGCGTGTGTCATACACGGTAGAAAGGTGCCTGTGTCAGTACAACGGATGTGTCAGACTTGGTAGTAGGGTGCCTGTGTCAGTACAACGGGTGTGTCAGACTTGGTAGTATGGTGCCTGTGTCAGTATAACGGGTGTGTCAGACATGGTAGTAGTTTGTCTCTTTCAGTACAACGTCTGTGTCAGACATGGTAGTAAGGTGCCTGTGTCAGTACAACGGGTATGTGAGACCTGGTGATAGGATGCCTGTGTCAGTACAACGGGTGTGTGAGATATTGTAATAGGGTTTCTCAGTCAGTACAACGTGTGTGTCAAACATAGTAGTAGGGTGCCTGCGTCAGTTCAACGGGTGTGTGAGACGTAGTAGTAGGGTGCCTGTGTCAGATACTGTAGCAGCGTGTCGGTGTCTGTACAACGGGTGTTCGACACATGACAGTAGGTTGCCGTTGTTAGTACCACCGATGTGTGAGACATGATAGTAGGGTGCCGGTGACAGTACGACGGGTGTGTGAGACATGACAGTAGGCTGCCGTTGTCAGTACAACGGGTGTGTGAGACACGATAGTAGGGTGCCGGTGACTGTACAACGAGTGTGTGAGATATAGAAGTAGGGCACCATTGGCCGTACAACGGGTGTGTGAGACATAGTTGTAGGATGCCGGTGTAAGTTCAGCGAGTGTGTGAGACATGATAGTAGGGTGCAGGTATCAGTACAATGGGTATGTGAGACATAGAGGTAGGGTGCCTGTGTCGGTACAATGGGTGTGTGAGACATCGTAGTAGGTTGCCTGTGTCAATACAACAGGTGTGTTAGACATAGTAGTAGGGGGCCTGTGTCTGTTCAACGGGTGTGTGAGACGTAGTAGTAGGTTTTCTATGTCCGTACAACGGAGGTATCAGACATGGTTGTAGGGTGCCTGTGTTAACACAATGGGTGTGTGAGACTTGATAGTACGGTGCCGGTATTAGTACAATGGGTGTGTGAGACATAGTAGTGGGGTGCCTGTGTAAGTACAAAGGGTGTATCAGACCTAGCAGTAGGGTGCCTGTGTGAGTAGAACGGGTGTGTCAGACCTTGCATTTGGGTGCCAGTGTCATTACAACGGGTGTGTCAGACCTGGCAGTAGGGTGCCTGTGTGAGTACAACGGGTGTATCAGACCTGGCAGTAGGGTGCCAGTGTCAGTACAACTGGTGTGTCAGACCTGACAATAGGGTGCCTGTGTCAGTACAACTGGTGTGTCAGACCTGGCAGTAAGGTGCCTGTGTCAGTACAACGGGTATGTCAGACCTTGCAGTCAGGTGCCAGTGTCAGTACAACGGGTGTGTCGAAATGGCAGTAGGGTGTCTGCGTCAGTACAACGGGTGTGTAAGACCTGGCAGTAGGGTGTCTGTGTCAGTACAACGGGTCTGTCAGACCTTGCAATAGGCTGCCTGCGTCAGTACAACGGGTGTGTCAGACCTGGCAGTAAGGTGCCTGTGTCAGTACAACGGGTGTATCAGACCTGGCAGAAGGGTGCCAGTGTCAGTACAACGGGTGTGTCAGACCTGGCAGTAAGGTGCCTGTGTCAGTACAACGGGAGTGTCAGACCTGGCAGTCGGGTGCCTGTGTCAGTACAACGGGTCTGTCAGTCTTTGCAGTCGGGTGCCAGTGTCAGTACAACGGGTGTGTCGAAATGGCAGAAGGGTGTCTGCGTCAGTACAATGGGTGTGTAAGATCTGGCAGTAGGGTGCCTGTGTCAGTACAAAGGATGTGTCAGACATGGTAGTAGGGTTCCTGTGTCAGTACAACGGGTGTGACAGACATGGTAGTAGGGTGCATATGTCAGTGCAACGGGTGTGTCAGACCTTGCAATAGGGTGCCTTTGTCAATACAACGGATGTGTCAGACATGGCAGTAGGGTGCCAGTGTCAGTAAAATGGATGTGTCAGACGTGGTAGTAGGGTGCATATTGGAACAAATAGATGTAATTACCAGCATAAACTAGCATGTTCCAATCTAAGTTACAATGAGCCCATGAAAAGCAAATATGGTCATGTATTAACGTCCATTTGCCGTTATTTACACTTTTTGACAATAAGTCAATGTGTGCAATCTGCAAACTGTTATTAAGGTGTTCTTCAAAGATTTAGTGTATAAGTTTTACTATTACGTAACGCGTCCATGAGCCGATAATTTCAACCGAATCGTTGCGTATATATTATGTCAATTAAAGATAAAATGTATATTTCCAAAAGCTTCTCATTGAAAGCATGTATATCCTAGCGTAAGTGGTTTAGAAAACGCATTTAACGAGTTTACTGTGTACAGACACAGCGGCGTGTCCAACGAATTTAATTTGAATTAGAAATGAATTGTTTCTTGCTTCGAACCATAACATACTTATATTTGGTGTCCTAGGTTACTGATTAATCAATTACGTCCCCGCATATATCAGCCACTTACACAAAACAAGTATCACTGTATAGGCGACACATTTTTGCTCTAATTTGCCCTGCTTTATTTCAAACTGATATATCCATAGACGTTTATTTTGTGTGTCACGTATTCCAAAAACGAAGCACAGAGTATATACAAAAAAGCGAAACACACTTATGATACCCGAATATATTGGAATTATAGAGTATTTCATGAAAAATTAACATCAATTGAAATTGATACAATTAAGCATTGGCATTAGTAACACTCGTCGGTAGTTCGGTAAACACTGATTAAGTAACATGCAGTTACAACTACACGTTTTAATGTGTTAGTCAGACTGGCCGAGTGGTTAGCCTAATAACTTTTGAGGTCGTACATGTACGTTCGAGTCCTGGCGTGCAAAACATGTTTACGATAGTTTTTACTTTACATAATTTTTCTTTTGGTAAGAGCAGCTGCTTTATATTGTTTTGCAGTTAAGCTTTTTAAGTTTTCAAGCAAAAATGCAAAAAAAATCTGTGAATATGCCCCTTTAAATTATCCATAACGAGGTATGAATGGCTATTGCTGAAACTGAATTAAATATCGTTTCAGCTTCATCCAGTCTTTTTATAACATTTGCATTTATTGGCTAAGTATATTTTATTGAATGCACTATGCATATTAATCAATCTGATTTTATTTGTGTGTACTGAATGCCTGCTCATCAACGGACAATGTTTAAAACTAAACATAAAACGTGCAACACGAATTTTCGATAAACCTCAACACTCTAAATTTATTTTTCACAAAATGCTTATTTAAAGCATATTCGGCGGTCCAAATATCAAAATACATAATATCAGTTTATTTTGAAAACAGATTAGTGCTTTTTGCCAAACTGTGATTATAAAGGTGAGCTAGAAAAACAAACGTGTTTGGGGCTCCTGCGCAACTCTGTGACCATTATCATTATTAGCAATATAAATGACGAGTGTTACCTGTCCTTACATGTGCTCAATTGAGCTTAGTATAACAAGAAAGTGTTGGGACTACGTCAATACAATGTGACGATTTTCTGAATTAGCAATAACAGAGACAATAGTTAGCGTTTGATACGTCGACGACGACAAGTGGGGTTATTTACCCCCGGCACTTCGGTTAAAAACCATTGCCCGACCACACTGCTTAACATTTAAAACTCTGCTTGAATAAAACTATAATACATCCTTTCTTTTAAAGGGTGTGACACATAAAATTTTGCATTGTGGGTGCGGTTCTTTATATAAAAATCTAAGCGCAAAAATATATCAGAAGTACATAAAAATACTGTTTTTTAATAAATCTTTGTAATTTGTAAACCAAAATGGTAATATATGCTTTACAAATATCTTTACTTAATTTATACAACACGTGTATAAACTTTAAAATTGAATATACAGCCTTTAAGAGGAATGCGATAGGGTGGGAATCTAATTTGCATACTGAGCTTGATGCTCAAAACGGATAGTTATTGAACAAATCTAAATTCTCGTTACTAATCCGTCTGACCAATCAGCATGAGGCTTATATAATGACGTTAGGGTTGAGAGAGTATGCACTATTATGAACAACTGCAAAGAAATATTGAAAATAAAAGATCTGCTAGATGAAAATATGCAGATTTTAATATGAAAATGTTTATAACATTTGTGAGAATTAATTTCTCTATGAATGTAACATATTTATATATTCTTTAATAAAGTATGAAGAAACTTTGATGTGTAATTTGTGTTTATTTGTTTTTTTCTTTGCACTTTAATACTTAGATAGAAAAGAATAGAGATGATAGCCCAACATAATAAGATTTAATGATGGAAACACATAATTGTATATGTATCATCATTTTTCTAGACCCATTTTTCAGCATATGCTGTAGTGGGATTGTTGGAGTCTTATTAACTTAAAGATCTGGAAGAAATATATGATTCAATAACCATATACTTTTAAAGAAGTTTGGAAACAAGGGTACAATAGAACCGGTTGTTTATTTAAAATAAAATAATGAACAGTTTAATGTTTTACCAGATCTCTAGGTGGTTCAACATAGTCGTACAGAATAGATATGATATTTGCATGTCTTTGCTACAATTTTATGCTGCCGGTATATGAAAAGGCAGAAAATTAACACTAAGTTACTTAGAAATGCTGCCATAATAAATAATACTCTGAATAAAATGAGTATTATAATGTAAAGCAATAAATCCTTAGTATTTAGGGTTCTAACCCTGTTTAACTGTATGTGGAGTAAGAATACTCTTATAATAAGTAAAATGGATCAAGGGTCACTAAATAGTGAAGATTTAATATAATATAAATGAAAAAGGACTTGCATAGGCAAGTATGTTATGTGTGTAAGTAATTTTAATTTATTAAAATTTGTGCGACACGCGATTTACTTATGTTGAACGCTAGCGGACAGGAAATATAGCGAGGTGCTCCAACTTAAGACCCTGTCTGTTTGGTACCTTAAGAAAGTTGGGCTATTTTAAAATGGTGGTTCCCCCCAGGGTGGCATTAAAACAATTGTAAAAACTAAATTTATTTATACACATAAAATGCAGTAATATAGGCTGCTAGTTACAAAACAGTCACCTAGATAGGGCCACTTTAAAACAATATGTTAACAACATAACCTATAATACAGTTAAGAGTTAAAGAAACAAGAACATTTTTTATAATATTTACAAGTTAAAATTGCTTTACATGGGAGAATATGATACTGTGTACCTTTAAGGTAATACACAGTAATGAACTCGGTATAGACATATAGCCACCCTGGGAGGGATAAAATGGTATATTGGAAGTGTAGGATTAGGAGGCCAGCAGGGGGTTAGGGTCTTGGTTGGGTTGAAAAGAAGGGGACATAATTGAATGGGTAAAGGCGTAGCTATTGGAGTTGTGTCCCATGGACCAGTGGGAGTGCACGGCTAGACTAAATTATTTAAAAGTAGGCAAAACAAGCAGAAAAGACATAGTATCTAAAAAAAATGAATAATTCAAGTAGGAAATGATACCAACAATGTAAAATTGGACTATAATACGGGATTGTAACTAATCCATGATAAAACAACTTGCAAGGGGTCATATCCAGATAGTAAAATTATATGGATAAAACACAGTAGTTCACACTGTACCTATCACAGTATGCCAAATATAATAATATTAAAAACTCCAATATCAATAAAGTGGTATTGGTCTTGATAAGACCCAATGCAAATAATTGCAAGGTTCACAGATCCTTGCGCTGTGCACTCCAGTCCGACGTGGTTCTTTGAGGATGAGAGGGAAAGGGGGGTGTCAGAGGGGAAGGGAGGGGGTGCAATGCAGTCAACTGTACCCAGAAAAATGGACAGCCCCACCCTTTCTGATTATTAAAAACTGCAATAAAAAGGGGGCTTATTAAGATACTGAGAAAGGTAAATGGTGTACCATCGTAATACTCTCGTCTTAAAAATGTTTTTAGAATAAGGAATACCAGGTTAATACCACTGACTCTGTTTAGAAAGGGCAGAAAATTCCATAGTTTGCCAATAAAAGCTAAAACAGTAGTTAGCATTGAAAACTCATAGAGAGACAATGCAATAAGAACTATATACAGAAACTGCAATGTATCACAAAAATAATAAAAACAATTACAGGAACTGTATAGAAGATGGTTGGGGGTGGACTGCTCCCCCCCCACCCACCAATGACCTAGATCTTGTCAGCTAGCTGACAGTCTAGAAGGAATTTTGTCAGGGCAGAAAAGACCAGCCCCTTAGCCACTCCTTTGGGTTCTAGCACGTTGGTAAGGTTTAAAATTAGTTCATGGGAGTGCAATGCGGCCCGGAGCTGGTCCCTCTGCCCTATAAAGGTGTTGCACTGTAGCAGTAGGTGGGATGCTGGGAAAGGCTCCCGGCACTGTGGACATGCAGGGTCTACCCCAAGGACATACTTTCCCTCGCCACCAGGTAGAATAGTGGTTTCCATCCTCAGGCGCGTGATGGCTCTGTCAAGCACAATGATTGCTGAGTATTCGAGGGTCTGAGAAAAGTATGTCGGTAGGCAGAAAAATTGGCGGTCTTGAGATTCCACTCACTAAGGACAAATTTCTTTGCCAGTGAGTAGATCATGGTCGGCGCCAGGGATTCCCCAGCATCGACAGTCCCCCTCCTGAGACCCTCCTTAGCCCCCCTGTTCATTCCCACTAATGTCGACGTGTGCTAGACACCATACTAAAGTGACCTTTAAAGATTTATCTAGGCACCGTTAATGAAGTTTCAAAATGTTAGATAAAGTATCAGGCCTAGCTCTGCTATTTCCGTTTTTTGATAGACTCAAGAGATGACAAAAGTTCAGCCAATTCAATAGAAAGATGGTTGCCGAATCGGTGGGTTTTTGTAATGTTTTTAGAAGGAATAACAAATGAATTGGCTATCAATCCAGAGTTAGGGCATTTGGAGCCATCTGTATAGATTTTTAGGTGCTCAGCATACCTGTTATCAATACGAATGAGAGTTTTTGACTTAACGAGCTGCGGTAAGTCAGATTTCGTGAGGGTCTTTGATAAAGTTATGTCTACATCAACAGGTCTCAGGGTCCAGGGGGGTGTTTTGGACGGTCTCAGGTTGCTACAGGGGTCTTGTCGAGACAGGCATCCTCCAACAGGGTCTTAATACTCGCCCGAAGGGGAGCTATATGTGTTTTCGCTTAAGTATTTTTCCCTTGATGAAGGTGCCAGTCCCGACAATCTGGTTCACGGGATTTGAACCACGCCAGGACATGGCTCTGGCCCAGAAATTAATAGACTGCTACTTGCGGCGCAGACTCAGAGGCAGCAAGCCCGCATCCTCCTCAAGCATGTCACTAGGGGTACATTTCAGGGCCCTCAGAGCTATCCTAAGTGCCATGTTCTGAATGGCATCTACCATTTTAAGGGTGTTTGGCGTTGCACATGCATATATTTGGGCTTCATAATATATCTTCGGACATATAAGGCACTTGTAGAGAAGTAAGATGCTATTTTTTATCAGAACCGAAACCTGTGCCTCTTAACACTCTCATTAAATTTAAGTCACTTTCCCACCGTTCAGCCAAATATTTGAAGTGGTGAATAAAGTTTAACTGTTTATCTAGGTACAAACCTAGAAATGTCACCACTTTTTCAAAAACAATTTTGGTGCCGCCTAAATATAAGTCCAAAGAGTGCTTAATTTGGTCGCCAAATGTCATACCTACTGTTTTGGTCGGTGAAATTTTAAATCCCCATTCTATTGACCATTTCCATATGGAGTCTAGACCTGCTTCAGCCCTCTTTTGCAGGCGTGACATATTAGACCCCTTTAACCAAGTGCCAGAATCATCAGCAAACTGTTAGATAACCATTCCAAGGTCTTTGACGGTTTCAGGAAGATCATTGACGATGTGGGAGAACAGAGTTGGGGATATTACGGACCCCTGGGTACCGCGGTCAGTTATGGCTTCCTCTGATAACTCCCCATTGACCTTGACCTGAATTTTCCTGCCCTCTAGGAAAGCTCTGATGTAATGTAAGCAGTATCCAGTGATTCCATAATCAGCTAGCTTTTTTAAGATGCCAAAAGTAGAGGTTAAATTGAAGGCCGCCTGATGGTCCAAAAATAAAGCTACTACTGATTGGCCTTGATTTTGAGAAGAAAGGATATCGTGTAGTCTTGCTAGTTGATCAAGAGTTGAACGCCCATTCCGAAAGCCAGACTGGAAGTGGTTCAGTATATTTTTAGTTTCCAATAAGTGCTCTAATCTGTTTTTTACCATTATTTCCAATAATTTGCCTGAATGAGAGGTAAGACTTATTGGACGCTATGATTTTGGATCACTTTTGTCCTTACCAGGTTTTGGAATAGGAATCACTGTGGCCTGCTTCCATTCGAAGGGGGGGGGGGGCGTCCCCGATTTGTATACTTGATTTAATAAGTCAAGCCAGATTTTAAGAGTTATGGCCGGCATATTCTTGAACATCATATATGATATTCTATCTGGGCCTGTTGCAGAGTTACTCCTACTATTAATTGCATTAATTAATTCAGTCATTGTAAAAGGTAAATTAAAATGTGTTTATTCTCCGATTCAAATCGCCTTTGATAGTCCAATGTTTCTTGAGGGAGATTTAAATCACTGGAGACAGATTTAAAAATGTGTAATCCAAAATTGAGTCTTTTCCCTAGGGGTTGTGGCAATTTCGCCTTTAATTTTTAGTAGCAGTACAGGATTTATGCGATTTCCTTTAATTATGTGAATCTTTTGCCAAAAATCCCTAGAATTACTTTTATTAGCAACTGCTGATTCACAGAATTCTTTCCAATTTTGAGTTTTTGCTTTCAAAATAACCCGCTTTGCTGAATTTTCTAGGGAGCTATAGTTTTTGAGATTGTGCTCAGCGGGGTTATTTTCCTGTACCGTTTTAGAGCACGCCTCACTCCACCAGGCAATTCCTTCTGGCTTTTTCCTTACCGGAGGCGACGGGAATGCTGCACTCTGCTATGGACAGGATCTTATTTGTTAAAATAGAACAAAAGGTACTGGGGTCCTGGGAGTGAACATCTGCTAGGGAAAGATCTGAACAGAGATCCCTGAACTGATCCCAATGTGCTTATTTAGAACATGTTTCTGCTCCCCTGAGCTGGGGGCATCAGTTCCTTGTGCAAGATAGTTGAACAACATAACCAATTGTGGGAAATGATTAGATCCAAAGTTATCCGAGACAGTGTCCAAAACAGAAGCACTGGCTAGCTCGGCACTAGCTGCTGTAAGGTTGATACGTGTTAATGACCTGGAGAGGTTAAGTCTGGTTGGCGAACCGTTATTGAGCAAGACAAGGTAATGCTCATCCAAACATTCTATGACCTGGCGACCTGCTGCATCTGAGTTATTGGAACCCCAAGCGGGGTGGTGTGCATTAAAGTCCCCTGTGAATAAATATTACATCATATGGTCCTTTAATGGTCCTTAAGTCTGTAAAAAGTCCATTTAAAGTCTCAAGATCACAACCTCTTGAGTAAAGATTGACCAATATAAGGAGCCGGTTCTTATTTATGACCAATTTTATTGATAGTGCCTCAATAACAGTGATATGATTTTTAAATTTGCATGTAAAACCAGGTATTAATTTGGATTCATTTCTTGGAAATTTAGTTTCTTAAAAGGCGAGAACATGAATGTTGGGGTTCTCGTCTTAGAAATGTTTTAATTCTGAGTGTTTAATGGAGGTTAAACCTCCAAAATTGAAAGATACAATGTTAAGGTCACTGTCCATAGTGATTGGAAATCAGCCTGCGCTTGAAATTGTTCAACTTGGCATGTGGAGATCTAATGACCACCTTATGGCCGGAGAAGGCTCCTTTGAGCTTCGCCGGGGTCCGAGCCGGCCCCGCTGGCCTGGATTTCTTTGCGGAGGGGGGTTTGGAGGGGGGACCCAGGGTCAGGAGGTATCGGAGGATCCTTAGTTCCAGAATGGCTTTCAGTGTCAGATATAGTGACCTTAGGGATTAATTTTGATATAGATTCCCTGCCCTTTTTGAATCGGAAATCTATTTTACTAGCAATATATCCAGTAACCCGACACCCAGTTGACCTGTCACGGTCCTTTATTATCTAAGCAATTAGATCCGTAAGCTCGCTGGCGATAACGGTGACATGTCGCTGGCGGATCTTTAATTTTAATGCATGAGTCTCCTGAGAGCGAGTTGCGCTTGCTGTTATTAAAGACAGGAGAACTCATAGGGGATGTCTGGGTGTCGACCATTCTGGGACGGTTTGGGGGCACACTAAGCAAGGGCTCCTCCTCTATCTCGCAGACGTCTGAGATAGTGCGATTCTCTAGGATACTAGAGTGCACTGACAACAGAGAGTCATTACCGGTAACGTTGTATAGTGAGTTGTCGGAAATTGTATAGCTGGAACAAGTGGTGCTACTACAATCCGGCAACCGGCAAGACCCCCTGGGACCCGCAGGAGGGTGTCGCTGATTGGGTGTGGCCCCCTGAATAGGTGAAACAGGGGGGTGGGGTTGATTTTGCATGTGTATGGTGTGCAACCGGCTCCAAGGGAGGAATAACCTGTGTAAGTGGGAGGCTGCTTACCAGTTGAGGGGGGGGGGGTAACCTTACCAACTGGGTTATCAACTGAAGATCATGCGCACCCTGTATCGGGCATGCTAGGGCCGGGGGCAGCATGTATGGGTGGAGACCTGGACCTGGAGTCGGTTGGTGTTGGAGTGTGTTGGACACCCTCCTTGTGGGCCACAGTATCAAGTGCTAATAGCTTCCACTCCGCCTAAGACCAAGAAACACCATAGAAACTCGAATAAGAGGCAATGTTTAATGCTCTCTTATATGACGGACAACCTTGGTAGGAGGCAGAGTGCGGGCCACCGCACTTAACACAACGGCGGATGTTACGGGTGCATTGACGTAGGCACAAGGTTCCGGAACAGCGGCAACAAATAAAAGGGTGACGACATTTACCCCCGCTGGCGGTGTGTCCGTACCCCTGACAGCGATAACATCTGACAGGGGGTACGGGGCAAGGTCTAATGTCCAGGGAGATGTTGGTCCCCGCAACGCAGACCTTGTGAAGAACTGGACCAGAGGTAAGTAAAGTTATTTTAACCAGCCACGGAAAACCAGGAGGGGGTGGCCTAGAGGGCTTGACCCGGTCTAATTTTGTAATTTAACGACTACCAAAAGATGCAGGGGGAAAATGTAGGCATCCTTGAAGTTCAAGACGGTCCTGGTTCTCCGGGATCCCTGCAATAAGACCTGAAGCCGTCCTCATGTTTGACGGTAATAAGGCCCGGACCGCGACAGCACCAAGTTTAAAGACTCCTTTGGAAAGGATACTGGTGAGCGCCTGAGCGGACTTTAGCTGTAAAAGAACACAGACAGAGGCCAGAGGCACAGTCCGCTCAATAAGTCTGGGGAGTTCCTTGGTCAGACACAAGGCCAGTTCAAAAATAGTAAAGAGGGTTGTTAATTTTCCTACACTTCTGACTGACTGGAGGAGGCACAGGAATTGCAGGGTGTTATAGGACAGGTGGTGTGTGTCCTGCCCAGTAAGTGCCTCCCCTAGAAAGGGGACAGGTTCGTGCTCCGCCCCTTAATGCTTGTTGTTGTTCCCTGGGCATGGTGGGAATAATGTATGACGTGTCAGCGTATAGAAGATGTGTATACGTAAATGCGTAGTATAAACGTATAACGTGAGAAAACGATTCGTATAGAGTAGCAAGTATAGGTAAGGTGTAAATGCGTACAATACGTGTAATTGCCTGGGACAAGACTAAAGGAAGGGATGAAAAGTGCAAATACTCTAGATTTGATATTACTAATTGATAGGCAATAACTTTAAGTAATGTAAGGTTCACGATTATTATTATTATAATAATAAAATTTATTTTCCCTAAGAAGCTACCACAGAGTAGTACTCGATTTGTTACCTCCCCTTCTACTTCCGTTATAAACCATGGTTTGTTTAAGTTACAATTTTAACACTACAAACATGAATAAGTTAATATATAACGCATTTTATGTGAAAAAAATAATTATTCAGCGACTAATTGTTGAAATTATTGCATTTAAGCGCGTAATTTTTTTTTAATCGGACTTGACTTTAACCGATTTTTTTTTACATCCGCATTGTCGGATGCCATTTTGGCCAACAGGGTCACATGTTTAAAATCTCGCTGATGACGTATTCTGCGGAATCCCGGGATTTGGGCGGAAAGTACGAAACTTAAAACAGCCTTGCGCACCTGTTCGGAGTGTTTTTTCTGGAAAACATAGTTAACTGCTTTTTTTAAGCGAGTTTTAAGCTATCTGGTGAGGGAAAAAACATGCATATATCCCGTATGTTAAGTGGTTGCAACGATTTTATTTTTTAATCATGGAATATGATCATTTTACTTCACATTATAACACGTTGTAAAATTGTCGTCTGCTGCGCATAAAAATGCGCAACCTCATTTTCGACCTTGATGATTTCTGTCCGAATGTATTGTGTCCGAAATATATTAACCGGAAGTAAACAAATCAAACGAAACACTAGCAAATTTCGTGACTTAACATTAAAATCTGATCGAAATGGCACGGAGAAATGAATGTTTGAAATGAAAAGTATGATTTTTTATTGTATTTTAGATACATCCATAATGGCACGGTCAATATTTACACCAGATGGTTTAATAAATTACATGCACTGCATTGGGGCTTCTGATTTGCTTAGTTACACTGATTTTAGTTATTTCAACAAGCCTGAGTTTGACTTCTTTTCAAATTCAAATCGATTGGTTTTTCATTCAGCAAGCTTGGGTTTATTATTTCGTTTTTTGACCAGTTTACCAGCAGAAATTTCAGTTGATTATAATCTTGAGAAAAGCCTTCTGGAAACACAAAGTAAAAATGTTGTGTCTTTTGATGAAAATGGAAATGCAACAGAGCAACCTTCTTTCCAACAGGCACAAGATCCTTGTTGGATAGAACCTATATCGTCTCAAAGTTCAACGTGGTGTGTCCCCCCAACTGAACTCCAGTCAAAACCACCATCAATCATTTCCAAATGCACCAAGGCAACTAGCCCATCCACCTTTTCATTAGGTTCATGTAGCACAGAGATTTGTTTTAAGAAATCAAAAATTGAAATTAATGTGCAAGATTCTAGTTCCGACGAAATTGACGTTTTTTCTATGTAACACCCTTAGTATAAAATTGTTTTCATTTGTTTAGATTGTTCGCTACATGCAACAGATTGGACCTATATTATATTTATAGTTCTTTCCTGCTGGTGCAGATGAAGTTTCAAATTGTTGATAAGTATTTCAATTATATAACAGCGGTCAGTTAACCTAATCACACCCTTCCTGGGCAAACTGCTTTACAACTACTAAGTGCACATACTAATGCCAGTAACTAACAACTGCCCTGCATGAATCAGAGGTTTGGGTAGAATTGCCATAGAAATATTTATTTGACCGGTCCCAACAGAAGTCATGCTTGAAATTACACCCTTATCCTCTGATTTTAAGTCCAGTGCTTTACCAACTGAGATAACCGGTTGGCATTATTTTAATACATATGTAAATTTTGTTTCGCTTTAGTTATTTTTGTTTAGTAGAAATATTATTTCCTACATTTGTTTCATTTGTTTACATTTTTCTTTTGTTTTTTTCAGTTCTATTATATTTAGTTTCCCCACCAGACTGGAAGACCGTGCTAAATATTGTCGTCACACTTGTAATGTAAGTATCAGTTTTATGTTCTTCATTTTCAGAGCCATGGATTTGACAAATGACCAAATAGTTTGTAAAATAAAGAATAATGGCTTACTTGAAACTGCCACGTTTCTACATCCAATGACAAACAATAACTGTTGTCTGACAACAATTATAGTTCAGCTGGAACGAATTTTAAAGAAATTCCAACATTTAAATAAAAGTAAGTCTCGTGTTAAGGGAAAAGATAATTTGGAAAGATTTTTACAAAAACAATATGAATTTCCATCAAGTAAGCAAACTGAAGTGTCCACATCCCATGAAAAAGTTTTCACCGCATATGACAACGTCGAACTAAAGGCTTATGCTTATGAAAAGGTTTCGAATGAATTGGCCACTGAAATAAATCACTTGAAGTCTGAAAAAGATATAATTGAAAGCAACTTATTAAGTACAATTGAAGACAGAGATTTATTAAATGAAAGTTTCAAAAAAGTGAAAAAAAAAATGAAATAAAGCAAAAAGAACTGAAACGAACAGCCAATAGGGAATCCTATTGGCGCGCAAAATTTAGAAAAATTGACCATGAAAAAAACGAAAAAATTTATACTGAAGATGATGTCAAGCAAATTATCGACGAACGAAAGCACCTTGAAAATGAATATAGTAAATTACAAGAAAATTTTGATTCAATTTTTGAAGAAAACGAATATCTTAGAAGTATTGTACAAAATGATTCACAAATTGAAAATGTTGAACTGTATGACGAAAAAACAAAGACATATAATACAAAACTGCATATGTGTGTGCATTCTCTTTTAGACAATCATGTGTCATATCAAAACGTGAATTCTGTCATTGAAAGTGTTTTGAAATTAGTCGAGAAAAAACCAAATAAACTTCCAGCAGCAATTACTATTCAAAATTGGTCTATCGAACGAGGACTGTTGGCTCGAAAGCAAATTATTGATACTTGTCCGGATAAATTAGACACTACACTACACACAGATGAGACCAGTAAATATGGGTCAAAGTGGGGTGCCTTTGCAACTAGAGACAGTGAAGGGCAGTACACACTTCTTGGCCTCAGAGATATGGCAACAAAATCTAGCCATGATACATTGCAAACATTTAAAAACATTCTTTCTGATTTTGACAGTGCATGTTCTTCCGACAACTCTCCAGGACAAAAAATTCTTACAAATATAAAAAATACAATGAGCGACCGTGCTGCAACGGAAACTAAATTTAATGAAATATTGGCCGAATATAGAAATGAAATTTTACCAAAAATCTATGACAATTACAATAAGATGGAAGAAGAAGAAAAAGCAGCAGTGGCAAAAATGAATAATTTTTTCTGTGGTTTGCACACTCTTGTCCACATGGCTGAAGTATCAGGTAAATGTTTGTTCCAAGTAGAAAAAAGTCATTTTGACGATCATGTGCCAATACATAATGTTACATTTAATAAAAGCGGACAGTCTGGAACATTAAGAAGTATTTTCACAGCATGTAAGGCTTTCGCAAAACGAGGTGATCAGAAGAACGGCTGCCATTCTAATTTTGTAACTTTTATTTCTGGGTTTTTGAAATCAAATGGTATGCATGGATTGCCCCTACAACCATTAAAAGGAAACAGGTTTAACATACTCTTCACTAATGCTGGACATGTGTTTTATTTGCATGAACATATGATTTCATACCTTGAAAAATCTCCAACATTAAATGAGCTGTTGAAATCTGTACTGTTTGATTTGAAACAACCGTTTTTTATTGCCGGGTGTAAAAGTTTAGGCCTCATTTCAAAAGTCATTACAACTCCATTGTGGAATGTGATAGAAGACAGAGACATTTCTATAAGTGATATGAATAAAAGGTATGCGCGACTGATAGAATTTTTACATGAATCAGTTCAAAAAATATAAAGTTTTGTATCAGGAAATTTAAAACTTTATGAAGATGTTCCAACTAAAAATGACAAGATTCTTGAAGAGTTACTGAAACCATCCTGCATTGACAATCATGTCTTTACCATCTTATCTGTGATTTTACCAGCAATGGTAACGCTAATTGAAAAACAGTATGTTGATCATCTGTCCGGAGGAATCCATGAAAATCTTGACCTGCAAGAAACATCAAGTGTCGACAAACACAACAAATATCCTGAAAGAATATTTTCATATGCTGATCATATAATGTCCGTCAAACCCAACATTTCAACACTTGCATTAGAATCACACATCACTTTTTCTTTAAATAAAACAGCAGAGTGGCTTTCACACAGACAAGATGCATCACAGCTTATTATTGAATGTAGTAAGGCAGTAGGAAAAGAAAGAGAAAAATTCAAACAAAGGGAAGAAGAAATATGGCAACAGAGGCTGGAAAAACAACACGAGGAATTTAAAAGAAAAGAATTATTGGAGAAGAAAAGAGTAGAAAAACTGGAAAAGGAGACGAACGACATTATGTATTATGGTTTGTGGCAGACTGAAGATCAGGTCAACAAAGAAGTAGCTGAATTAAATTCAACAAAACAAAAAGATGAAGCATTGAAAGCACAATTGCGGTTCAGAAAAAATGTATTTAAACAAAAAAGTGAAAATCAAAATGTATATGCTTTCTCCAAGACCGTGAATGGTCAACGATTACAATTAACAGTTGATGAACTTAAAGAAAATCTTATAAAATTAGTTAAGGGTGCATATGAAATTCCCACACCAGAAAGTGACATTCATTTGTTAGTAGGGAAAAATATAGATCATAAATGGTTAGATGATGGCAAAGTTTCCTGGTATAAAGGCACTGTAATATCTCAGGTATTAATTAGTATTACAGGGATAGTAAGGCCAACATGAAAAATATATTTGTTTATCATTACCTACCGATAGAACCGAAACATCATATCTCATAGTCATAAGTTGTTACATGGTTTATTTTTAAGATTTAATGTAATTTTTAATTTGGGTTAAGATTAATAAGAAGCTATTATTTATGTCCACTATCTTTAAACTGTACATAGAACTAACCAACCCATTAGTATCAACTTTGGGCAGGCAATTGCAAACTAATTATTTTTAAAGGTTGGCCTTATGTACATCAACATCACCAATTGTATAAAACAAATAACTAACTAATGTGTATTTACCCCTTGATAAGTACATTAAACATACTAAAAGATGCTAATGTTGTTGCTCCTTTATATGGTTTTCATATTTTAATCATTGATCATATAGTGGAAATACTGGCCTTATGGAATCACTTTTAGTAGAAATATAATATCACAATAGCATAAAACATGATGCCTAAACTTTGTATATTTACTTTTGCAGGTTCCTGGATATCCGGCCTGGTTTAACGTGCTCTACGAAAATGACTGTGCTGTGTATGCTGTGGAACTCACCAAGGACTACCAAGCTGGTGACGTTATTATAAAGACATAGACTATTGCAGGTACCTGTATTTGATTTTATTGCAGATCAAATAAGGGATTGTTTCTCATGTTAAATGGTTTATGTATGGTTTACCAATTTTATTGGCATTCACGTCGGTACAAACGGCATGGCATTGCAAAGCTGATGTTGGCAGAAATTCACTCTGTCCTTTTTTTATATAGATAATGTTAATATTCAAAGGGTTGTAACTCATTGAAATGACACTTATTTTCTTCATTTTCTTTATTTTAAACATATTTAGATTAAAACTGTTAAATACATATACAATATTTGCATGCTTTACAACAAAATAGTGATATGTCATAAAAACTTAATTTTCGGCAGAAAGAATCGTAAATTCCAAATATTCAAAGGGACATAACTCTTCAACGGGTACATCAATTTCAAAAATTCTTTCAGATAATTGATAGGCTCACTTAGACCTTTCTAATGATGTATAACACTACATATATATTGGAAAAAGTAATTTTGTAATGTTATAATTACAATAGGAAAGAAACATTTCGGATACCAAATGACATCCGAAAGGGTGCACCTTTAGAATGTTACGAAAAAATATCAAAAGAGGGACCGGCGAGGAAAGAACTATACGTGTGACATGGAACGTGATGGATGTAGAGTACCTCTGGTGATGTTGCGCGATGCCATATCTTGTATAGCTCTTATATTTTCTTTGTTTACGTTATTTCTCTCTATCAAGATGGCGGCCGGAAGTTACGAATATGATCCCTAACCACTAGAGAGCAACTGTATTTATAAATATGACTCGTAAATACACTTTATTTGATTGGCTCAGCGACACTACCTCGAAAGAAAATCATACATGATGATTCACAGTGTTTACCTCAACCGTGCAAATAGCAGATGATATTGCACAGTGATGTCATTTACGACTATGTCAAAACATTAGCTTCCAATGGATTTGTGCTGCTATGCTCATGCGATATTATTTTGTCATTTTAGTTGTGTTGAATTAAATCCACAATAAATCGCCATCACTGCCGGTTATTCTTTTTTGCCTTTTGTTTAACGAGGGTGAATTTAAATTATAAAAGCTGATTGTGATAAACGTTTGTGATGTTTTGCTGGATATGTTGAAGAAATGTTGTAACCTTGAAAGGAAGAAACGTTAACGTGAGTTAAGATAACCGATTACATGTAAATATTTAACATGTATGATTCATTTATTTTATATAAGTTTATGCAAAACTAGATTTCTAGGTTGAAACGTACATGATTGAAGTTGTAAAATGCATTCCAATAATTGCCGAATTCGACCGCGTATTTTGTTTCTTTAAAAAAGACAGGCTACAAGTATAATACGGAAAAGAAAACGTTAATAGGGAATACGCTTACCCGTGTTTTATTGTTGAATTCAGTATGTATTAATGGTAGATGAACTATAGGTATATAATATTTTTTTACTGTAAGGCATATGACTGATAAGAACTAAAATAAATTTGTGTTGCTGCTGGTTGTGTTTTTTTTTGTTTTGTTAATATTTATATTACATCAGCTGTCGTTTATTTTATAAGACATTTAATAAAACAAGTATATACTTTTTAGCTCTGCAATATCATGTGATGGTGCACAGCAAAATCCATTTTGAACTCGGCTGACGTCTCGTTCAAGATAGATTTTTCTGTGCACCAATACATGATATTGCGCAGCTAAAATGCCCATATTTGTTTGTATCATAAATGCAATTCGTTTGCGTGGCGAACGCTTTATATTTTCGAAATAAAAAAATAATAATGGATAAATGTGGGTGTCCCTGTATTAAGGGAAGTAAACCAATACATTCTAAGAGTGTCCCGATTCGAGGAACACGATAATTATTGATGTTCTCAAACATGAAGCGTACCATTAATTAGGGTGACCCAATACTAAAGGTAACGATGTATACGTATAATGTAACCAATGCTATTTTATATTAATTTTAGTATCCCTTGCCCGTTGGGGCATTTAATCTAAAACACCGTTATTGGCATGTTTTCTTAAGTAAAAAAAAAAACAGTTCCGATATTTTTAACTTCAACTCCCGTTGTCAGAGTGGTTTTCGTAGGATTTATCATTGAACACGTCTCTACATAATTAGAAAAGAAATTACATTAAAAATATCACCATACTCGTTCTAATTATGTACTTTTTCCCAGTTTTGTTCTGTTGTCGATTGCAAGATAAGCAAAACAATATTTTGTTAAGAACGTCGAAGCGTCTATATAAATATTGAATCGCTCCTTACATTCCAAGATGGATGGAAAGTGTTGCCAATGTACTAGGGATGGGACCGAATATTCGAATATCGGATAATATTCTAATATAAAAAAAAACAAATACGAATATTCGATTTTCAAATTTATTTAAAGAACAAAATTTCTTTACAAAAATCATGTTTTTTTCCAGTTTGATTGCGAAGTTAACATGAATTCCAGTCGTATTTGCTGTCTAGCAGATGGGTGGGGGGAAATGTAACGTTTTTACAATACTTGCCAAAGATGTCCAATTAACGACAATTGATAATTGACAGGAGGGCCACGTCTTTCCAAGGGCCGCAAATTAACGGTTTGAAAGAGGCGCCAATATGACGCACTGTATCCACAAATAACAAAACTGGGCCATGTTGTGATAACGGTTTTACAGTTTGCACAAGGCATACATTGTTGTATATTGTCCTTAAGTGACATCTATACGGTCAACTTGTTTACAGTAAATTACAAACACTCTCTAAGGAAACCAATCAAAATGAATCCATCATCGGCAAATCAATTTCTTTAACAAAATTAGCATGAGCTGGTCAATCTTTATATACATCATTTGTAAATTATTCTCCATTATAGTTTTGATTAATAAACAATCATATAAAATATCATGTGCTTGGAAGTACTTTACGCGGTCATTGGACAAATCCCAGGCAACATGTAATCTATGTAATGATACATTTGTGTACGGAAAGATTAAAACATTGATTGACAATTTTCTTTATATTCACTAAATTATATCGCTCATTTACCACTGAAAGAAGGTAAAGCAATTACGTACATGTAGTATACATACTTTGGATAGGTAAATATTCGGACAGAGTGTCGTATATAGTAGTATTTATGAAGCAAATATTCGAATATATTCGAATACCTAAAACGAATATTCGAATACTGATTTCAGTATTCGGTCCCATCTCTAGCATATACTGATAATTAAATCACACAAGCTTGCTGTCTAGATAGGTGTCTGATTACTTAAAATAACGTGTTAGTAAAGGTCAGCCATACATACCTTCACAGGATTGTTTATAGTCTGTTTCAGCGCAGGTAGAATTTCCAATCCTTTCATCGTTGTTTATTATGCGTGATATGTCTTGTTTACATTTGTCTGCGTGTTCATCCATGTCCTGTTTATGTTTGCCTACGTGTTCTTCGATGTGTTTTTCAATGTCCTGTTTCTGTTTGTCTGCGTGTGTATCTATGTCCTGTTTGCAATTGTCTGCGTGTTCATCGATGTCCTGTTTGTGTTTGTCTGCGTGTTCATCGATGTCCTGTTTGTGTTTGTCTGTGTGTTTATCGATGTCCTGTTTGCGATTGTCTGCGTGTCCCTCTATGTCCAGTTTCTGTTTGTCTGCGTGTTCATCGATGTCCTGTTTGTGTTTGCCTGCGTGTTCATCGATGTCCTGTTTGTTTTTGTCTGCGTGTTCATCGATGTCTCGTTTGTGTTTGCCAGCGTGTTTTTCGATGTCCTGTTTGTGTTTGCCTGCGTGTTCATCGATGTCTTGCTTACATTTGTCCAGGTGTTCTTCGATTTTTGTTTTTATGTTTTCCATGATCTCAGACAATGATTTATCGGCAGCATTTTTCAAGTGCTTCTTCAAAATTTCATCGAACGTGTCCTTTTCCAGCTGTAAAAGAAAAAGGGACGCTTTTTAATGCGTTCAAGGAACAACTACAATTAAAATAAATGACCTGTATTTTGCGTACATGAACGTAAAATACATCATTTGGATCGTTTACAATTCAATAGATACATATGCGTTCTTAATTAATTCCAGTAAGCTATCAACGTACACATCAACACAGATAATGGAATATGTGCTATATCCCAATGAATTGTTTGAAGCAGTTGCATATGATTAGTAACATGTAAAATACTAAAATCATTCCACCAGTCAGTGTTGTACGAAGCAACATGTATCTATGATCAAGAAAATGGTAAATCATACAATATGGTTCATTCGTAGGTATGATGGATCACTAACAAATTACCAGTGCTAATTTTGACACAGCAGCCTTGGCCTCATTATCATGCGCTAGACACGTTCCATCACTCAGCAGATCATTCAGTGTTGTGAAATAGCCCTGGAGATCAGTGTCTGAGACTTTCATTATAGAAGAGTGACGGACAGCTTTCCCAACTTCACGAGCCTGAAATAACGCGACAAAATTGTATACTTTGTAAGTAAGTTATGCAGTTTGCCAACTAATTGTGCAAATGTCATTGCATTAACCTATTGAATAATTCAATATTCAGGCAAGCAAATTTGACATAGTTTGCTTATTCTGATAAAGCTAGAGTTACAAGTATTTTTATATTGCAGAAAAAACGACACCTTTAACGTGCAGTGTTCGTGAAAATAAATAGTTTGAATTGTAAGTTAACAGTGTTAACATTAATTGCAAGATGTTTAACTGTATACATTGCAAACAAAAAAAAGTTTTTATTTTGGTTCCTAAAAGTATCCTATATTAGAGTATTTATCTAATATATTGAGTTTATTTTATATCGCAAGAAAATTCGCAAAATAAGGCATATCAATAGTGACTAATGCTTATTACCTTCGTCAGAAGACAGGGCGGGCTCGGACTTTTAGGAGCTATGGTGAAAGAAAACTTGCTGTCAAAGTGTTTGCAGTTCATTATAAAACTGACAACGCCGTTGAAATCTGTATCATGAACAGAACTCTTTCCAGCATATCCGTCTGGAGGTAAATACGCCTTGGCTATTTGCCAAGGATTCGAGGCCCAGTCATTTGCCGAGGTATTTTTCCACGAAGGCTTGGAAAATCTATGTTCCTTTGAAATTTCGTCAAGAACTTTGTCACATATGCTTAAAGGGCATGGTCGAGGTTGTTTTGGCTTGGTATTATGCATAGATGTGCACGTGCTAAGTTTTCCTTTCTTGTTGCATATTCCAGGCGTGGGGCATTTCAGCAAGTTAGCGATGTTACAGTCAATACACACGACTCCCGCCGGAAGTCTTGAACAGACAGTGTTGTATATACTGGTGTGTAGGATCTTAGCTTCTTTCTCCACAAACGGTTCTAAGCTAGACTTTGCAATGTCTACTGCCAGCCACGTTTTCAACCAGTTCGTCCTTTCCTTCTCCGTGAAAACATCAGTTAGACTCGCCATTATGTTTATGTTACAAACATCGCATTATATAAGTTTTACGACAGGCCCCAAGGATCATCTTGGCAACTATAAATATAAAAAATAAAATAGTAAGCATATTGGCATTCGACGTATTAAAATTATTGAGTCAAACAAGAGGCATAAGTGGTCACGGACGCTCACCTGACTGCACAGTGTCACAGTGACACATTATATATTTATGGTCAGGAATCAATACCGGTTACAAAATTGTTCACGTTCGAATATGATGATTAAATTTCAGACAAGACACATGTAGAATGTTGTAATATAGACATAATAAATGGATAACTGCCCCGGCCCAAGGCGGCCATGTTAAAATAAATACAACTAGTATGAAATGGGAATTCAGAAGAGGCTCATCCAAGGAATATATTGCTGTGAAACATTTTTTAGACAATGTGCTTTTTTTCAAAATGATAATTATAAAGGGTAAACTTCATCCTTAAACGTATTGTCTATACATTCATAATTAACGTGCAATGAATGTTGCATGTAATCGTACGATGGCGCATATAATCATACGTTTGCAAAGATATGCTAACGTACACAATGAATCCAATTCATAGCACTTCTTTAGTAAGTTATTAACATATACATAAGTCGGGTGTCTGTGCGCGCGAAAGCATCAGTTTGGCGCCGTGGTATTGTTTATCTTATTTGTGTTGCTACAGAAAACCCTTGGCATGCGAGTTACATTCATCACGGATAAAAATATACGAAAACTATTTTAATCATAAAAACAATGACTATTGACGAAATCGACAATGAACTATTTATGAATAAAAAAGCTATCATTACACTTTCAAATTGCATGATAATAATAATTATAATCGAGCTGGCTCGACTGTTTTTTTATTGGGCATTTGACTATGACATACGCTTCAATCAATAATTAGTAATTATCTTTAATGTCTTATTTTCCTTACGTACGTTTAATGTTCTGTTCTGCAAAAAATACTATATAATACACCAAGTCTCCCGATTTAATACAAATACAGCAAAGTTGTTTATATCCTAGTGTTTCGGCAACTAGTTTATAGTGTACACATCATAATAAAAGCATTTACTGAAATATAAATATGCACTATATATCCCAACAATAGATAGTTTAATTTCTTGAACATTAAAATGCTATCACAAACAATTGTTTTAACTTTCGTCTTTACGTTTAACTTCCCTAGGATTCCCAGCACATAGCTACAGCAACAGTAGCTGTTGGATTTCCGTTACTCTAAAAATAGATAACGGGAAAAAAAACTCAAGGTTTCCCGTTCAATCTTAAATATAGCAACTACTCACATGCATGATATCGATATTAACCCATAATTCGTAGTGTTTGAATGATTTTCTCTTCATATATAGTACTAGTACTAATACATCAATATAAGAATACATAAAAGTAATGAAAATATACTGAACGTAAAATAAAGTAACAAAACACATAATTAGAAGTTTACGTTAAAATGTTGGTTTACATATGTTACCTGTGTAACACACAGTGTGTAGTGTTTTTAACTGTTTTTAATTCTTAACACTGTTGAGCTAGTACTGATTGGATAATTGTCTGATACATGGTGACACATATCTTAGAGATTGATTGAAACTGGGTTTAGTCGGTTCTGAGTAAAATTTATATTCCTCATTGGGACTATATAGATCTTGATTTGTATAAATTTTTTGCCATTGAAGTAATTTAGCAGTTGAACAGTGAATTTATATTCCTGTGATATTTATATATTTTTCACATCTGTATCTGTCTGACTTTGTCCTTATGAAACTTTGTTTGGAGAATTAAAAACATTGAACTTGTTCTTGAATCGTTATAAATACAATTCCAACGACATAGAACCTGTAACAAATGGCGATCCCGGCTGGACACTAATTTGTTACAGGTTCTATGTCGTTGGAATTGTACTCATCTGCTCTACGTCCGACCCCTGTCCCTAGGCCTAGGAGAACAAGAAAAACCCCTGAAAGATACGGTAATTGGGTTTACAGTCCTATCATTGCTGATGTAACACAGGAAGAATATTTTGTGTGATTCACTGTTGTTATTATTGTTTTATTATGAACTGTGAAATGAAGTCTTGATAATGGGTATATACAGATTTTTGTTTGACTGAGAATCAAATTGAATCATTGTGTACATCATTTCGATTAAGTAAGTGACTAAATTCATTTACTACTTGGTATTTAAATTATTATGCATTATTTATAAATCATATTTGCATAATTATTTAAATGTAATTCTGATATAGATTTAGAAATAATTATTACTTTATTTCTTAATATATCAATAGTTTATATTTGTAATGTATGTATTACTTTTTTTTGTTTTGTATTGCCGGGAGACAATATTTCCTGGAGGAGGGAGTATGTTACCTGTTAACACACAGTGTGTAGTGTTTTTAACTGTTTTTAATTCTTAACACTGTTGAGCTATTACTGACTGGATAATTGTCTGATACATGGTGACACATATCTTAGAGATTGATTGAAACTGGGTTTAGTCGGTTCTGAGTAAAATTTATATTCCTGATTGGGACTATATAGATCTTGACTTGTATAATTTTTTTTGCCATTGAAGTAATTTAGCAGTTGAACAGTGAATTTATATTCCTGTGGTATTTATATATTTTTCACATCTGTATCTGTCTGACTTTGTCCTTATGAAACTTCGTTTGGAGAATTAAAAACATTGAACTTATTCTTGAATCGTTATAAATACAATTCCAACGACATAGAACCTGTAACACATAACCTCATTCATGTTTCAGTTATTAGTAGCAATCTAGTAATGTTATAAATCGTATATTTAACCATCGCACACGTACATATACTACGACTGCCTTAATGGTAGTCTGTTTAAAAATGAAATTGCATACCTGATTTCGATTCGATCTGTTACGACAGGTTTGCGTGTTCAGTTCCCGGAAATATTGAAATGGGGGCCAGTTTGTCCATTACGAAAGCAGGCTATACGGGCTGAACGTAGTTTATCTGGACTCCGATTTTTTGTAAATTTCCAGTTTCGTGTTTGTTGGTTAGTGTAGGACAAGACAAGACAAGACAAGACAAGACAAATATTTATTAAGACTTGTACAGTGTACATCGTCTAAACACTAAAATGTTTTACATACATATATTTGGTCACGTTATAATGAATACAATAATAACAAATACAATCAAATTAATAGTAATGTACATATGTATTTTTTGGTAAAAGCTTAATATAAATAAGTATAATGTACATTCGTAATTTCTATGGAAGATAACTACTTATAGTTATGTCACAACATTAAGACAATTATTTCTTATAATTAGTGCGCATGTATTAGTTGTATTTAACAATTTGTGGAATTTGTAAACAGAAGGTCTATTGTAATAACATTGCTTTAAATAGTTTCGCCTAAGAACAGAGTATGAAGAACATTTACAGTCAAAGTGAAACTCATCTTCCACATCTAATTCATTGCAACAAAGACAATAGCTTTCGTTTCTTGGGATATTCTGACCAGCATATCTTCCAGTTTGAATTCTCAGCGGCAGAGCCGAAGTTCTAAGCTTTGTGAAATAAAGTCTTAGTTTTTTAGGTAGCAAATCTAAATAGTATTCATAATTGAAAATAGGCTTAAATACACGATACATATCTAAAACAGAACTATTAACAACAGATCTAAACCACTCTTGTTTATATGTATCAATTACAACATTTTTAAAGTGCGTTATAAATGTATTAACATCAACAGAGCTTGGATTATTAAACACGTAAGACAAACCGAAATTTTCTAACAGCTTTTTAAGATTTAAAACCCAGTTTGAACGTCCGTTGTGGCAATCGTGTAAAGCTTGCAAATATATGGATTTTATAATAATATTTTCAGTTTGGGTAATTTTAAACCAGTATTTAACAATCCTTACGTATCGATGAACAAAAAGTGGGTATCTACCTAATTCGCCATAGACTGTAGCATTACAAACATTTTGTTTAACGTTTAACAGTCGTTTACAGAACTTTAAGTGCACCCTTTCCAATTATGTTGACTTTGTATTACCCCATACCTCACATGCGTAATTCAGAATAGACCCAACAAAAGCATCGAACAGTTGGCATTATGTTTTGGGCTTAAGGTCAAACTCTTTACATTTGTTAAATACAATATTCATTGCTTTTAGTGCTTTACCACACAAATGTTCTTGGTTCAAATTAAAATTTCCAGTATAATTAAAAACAGTTCCCAAATAGTTAAAATCGTTTACTACTTCAATTTGGTGACCGTCATATGTCCATTTTTCAGATGGCAATAGTCTTCCTCGTTTGCGGAACACCATGATTTTAGTTTTATTAGTATTTACCTTTAATCCCCAACAATTACAATAATTAGATAAAAGATTTAAATGGTTTTGCACTTCTTGTGGAGATTTACCTATGATTGCCATATCGTCGGCAAATAGTAACAATAACAGTACAATATCATCAATACTTAAACCGGAAGTAGCCTCATTCTGCAAAAATAGTTATAAATCCTCTATAAATAAAGAATATAACAATGGGGACATAACTTCGCCTTGGCGTAGACCTACAGCATAATTAAAATATTCTGAATATGATGAACAATGCTTAACACATGACTTAACATTTTGGTACATATTTTTTATTATTCTTAATAATTTACCTTCAATGCCACATTTGAACATTTTTAGCCACAATGCATTTCTATATACAGTATCAAAACATTTCATCATATCAACGTAAATGACATATGATCTTTTATTTTCGTTAACATATTTTTGAACTAAGGACATAAGGATGTATATTGCGTCAATTGTTGAGCGCCCTTTTAAAAATCCGAATTGGGCATCCGAAATGATGTTAAAATTATTACAAAACGTTTCTAATCTACTATTAATAACTGAAGTAAATAGCTTAGATAAACAACTAAGTAGGGTAATTCCTCTATAATTATTAACATTTGTAGTATCGCCTTTCTTATGTAATGGGATTATAATACCTTCCGTCCATTTCTCAGGATAATGAGCAGAGTTCAATACCGCATTAAACAAATCGCATATATGTAAAGCTAAAATATCAATACATTCAATTAAATATTCGTTCAAAATACAATCACTTCCACGGGCTTTATTACGCTTTAACAGTTTAACTGAAGCTTTTATCTCGTCAACGGTAAAAGGCTGATCTAATTCAGGGAAACGTGAATTTGGTAAATCAAAATTATGTGTTGAACAAAAAGTTTCGGCATCATCGTTTACACAATCAAACAAACCACTACTTATATAAGACAAACAATTGCTAAAGTCTTCTAATGAAATATTAACAATTTTCGTTTTAGTATTTGATTTAAAATATTTCCAAAAATCTCTGGGTGAATGATTTTTTAATCCTTCGATTTCATTAACCTTAATTCTCAAATATGTCTTTTTCTTCGTATTTATTAATTTTTTATACTCTTTTTTATAATGCAGCAATTGAATTCTATGATTGTCCGACTTATCACAATTAAAAATATTCAACAAAGATCCATAATGAGCATGTGCAATTTTACATTCAACATCAAACCAATCTGCATGCTTAACAGCGCTACATTCTTCAAATTTCGGTTTGTTAGAATAAAGTCTTCCTTTGAAAATAAAGGATCAGCGACATTGCGAATAACATCAGTGAATTTATGTAATGCAATATTCAGAGAATCACTGCTTGTACAATCAATATCATCAATAATTCTGTTAAATAAAGGTAGGCTACAAATAATGCCTGATCTAAACTGGTTACGCAACGATTCGTCCCATTTAAACTTAGTCTGTGTAAACGACAAAGGATCAACAATTTTATTGTTACAATATACAGAAAATGATAAAGGTGCGTGGTCACTGAACTCGTTAAAATCATGTATAATAAAATCTTTAATAAGTGTGAAATTTCGTTCGTGACAAAGCAAATAATCTATTGTTGATAAACCGTTATGAGAAAAGTATGTAAATTTACTCGTATCACCTACTCTACCATTCACAACACGATAATTTGGGGATTTACACAAATCAAGCAGTTTGATTCCGTGGTTATTGTGAGATGTATCAACTGAGGCCCTAACAAAGTATATATCTTGGTCATAGTCAATATCATCGGTAAATCTATTTACAATGTCGTGAATTACAAAATCAGATTTACTGCCAATTCTACTATTAAAATCACCACAGAGTAAGACCTGACCTTGGTTATCATAAATGGAAATGTCATTTTCAAGCAAATCAAAAAAATCAACACTAATAATATTGTATGCAGGTGAATCTTCGCACCAAACATAACAACAACAAAGATAAATATCTTCATTTACACCAAAAAAAATTCGATCTAGTTTCAACCAAATAATTGAATAATGACAATTTTTTATAATTTCAATTCCATCTTTTAAATTTTCTTTGTAATACAAAACTACGCCGCCGCTACATCTACGCGCATTTCTGTTCTGAAAATTCCTATAAAAATTATGAGAAATATATCCATTTAAAGAAATGTTACTTGAAGAATTTGTCCAGGATTCCAATAAAAAACAAATATCATATTTTGACAAAATATTTACAAATAAAGAGTCATCATTCTTACATTTAGTAAGTCCGTTCACGTTCCACGATAAGATCGAGAGTCCCATCGTGCCCCTATTCCTTGACTGGACGGCCGTCTATGTAGAGGGTGTCGTAGGCTATACATGCTCTCTTACCTTGCCCCCTCGCCTCTTTCATCTTCGGTACCAGCTTTCTACGCCTAGCAACCACTTCCGGCGGAAACTGTTCGAAAACGTTAAAGTTAGTGCCATTCAGGTGTTTCCACTGTCGCCGTACACTCTCGCGGTAGATCGGGTCTTGCCATGGGTAGGTTGACTCGGAGAACGGTGCACCCTTTCAAACTGCATGCTATCAGCAGCGTCCTTGGCGATCCTCAGAGCCTCATGAAGGTGCGTCCGTAGCTTCCTTTTCGTGACTTCCGGTGTCTCTCCGGGAACTTCCGGCACGCCAGTACAAATGAGGTTGTTTCTCATCGATTGAGATTTCAGGTACGCCAGATCGTCCCGGAAGTTGTCGCGCTCCTTCTCCAGGTGCTCCACCCGACTCGTCACCTGAGCGACGGCTATATCCAACCCCTCTGTAGCGTGCTGGAGCCGATCGACTTGCTCTTCAACGCGCTTAATATGCGTGTCAAGAGCTAAACACATGCATTTAATGTATTTCTCAAAACTAGCTAATCTTTCCTCAAGTTTATCAATGGAAGAAAGCTTTTTTTCGACATTGTCTAACCTACATTTTATAGCATTTAAGCAGTTCATAATATCTCTAGTTGTAGGCTCACCTCCAGACTCCGCCATATCGTCCAAATGTTTCACAGAATCAGTGTAGGCACGAACAGTGTTTAAATGAAATGCATGCATACGTTTTTTGATGTGTGTTTCGCATCCGATTAATCCAGATTTTGGTGGTGTCATCTCCATCATAGCTTATACCATTATTTTCAAAAACATGTTATCTTCTACAGACATACAATATCTTATGTTTTCTATGATATATTAATCGCAATCGACACGTATCTATTATTTTCTTTAATATGAATAATGCAGACCTACCCGAAGATTCAAATCATCCAGTTTGGCAGTCATTATAGCGACCCATATAGCCTGCAGTTAAGTGCATCTCTTCAGTTCCGTTGAATGAGTAATCACCGGAAATCGTTATCAAAATATTACATATCTCAGCTCAAAGTTGCAATACACTATGTTATATAGTCGTAAAGTCTGTATACTACGTTTGGTGAATATACTGCGGAATGTTCGTTACATTATTTGCGTGTGATTTTTATTGAAACATTTGTATGGATTGACAGATTCAACGTTGTTATGAGACGTATTGAAGCTTTCAGTATAACAATATCTCAGTGACTAAAAAAATAGTACGGTTTACTGCTGAATATTTGCTAAAAATACCATGGTTACTAGGAGTTTGAATTCCGTAATTAAGAAGAAGAGATCGGCAATACTAACTTCAAACACAATTTTATATGAATACAAACGACTGAACTGTTAATTTACAAAACTAAGACTTTGCTTTGCAGTAACTGTTACTGAACATATTGTAATATGACGTGTCTAATCAAGGGGTGGAATTGCACCAGGAAGCACGATTAAACCTGAGATACGTATTACCAATTAAGCGCTTAATCATAAGTCTCTGGCATTTCCCCTAAAGAACGTTTTGAAGAACGTGCCGCATTGATAATTCATGTTATTATTATCGTACTATTAATTATAAAAATACATTTTATAAATGAGTGTGTATTGTGTTTAATTTAAAGTCTAGAGTTACACATGTCAGTATTATTTTCCTGTGTATTGGTCTGTTTAAAGTACGGAATCCAAATTGTTCATGATATAAGTTTTTATTCCCAAATTTTCATTTTATGTGTGCATTTAAATTTGATCATTTGTAATGTTTAAGTCATTTGCTGTTCTTCGTTACATCTGTAAATATGTATATTATTACACCTTGTTTATAAGTCGTAATAAAACTACTGCTTTTAAAACTAAAACTAGTAATAAAATAACGCTGTGTAGAATCATGCAACATTGTGAACCAAAGCGAACTACGCTGACATTTATGTTCCCAATACAGTACATAGGCGTATCGTGTTGTGTGTACAGCGCGTATAGTGTCTGGCTCTCTAGATAGCTCTCGCCAAGATACTTTCAATCGTAAAAATACACGATGATATTGTCAGCGTATGAATAATATCAGTTTTAATTATTTATCCCTGCCTTATAGGGATTATATTTTCTAATACTAGTACATGATTGTTCGATGGCAGTTTATAGAACATTATAATTCAATAATCATTAGTGTCTGTTACAGTATTGACAACACCGGAATGATACGCTTTCGAGATGTTGCTCGAAACTTGGTCAACTATGCGACGACGTGCAGTGTTGTTATATCCTAATTTCCGTAATACATGCACAAACTGGCTTTAAAATTATCAATTAGGTGCACATAAGTGCCCGAACGCATGCAATCATACATAGACCGCCGTTTGTCAAGTATATATTTAATGAATATGTGCACTTAGTTTGACCGCGGTTTTTCAAGTATATTTTAACTGAATACTTGTACTTAATATGACCGCGGTTTGTCAAGTATATATTAATTGAATAGTGCACTTAGTATGACCGCGGTTTGTCAAGTTTATATTAATTGAATAGTGCACTTAGTATGACCGCGGTTTGTCAAGTTTATATTAATTGAATAGTGCACTTAATATGACCGCGGTTTGTCAAGTATATATTAATTGAATAGTGCACTTAGTATGACCGCGGTTTGTCAAGTGTATATTAATTAAATATGTGCACTTAGTATAACAGCCGTTTATCAAGAATATAATAACTGATTATGTGCACTTAGTATGATCGCGGTTTGTCAAGTATATATTAACTGAATGTGTACACTTAGTATAATAGACCTCTGTTTGTCAAGTATATATTAATTTACTATGTGCACTAAGTATTTTAATAAAGTTATATTTTCGACATGTGCCAGCAGAGAGGCCAAACTCCAATAACCGTGTTGACACATAAGGACCAATTAGCTCTAAGAACTACTAGTAACAACCGTGTTGACACATACGGACCAATTAGCTCTAAGAACACCTAGTAACAACCGTGTTGACGCATACGGACTACTTAGGTCTAAGAACACCTAGTAACAACCGTGTTGACACATACGGACCAATTAGCTCTAAAAACTACTAGTAAAACCGTGTTGACACATAAAGACCAATTAGCTCTAAGAACACCTAGTAACAACCGTGTTGACGCATACGGACCAATTAGCTCTAAGAACACCTAGTAACAACCGTATTGACACATACGGACTAATTAGCTCTAAGAACTACTAGTAACAACCGTGTTGACACATACGGACCAATTAGCTCTAAGAACTACTAGTAACCACCGTGTCGACACAACGGACCAATTAGCTCTAAGAACTACTAGTAAAAACCGTGTTGACACATACGGACCAATTAGCTCTAAGAACTACTAGTAACAACCGTGTTGACACATACGGACCAATTAGCTCTAAGAACACCTAGTAACAACCGTGTTGATACACACGGACCAATTAGCTCTAAGAACTACTAGTAACAACCGTGTTGACACATACGGACCAATTAGCTCTAACAACACCTAGTAACAACCGTGTTGACGCATACGGACCAATTAGCTCTAAGAACACCTAGTAACAACAGTGTTGACACATACGGACCAATTAGATCTAAGAACACCTAGTAACAACCGTGTTGACACATACGGACCAATTAGCTCTAAGAACTACTAGTAAAAACCGTGTTGACACATACGGACCAATTAGCTCTAAGAACTACTAGTAACAACCGTGTTGACACATACGGACCAATTAGCTCTAAGAACACCTAGTAACAACCGTGTTGACACATACGGACCAATTAGCTCTAAGAACTACTAGTAACCACCGTGTTGACACATACGAACCAATTAGCTCTTAGAACTACTAGTAACAACCGTGTTGACACATACGAACCAATTAGCTCTAAGAACTACTAGTCACAACCGTGTTGACACATACGGACCAATTAGCTCTAAGAACTATAAGTAACAACCGTGTTGACACATACGGACCAATTAGCTCTAAGAACTACTAGTAACAACCGTGTTGAAACATACGGACCAATTAGCTCTAAGAACTACTAGTAACAACCGTGTTGACACATACGAACCAATTAGCTCTAAGAACTATAAGTAACAACCGTGTTGAAACATACGGACCAATTAGCTCTAAGAACTACTAGTAACAACCGTGTTGACACATACGAACCAATTAGCTCTAAGAACTATAAGTAACAGAACAGAACAGAACAGAACAAGACTTTTATTTTCACCCAAGTATATAACATATACAATGAGGGCAATATAACAAAGCAAACTTGTTAGTAAATTAGTAACTTCCGATAATTTTTACGTTAACACAATTGTGTAGATGATATACGGGGGGTATTTAAATAATGAGATACACAGTCGGAACATATGATAATAATAATAATAATAATAATAATAATAATAATAATAATAATAATAATAGCAATAATGTGAGATCTATAATCAAAATCAAAATACCAAAAACTTCTTAAAATTATCAAAATCACAATCATTATCATATCATATTCAAAATCATCATACTAATCATAATAATCATAATAATGATAATCGTCATAGTTATCATAATCATCATAATAGTGGCATTTAAGAAACAAATAATAGTACAGTTCTATAAGAGCATTTTAATACTAGCACTGGTAAAAATAATTAGTGGTTTGTGATACGGTGTACGGTGACGTATTTTCGTTTGCACGCGGCGTTTCGGATTGAGAAATTGAAACGACTACGCGTTTTAAAAGGTTTACATTTTGCGTCAGAAATTTAATTCATTATCAATACTTAAAAGACATGTTGTTGCAAAAGACTGTGTGCGTTAGCGTTTATGGTGCTGGAGCTAGCTTTGTAACGGTTTCAGTCAACAGCAGTTATTTTTGTCATGATTTACGCTTGAGTGCACCTGCACGCGAGGTCGATGTTGAACACAAAGGCAAGATGGAGGACCTATTGTGTGTGGTAATTACTCTAATCAGCTTTGCATTGCAGGATTACAATGGAGAATGCCGTTATCTGAGGGGTTAACATTAAATGACTGATGGGGCAAAAGCAAATTATAATTTGTGTGCTGGATAAGGTTAAAGGGAAGTAACAAAAGTATAATTATTAATTTATGTACTAGAACTGCTAGATTAATTAGGATAAAGAAACAGGATTGTAGGTGAAATATAGGTATCAGTTGTACTCATTTAGAAGGCAACAATTGTTTCCATTGCCTTAATTGAAATATAATATCAATATAGCAGGCAAACATATTTAAAATGTTCACACTTGTACTTGAGTGGTACCATTTTGTCCTACTCTTATATAATGCTGCAATTATTTATGTTATGAGTATAAGTATATAGCAATCTTACGTTAATATTGACATATAATTATGCAGTTATCATTTGGTACAAATACAGAATGAAGTTATTATTTACATTGCACAGTTTATATTTACATGCATATATTTCTAATTAAAGTAAATAATGTGATTAGTATATACATGCAAAAATATATACATTTGTGACCAGAAAAATATTTTGATATATTGATTACACAAGTGTAAACGGTCACTTATATTGAGATAATATGTAAATATGTTATGCTGTTAACAATAAAAATACATTGAAATAAAGACAGTATTGTTACAAACTACAATATTAGAGTTGGTGTAACAACAAGCTATGTAGGACCATATTTTTCCACAAATGATATTTTTCACAGCTGGTGGGAAAATTGAGATCTTATTCTTAACGCATTAAATTCGTATTGACTTTCATCACATTTTCTATGAAGTGTATGATAGCATCCAGTTTTTTGATACGCGATAAACTAATATTTTTCTCCGATTCTCGCGCATACTCCGTTGTGGGCCAATCTCATTATTCACACTTAAACATGTGACAACTTAGATCCCATTGACCACAGATGTATGGAAAATATGGTTTGTGAAAAATATCATTTTTAAAAGCTACGCTTTTTAAACGTAATCTGAAATAGACAAGGGATCGGTATTGATGTCGCCTTTTTTTATGAATCCCTTTTAAACTGGCACTGCCTTTCAATATCACATGTAGCTAGACAACGCATGTGTGCATATGCTGTTAAAGTGGTTACTTAATGTAAAAGCATCAACTACTTCAGAAATATTAAATTCTCAAGTAAATAGAGTGTATAAATGTCGTTATTTGCGGATATTACAAACATTACAGTACATTTTTTATTCTGTTTAACAAAAATTGACAACTATAAGATTGATGAATTTGATGTAGGTATGTAAATTTAATTTAACATAAACAAATATATTTCAAAATAAGCGATAGTAAAATAAATAAGAACGCGCCATGAAATCAGATAGGCGAAACAACACAAAATACCACTGCAGCCTTAAAAATATCGAGTAAACGACTGTCAATTCTTGTTAGATACATGCATTTCAGTTTTCGGCTGTATTTCAGAACATCAGACAATTTTAAACGGATTTACAACTGGCCTAACATGCGTTGTACAACTCAAGTTCTGATGTGTTGAAGCGGAATACATGATACATAACTTTTATTTATTTGTTTCTCATTACTTCTATTTCTGTGGTTAGATATATATGAACCCTGGAACGCGCGTTAACACAACGACGCAAAATGTTTTAAACGAAATAAATACATTCCACATCTTATCTGTACACTTTGAAAATGATTCCAGTAACAATTCTTATCTTACAAAGCGTTTTGTTAATACATAGCTTTAGAACAATAGAGCAATACCATAATTGAAGTCGTTTTATGCCTGTTTCTGTTACGATATTGATATGATTGCGACCAGAATCAGCATCAGCATCATCATCATCATCATCATTTTATTATTATTATTATTATTATTATTATTATTAGTAGTAGTAGTAGTAGTAGTAGTAGTAGTAGTAGTAGTAGTAGTAGTTGTTGTTGTTGTTGTTGTTGTTGTAGGAGTAGTAGTAGTCGCAGTAGTAGTAGTATTACTGTAAATACGCTTACATTGGACTTTTCACAGATAAGTTACTGTAATACAATTAATTTCAGGGATTCCATTTTCTGTATGAAAAACAAGCATAAATAAGCATACATAGCACACCTCATATAAAAGTATATGGAACTATATACATATTGACTGTCTTCTCGCTTTTGCATTAATGATCTAGTTTTATATATTACTGGAAAACCCAGAAAGTCTATATAATCGAACTTAGATATTTATTTAAAGGGCATTTAAGTTTTCAATCGATAAAAAAAAGTTTAGAAGCGAATGGACATAGTTAGACTACCGTGTAAATAATGTCAAAAGATAAATTAAAACTATAACTATGTCGGGATAGTACCCTTCATGTAATCGAGAGGTACCGGACTCGGTCTGCTTAGCTCTGTCCGGAGAGTACTCGAAATGCGAACTTGAGGTCCCGAATTCGACCTGGTTCGCTCTTTCGGGAGAGTACTCTCAATGTGAATATGAGGTCCGTGGTTCGACAAGGTTCGCTCTGTCGGGAGAGTATTCACTATGTAAACGAGAGTCATTGGTTCGGCCCGGTTAGCTCTGTCGGCACAGTATTCACCATGTAAACGAGAGGTCCTGAGTTTAGTCTGGTTAGCTCTGTCGGCACAGTACTAACCTTGTCAACCAGAGATCCTGGGCTCAGTCTGGGTTCAGTCTGGTTAGCTCTGTCGGAAGAGTACTCTCCGTGTAAACGAGATATACCGGGTTCGGCCTGTTATGCTCTGTCGGGAGATTACCTTACATGTAAAAGGGGAGGTCCCGGATTCGGCCTGGTTAGTTCTGTCGGGAGAGTACTCTCCATGTAAACGAGATATTCCCGGTTCGGCCTGGTTAGCTCTGTCGGGAGAGTTCTCTCCATGTAAACGAGAGTCATGGGTTCGGCCTGGTTAGCTCTCTCGGGAGAGTACTCTCCATGTAAACGAGAGTCATGAATTTGGCCCGCTTAGCTCTTTCGGGAGAGTACCTTAAATGTAAACTAGATGTCCCGGGTTCGGCCTGGTTTGCTCTGTCGTGACAGTACTCTCCAGGTAAACAAGCTTAAATTCTTAACGCACGCGGCGGGGATGACGCCATCACGCCGGCGCTCAATTATTAAAGGCTCTGGAAGGGGTTTTTTCCGTTTGTCTTTATAAACTCAAATATAGATGTAGCGGGTATATCGCATAATTTGTTTTTAACCAAAGGGACGCAACTGGAATAAAATATGCAAGTATTTTAAGTATTCACGTACTTAGTTTTAAACTGTGTTGCTTGGATATAATAAATTAAAAAGGCAGTTTAACTGTTCGGGATTGGACAAACTTGTCCATAAAAATGGAATAATATTAAAACAGGTATTTGAAGAATCTATCAAAATCATTTTGTCTGTTATGCTGTTTTGGTTTCAAAACATAATTATTCTAATAAGTATCATATATTTTTGAGTAAAGAAAAATTGAGGTTTGTCAACCAGGTAGCAGATTTTTCTCAAAAATTAAAAGATATTCGTCAAAGCTTTAACTTTGAACAAGCAATAGGCTTTTTAAACCTTGAAATTTGTGTGAACAGGAAGAAAGTCACTTTTACAAAAACTTATTTCTCACAGTCAAAATTTGTAAAAGTAATCATTTGAATATTCTTACAAATTTTTTGTATAAAAACGTTGCATACATGCATTGGCTAAAATGAAATAATATCACGAACATTATTTTTATTCTTGCCTTTTTACAGGTAAAACAATGTAATTTATTCATAGGAACATAATAAATAAAAGGTCCAAAACTTGCTTATTAAATTGTTTATAAAATGCCAATTATTGACTAAACACTAATGCATAAAGTTATATTTAAATACTAAAACATCTTATTCCGGAATCATAATTCGGTAAGGTATCTTTTTATGTTAGGAAGAATATGTCTTGATAAAAGTTTATAAACTGATCAACGTTCAGTTTAGATCTATTCTAAATTTCACATTAGATCTAAAAAATAATCTCAAGCACCGTCGAATTTATGTCAAATTACCACCGTCGAATTTATGTCAAATTACCACCGTCGAATTTATGTCAAATTACGACCGAATTTTAAATGCACAAAGAGATACATCAGATATTATGAGTGTGTGAAAAAAAAAAACTTTATTATCGACAAGTACATAAATATATAACAAAAAGTCAAATAGTCAGCGTTCATCATGACAATACGCAACTATGCGAAAGAATTCCTTAATAATACATATATTATAAATCTATTTCCAGTATTTAAACATGTACTATATCTATTAAAACCATAAAAATTAATTCATAATGAAAAATATGAATTCACCGAATCTGGTCATAAAACATTATATCTAAATTCATGTATCGACAACAATATTGATCATCAACTTGTTTGTGTATATGTTGGAAATGTTTTGATTATAACATGCACATTACAGTACAATTAAAACATGATATTTACATTAAAGGCCTAATTTATCAGGAACTCCACACCTAATAACCATGTAATTATAGTTTCAACAGAACTTGTTATTCGATTCAACAGTTTTAGTGTTATAGGCCTAACTATTGTTTCGCTAACTTTTTGTTTGCGTTTAGTTCTTCTGAGCAGGAGCACGTGGGTCCGGTAACAACACGTCATATAAATAAAATCACGTGCTCAAAATAAACCAATCAAACACGGAACACACACAGCGATAGTTGCATTTTTAAGAAAATGTGAGCTATTGTACAATATATAAATGTTTGTTTGTTTATTTGGATTTCTCGCCGTTTTTAATAGTATTTCAGTCATATCAAGGCGGTCAGTTAACATACTCACACTTTTCCTGGCAAGCTTACTTAGCCGATCAAAGCGGTTTACCAGTACCAAGCGCACGTATTTATGGCAGTAACTGAAAACCGCCGTACTTGAATCATGGGTAGAAGGAGAATGGCCGTAAAAATAATTTCATGACCAATCCCCACACAAGATATGTTGCCGGGCTGGGGCTCGAACTAACGATTCCCGTATCGACAGTCCAGCGTTCAAGCAATTGAGTTGGTCGGGCCCAGAAATATATAAATGTTATTACATGTATTAATAACTAATACTACCTTTTTATTTTTTGTTTCCTTTTTTTAAATATCCGCGCTGTTGTGCGACTCTTCTTAATACTGCATACTGTTCCTTATCAACAACGCGAACGTCGCGCTGCGCGCGCATTAATATGAATTCATGTGGTACGTTAATTCAAAAGTAGAAGTGTTCACGGATTTATTGACTTGCATCCAAAAAAAACTGTCCATTTTCATGGTTAAATCAAAACTGGCATTCGGTCATTTTCGAGAATCCCCACTTTTTTAACATTTATAGCTTCATATTATTATGATTTTTTATTTATGATGATGATGATGATGATGATGATGATGATAATGACAATGTTCACTATGATGAATATGATCATGATGATGATCATTGGAGACTTCCTTGTAGTTGTGACACGCTCACTTAGTATCATCATTATTGACCGCATATTATATGTTTATTGCCAATGATGTTAGCTTGAAATGAATTAATAATAATTGTATTCTGCTCAAGTCAATGTAACGTTTAATCTATTACATATTTTAGATGACCTTACAAACTTTTCAAATAATTATTTAATCCAGAATGTTTCGTTGCTCTTGATATTTATTAAGCCTCTTATGTGTAAACTATTTTAAACCTGTAAATCGGAGACGAGAGAACGTCGTTAAACATGTTTTAAGAGCAATAACGCAGAGATGGGCGTGTGACGTCACTACGGGCGCTATGCATTGTACGCGTTTTACCGGTGCCATACGCAAACGCCTGGGGCTAGCTGCTTGTTACTTGGCACGTTTGTACTGCCCATATGGGCGCCGCGTTTGACCCCGGTCTCGGCGATAAGAATTCATAAACGACCTAAATATTCAGGGTTTCTATGTTTCATATTATATTTGTTGAAAGAAGAATCGGTTTCCAAATGAAGCGAAATTAAATGTATGTTCAAAAAACGGATAGCATCAAAATGTGTTGGTCCTCAACCTCTGTGGACGATTGTCAGTGGTGCACAAACGATCCCTCGTGTACATTGCAATCAAAGCGAATTTACTACTACTACTAGTTTACCCGCGCCGGTAAATATTGTCATCGATGACCACTGTTTATTGATGAAAATGATGATAAAAGTTAGTCAATTGTTTGTAGAAACAAAACTATTTTATGTCATAATGCTTCCATATAAATTCAATATAATATATATATTTTGTTACAAATGCTAAATTGTAGTCCTACCGTCGATACGCCCTTTAAACTGCCTTTTAGTTTTATTCACTTTTAGGTGCATCATTGTTACAATGTGTTCAGTTTTGCGTATTTCTTCTTATAGAAACGAACGTTGCTAATCTAAACCTTGAGGAATGTGAATATTATTTTTGAAGAAATATAATTGTTTAACTTCATGAACATGTAGAAAATGTATCTTAGCAGGGGAGACCACTGTGACTTGTTAACGGTCGTACTTCTATCAGCCGTTACTTCCCTTGATTGCATTTGATCATAGGTCAGATACCAGTAAATAGTCGGCTGTCCCTCCGTGGTGTATTCACAGGAAGTCCATTGTTTCTTTGTTTGTTTTTGTATTTTTAAGAAAATTGCTAAATGCTTCTTACCATTGAACAATTGTTCTAAGCGCCGTAATATATGCTGACACCATCTTACAACTATGTAAATTATTTGTGTAACTTTATGATTTGTATTTGAGAAAATTTGGGCGCATGCCCAAATGGCCAAATAGAATGCATATTTTGCTTATTGCGAATAATACTTTAAACATTCTTTACAGCCGCAGATAACATCCTCGTACTCAAAATGTGTTATGTATATGTTATTTTGAAATGGAAAGAAAGCTGCTGAATAAGGAAACTTGTCTTGCAACAGCTAAAATACATAAACTCATACAAGTTTCGATAATATTTTGTTACTGTAACAATATATCGTCAATTTTGTTTAACCTGTCTCTAACCATTAAGAACACCAGTAAAATACGCACAGAAGCAGAGTCATTTTGAGACTAAACCAACGTGTTAATAATTGTTATTATGCGTGTGCTGGTTAAAAATAATTACGTGAACAAATATCAACATTCAAATGGTTGGTGGTTAAAGTTGCAGTATTGTGAAATGTGTTTGTGACGAATTTCTACTTTATGAGATGAATTAGAAAATGCACATACAAAAAACATAAGATTATAGTTAATGTTGATGCAGAAACTGTATTTTCGATATTTCAGATATTGCGCTTTCAAAATTTAGGTTTTCTCCGAACCATTGAGATCCCTGTGCGAAATGTATCGACTACATGTACACAACGCCGTTCCATCAGTTTGTGAGATCACAAACAGTATAATGAGTTTGTATTTTAACACAAAACGCGGCTAGTTTCCATAATAAAGTGTTTCTAAGATGTTAATTTAACTGCTATTAGTATCAAAAACCATTAGTAATTATCCCAAATATCCCTTAGACTAGAAATATCGTTAATTATCTATCTCAAATAAACATGTCCGTTCGCAACGAGATCCAAGCAGAAAGAGCCACAATTATCCACGAAATTGCGTCACATGACCATTTTTAGAAAATACTACTCTTTGGTATTAACAACACCAACAATGGTTGCATTCCAGTAAACTGTGAAAGGATAATACCATAACCTCCGCGGAGAGATTAAACTGGTTTCGATCATAGACCGATTTTAAATTCCTTCCGGCATGAAGTTCCACGTGACCATACTCAGATCCAATGGCAGGAATTGAAATCGTGGATAAGCAGAAAAAAAACAAATAGGCGACCGTAAAATCCTTGCGTTGTTATGATTACGTTTTTATTTATCTCTTTGTGCTTTTCATTTTTACTCGTACTATATATACCCGGACCAATAATACAACATTTATGTGGGAGTATTATAAAATAATAATTTTAAAATAAAAATGTTATAAAAATAAATGTTCAACCTCATCACAGTGTTATCTCCTAAAAACTTCAAAATCTGGTAGTTTTCAGTACTTGGTGGCAAACTCCAGGCAGCGGTTACCTCCTCGTTGGTACTCTACAGTAACCACGGCCAGCAATGAAAACTACCAAGGGGGGAAGTAACCGCTGTAAGGTGTTTGAATAATACCAGTCACAACAACAAACGAGACATGCATATAATAATATGTACTAAGGTATGGGGGGAGGCTTATGTTTAGAAAAAAGTACTGGAGTACAGTACATTCGTGCGTATGAAAATCGTAGTTAGCAAATCATTTCAGTGGTGGTATCTACAGAGCTTATTCTGAAGTCTACCCTAAGGAGTTGTGTGAATATCGTCAGCTGACAAACTACGCTGTTCTAGTTGTATGACAATCGTAGTTAGCGAATCATTTCAGTGGCAGTATCTACAGAGCTTATGCTGAAGTCTACCCTAAGGAGTTGTGTGAATATCGTCAGCTGACAAACTACGCTGTTCTAGCTGTACATTTTACGATTCTGAGAAAATTGAGTCTGAAGTTTTAGTTGTTTATAACTTGTGTGTTTATAATGATTTTTACATAGAACACATAGAACAGTCTGGATATAAACACAATACGCTTACGGAGCTTGAACATTGGAGAACAGCTAATAACTGCATTTATATTTTTTTTTTATTAATTAAAAAAGTCAAGTCATGACAAAGGCGTTTATTGTAAAGACAGGCATCCGTTCCGTAATTCAACATTACACACAAAAATGTATGTAAAAAGTACAAAGAATTGTCCGAATAAATATATCCACGTACAATTTATACAAAATAAATAACATACAAGTTGTATAAAAAAATGCAGCGAAGACAGTATTTATCTTTAAATAACTATAGCATGCTAATATACTGTTGCATGTTAATATGTTATTGACATTTGAAAACAATCTCATTTTCATTTTTATCAGATTATAAAAATTGGTAAAATTGTTTCTACCATGATACCAATTAAACAAATATTGTAGCTTAATTTCAACATGTTTTGAAAATTAGAAATATACATGGTATTCATATACTATTATAGTAGTATCGTTTTCTGTATGACAGTGTTCGCAAATTCTAAGAGTATTGTATATTCTAAGGTTTCTAGGGATTCCGAGTTGTCCACCTAATTTGAATCCAAATCTTATATAATAAAAGTACATCATACGAAATAGCTTGAAAAGACCATTCCATTGATATAACTATATTTAATTGGCCAACGAATCAAGTCAGAACATCGTGGTTCTCAGCCGACGAAATAGATCCTGTACAATGTATCGCAACTAAATCACACACAAAGATATAAAGGTATATTTTATAATTTACAATTACACACAACTTAAACATGGTGTTTATTGGTTGTTTTTTGTGATTTATAACAAGCAACTTTCACTTTGTTATCGAAAAGTGACGTCATATTTATTCGGTGATTGTTATCAATGAATATGACGTCTCCGTTCTAGATTTTATTAATGAAGGAAACGTCACTTTGTTTATGAAATAATTGACTGGTAAGCGTTTGTTATTGCGGTAATAACCTGCAGTTTGGAGTTCCAATGCCTAGGAATTAAAACACGAGGGCGATAGCAATAGCCAACGCTAACTCGTCAATTATTTCGATTCTAACACGATATTATATGCAACTCGCATGTATTTTAAAGGTCACGCATGAGAACTATATTTATCTATATTTATCTACGCTCCTCCCATTTTCCACAAATTACATACACACGTGCGTTTCAATGACGTCAACGAATCGTAACATTTCATAATGACGACAGCTTCACTGATAAACATTGAGCGAATGTCATCATACTTATTGTTAAATACAGCAAACATATTATGCTAACAAGCGCAAATTACAAACAAAGTAACTAGATGTAAACTTTTGTTTTAAGCTCAATTTTCAAATATGTAGTCCGAATGTGATTTTATTGTGCGTCATATGAACTCAATTTTCAAATATATAGTCCCAATGTGGTTCTATTGTGCGTCATAATGCAGAAATGATTTGTTTGTCATAATTTTGCTATCGCGCGTTTAAAAACGTGCATTTTACGGAACCATTTCCTCGAGTTTTCGGAACTTTTTTCAAAATATTAGGCTTCACCCATAATTTGTCGCCGAATTACAAATGGTTCATTACTTTCTTTATCTATGGAAAACTAGCCGCGTGCCGTGTATTAAGATTTTTTTTGTAGACATAATTGCTATGTTAGGATAAAAACGTGATGCGCGGCATTATAAATTACCCACATTAATTGGATTAATTCATAATTGCGATCCCGAAGAAGTCCGAGTGACGTAATTACAAATCTAAAGCATTCCTGGATATATTGGGGCAATATACTAAGATAATAGGTGTCTTTCTTGCTTGGGACACAATACTGTTCAAAATTCACAAATTAGAGCATCTATTGATTATTTAGATTATTTGTAAGACATTGATAACATCGTCTTACAGCCACATCGTATTATAGTTTGCACGTGCTGTTGAATTTATAATTGATAAACTTTAAAGGGACTTGTTCACAGATTTAAGCATTGGAACAAAAGAGCTCCAGTATTATAACAAGAAAAGGACAGAAAAGGAAAACACATAAGTTGCTCCTTGGTTAGAAACCCGGACCACCGGATCAGAAGGCTATCGCCTTAACCACGCGGTCATTCCGGTTTATCTATTTAACCCGAATTTGAGTACGTTTTGTAAGTGATGCACGTGTTGTCAAAGATTTTAACGAAAACAACAGAAACATCCCAAATATTTCAACATTTAGCGTTATATAAACACTTTACCATTTTATCAACTTCAACTGATCATTACTCATGTGCGAAATGGATTTTTGCAGTAAATTCTTAGATTCTTAGTGTTATTTTTCCCCCTTGTATGCACTGTTGTTAATTTTTGGAATCAGAGACAACAAGTTAAAATTGTCAATGCGACGATCTGGATACAAATCCCTCTAAATTATGTCAATAGTCTATATTTGGTTCTTTCCATTGCATAACTTATGATAATTAACGAAATTGTACTTATAGTTTAATTCTATGTAAGTAGTGTTACTTCGCTGCTTTTCATATACTATTCTTTTTATTTAGGAATCTGCGACAGACAAAATTGAAAATTGTCAAAACGGCAATCTGTGAACAGGCCTCTTTAATATGCGCAATATGTAATTTAGTATACTTAATGTGGCTAGCTTTTTAAACAGTTGTTGTACATACATTAAAATGTAAATATATACAGATATATTCCTTTTATGGATACAAATGCACAAACAATATATATCTCTAATTAAAATAGTGAAACAATAATTATCTAACTTGTTGTAGTTTTTTTTTTAAATCAACTTCAGCCATATATTTTGGTCAATAAACGCAATATAATAAAATTCATTTTTTATATACCTATAGATAATTTTTTATATACCTATAGATAATCCGACTCAAATACTGGTGAATGTTCGGTATTATTGGCCGAATATAATTCCCGTATTTCACACTGTGACATATTTTTCCGTATTCAACGGGTTCAAAAACCGGACTACTTTCACGTTCGTTGAGTATCGTATATTTCCGTAACGTTCCGAGCGACATTGGGAAACGCCCCGTTCTATTTATAGAAACGATTACGCTGTTATTGTGCGATTTTATTAATCAGAATATTCCGATTATTATCGTAAATCTACTTTAAGCTACTACCTCAGATAGGAGACTTAGACACAAATATGTATTAATTAAATCTTTACTCCGTTACAGTTGATACTGTAGTGCAGTGGTAACACGCACAGTTTGTAAGCGTGGTGCTTTTGGGTTCGAATCCCAGACCAGGAGTTTAATTAAATGATAATGTTGCTGATGTCGTAACAAGGAATCTCATCATCAACCTCGATTTTGACAAAGAAGAGATCACCACAGATCTCCACAGATACTGTGAGCGAAACAGAGTCTTTGTGGATGAAAGGTAAAAGACATTTAGAATTAAGAAAACATGGAATGAGAATAAGTGATGTAAAAGTAAAATAAAATTATGAAAATGAACGATTTTCGCAGGACTCGAACCACACTGTGATTCAAAGTCTGAAACACTATCCACGGCGCTATTCTTCCCGACGCGCGTTGATAGATGATTTTGTTATATGATGATGAAATCCTTTTTTTATACGCTAGATAAATGTTAATCCGATATAAATAGAACAGTCGAACACTACTGGAGATAAAGGCGTGCCAGTTCAATAAAATCGCACAATACATTAATTTGAATGACGTCATTTATGTACAAGACATGTATTCATGCTTGTTCTTTAGTACAGTTTGTTTGTTTGTTTCGAGGCAATATCTGGTTGGGATTTGATCGTAATGAGGTATCTAATAAATGGATTACTGCATAACTGTATTGTTCCTGTGGTTGTATCTCTCTCGTGGATAGTGTGAACTCGAGAGAACGGAGCACCACAGTAATGTAATATTCATTTATTTTATCTAATGATACTTGGAATAATCCCTCGCGGGCAGATGTCTCATGTTGATAAAGATAAATAACTCATATCCCAAACATCAAGCCCTTCGCAATTCCACACAGCGCGCCATAAACGTACACGTTATTACTAAAACGCCATGTTATTTACAACTAAAGTACGTGGACAAAAGTATTCGTCACAACGGCGGCCATTTTGAATGTCACATTTATTGATGCAGATTTTGAAACAAGCATTGTACAAAATTAATAAACACTAAAAAAGAAACTCTTACCTTAGCATTTAGTAATATGTCCCTTCAGATGAATGACTTTTTTTTAATTCTCATTGTGGAAAACAGACTCTAAATATACTGTTGACGGAGCTGGCCTGATATATGGTAAATATGTTGTTGTAAGATCTTTAGATGTTTTAATACCGTAAACAGGCCTTTGTCATTTTCTTTAAATAGACAGCCTAATGTGTTCAAAAATATGAATAACTGGCGATTGTGCAGGCCAGCTCATGCATTTCAGTCCGTTATTTGCAAGGTATTTTTTTACAACAGTGTTCTTGTTTCAGGTGCATTATTGTTCTGAAATAAGTAATTAACTCAATTATTTATTTATTTATGTTCTTGGGCTGGGAGAGTGGCGGGGGTGGGGGTGGGGCAAAAAAGTCATTAATTGTTCATGATAATTTCCAAACTTTCAAGAAAATATCAACCTTTTGCGAAAAATATTAGAATCTTCAAATAGTTATCGAATGTAGTTCAAAGCATTTACGTGAAATTTTCCTTCTATTATGATAACAGTAAGTGCAGTGGACAGTATTTTTCATGAAAACAGCGTATATTTTCATTAAAATTTGACTTATCTTGAAATGACCTTTTTGGCATTGAAAAATGTGAATTGATATTACCAGAAAGTCCACTAAAAAATGATCCACAGCTATTTGAAATGTCTGACGAGATATAAGAAATGCCGCTCGACGAAAATGAAACCGAAAATGAACCGGGATTCCTACGCCACAGGCAACACGTCAGTTGCGGCCCTTAGATAAAATTACAGTTTATATACACTTTGGCTTTTAATTATAAGAATTGAATATAATTTTTCTTCATGTCATCGGTGTATGAACATCGGGAAATTAACGCCTAATTGATGCATAAACGCCGTCGGCAGATCATACACCGATTTAATGCACATACATACTTTTCAATTCTTAATTGAACTCTCCATTTAATAGTTTTACCTTAGTTTTTAAAGAACATTTATGTCAGAATTGGACCTTCACATCATAGCTATATATAGGGCACACTTTCTACTTTCGATATCAACGCTACGCGTAGTCGCTATTTTGACGAATGCCTTTGTCCACCCAATGTAGCTTTTTTTTTGTTTTAGATACATGCTAACATTGAGATTTTAATATATCAATGCGTACGGTCGGAATGAAACAATTTTAAATGATCTGGGCTAATCATAAACACTGGTCATCCTTTTATGTTGTTCATTTCTTGAGAGAAATATACATAAAATGCATAATAAGATGAAGATGAATATAATAAACCGTGTATATCCTACCTCGATGGCCACTTCTAACACGGTTTGCAAACTATTGCAGTATGTTACCTGAATATTAGTATTCCTCTAATAAAGTAATAAACAAAAGGAAACGTCTCATTGTTAAACTAGTAGTATTTGAATTAGGTTTTACAAAATGTATCAAGTTACAAGTCAACATATCCAGTTTATAGAGTATTAAACAATACATTATATTGAAGCACGGGTTGATCAATATCGAGACACCTTTACATGAAAAATAAGGTGACAGCGTCGCTAAATATTTTACGAATGCTTTTCAATGATATGTATGCTATTTATAAAACGTCGACTCATTTTGTAAAATTTCAACGAGAGCAATGGGTATTGGCAAATCGATACAAGTATTAATATTAAAGGGACTTGTTCACAGATGTTTGTGTTTTGAAAAATGCCTTACTGCAAAAGCAGTTAGATTAACTAAAAACAAATATTATATAAGGAAAGAATAACATAATAAGAAGATTTGGCTTCGTCGAAACACAAACCTACGACCGCCTGGATCAGAAATCTGACTTGCTAACCACTCGACCATACTGACTCACAATCACTGAGGTAAATTTATAAGGCTATGTATGATACGCGTGATTTCCAAAATACCGATAAAAAGAGTTACAAACCCGTTACAATTGTATGTATTTCAAATAATGATTTTTCATAAACGACAAAATATTTTCAATGCATTTCTTCGTCAGAAGTGTTCATTTGCTTCTGTATATAAAATGTATGACACAAATATTGGAAATATTCAATTTGCCAATCTTCGAACATGTCCCTTTAATGATTCAGTCTTTTAAAATACAAAAGATTGCAACGTGGTTATAAACAGAAACTCGCGATTCCCCTTATTTTAAGTTAATGGTTAGACAAGGGCGCTCAACAATTTACTACTTTTGCAGAATGAAGCTACTTAAGGTTTAATTATTGATGATATTGTACTGATGTTGTTACTATTTGCCGACGATATATCAATCATAGATAAATTTAAATAAGAAGTGCAATACCATTTGCATATTTTATCTAATTATGGTAATTGTTGGGAATTAAAGGTATACACTAATACAACTAAACTAATTGAGTTCTCAAACGAGGAAGACTATTGCCATCTGAAAAATGGACATATGACGGTCACCAAATTGAAGTAGTAAACGATTTTAACTATTTGGGAAGTGTGTTTAATTATACTGGACATTTGTATTTAAATCAAGAACATTTATGTGCTAAAGCACTAACAGCAATGAATAGTTTATTTAACAAATGTAAACAGTTTGACCTTAAGCTCAAAAAACAATGCCAACTGTTCGATGCTTTTGTTGAATCTATTTTGAATTACGCATGTGCGGTATGGGGTAATACTAAGTCAAACGAATTGGAAAGGGTGCATTTAAAGTTCTGTAAACGACTGTTAAACTTTAAACAAAATGTTTGTAATGCTGTAGTCTAAGGCGAATTAGGTAGATACCCACTTTTTGTTCATCGATACGTAAGGGTTTTAAATACTGGTTTAAAATTACCAAAACTGAAAATATTATGACAAAATCCATATATTTGCAAGCTTTACACGATTGGGTTTTAAATTTTAAAAAGCTGTTAGACATTTACGATTTGTCTTACATGTTTAATAACACAAGCTCTGGTGATGTTAATACATCGATAACGCACTTTAAACATGTTGTAATTGATACCTATGAACAAGAGTGGTTTAGATCTTTTGTTAATAGTTATGTTTTAGATATGTATTGTGTATTTAAGCCTATTTTCAATTATGAATACTATTTAGATTTACTACCTAAAAAACTAAGACATTATGTCACAAAGCTTAGAACTTCGGGTCTACCACTGAGAATTCAAACTGGACGATATGCTGGTCAGAAAAGAAACGAACGCATTGTCTTTGTTGCAATGAATTAGATTTGGAAGATGAGATTCACTTGTGGAAGATGAGTGCCTGTAAATGTCTCCATACTCCGTTTTTAGGCAAAACTTTTTAAAGCAATGCTATTACAATAGACGTTCTGTTTACAAATTCCACCAATTGTTAAATACAACTCATTGATGCGATGTTATTAAGTTAGCACAATTTGTAAAAGAAGCACAAATTATAAGAAATAATTGTCTTAATGTTGTGACATATCTATAAGTAGTTATCCTCCATAGAAATTACAAATGTGCATTATACTTATTTACATTACGCTTTTACCAAAACATTTATATGACCATGACAGTAATTTGATTGTATTTATTATTATTGTATTCATTATAACGTGACCAAATGTATGTATGTATAACATTTTAGTGTTTAGACGATTTACACTGTACAAGTCTTAATACATATTTGTATTGTCTTGACTTGTCTTGTTAATTCTCCCATATTCAACTAAATTTAAAGCGACTGTATAGCGCTATTCGAGAGCTATGATAACATACCAAAGTATTCCCCGTATACTTGTTTTAAACTGAACTGAAACGATTATCAAGCGTCCCGGGAAAAGTCTTTTTCATAAAAGAACATTTTCAATTGATGTTTCCATGCATAGTGGACATATACATGTTTCTCAAGTACAATGAATAGATGTTTTTAATTTATGACATGGCTTTACTAGTATTCTAGGTAAACCCTTTAAATATGCGTTAATGAGTTTGTAACTAATCACGGGGTGTTTAACAGACGCATCATGCAAGCCGTTTTAACTTAATGCAAGGCACAGTCCACTTTGGCATTTTACTGACAGTGTGAAACATTGGCCTGAACTAGAAGAACACCGTCTTGTATCGTTTGAATATTTCTGCAAGGCAGTTCAAGCTAAAACGCACACTACCCTTTCCAATTATAATAAAAAAATAAATGTAATACTATTAGCAAATAGAGTTAAATACATTAGTACATTACGATAGTGCAAATCCACTTAAAATAAAAGATAGGTGCAACTTTGATATTGCTATAACAGATTGCGCTTGAATTGAATCCAAATTATAAACGCAAGTTCAGAATTCGACAAAACATTTTTAAAGATTCGTATCGTCGTTAGGTCGTCAATAACATTTGCATAAAACGAAGAAGTACGACTTTGTATCCGTGGGTTTCATCCTACTATAAATGTGTCTCCAAAATGCTTTGTGTATTTTTATATATTTTTCTTAGCAATGCCATCGATATCTTGTTGCTAAGGTTAAAATATGATGTCACCGCGTAAACACATGTTAAAAGAAGTTTGCCAACAATTATTGTGGACTTACCTATGCAGGAATTGAGTTTTCTCCGTTTGGACATGTGTTGTTTGTTTAATTGTTATTGTTGTTGCCGTTGCTATTTTGTATGTCTCATTATTTTATCTATTAAATATTTGTACTAGACATAATGTTTAGCGACGATAATATCTACATTTTTATGCCAAAACTTTCAGAGTGGGGCCATACAGATTTGCCCTTGTCCGTCCCGTCCGTCCGTCGGATCTTTGTGTTGCGGTAAGTAAAAAGGCATAACTGCTAGAGTGATCAAACTTTATAAACATATTTATGAGACCGTGAATGTGTGCAACTGAGTATTTTAGTGGAGATTTGTCAAAAATAATCGGAATTATAGCCCTTATTAGCAAACATTTATATTTTGGACTTTTTCGGGTGTAACTCAAAAAATATAACTGCAAGAGTGATTGAACTGTATATACATATTAATTAGCATGTGAGCGCGTGCACCTGCGTATAGAAATTGCATAGGGTTTTGTGACAACCAGCGAGATTTTGGGACATCAATGTCCTTTGGTCACATGTCTAGTTACTATTTTGAAAACAAGTTATTATATGTAAACTACTAATAACAAGTTTAATATGATGTTTATGTTCAACACTTATGATCAACATATATTCTCATATTAAATATCTTAGTGTTACACTAACAATGTAAAAATAGATACCTGCACTGTGTTTAGTATGCAGCTTCCTCCTTATATCGCAAACATTTTCAGCAATCTTAGAATTATTTGATTTTTACTGTTTATTTATTTTATGCTAGAGGCTTTTTGTAAGATTAATTGCTGTAATTGTTGTTGTTGTTTTTGTTGGTGTAGTTAATTAGGTAATTCTCCTTTTATTGTCTATGGCTTGTGTTTTGTCTCTCTCTATATATATTTATATAATTATAATATAACATGTGTCTGTAAGTGTGTGTGTCGTATTTGTCTTGTCCACTCAGTTTAATAATAAAAGTCTCTTTAACATATTGCGAGGTGCACACGTCTTGTTTTGCTTTCAGAGTACTTTCTTCTTAGATGCATTTCAGTGAAATATATAGTAATATTGGTAAAATAAAATGTGATATTTTCACTTTTGGACCAGTGAAAACGAGTTAACTGCAGTGAAAACAAAACATAAACCGAAATATTTTTTCTAAAAGTAGCATAGATCTACCAACAGTGGTTAGCCTACCTTGTCAATGTTATATTTATGTAAAGTATTTACGTGCATGTGTTTACAGAAATCAGTTTATAAAATTCATCAATAATATAATGCGGCGACAACGACGAACAAACTATAGCTATTTTCCACCATATTCATGAGTGAAAATTTTATAATCATTTATTACGTCATTTATGTTTGTTAATTCATTGTCCAAAGGCATACAATTAAAAGACAATTTTATTTCACTCGTAGTCATAGAAAATTATATTTTCATTCGTAGCTAATCGATTTAAAATATGTCAGATCTTGATCTTGCTTCTGGCATTAACATAAACACAAACTAGAGAATACATAGAATGACGAGTGAGCTTGCGTATCTCGCTCGCAGTTTCACTGATTCATTTACGCAGAAATATGCGCACTACTCGGGGTTTGTGTAATGAACAATATAATAATAAGCGGAATTGCAATAACAGATCCGCACGTTTTACACAATATTTTATCGTGTATTTCTACTATTGATATTCAATGAATCTCGGCAATTAAAGAGACCGAATAACATGTGATATAGCAATTAGGTAATTTAAACATTCTTCGCAAAGGAATGTTTTAATGTCCTATCAGAACAATGGAAACAAATTATACTATAAAAAAAATAAAGTATCCACTTAAATATTTTGTTCGGTACCTACATGTAATATTTAAACAAAAAATAAAGTCAGTGTAACTTTAATTGTATTACAATAAAATGCTAAGATTTCTTTCTGAATCAACTTCAGATTAATCAACAAACACAAACTTAACGTGTGACGAAATGAAAATCACAGAGCATTAACGCGAAAGAAGATAATACAATGTCGCATGTGTGCAATACAATATACGATTTACGCCCGTTTCACTTCGTACTGCTCTCAGCATACCAACAACCTGGTTTCGCTTGTCCATATTTAATCATGCCTTGGCAATTTTACAGAATTTAACGAACAGACTTTCCACACAGTACCGATAGCAATGAAAAATGTTGCAAAATGTGTGCACGTGTGCATTAATTTCGAGAACATCAAAGGTTTTAAGGGTAATTCGGTAATGATACAGTTAAGTAAGCAGTTACATGCAATCGCAAGCGCATGAATATGTTCTTTAAATTGATAATCGTGATGATAAGTATATAAGTATATATGTTGTTTTTGTAGACGGATAAACAGTGGGTACTTTCATTTTTTGATTATCTTCTCTGCGATTTTCGTTTTTTACACCAGTAACGTTCGTGTTTTGCATTTTACCATAAATATGGAATTGATTCAGAATAATAATGACAGCATTTTAAGCTGATAAAAATTATATTGACTGTTCATTTGCTTTTGTTTAATTATTAATTATAGCATACAGTCATCGAAAAACAATAAAACATATTAGTGAATACTTTTTTTTAATATATAAAGAAAACAATTCACAATCTCTCCGAAATTATCATCGACTCTACAGTGGAATATTCCAACACATGACTTTAAGCAATTTAGTTGACTAGTGCATTATTGGATCAGTATTTCAGAACACCCAGTGGAAAAGACTACCAATTAAAACAAGTTAGGTTAGAAGGGCTAGATGATATCAATGTATATCTCATTCAAACAAAATCCATTGTGCACAAATCAGATCGTATTCGATATTCTCTTTGAAAAGTTTGTACTAGTTCAAACTGGTTCAAACAGGGCTGCAATTATGATATGTTTATATATGTATGTAATACACATGTACGCGTTTGGCCTCTAGAATGTGATATATTGGCATTTCATGACCGTAATAAATCAAATATCCTTAGTAATTTGTCAAACAGCAATAATTTGACAGTTCAACGAGTTACATTTGTGCATATTTTCATGTATTTTGTTTTACTTTTATTTACATGTTTTAAGTTTGGAAATAGCTTAACTGTCAACAATCGATTTACTGGGTTATATCTGTTCAATAGAACAGAACATACAAGTTTTTATAGTGCATTGCGTTTTTGAGAGCGACTGTATGATGTTGAACGAAAATTATATTGTAAAGTCATCCTTTGATTATAATGTAGTCATTATTTTTATAATGAACTTACACGGGCAAATTCCCCGCGGGGCTATGACCGCTTATACGTATCAGTTTTTGGATATATCTATGGAACCTATTGTTTTTTTCACCGCAAATCATCGGAAATTGCGACCAAACTTTTTTTTTGGGGGTGGGGGGGGGGGTGGGGGTGGAATTGCAGTTAACAAGTAAACAATGCAAAACTATAAACTTTTACCATTTCTAACTTGTCTGGAATTATATGCTGATCAATGAAGAATGGAAGGGTGGGTCTAAGAATTGACAACAGTTATTTGTAAAATATGATTTATCCTACCACTAAATGATTTTATAGAAGGAAACTCTACCTGTCAGATAAACTTTTGCTTTATCCGACAGGCAAGGTTTATATGACACCCTCATGTATATACTTTTGACGGACTACATTTTCCAGGAATGTGAGTGACGTCATTAACAAGTAATTTTGAAGGTTACGAAATATGGCGATATTTAACAGTTCATCTATTGGTGGAAATAAGACACTAAACCTTCAATAATTACATTTTATTATATACCTTACAATAAATACTACATTACAATAAATTAAATAGTAAAACATTTGTAGAGGAAAAAGAATCAATAACAGTTAGCTATCGACACAATTTCGGTTTAAAATAACTCGCCAAAATTCTCGTGCGCGCGTAATGACGAAATCAAATGTTTTACGTCATTCAGTTGAGTTTTAAGTTTACACAGTGTTGGAATTTAAAGAGAGCAATCAGATTACAATCTTTATTGTCTCTGTGTTTTTTGGATGGATTATGATAATAAGATTTATATCAAAAAGTGTATCCATGGAACATATGGCTCGAATGGAACCGGTGAGATTAATTCCTTATCAATTTTCTGTAAGTCGAGTGTATTCCGAGCTGGATTGTTGTGGGTGGAGAACAGAGTTGCCTTCATAAGGTGTTAGATCTAGTAATTTGGATGCAGTCTTCGATTAGTTTACTTTTGAAAGGAAATTTACATAAAGGGTTATTTCATTGCTGAATAAACCGTTTCTTTGTTGGTTGATCAAAGAAAGTCTATCCACAAAGAATTACCCGCTTACACTAACTGTTTTAAAAGGAATAGAAGGATTATGCTGCACCTTTATCGATCATGTCATGTGCGGATTAACAACTCGCTATGGAAGCTAGAACCTCTGTAAAACTGTACTACACGACGTTTTTATCAATGAACAAATTGGGTGAGTAGGGTGTATTTCATTTTAAATTTTATGCTGTGTTGTTCTGGAATAATTGATTCACACGAGTTGCTATTTAACTCAAAAGTTACTCAAAGTGTATCAGCAAATTTAAAACAACATGTTGTAATTGCATGTTGTAATATTGCATTAAATATATTTTACATTTGTATACAATGTATTTAGTTAATGTTGTTGAGTTCATAATGTGAATAATATTTAACCAATATTAAGTAATAAATAACTATGTAATATTTAATATTGTTTATATAATAATCGATTTAAAAACTTACTTAAATTTAAGCATGGTAACATTGTATTGCTGTCAAAGCAATATTTTCAAAAATTGTCAATTATTACTATTACTAAATGATATTACTGAAAAGTGTATATCAAAACTTTTGTCAATAGATCATTAAATTAAGTGTTCAATCTAAGGACAGAAGCACTGTAAACTTGATGATTGTTGTTGGAAATTCTTCTCGTGCAATATAGTTTCCTGGACGTGTGTGTTCTTGTGAAAACTTGAACTTATGAACTGTTTTGTTTTTCTCAAAACTCCATGATGATTTGTCTAGAATAAGTTATACATGTTGCCATTGATGTGACATAATGGAACCTAAGCCAGGAAGTTGCAAATACAAATTATTAAGTCTATATTGTATAAGAACAAGTAACTAAAACATGATCATTGTTAACAACATACACTGAGAACATAGCTTCATATATTAGACTTTAAAGCCAAATTATGTTTCATTTTGTTCAAATGTGAATCAGTTAACACACAAATTATTGGAAACCGGTGCAATATATACAAATAAAGAGACATTATAAATTTAAAAAATGATATATGTTTCAATATAAAATGGTATTGAATGAAATCAGAATAAAATATAAAATCCTATAATTGTATTAATTTACTTAATATTGATGTTAATATATTTAAAAAAAATACAGAAATTCCACAAACAAACAACATTTTCAAACAGACCCGTATGCATTGTGGTGCAAATCAAGTCAGTCTTCTCTTGACTTCAACTCATTACATGGAGTTTATGGTTCATGGTATGTCTTGCATTTATACAACACTATTCATGAGCTGACAGTCTCTATTCTGGCACCGAAGTAGCTAGTACAGTTCAAAAGAATAAAATGTTCCACAGAATTTTGTCACCGATACAAGTATACGATCGCACTGTTTGTGATGGTATATATTTTCAGAAATAAAAACAACAACAAATTCCACAGTCCTTCATAAGGCTTCTACTTCGAGAGATTGTGTAACGTAGACACATCGTTAATAATAACACCAGTATATGGAACGTATCAACACTCTCACTTTTGGAAATACGTTCACAAGCCTTTTTGGTGGTTCACTGTTTGTGTTAACCCTAAAACCTGGCAATAAGTGTAACCTATTTATTTTAGCTCGATTGGATCGAAAGCCTAAGGCTTATGAAGACACTTTCAAGTCCGTTTTCTGGGTAGTACCAGTACTTGGTATATTTGGGAAAGATCTTGAGAAAGCTCTTAGAGAGGGGATCGAACACGGGGCCTTCCGATCGCTAGGCGGACACGATATCCACTACGCAATCGCGACCTCAAAAACCTGGCAATAAAACAGCACCGACTCCAGACTGTCCTTAAAGTCATGGTAACCGATATAATCAATAGTCTTAATTGATCAATGCGCTATTAGGGCAAACACGTAATATTAAACAAGAGCTGTAATATCGTTAGTGCCAATTAAGCTCACAGTGGTAGTGGTACGCGGCGTCGTTGGGAAATAATAAAGATGCAATTCTCCAACAAGGAATATCATGGGTTGTGAACAAACATTATTATATGGCATTAAATTACACCGATGGGCATACAGTATGTGTATAGATAAAGCGCATGACCCTGTAATTTCGTAGCGGATCCTTGGTCTAGTGGTAACGCACTAGCTTCACAACCCAAGAGTCGCAGGTGCGAGCCCCTGCTACACATTAACCTACAAATTCGTATTTAGCATGAGACGTTAAACCACGGCGCAGTGTACTAGGTGCTCACATCGGGACATTTAAAGACGCACGGTCGCATGTGGAACGCGGCGTCTCCTATGTCTTGAACTATCCCCCTTAACCTAACTCTTCTCGGAGCGATGGCGATATGGGTGTTAAAATTCACTACACAAACGCAACATCGTATTATAGTTTGCACGTGCTGTTGAATTTATAATTGGTAAACTTTAAAGGGACTTGTTTACAGATTTCAGCATTGGAACAAAAGAGCTCGAGTATAATAACAAGAAAAGGACAGGAAAGGAAAACAAATGATTTATCCTTTGTTCGATACACGGACCTCCGGATAGAAAGGCTATCGCCTTAACCAAGCGGCCGTTCCGGTGTGTATATGTATCCCTGATTTGTTCACGTTTTGTAAGTGATGCACGTGTTATCAGCGATTTTGACAAAAACAACAGAAACACCCTAAAATATTTCAACGTTTAGCGTTATAAACACTTTACAATTTTATTCATATCTACCGATGATTACTCATAAGCGAAATGTATTTTACATTATATTTTTAGATTCGTAGTGTTATTTTTGCCCTTGCATACACTGTTCTCTGATTTTTAGAATCAGAGACAAGTTGAAAATTTTGAATTCGACAATCTGTAAACAGAGCTCTTTAAATTATGACAATAGCTTATATTTGGTTCTCCCAATTGAATAACTTATGATAAATAAGGGCATTGCATTTATAGTATAATTCTATGTCAGTAGTGTTTTTTCGCTGCTTTTTATATACTTTTTTTTTCATTTAGTAATCTGTGACCAACAAAATTGAAAATTGTCCATCTCTGAACAGGCCTCTTTAATATGCGCACTATGTAATTAAGTATACAATTATGTGGCTAGTTTTTTAAGCAGGTGTTGTTCATAAATTAACATGTAAAGCTAACGTTTTAACATAAGATATTTTCCTGTTATGGACAAATAATATCAATATCTAATGTAAACAGTGAAACAATATCTAACTTGTTTTAGTTAAAAAAAACAAAAAAAAACCTTAAATGTACTTTGCTCAGTAAATGCGATACAATAAAATTCATTTATTATATACCTATAGATAATCCGACTCAACTACTGGTGAATGTTCGGTATACTTGGCCTGATATTATTCCCGTATTTCACACTGTGAAATAATTTTCCATATTCAACGGGTGAGTAAACCGGACTACTTTTACATTCGTAGAGTATTGTATATTTCCGTTAGCTTCCGAGTGACATTGAGAAACGCCCCGTTCTATTTATAGACACAATGACGCTAATATTGTTCGATTTTAGTGACCAGAATATTCCGATTATTATCGGAAATCTTCTTTAAGCTACTACCTCAGATAGGAGACTTAGACACAAATATGTATTGATTAAATCTTTACTCCGTTACAGTTGATACTGTAGTGCAGTTGTAACAGTTTGTAAGCGTGGTGCTTTTGGGTTCGAATCCCTGACCAGGCACTTTTAATTAATGGCTAATGTTTTAACACGGAATCTCATCAACAGCATCGATTCTGACAAATACTGTGAGCGAAACAGAGTCTTTGTGAATGTATTTTTTTATGTAGAATGTATAATGAATTAACTAATAAAAATAAAACAAAGGAAGAAAGATGACAGAGATATACAATTAAGAACAAATGTAATGAGAATAAGTGATATACAAGTAAAACAAAATTATGAAAATGAACGATTTTCGCAGGACTCGAACCACAGTCATTGTGATTCAGAGTCTGAAACACTATCCACCGCGCAATTCGTCCCGACGCGTATTGATAGGTGCTTTTGTTATATGATGATGAAATCGGTTCTTTATACGCTAGACACATGTTAATCCGATATAAATAGAACAGTCAAACGCTACCGGAGATTAAGGAGTCCCAGGTCAATAAAAACGTGCAATACATGTTGATTTGAATGACGTCATTGATGTACATGACATGTTTTCATGCTTTTCATGCTCGTTTTTTAGTACTTTTTGTTTGTTTGTTTCGAGGCAATATCTGGTGGGGATTTGATCGTAAGGAGGTATATAATTAATGGAATACTACATAACTGTGTTGTTCCGTTGGGTTATATCGCTCTCATTGATTGTGTTAACTCGAGCGATACACGCCAACGGAATACCACATTCATGTAATATTCCCCATTTATTATATCTAAAGATACGTGGAATAGTCCCTCGAGGAGAGATGACTCATGCTGACAAAGAGAAATAAACTCATATCCTAAACATAAAGCACTTCGCAGTCCCACACATACGAAAGAGTATATCCGCCACGACATGCATGTAACTAAATGACAATGGCAGGTTGCTAAATGGCAATTGCATGTTGCTAAATGATAATTGCACGTGGCTAAATGACAATTGCCAATTGCATTATGATATTCGTAATAGAACGACATATCTATCCACCAGTTAATGACATTGTTATGTTCTTTACATGCATATGCGTGTGGATCTTTCTAAGCATGTTAACGCATTATAAAATTACAGGAAACCAATACGAATTTGACTCTCTAGCGCAAACTACTATATATGGGAGACAACTCTCGACAACAAATTCAGATGTTCGATAGTTTCCGGAGATATGCAGAATGGTTTTGTCGAAATAACACGTTTGGAGTCCGAGCTAGTTTTGTTGAACGTACTTTACGCGTAAAAATGTAATCGTTAAGAATATTTATTAAACAAAGAAATATAATTACAGAACAAACATGAAAGAATAAACAAAATATGATATATAGACGAATAATAGCGATTTAATGTTGTTGTGGATCTCTATTATCAATTGTATGAATATTCACGAGTAACCCAAGCAGCAGATAGATCAACAGTTTTTCTGCATATATATACACAGTCATGGACAGACGGGCAGACGGACACTCGGGCGGACGAATGTATGTGTGTGTGTGTGTGTGTGCCTTGCGGAACTTTCAATTTTTAATACATTAATCAGAATTACTTCTGAAGAATCAACTTCCTAAAGTAAAATGTACAAAGCAATACAAACTTGTTTGAATAAGCATGCTACTGAATGGATTCATTTGTCACTTTCACGCAAGAATATGTGATTTACGATTATTGAGTAACGATGGATGCAAACTACGTGCCACTAACTGATAGAAAGAAGCACAAAGACGCACGGAAGTTGCAGTTAGTTTGTAACGAATAGCACAATGCAATATTCAATTGTCATTAAGCAGCATTCAATTGTCATTAAGCAGTATGCACTTGTTATTTAGCAACATGCAATAATCAATTAGCAACATGCATGTACAGGCGGATATTCCCTTAAATACACACAGCAATCCATAAACGTACACGCTATTCCTAAAATGCCTGGTTATGTACAACTAAAGTACGTTAACAAAAGTATTAGTCACAACGACCGCCATTTGAATGTCACATTCATTGATGCAGATTTTAAAACATGCATTGTACAAAATCTATAAATACTAAATAAGCAACTCTTACCTCAGCATTTAGTAATATGTCCCTTCAGACGAATAACTTTTTTTTTATTATCATTGTTGAATACAGACTCTAAATATACTGTTGACTGGGATGGCCTGATATAAGGAAAAATGTTGTTGTAAGATCTTTAGATGTGTTAATATCATAAACTTGACTTTGTCATTTTCTTTAAATTGACAACCAAATGTGTTCAATAATATGCATATCTGGGAATTGTGCGGGCCAGCTCATGCATTTCAGTCCGTTATTTGCACGATATTTTGTACAACTGTGTTCTTGGTTCTGGCGCATTATTGTTCTCGACTAAGTTATTAATTAATTAATTTTTTTTTTTTTTTTGTGGGGGGGCAAGATAGTTATTAATTGTTCATGAACATTTCCAAACTTTCAAGAAAATATAAACCTTTTGCGAAAAATAATAGAATCTTCAAATAGTTATAAATACAGTTCAAAGCACTTACTTGAAATTTTCCTTGAAATATGATGACAGAATGTGAAGTGGACAAAAGCTTTTCATCAAAACAGCGTATATTTTCATGAAAATTTGACGTTTCTTGAAATGAACTTTTTTCGCATTGGGAAATTTGAATTGTTATTACCAGAAAGACCACTCCAAAATGGTATACAGCTATTTGAAATGTCCGATGAGATATTAGAAATGCCGTTCGACGAAAATGAAACCGAAAATGAACCGGGGATTCCTACGCCGCATGCTACACGTCAGTTGCGGCCCTTAGATAGTTACAATTACAGTTTATATCAACTTTGGCTTTTAATTATAAGAATTGAATATTATTTTTCTTCATTTCATCGGTGTATTAACTATCGAGAAATTAACGCCTCATTTACGCATTAACGCCGTCGGCAAAACATACACCGATTAAATGCAGAAAAATACTTTTAAATTCTTAATTGAATTCTCCATTGAATAGTTTTACCTAAATCTTTAAAGAACATTGATGTCACAATTTGACCTTCACATCATAGCTATAAATAGGGCACACTTTCTACTTTCGATTTCAACGCTAAGGGTAGCCGCCATTTTGACAAATACCTTTGTCCACTTACTGTAGCGTTTTTTTGTTTTAATTACATGCTGACATTGAGAATTTAATTCATCAATGCGTACGGTCGTAATTAAACGAGTTCAAATGATCTGGGATAATGATAAACACTGTCCATCCTTTGGTGCTGTTCATTTATAAAGATAAAAATACATAAAATACATAACAAGATGTAGATGAATAAATTGAACTGTATAATTCTTACCTCGATTGCCACTTCTAACACGGTTTGGAAACTATTGCAGTATTTTACCTAAATATTAGAATTGCTCTTATAAAGTAATAAACAAATGGAAATTTCACATTGTTAAACTAATTGAATCAGTGTTTTACAAAATCAATCAAGTAACACGTCATCATAATCCAGTTTATAGAGTGTTAAACCACACATTATATTGAAGCACAGTTAGATCTATATCGAGACACATTTACCTAAAAAATATTGTGCCAGACCACGCTAACAATTTTTATCTATCATTTTCAATGATATGTATGCTATTTATAGAACGTCGACTATTTAAAATTTGAACGAGTGTAAGGAGGATTGGCTAATCGATACAGTATTAATATTAAAGGGACTTGTGCACAGATTTTTGTATTTTCAAAAATGTCATGCAATGTCTTAACCTCAAAATCTAAAGCAGTTGAAGTAACAAAAAATAAATATTATATGAAGAAAAAACATAATGGAAATGTTTTCCTTCGTCGGGACCTATGTCCGCCTGGATCAGATATCTGACTCGCTAACCACTCGGTCGGGACCTATGTCCGCCTGGATCAGAAATCTGACTCGCTAACCACTCGACCATACTGACTCACAATCACTGAGGTGAAGTTATAACGCTATGTACAAGTAGTGGAAGAAACGCGTGATTTCCAAAATACCGATGAAAAGCGTTACAAACGCTATATAATTTCATGCATTTCAAATAATGTTTTTTTCATAAACGACAATATATTTTCAGTGCATTACTTGGTCAGTAGTTTTATTTCGCTTCTTTATATAAATGTATTCTTTTCATGACAGAAAAAGGAAAATTGTTAATTTGCCAATATGTGAGCATGTCCCTTTAATAAATCAGACTATATAAATAGAGACGACGAATTAATACAAGTCTCAATATTAATAAATCATACTATGTATATACAGGCGATTGCAGCTTGGTTATAAAACGAAGCTCGCGATTCCCCCTATTTTCAGTAAATGTTTTTTTTTTATATAAAAGAACATTTTTAACTTTTATGTTTTCATTCATAGTGCTCTTTATACTAATTTCAAGTACATTGTATATATGTATTCATTTAGATACTATGGATTTACTAGTATTCTATCTAAACTCTCGAACTGTGCGTTAATGCTTTAAAGTAATTAATTAAGTTGATCACGTGGTATTTTAAGTCACAGACATTAACAGTCGCATTATTCATGTATACTCACGTGTGTCTTAAAGTGCCTGTATAGCTCTACTGGTTTTTTAAGTTAAGATAAATAACTTGCTTAAACATATCATTTAGTGAATCATATTCAATTGTAGTTGAGTCAATAATGAGTTTCAAGATGTAGTTCTTACATTTCAAGAGCAACATGTTGCCTTTATCGGTAGATATAAATATATGACAGTCTGTCTACTTGTTAGGGATTTAATTTCATTATAAATTTGCACTATTTTTCCTTGAGAAAAAATAGTGGTATTTACCTGTAGGGTTGCATGAACGGGAAGTTATCTGCATAGGAACTCAGAAATTATTAATTAAATCTACGACTAAAATCTGAACCTTGGGAGAAACAAATTGCTTTAAGGGTTGTTTGCTTTAAAAAGAATTAATAGATTCCACTGTGATATTGACGCGGCATTGAAAAAAGTTATTGATTGAATATTTAACAAACCCGAGGTTAGAAAGAAACTTGACAGGACTTCTATTTTCGAAAATCGATGCATTTTGCACGACTTAATTATTCTTTACAACTGTACTGACAAGCGCACACAATGTATATTAACGATTTATAAGCGTTTCTAAAATATGTATGAGACTTGTCGTGGAAAACCAGACTTAACGCATGTGCGTAAAATGTCGTCTGCACAGGCTAATCCGGGAATTATGGTATTTTCTGTTTCAAGGAAGTCTCTTCTAAACACAAATCCACTGTAGGCGGAAAGTGTCGTCCAAGATTAGCCTGTGCGGGCTGCACAGGCTGATTCGGGACGACACTTTACGCACTATGCATTAAGGCACGTTTTCCCACGACACGCCTCATATTTAATTTATTCAATGTAGTTCCTATTTGAATGACTTGCAGATTCGCCACGTACATAGCCACTGGTTATTACAGATACTACATCAAATAATTGCGAGTTTCTGGAATGTTCGGCATTTTGACAGTCTTCATCCTGCCTTGATATTTCGCAAGATTGGTATTATATTTTTACGTTTTATACGTTAACTTTAAGGAAGCTTACGATGGATTAGTGCATCATGACCTATTTTCAAGACTTAACAATATTGTGTAAAAGGGATATTTAATGTTTTAGTGTCAATGTATTCCAATCTCCAGAGCCGTATTCGCGTTCAAGACCAACATATAATTAACGCCTACGGATCGGAACGAAACAGTAATGTGTCCAATTCTCTTCAAACTCTATATCAATGAGTTACCCCGCATTTTAGGAAACGAAGGGCACAGAGGCATATTTGTAACTAAACACATCCCGGACTTGATATGCATACTGTTCGCGGACGATATTGCAAATTGTGCTGAAACAGCGATTAATTTTCAAAATCAAATAAACAGCATCTTAAAATTTTGTGAAAATACGGGTATGTTGATAAATAAAAAAAAAACACAGAAATTATTGTCTTTAGAAATGGTGGCCCTCTACGTTCATATGAAAATTGGAATTATAACGGTGTCCGTCCGAATGTAACATCTGTTTATAAATATATAGGGTTGCTATACACACCAAAGTTAACGTGGACAAAGGCTAAGGTTAACCTAGCTGCCCGAGCAAACAAATCAATTTGTGCTATTAAGTCTTATCAGTGTACGTTTGGTAAATTTCAGCTAAAATAATATTTTAAATTATTTGACTCCATGGTTAAACCCATTCTGATGTTCGGTGCAGATATATGGGGCTTTGAATATTCAGATTTTATTGAAAAGGTATACATTTGCAACAGTGTAGACAATTTTTAGGTGTGAACCACTCTACGAATAATGCAATGACCTTAGGAGAGTGTGGTAGATTACCCCTGTGTATTGAATACCATACTAAATGCATTAAATAGTGGTGTAAACTTCTACACATGCCTATTCATAGATACCCCATAAATTGTTATCTTATGCTTAAACGCCACGATGATATAGGGCGAATAAACTGAGCTACTTCTGTAAAAAAAACAAAAAACTTTTATATCGCTATGGCTTTAGTTTTACTTGGCTTATCCAAGAAATTGGAGACGTTAAGGTATTTTTGAATGCGTTTAATCAGCGTTTAATTGACTGTAAACATCAAGATTGGCATAATTCAATAGCATGATGTGATACATATAAATGCTTTTAATCTCAAATCACTCCAGAAAATATTTATCTCTAGATTTACCATTTAGTTTTAAAAAATTATTTGCTAAATTTATATGTTCAAATCGTAAATTAGCAATCGAAACCGGTAGGCATATAGATACGATCGCATTTTTCAATTTTGTATTGTATTGAACATTACCGCATATATGCCATTGAAAATGAATATCATGCTTTTTTCCAGTGTCCTAAATATGCCCAACAAAGAAATCATGGTAATGATAATATTGAAAATTGTTATAATCTCATGCAGACAACAATAAAAAAAAATTGAGAAAACTCGTGTTGTATGTGTACCATCTTAATATTTGTTAAATTTATATGAAATAATATTTGAAGTACGTGTGAAATTTTGTATTTATGTATGTGACACAACTCTTTTTCCAAATTTGCTTGTATATAAAATATTGTATTATGGGCCGGTGGCCTTTATTTACAATACACATTATGTTCTGTTCTGTTCAGATAGCACAGAGAGACCATGAACATGTGTTACGCTGTTTCACACTGGTAAAACTAGGAAGCACCAGGAAGCTCACACCTCCGCCAAGAAGCCCATACACTTAATGTGTTGTGCAAACATTGTATTGTTTAAACAGTGTAATGTGGCAGTTTGTTCAATTAATTTGTAAGATTTCTCATAATGCTATTATCATATCTAAACAGTGCAACCAAAGGAAACATGAGTTATTGTTAAACATAAGCAATATAGATCTGGCGATGCACAGAAACTGTCAACCTTACATTAATATAAACCTATTCTATATATCTCATTTTACTGTTCACTGTATCTTTGTTTCGAAAAGAAACGAAATGAGTTACACCCGATAAATCAAAAATATCAACAAAACATTTGCGTGGATGTTTTGATTGTAAAAAGGTTTATAATAAATGGACTACTACACGACTGTGGTGCTCCTGTGGTTTGTACTGCTCTCGTTGATTGTGTAAAGTTACACAATCAACTCGAGCGATGCAAGCCAGAGGAACACCACAGTCATGTAATATTTAGTACGTATTACCGTAAGCTGTGTTGCATTGTTAAATATTGAACGTATTGCAATCAGACATTGCCTTTACGATCAGTGTGAACGGACATTTAAGTAGTATTATTCTTTAGAAACTTTCGGTATTTTAATCAATCTAAAGTGCACTTTGGCCCTCGTAGGTTATTTATGTACGTTCACGAAAACTTAACTGGCTATCCCTGGTTACTATACATGCTCACTTAAACATAATTGGCTATCCCGGGTTACTATACATGCTCACTTAAACTTCATTGGCTATCCCGGGTTATTATACATACTCACATAAACATAATTGGCTATCCCGGGTTACTATTCATGCTCACTTAAACATAATTGGCTATCCCGGGTTACTATACATGCTCACTTAAACTTAATTGGCTATCCCGGGTTACTATACATGCTCACTTAAACTTCATTGGCTATCCCAGGTTACTATACATACCCTCTTAAGCTTGATTGGCTATCTTAGGTTACTATACATATTCACTTCAACTTCATTCGCCATTCTAGGTTACCATACATTCTCACTTTAACTTCATTCGCTATCCAAGATTACTAAACAATCTCACTAAAACTTCAATCGCCATCCCAGGTTACGGTACATTCTCACTTAAACTTCATTCGCCATCCCAGTTTACTATACATTTTCTTTTAACTTCATTCGCAACCCCAGGTTACTATACATATTCATGTAAACTTCATTGGCTTTCCTAGGTTAAAATACATACTCACTTAAACTTCCCAGGCTATCCAAGGTTACTATACATACTCACCTAAACTTCATTGGCTATCCCGGGTTACTATACATTCTCACTTAAACTTCATTCGCCGTCCCATGCTACTATACATACTCACGTAAACGTCATTGGCTATCCCAAGTTGCTATACATACTCACTTAATCTTTATTGGATATTCCAGGTTACCATACATACTCACTTAAACTTAATTGGCTATCCCAGGTAACTTACATACTCACTTAAACTTCATTGCTATCACATTATACTATACACACTCACTTAAACCTAATTGGTTATTCCAGGTTACGATACATACTCACTTAAACTTCATTGGCTATTCTAGCTTACTATACATTATCTCTTAAACTTCAATGGCTATCCAAGGTTACCATGCATACTCACCTAAACTTCATTGGCTATCCCATAGTACTGTACATACTCACTTTAACTTCGTTGGCTATCCCAGATTACTATACATACTCACTTTAACTTCATTGTCCGTCCAAGGTTACTATACATACTCACTTAAACTACATTGGCTATCCTAGGTTACTATACATACTCACTTAAACTTCATTGGCTATCGTAGGTTACTACACATATTCACCTAATCTCCATTTGGCTATCGTAGGTTACTAAACATACTCACTTAAAGATCATTGGCTATCCTAGGATACTATACATTCTCACTTAAACTTCATTGGCTATGATAGGTTTCTATATATACTCACTTAATCTCCATTTGGTATCCTAGGTTTCTATAGATACTCGCTTAAACTTCATTGGCTCTCCTGGGCTAGTTCACACGTTTTGACATTGAATCGAGGCAAACAAATAATACTTTGACTCGCTTATTAATTTCATTTATTGAAACATTTTTAGTGGACCAGTTGCTACTTGTCTATCAAGGATTTAGGTCACCATTTATGAGTGAAAATTTCAGTGGTAAATAATAACACATGATTGCATAATCCAATTTATTTACTTTAAATCCTTTGACAAACAGAAAATCGGAGCGATTTATTTTTGCAAACTAGTCAATTGCATTTGAGTAAAACATGAATTTCAAGATGTACTTTTTGTTTTATAATTAAAGAGAAAAATGTTTTCCTCTGCCGGTATATATATATACAGAGGCAATTTTTTTCTCTTGAATAACTATATAACTGTCTGCCTACATGTTAGAGACTTAATTTTACGAAAATTTGAACAATTTTTGCTTGATACAAATAGTGTTATTAACCTTAAGAGTTGTATGAACGGGAAGTTATCTGTAACGGAACTCTCTGAAACCATCAATCCAATCTACAACTTAAACCCGCATCCTGGGACAAACGGAACTTTGTGTATAAAATGTCTTAAACGTTTGTTTTCTTCAAACGTAATTCACAGATTCGACTGCAATATTGACGCAGTATTGGAACACATTTATTAATTCGAAAATCTAACATCTTAAAACACAAGGTTATAATGTAACTTGATAGTTCTTCTATTATTGATTTTCAATGAGAAATACATGAATGAACGATTGTTTGATAAACAATTGACATAGTATTGCCATGTAAATGAAAACTAGTGACATTTACCTTTAGTGCTGCATCCACGAGAAGCTATCTATTAGAAAACGCTCTGAAACCATCAATCCAACTACAACTACAACAGTCTACACATAAAACCCGAATCCTGTGACAAACGAACGATTATGTCTACATCTTCCTGAAAGGTTGTTTTCTTCAAAATTAATGCATAGATTCAACTCCAATATTGACTCGGTATTGGAAAACAGTTATTGATTTCATTATCTAATATTTCAAAACCCTAGGTATAAAATGTGACTTGATATTGGATCTGTTATTGAAAATGAATGCAAATTACACGAACGAACGATTCTTTGATAAAATATATCGATATGCATACAGCATGACTTGTTAAATACGATATATTTATCTACACCCTCGAACAACTTCTATTACTATATTATATATATGTATATTTGTACTTTTGCTTTTTGATATTCTGTTGTTTTGAAAGAATGTTATTACTATGTAGTCTATTATTATTTTGATTATTATGATTATTATGATGATTATTGTTATTTATTATTATTATTACTATTATTATTATTATTATTATTAGCATCATTATTATTGTTATTATTGTTGTTTTTGTTGTTGCTGTTTACTGGTAACTATGTTTTAAGTGTGCATGATCTTGGATTATGAAATGTTTATATAATTAATGTAATATTATTCAAGACCACATTGCAAAAAAAAGAAATTTTGTTTCTTGATGTGATATCTTCATGAAATAAAGCTACATTGTATTATTATTATTATTATTATTATTATTATTATTATTATTATTATTATTATTATTATTATTATTATTATTATTATTATTATTATTATTATTGTTTCTTCATTACTATTGTTAGTAAGGAAAGTCATATGGGAAGAGACCCTCGTGAGATATATAAGGAAAAAATATCCCGCCCTATTTCATCCATGATTTTAAATGAATTAAATATATGTAATAATAATAAATGTATCGATGAACACAAGCAACTGCAAATGAAAATGTAAATGTATTTGGGGCCGGTGACCATATGATACAAATCCACATTATTGGTATTGGTAAAGCTAAAAAAACGTTGTTGGTTTGCGCTTACGTGTCCACGTGTCCATAAACTCTAATGGCAAGTAAAAATTTTTTATTCTTTAACCCATTTTTTTCGCGGCATATTCATCACCAAGTTTAGATATATTAGACCGCATGTAAAATGTTTTAACGCCTCCAATCAAAGAAACGGTACCTTACGTTATATCATTACCAAGAACGCCTGTCTCACGCAGCTAATTCGAAATGCTTGCTAATTACCGAAAAGCTGCATATTAGCGAAAACTGATGTTTTTACGGAAAGTTAATTTTTGATAAGCGAAACGGTAGGAGGGGAGGGGAGAGGGGAGAGGGGGGAGGGCGTTTAAGCGGAAAATTAACACTGTTTTACGCCTAATGACACTAAGTTGATACTTCTTCACATAATGCTTAGTTTCTACCTTAACAGGTATGACTGGAATGTGTTTATCAAAGACTATGGGAATTGAAATGCGGCCTACTCGTTGCTTGATATGAAACCTGTGTCGGGAGAATTTTAGGTAAGATTATAAGCACCAACTTCAGGTTTTATGTAACATCGTTGATACATTATTTTCAAGTTTTGAGGTAGGATTATACGCAAAAGTCTGGTTTCTATGTACCATCGTAAACGTCAGTTTCAAGTACAGTGCGGGATTATACGCAGTAGTTCGGGTTCTATGTAACATCGTATAAGCCAGTTTCCAATCTCCTCGCAGAGATTTAACTGTGTCCGAGCATAGCTGGTTTAAGTCCGTGCCGGCACGAAGTTCCACTTGACCATAGGCAAACACTTGAGGCGAAATAAAATCGTGGACAAGCACATCCTACAACGCGCACAACGTAAAATCCTTGCGTTGTATGGTAACTTAAATATTTAATTAACTTTTGTTTTTCATTGTAACTCGTAATATATATACCTGGACCAATAGTGCAACATGTCTGTGATATTGTTATTGAAAAAAAGACAAAATAAAATTGTGTACAAAATAAATCTTCAATCTCCACATAATTGTCTCCCCTGAAAACTTCCAAATCTGTAAGTTTTGAACTCGTGGTGGCAGTGGTAACTGAGAAGAGTACCAATAGGGAAGTAACCACTGCGAAGAGTTTGGTCAGTTTCAAGTACACACCGGGATTATACGCAGAAGTTTGGGTTGTATGTAACATCGTATACATCAGTTTCAAGTACACAGCGAGATTATACGCAGTAGTTCAGGTTCTATGTAAGATGGTATACATCCGTTTCAAGTAGTTCGGGATAATACGTACAAGATTCATGTTTTTAATACTCTACAGGCCTACACCATTTTTAAGTTTTAATGTAAGATAATAAACACAAATTTCAGGTTTCATGTAACACAAGTTTTAATTATGGAGCTAAGATGATGAGCTCCAAGTTCAGGTTTGAATACTGTTTACATCAAGTTCAAGTTTTGAGGTCAAATTATGAGCTTTAAATTCAAGTTTCGATATTTTATACAATATTTTAATGGTTTGTGGTAAGAAATATGTAAAAATTAAATGTACGCATTGTTGCAACGTAAAGGAATCAGCATCAAGTTTTGTTGTGACAGTATATACATCAACATCAGATTTTGAGGTGTAATTATCTTGATTTTAGTCTTGGCCAATTACTTCGGAAACTTCAAGCGTTATGAAAAAGTGCAGGGCAAGCTCATTCGTTGTGCTTGGGGACACTACCCTGCTCCGTCTGACACCTCCAAGTGTGGTTCGGTATTTCCAAATGTCTTCTTGAAAGTGAGTTTCACAAACATATATCGTTTAAAGGGCAAGTCCATTCACTGAGCAGGGGGACTCGACCATGCTCCACCTGAAACCCCGAAAGCGTTAAAAATACTTTTTTCCATGTTTTCTTTTCTTTACATTTCAGATCTATATCGAGACGCCTTTACCTGAAAAATAAGATGACAGCCACGCTAAATATGTTATGAATGCTTTTCAATGATATGTATGCTTTTTATAGAACGTCGACTGATTATGAACAATTTCAGCAAGTGCAAGAGGATTGACACACCAATACTAGTCTTAATATCAAAGGGACTTGATCACAGATTTTTATATTTTGAAAACATGTCATTTAATGTCTAACTGCAAAAACTAAAGCAGTTTGATTAGCCAAAACAAAGAGTAATTAAATAAAATAAAACATAATGGAAAGGTTTGCCTTTCTCGTGACTCTAACCTACGACCGCCGGGATCAGAAATCTGATTCGCTAACCATACTGACTCATAATCACTAAGGTGAATTTATAACGCTATGCATATGATACGCGTGATTTCCAAAATACCAATGAAAAGCGTTACAAACGCTTTATATTTTTATGTATTTAAAATAATGATTTTTCATAAAGGACGCTATATGTTCAATGCATTTCATTGTTAGTAGTGTTATTTCGCTTCTTTATTTAAAATATGTTTTTCTTTTTGGCATTTCTGAAAAAACAACAATTTGGGAATAGTCAATTTGCCAATCTGTGAACATGTTCCTTTAATAAATCGGACTATTTAAATAGAGACGACGAATCAATACTATTATTAATATTAATAAATCAGACTATTTACATACAGACGATTGCTGCGTACAGTTGTTATAAACAGAAACTCGCGATTCCCCCTATTTTCAGTAAATGGTTTAGTCCCGGATATTTAACTAAATTTAGACCGACTGTACGACGCTATTCGAGCGCTTTGCTAACATACCAACATGTTCTCCGTAAACTAGGGGTGTAAAATTGGCTGTTAGATGATATAAGTTTGCCATATGTTCAGAACAGAATGCCTAGCTATGCAACAGGCTTTGTCAGATTTTCAAATGCAAAAGTGCAGATATGCACATGAGTGGCGGCCTGAAGATCGAACCAGAAAGTACAGCCTCACACCAAGTCTTTTCCACATGTTCAAAACAGAAAGTGCAGCCTCACACCAAGTCTTTTCCACATGTTCAACACAGAAAGTATAACTATACCTCAGGTGTTCTCCAAATGTCCAAAACATAATGTATCGCTATCAACCAGGCGTTCGACATTTGTTCAAAAGCAAAAGTTAAGCTATGCTCCAGATGTTCGCATTGTGTTTAAAACATAATGCATAGCTATGCATCTGGTTTTCGCCAAAATTTGAAAGACTGTAACTACATGTTTTTATTGTGGATGACAGGTGACTAAATATAAATAAACACAAATCAATCCGTACACGTAATGAACTTACCTTGTCTTGATTCCCTTATAATCACATTCTTCCGTAAAGAATAATTTGCCTTTACAGCTTAACTGAACGCTGATAGTGATAGTTCACCAATCATATTCACTGACATGCTCCATCATGTACATGCTTTGGCGAACGAGATACGGATAAAACAAACCAATGAAAATGATCTATTTGCTGTTGTTATCTTAAGTGTTGCTGGTATCCAAAGATTATGTGTCATAGACTGTGGCAATCTCCCATCCTAGGTCGATTATATATCGCATGTGTCTAGCGACATTCAGATCTTTCCGGCTAGCGCATTTATGCTCGCTTCCCATTCGGCGCAAGCGAGTTTGTTTGGTGGTCTCCATACCGGACAGGTGGGGTTTCCTACGGGTACTCCAGCTCCCCCATCCCCCACAGCACAAGACCAAACAAAAACTAAAAAAATTCAGTAAAAGATAAATAGCTGGTCATTGCTGCTATGAATCAAAATACGTCTCTACTTTCGATGAGTCTAAAAGTGAAATTAGGCAGAGGTGCTGGAACACACCCCGGGTCCTCACAAAATGCAGCTTCAGTGCGGAATGAACTCATAAACTTCGAAAATATACTCATACATTCACATCACATACTTAATCTATTATTAGGAATATATTGTACACATTACACATATAATGGTTAGTTAATATATACTAGACAGAATGCTACTACAACAACATCTAAACCGAATATACGGTGACCTCTTAGATAAAATAACAGAGGTGTTATCTTACAATAGTCACATAGAGCACTATTGGGCAGATTTATTATCACAGGTTTATTGAGCGATAAAACGCACATATGTCAATACAGCGAGGGAAATTGTTAACTCCTTATATGTGATAAGAGTGTTTGCATTCAATACATCTGTAGTCCGCACAGGCTCATCCAGGACCGCACTATTCGCCAACAGTGGATTTATGTTTAGAAGAGACTTCCTTGTAACAGAAAATCCCTTAAAAGCGGAAAGTGCACATGCCAATCCGGGAGGACACTTTACGCACATGCATTAAGCCCGGGTTTCCCACAACACGCCTGATATATGAAATATATTCAGCAACTACTTTTGTGGCCATTTTACTTTTTTAAATCATACTTTTCCACTATGTTTTAGGCTTTAATTAATGTCTCATATTATTGTTTGTAATGCAAGTTATTGAACATTAGAATTGATTATAATATAAACCACGGTGTAATATATATATAGTTTACTGAGTACATTTTATAGTGTTAGTATTTTAAACAGGTATTGTATATACATTAAAGAGTTCAAAACTTCTAACAGATATGATGCATTCATTTAATGGATAACAGTACACATGAACCATATAAATTACTAATTTAAACCGTGAGGAAAAATCTAACAAATTGAAGATAACACAACAACTTCAACTCATTCATTTATCTTGCTCAATGTATGGGTTTCAAGGACATTTATCTTATCTTTAGATATGTGGAATAATATCGCTCAGATATCCCGGATAGATGTCGAATGTTTCGCCTCTGTCCTACATTAAGTTTCATAAACGTGCGCTATCAATCAATGCAATAGATTTAAACCAAATAATAGTCCGATATTTTGCCTAAAAGACGCTTATATGTTACTTAAAACATTTCCAAACGAGTCTTAATTACATTTGCAATAAAAATGCATAACTTTCGCGTATAAATACTTTATAAATATACACAAACATATAACAATATAATTAAAAATACCCTCAAAGAACACAACCCGAGTTAACGTTCTTTCGCTCGTTGCACAAGGTATCAAGTCTTTGCAAACTGTGCTTGTTGATTCAAGTAAAGTACAGTGAGGATGCTTAATTTCGAAGACAGCATATACATTATAATAATATATGCATTATTGCTTGTCGCAATGCACTGAACTTCTAAATACCATAACAATAATAATTTCAAATGCAGTATTGTTTCTGGTTAAAGCAGTATTTACATGCACAACTACAATGTTATAGTTTGGATACGTTTACAGGGTACACATGGATTAACGCAAGAGTAAGGTTTTATAACTTCTTGATCTGTAAAATAGCAATGAGTTTTAATATTGTATATAAAGAGTACACCATAATGTCTTACTATATGGCGTTTGTCAAAAACATATACATGTAACCTATTTCTGATGAATGCTATTTTCCAACTGCAAATACTTTCTATGGATATAAAGTCACCACAATTAGTTAATAAATATTTTATATTCACCCATTTAATTTATTATTTTGGAATGGTGTTATCGTATAAAAATATAATTAATGAAATGGGTTTAAAACAAAATATTTTATATGACCGAAGTAATGGCAAAGCACTTGATAAATGCAGATTTTCACTAGATTAACTATCTTATGCCGCACAATGATTCTAAAGGGGAGCAGTTGCAAAAAGTGTAACTTATAGCCATTTGTAATTTCGTTATTTGTTTTCGCAGTCTTATATCAAATACCAGATGGTTTGCACTGACAATCGTTTCAATACCTGGTGTGCTGTGTTAACATGTTGTCTTAGTCAGTTATTAATGGATATTATGTACATTACAAACAATAATATAAATGCACATTAAATGTTGTTTTTTCTGCATGTCTAATATATATGCATTTGTACTTTATTTACGGGTCTATGTGTGAAAAAATAACCATACGGGCAACAGCTAAGTAACACGTTATTTGTCAATACTGTCGGGTTAATTGAATACTTTTAATTTGATTATAGAAAATATAGAAAAAACTAGTGTTGGTCAAACTAAAAAAAAGTGGTATTTATAATAATACTTAATCTAGTTTTGTATATCGGTATTAAAATTACCGTCAAAAATTAAGTCGTCTTCTAACAACGCTGTCTTTTCCGACGACCTTAACTAGAACGTGCTGAACAATATTAAATGATTACACTCCAATATCTCACCAAAACCTGCCAGATATTGGACGGCTACCCGTCTCGTCTTGTGTTATGAAAGTGTTACAGTGATAACAATGTGATGACGTCACGTCAATGTTTTCAGACCTGCCATGTTAAGTCGGTTTAAATTTGGTTGATAATGCACCAATAAACCATTTACAGAAAATGTTGATTTTCTGATTATAAACACGCTGCAACAGTTTGTATTCATAGCTCGTCTGCGTTACCGTTCATAGTGTAATGCTATATTATATTATCTAAATATCGTGGATTTTAACCACACACTATTATTATATTATACTGTTTAACTAAGTATATCAGATAGGGATGCAGGGACACACCTCGGGTCCTCACATTGTACTGCTGCGACCTTATGAATTCGAAATGCATGGGCATTCGTAAAGAGGCCTTGCATTCAATCATTTATCAGTATTTATCAGCTATATGTTATGGTATGTTATAAGAGTAAACCGTTGATAAATCCGACGTACTATTCAGCGAAGTAAATATCAATATTTAGATGGCTATGCCAGGCTTTATTTGTATTAAGATGGCTCTGCCAGTCTTTATTTGTATTTAAATGGCTATGCCAGACTTGATTTGTATTCAGATGGCTATGCCAGGCTTTAATTGTATTTAGATTATTATGTCAGGCTTTATTTGTATTTAGATGGCTGCGCCAGGCTTTACTTGTACTTAGATGGCTATGCAAGGCTTTATTTGTTACGTGTTTTTAATGGTCTAAATTAACTAGAGACGTTTGTTTTCATAAACATGGCATTAAAGACGTTTAAAGATTGTTTAAGTACGTTCTTAAATGCCGGACATCGTTTATTAACATTGAGTTCCCAACTGTAGATCTGTGTACACATATTGCATGCTAAATCTTCATACGATATTTATTTAATTGCCTATATATTTAATAAACAAAACACTTAATATTTAGGTATATAAAACATAATAGAAAGCATGAACAACCGAAATTTAGTTGTAATCATTTCTTAAAAGGAAATTATATACTCCTCACAGCGGTTACTTCTCCCTTAGCGATCTACATTAACCAACGCCACAACGAGTCAATTCCCTCCCGATTTGAAATAATTAGAACATGTTGATTTGTTATTATTTTGTAATATTTCCACATAAATGTTACATTGTTGGTCAATGTATATATATTAAAAGCTAAACTTAAGCAAAGAGATAAATAAAACATGGTAAACATAACAAAGCAATGATTTTACGGTGCCCATGTGCCGGCAGGGATAGACGGGATCGACTACGAGCAGTGCTCGGGACCAGTACATTGTAAAATCTCATTGTGGTGAATGCATAAAACTTGCAGAGGCTACTTTCCTTAGTCTTCATTATTTTAAACTCCTTCCCATCTAGCGTACTCGCCAATGCTCTAGGCTCAGGTTTTCTAAGCCTCGCTAAATTAACTTATCTTTATTCAACACTAACCTAGTGTTATCTATATGTGCAACTAAAACCTCCGCACATAGATTTGACAGGTTACGAGCCTAGCCCAAACGAAGGGAGTTTTATAAAATAATAATAATAATAATAAATCCTAACAACTCTAGAAGGACTTTACTCGTGGTCGCTGTGATTTCCGAGCATATGTACCAGCTGTCTTTAGCTATATTCAGTGTATGAGTCAGTGATTGCTGAGCACATGTACGAGCTGTCTTGAGCTATATTCGGTGTGCTAGTCAGTGATTACTGAGCGACTTTACGAGCTTTCTTGAGCCATATTTGGTGTACGAGTCAATGGTTACTGAGCACATGTACGAGCTTTCTTGAGCTATATTCGGTGTAAGAGTCAGTGGTTACTTAGCACAAATAGAAGCTGTCTTGAGCAATATTCGGTGTACGAGTCAGTAATTACTGAGCCTCTATAATATTTACCGAGCACATGTACGAGCTTTCTTGAGCTTTATTCGGTGATAGAGTCTGTGTTTACTAAGTACATATACGAGCTGTTTTTAGTTTTATTTGATGTACGAGTCAGTAATTACCGAGGACATGTACGTGCTGTCTTTAGCTATATTTAATGTTTACAAGTCAGTGATTACTGAGCACATGTACGAGCTGCGAGCTGTCTTTAGCTATATTCGGTGAACGAGTCAATTATTACTGAGCACATTTACGAGCTGTCTTGAGCTGTATTCGGTGTAAGAGTCAGTGATTACTGAGCAAATGTAGGAGCATTCTTAAGCTTTATTCTGTGTACGAGTCAGTGATTACTGAGCACATGTACGAGCTTTCTTAAGCTTTATTCTGTGTACGAGTCAGTGCTTACTGAGCACATGTACGAGCTTTCTTAAGCTATATTCGGTGTAAGAATCTATGCAGAGACTCACTGTGCGCGGCATAATGTTTGCTGTACAACCGATGACATTTCTTAGTGAAAGGCGTGTTTGCCAAATGTCAAATTGTTGGCGTATCACAGCTACCCAACCCATGCAATTGAACTGTCAAATTTCTGGAAATTTAGATACATCAATGATGTCAATATTTACGTCCGTTACACGCTGTTAACATTGAAGAGTTACAGCTCCTGAGATCGGCAATTCAGATTGGCCTTGGTTCAAATGACAATTCCGTCATTTCCCTTCGAATTCGGTGATTATGTACGTTGTGTACACTGTCTACCCGATGACAACATGGCCAGATAAGGCGCGTACATGTGTAATTTACGCACGGAAAATCACCAGATACGCATAGAAAATAAAAATCAGTGTGTACATTTACGCATAAAATATATATGTTCTGCTTGCAAAAAGAAAATGTGCTACAAACATATACTACTGTATTTAAAACGTCGAGAAATCCCTTATGTGAAAGAGATTATTATCATCTTGAAACATCTATTACATTATTTCCTGGTACCTCTTTGCATTCTGCTCCACCTTTAATCTAGATAATTAATTTTCAGACGGAAAATACAGTAATCCCATCATTTGTGGTCTGATAGTAAATTTATAATTTATTCCCATTTTTTTAGCGCACGTTTAACCTGTACATCTAAATATATATCGAGCACTGCAGTATCTTTTATAACAGCGAAGACGTTCTCGTGTGCAAGGAGTGTTTGTCATCAAATGTAGACAGGGCAGCGTATCTCACACTGCCGAATTTACAGTACTCTCTATGTAATTAAAAATGTAATTAAAATTAGGGTGTTGCCGGGAAACAGAAAATGCCAATGCTTGGGATGTTTGGATGGACGTAAATGCTTACATTTTACATTGACGACGGTTTAACACTCGTAACAATAGTTCCTGGAAATCACGGGTATTGACAATTTAAAACAACCAGTATTGAGAGACAATCAGTCACTCCCGTCAAATTCACTTTGAAGCTATTTATTTCAGTTCGATTATGTGAAAAACCTGAGATTAATTGAGACACTGTCGGTTTCCTGTGTTGAACCTGTACTCGGTTGCCGTTTGAGAAAAATCATTCGTACGCTCCCCGAGTAGGGATCGAAATTACTTCCTCCGGAACGCAAGACGAACACCATATCCATTACACTACTGCGACTAACAGTGATGCATTACAAAATCAATATGTATTAATTAGCAAAATCTATTATTCAAATATTGTTTTGTGGTGACAAAAGCAAATAATGAAAGATATACATTTTGCTATAGTACAATTGTTATGATGAATATAGAAACATTTTAAACAAACTTTAAATAATAGACAACTAGTTTTTATATTTGATAATTTGCAAAACTGACCCGTATCAAAATTAGAGAAGAACACGTCGCTCTAGATTACTGGGAATAAATATATGCTTAAAGTGACAGTGACACGTCGCTCTAGATTAGTGGGGATTAATATATGCTTAAAGTGACAGTGACACGTCGCTCTAGATTAATGGGGATTAATATATGCTTAAAGTGACAGTGACACGTCGCTCTAGACTACTGGGAATTAATATATGCTTAAAGTGACAGTGACACGTCGCTCTAGATTACTGGGAATTAATATATGCTTAAAGTGACAGTGACACGTCGCTCTAGATTAATGGGGATTAATATATGCTTAAAGTGACAGTGACACGTCGCTCTAGATAAATGGGGATTAATATATGCTTAAAGTGACAGTGACACGTCGCTCTAGATTAGTGGGGATTTATATATGCTTAAAGTGACAGTGACACGTCGCTCTAGATTAGTGGGGATTCATATATGCTTAAAGTGACAGTGACACGTCGCTCTAGATTAATGGGGATTGATATATGCTTAAAGTGACAGTGACACGTCGTTCTAGATTAATGGGGATTAATATATGCTTAAAGTGACAGTGACACGTCGATCTAGATTAGTGGAGATTCATATATGCTTAAAATGACAGTGACACGTCGCTCTAGATTAGTGGGGATTAATATATGCTTAAAGTGACAGTGACTTATTAATCTGCTTTAAATCACGGTTAATTTATTGTTAAAGCTAATGTGTGAGTCTAGTTTATAATATAATCATTGAGAATACATATGTAAAAATGTACAAAGATATACATTTCTTTACGTAAAGTTAATTTGCAACAATTAGGAGCCTATATGGAAAACGTAGACGAACAAAACGTATGGTCGGCTGGTCGCCCATTTGAAGTGTGTACGTACGAAGTTTCATGTCAATTATTTTCAAAATAAGCAGATGAAAGTGCCAATAAACATTGAAAGCGAACAAAAACATGAAAATGACGAAAGACACTCTTCAATATGAAATAAATCAACACGTACTATTGTACAGTTTTGCATCGTTTATTAGTGTTATGCAGCCAAATCCAACTGTCAAGTCAACGTATATACATGTACTTTAGTTCCCGCTTGTACAGACGAAAACTAAACTAGCTTCATGTGCATTTAAAGCAATGTTTGTTCTTTACTTTTATTCCATTTTAATTTGATATATATGTTAACGTTATTTTGTTATCTGTATTTTCTAGTATACCACTAAATCTGTTGTACGATCGTACGTACACACTTGTTTGTTTATAGAGTTCAGTATGTGACTCGTTTTCACTATAACAAAGTTATGTTAGCGTATTGTTTTGACCATATATAAACATGCAATCATAATAATATAAAAGCATGATTTATTATGAAGATCGTGCGCGTTAGTCGGATAGCGATTTCCCTTTAACTATTTGAGAATATTATTCCTTTTATTTAAGTTGTTCTGGTAAAGAAAAGGAAGACGTAACTTGCATATCCAGGCGCGGGTTCATACTTTCGAGTTAGAGGGAACAAAACAAAGCTAGCTGCCAGCGAACGGCTTTAAGTCCCTCTGACATATGGGAGGAACAATATCCGCTAAAAGGACCGATTTAACGAAAATACCGAGGAGTGGTCCTGATAATGACAATACATTGTTTGAAGAACGCATAAGTGACAACGAATATTGTGAGTTAAAATAAAACACAAATAAACACGAATATTGGACAATTTTAGATAGGGCGTACGCCGCTTCGACCCCTCTCTTCTAAACCTCCTTGGTATGCTCCATATATTTCGTAACAGTTGATGTGGTGCTAAGGCCGCCCCGCCCCTCTTAACTGCCTTGGTATGCTCCATATATTTCGTAACAGTTCCAGTGGTGCTATGGCCGCCCCTCCACTCTAAACCGCCTTGGTATGCTCCATATATTTCGTAACAGTTGCAGTGGTGCTATGGCCACCCTCCCCTCTAAACCGCCTTGGTATGCTCCATATATTTCGTAACAGTTGCAGTGGTGCTATGGTTCCTATCAGGGGCGGTCCTGAAGTGAAATCGAGGATACGCACTGAACGGTGATATGCACCGACCTGAAATTGTTTTTTTTCTATGATAGCAATAATGCTTTTCATATAGGGCATATGACCTTTGTTGTAAAATATGTCCGTATATAATACTAAATATTTAAAAAAAAATTGTTTTCGAAAAATAAAAAGCAATTTTAAAGTCAATTAAACCATTACCAGCACGCTTCCTTCCTTGATTCTGTTCTATCCTTGCTTGTTTCCTTCCTTCATTTCCTTCCTACCTTGTTTCCTTCCTTTTCTTCATTGCTTCCTATCTTCCTTCCTATATGTCTTCCTCCCTTTCCTTGCTTGCTTAATTCCCTGCTTACTTCATATCCTTCTTTCATTTCTTCCTTAATTTCCTGCCTTCCTTGATTTCTTCCTTTCATTCCTCGCTTCCTTCCTTTCCTTAGATGCTTCATTCCTACCTTTCCTTCTTTAATTTCTTCCTTGCTTCCTTCTTTCCTTGCTTGCTTCCTACCTTTCCTTCATTGCTTATTTCCTGTCCTTTATTACTTCCTTCCTTTTCATGCTTGCTTCCTTCCTTGCGTACTTCCTTTCCTTACTTACTTGCATCCTTTTCTTTCCTTGCTTTCTTCCCTTCCTTTTCTCCGGTCCTTTTTCGATCGAACCAGGATCCAATATAATAAGATACATTTATTTCACAAAGCTCCCCGAAGATAGCCGATACATGAAAAACGACATTATGATCTAGATCATCAGACATTCAACTTTTTGTACTCTCTGAAGTATCGGTTTGACCCAAAACTTGAACTAAATCAAAGCACTATGTGCTTCTTTTTACGGAGTTACGCGCTCTCAGAGTGTTTTCTAGTTAATTTAATGTGTTAGTATGCGTGCAATTGAGTAAACAATGACTATTGCGTGGCTCTTATAATTACTGTAAAAGTTCAAGTTGTCACTTTTTGACACTAAACCAGCAATACATGATCTTTTCATAAACTTTATATGTCTGTGGCTCAAGTCCTAGGGCTCTGTGTGCGCAAAAGTTATATGAAATGGACTGTATGGTTTATATCCTTATCAACAAACTATGTATCATTGTCTACATACCATGTCTCCCTGTATACATCTCCCTGTATACATAATTTATCCCCATGTTGACACACTAGGTCTCCTTGTCTATATGCTATGCCTTCATGTCATCTTTCCATGTCTCCTTATATAAATAATATGTCTCTTTGTCTACATACTACGTCTCCTGGTCTACATACTATGTCTCCCTGTCTATAAACCATGTCTATCCGTTTAGATTCCATGTCTCCTGGTCTGCAGTATATGTAACCTTGGCTACATAATATGTCCCCATGTTTATACACTATGTATCCTTGACTACATGCTATGTCTTTGTGTCATCAATCCACGCCTCCTTATCTAAATACAATGTCTCCTTGTCTACATACTATATCTCCTTGTCTACATACTATTTCTCCCTGTCTACATACTTTTTCTCAATGTCAACAAACTATGTCTTCATGTCTACATATTATGTCTCATTGTCTACATACTTTGTCTTCATATCTACCTCATTTATCTCTCTGCCTGCACACTATATCTCCCTATCTACATACCATGTCTCTCTGCCTCCGCACTTTGTACCCATGTCCAAAAACAATGTCCCCATGTTTACACACAACGTCTTATTAACTAATACCATGTCTTCTTGTATACATACTATGTCTTCCTTTAAACATAATATTTCTCTCTGCCTACATGCTATGTCTCTCCGTCTACATACTAGTTTTCCCTGTCTACATACTATGTCTCAATGTCAACATACTATTTCTTCATTTCTACATATTATGTATCATTGCAAGCATACTATGTTTCACTATATACATACTATATACATTTATTATCTCTGTCTTCATATTATGTCTCTCTGTCAAATACTTAGTCTCTTTGTTCACAAACTGTGTCTTTCTGTATACATACTATGTCTCCTGGTCTACGTACTATGTCTCTCTGTCCACATACTATGTCTCTCTGTCTTTATACTATGTTTCTCTTTCCACATACTGTGTCTCTCTGTCTACATACTATGTCTCTCGGTTCATATACTATGTCCCCTGGTTTACATACTGTGTCACCCTGTCTAACTTATATGCATCTTCCTATACACTATGTCTCCATGTCAAAATAATTTGTCTCTCTGTTTGAATTATGTGTCTCACTGTCTACATACTGTGTCTCCCTGTCTATGAACTATGTCTGTCGGTTTAAATACAATGTCTTCTGGTCTACACTATATGTCTCCCTGTCTACGTACTATGTCCCTTTCTTAACATACTAAGTGTCCTTGTATACTTGTTTCCCTGTCTACATGGTTTGTCTCGAGATATGCAGATTACCTTATAATTGGGGGAAACGTATTAATGGTATGTAACTTTTAACAATGTGACGAACGATTTACAAATGGGTCCTGTCAACTTAGTACTGGACAATCATTGTATCTGGCGCTGGAAAAAATTTCGCGGTCATGTGTAGCGTCGAGATGCACAAAACACGGAATAGTTTTGGTTAGGTGTAGGTCAAGTTGATATATCCTGTAAATTTTGCTTTTGTTTACTTCAGGCTCGTTTCTGACTTCTTGCATAATGGTAAACATTATATATAATTATCCATTTACAAAACTGACATTGGCCTAAACTATGGACACGTAGGCAACCATCAATCGGTTCTATGGGAACGTACTAACGGCTGTTTTCTCACGTGTATGTATGTCAACGTTACGTTGGTTTTTCCGGTAATATAACAAACTACTGGCTCGAACCGTGACCCCATCGGTAGGCCGCGTCGGATTCCAGAGAAACCGTACAGATCCCCCCCCCCCATTCGCTCGATTTTTTGACCTAGTATGCATAATATGATTCCGTAAACGCGTTCCGTAATTCTTTGCACAGAACCTAATTTACGTTACTGAAGACATAACTATTTATGAATGTATTTATATTGCGATAACCGTACCCTTGTAAATATACTTTTTATTGAAATAGAACAATCTAATTCAGTTTCACTAAAATACAAGCTCCTTTATAGTATTAAAATAGTCTGCACTATTGATGCATGCTTCTCCTGAGGACCAACAGAAGATCCATCAACGTGGAATCGATATGCAGTTGTACATGTCATGAATGATTTGGAATTCGGTTTGCACCTACCGGACAGTTGGGTTTTCTTCGGAAACTCCGATGCACCACAGCCGTGACACGACCAAAACGAAATTGGAAAGCATATTTAAGTAACAAAATTGATAGCTTAACATTTGCAGCGATGATTAAATAATCGACCAAACGTTCGATGTGTCAATTTAAGTAAATAAGGTAACGGTCCTGTGACACAAACAAGGTACTCACATTATGCTACTTCGGTGCGGGGCTTCATAAACATCGAAACACTAACACAACATGTGATTCGGGATCCATTATGTTTAAGACCAACTTATATCATTCATCATGTATGATTCGGGATTTCGTTTTCACCATATCATAACTTATTGGCTCTCCGCAAATATTGAGCTATTTTTAGCCCTATATAAAAGAAACAAGTATTAAAAATAAGTCTACATACCGGACAGGCGGAGATGGATTACCTCCGTAAACTCCGCCCACAACAGTCTTTGACAACACTACATACCGTGGAGGTGGATTACCTTCGGAAACTTCGCCACAGCAGTCCGTGACACGACTACGTACCGGACATGTGGAGGTGAATTACCTCCGGAAACTCCGGCAATAACAGCAACTGACAAGACTATATACCGGACAGGTGAAGGTGGATTACCTCCGTAAACTCCGCCCATAACAGCCTCTGACATGACAACATACTGTGGAGGTGGAGGTGGATTACCGCCGGAAACTCCGCTCTCAAAAGCCTCTACGACGAAACCCATTTGCAGTATGAATCACAGTGGTGTATTTGATGCAGTGTCCGCCTTGTGATCGGAAGAACATTAGTTGGATCCCTATTCGAGAAGCGTTCGAGTGAACTTTCTCAAAGACATCAACGGTCCAAGTACTGATTATATCCAGAAAATAATCTCGACATGCCTCAATAAGCCTCGGGATTTCGACACAATAGAACAAAAATAATATAAATAAATTCTTGATTGTCACTTCAAGGGGCGTATCGACGGTATTTCCCTTAAATATAGACTCGTATTAAATCAAGACATATTCCAAATTTCACGAATATTTTTTTCTAGTAGCAATAACATAGTGATGTTATTTAAAAAATATATATTTACAATGCCTAAACATAGTTTTTGATGCACTGTTCCAGTAGGATTCAAACTCATTCCTACAAAATATCGCACTTCAATGAAAAGTTTCCTACACTACAGGTGCAGTTATCAATAGTGAGCATGCGCATAGCGGTACTTCATGTACATTTCATTAATATCGATTTTACTAATAATAATAATTGTCCCAATCCTGCGAAAAGTGTTACGGTGTCAACTTGTTATAATTATATGTTAAAAAATTATTTGTTTGTTTAAAAAAACAAGACCTATGTGTTTAGCATTCGAAAAATAGTATTTATATATTTGTGAAATTATTATAACTAATTACCATTCGATACGCTCCTTAAATGTTTATTATATTTACATCCATGTGGAATAGTTTGTATTTAGTTTTGAGATGTTGATTCATCTATCCACAGAAAACAGACATATCAGTAAAGCGTATAGGGGTATGTTTTGTACAGCATTCTGAGTTCTCTCGATATAGTATCATTGTTGATATCTGTGCGAATTGTTGTACAGTCGTTATCAAATTACGTAAATCAATTAAAATGCGCTTATTTCATTGTTTTCTTGTCATCATTTGAGGCGTGTCATAGGAAGCCCCTTAATGCATGTGCGTAAAGTGTCTACCCGGATCAGCACTTTCCGCCTGCAGTGGTTTAATGTTTAGAAGAGACTTTCTTGAAACAGAAAATACCATAAAAGCGCAAAGTGTCGTCCTGGATTAGGCTGTGTGGACTGCACAGACTGATCTGGGACGACACTTTACGCACATGCATTAAACCCGTTTTACCCACGACACACCTCATTTAACGTTTTTTTCTGCCAGCGCCCAGGGAAAGTGCCAAATGCGGTTCGGCACTCATATTTTTTTCTCGCTGATCAGATATAATGTTTTATTTAATGTTTAGCGAATTGAATTAAACTCTCAAGAAAATATTATGTTGATAATTAACAACTGGTAGTTCGCTTTCATAGTAACCCGCCAAAGTAGTCTATAAGTAAACAGTCGACGCAGCTCATATTGTTGTACATCATGCATCAGTATGGTTTCCCTCGGGAACTGCGCTCGTTGTCTGGAGGTATTGAACATGTTCGGAATTTAAATTCTGAAACAGAGTATATGACACTCGCAGGGTTTAAAGCAGCATTCCAGAAATATGTTAATACAAATAAAACGTTGCTGAAAGTGTTTTTAATAGACATCTTCCCGATACAAATAAAACAGACTGCATTGAAACAGGTAAAATAATAACGTTTTGGTAACTGTTTATCGTGCAGTTATCTGTATGCGATTGCTGGTGATGTCTCTGGAGTAAATGTGCATGTACATACGTATATAATCCGTACTTACCAAGCGTTTTCGAACATAGATCTTATACAAATGCAGTTCGTAAATAAGAAAACAGTTTTAAGTCGAATAAACGTCACAAACGTTCATAAGAACTAACGCTAATTTAAGATGCATTGAATTATATTATATGGGCTGCGGCTTAAAGAGAACTTGCTGCGGAATAAGCTCACTACCACCGGACTGATGATCATACTTGTGCGCACAAAATAGCAATTGTACTGAAATATTTACATATACAATCGGAAAAGATTTATTTGTGTTTTGTTTTGTTTTGTCAATAATAAAAGTTAATTATATAGTGTTGTTTTTTATAAGTCTAGCATAACATGTAGTTATTTCTAATAGAAGCGGAACATGCACAATTTTATAAAACGAATACACATTTCCACGGTTGTATTGCAAAGCTATGTAACTATCTTCGTATATAAATATACGATGGAGATATTTGAGAGTGACTGGCATAAACAAGGCATATGTAATGCTATAACATAACAGGATATAAGAAAGCGACAGTAGCAATAACTTTATGAATAAATTCACGGCGACAGTAGCTATAACGTTATGAATAAATTCACAGCGACAGTAGCAATAACTTTAGGAATCAATTCACAGCGACAGTAGCAATGACTTTTGAATAAATTCACAGCGACAGTAGCAATAACTTTGTCAATAAATTCACAGCGACAGCAGCAATAACGTTATCAATAAATTCACAGCGACAGCGGAAAGAAATAACTTTATTAATAAATACACAACGTCAGTAGCAATAACTTTATGAATAAATTTACAGCGACAGTAGAAATAACTGTATGAATAAATTAACAGCGACAGTAGCAATAACTTTATCAATATATTCAGAGCGACTTAAGCAATAAAGTTACCAATAAATTAAAAGCGACAATAACAATGTCGTTATTAATATATTCAAAGCGACAGAAACTATACCGTAAAAAATACATTCACGCAAATTTGCCGAAACCATGACTTTATCAATAAAATCATAACAAGAAAAGTAAAGATATCAATTAATTCACAGCCACAACAACAATAACAATATCAATTAATTCACATCAACAATACAATAACTTTCTCAATATTTTCACAGCAACAGCAACAACAAGAATAGCGTTGTCAAGAAATTCACATAGACAATAACAAAGAAATCATTATTAGTAAATTGACAATAAAATCTCTGTCAATACATTCACAGTGATAACAATTCACGTTATTTATAAATAAATTAACAGCAATAGTAACAATGACTGTATTATTACATTCACAGCTGCAACAACAAATCATCGATATCAATATAATCAGAGCGACAACAACACAACGATATCAATAAATTCACAGCGACAACAGCAAACAAGATTCAAATACATTTACAGCAAAAACAACAAAACAACAATATCAATAAATTCACAGAGACAGCTGCAATAACGGTATTAATACGTTTACACAGCGACATAAACAAAATAAAATTTATCAAGAAATTCACAGCATGAACAACGACAAAGATGTCACTAAAATTCAGAGCGACAGTAACAATAACGTTTTCAAAAAATGTACATCGACATCAGCAATAACGGTAACAATAAATTCACTGCGCCTATAAGAACAGTATCTGTATCAAGCGATTCACAGCAACAGCGACAATAACGATACCAACATAATTTACAGCGACAGCATCTTTGACGTTGTCTATAAATTCACTTCGACAACAACATTGTCGTTAAAAGTATACTCACAGCAACAACAATAACCTTATCAATAAATTAACACCGACACCGACAAATATAACGTCTTTACCTAATGCACAGCAACAACAAGGTATTATTATAAATCAATACACATACACCGTAACAATAATGGTATCAACAAGATCATAGCGAAAACGCTAAAAACATTAGCTACATTACAGGTATAATGTAGTGGTCCTTTAAGGAGTTTTCATTGTGAGATTAAACTTTTACATCTCATTAAAAACGACCATGGAACATGTTGTTTACGAATACATTTGCATACAAAAAGATGAAAATATTATTGTCATCGCATTGGAACAAAACTTATGAAAACATTGAAATGACAAACATCACTTACAATAATGCACCATGAGCGATTGTTTTAATTTGACTACTTCCACCGCTTTGTATGTTTTTTACAGTAGTATATACTTGACCAAAAAAAAAAATAATTACAAAACTATAATAATTTTATTAATACAGTTCATGGTTCCAAAAACGATGCGTGTGGCCTATACTGTTTTCACTTGAGATGAGTACTCGTTCATTTATACATGCGTGCTACAAGGTTTTCTCTGTTATCGTTTTACATCAACATTCTAAGCAATATATCTTCCATATCATTTACACGAATTCCTTCCAAGTGCATCCTGTGTAGGAGCTCCACAAATACCTGGATACTACGTATATGTATTGCCTGCATAATAATATCAGACTGATCCCACACTCCGTTTTCAACACTGCATTGGAGGGCTCTGTTGATGGCCATCAGCTCCAGCATCTCCAGCTCCATTCTTTTCGTGCTGTACCACAGCAGTAGCTCCGGGTGGGAGATAACTGCTTGCCTTATTTTCGGTAATCTCAGTATTATCATCGGACCGTCATTCATCATGTCCATGATAGTCAATACCCATGTAAGCTGCTGCTCATCCTCCAGTCCTCAGACTGCCATTAGATTTCTCTCTTGAATCATGTAATATGGCAGTTGTTTCGTGGATATAGCGGTTCTTAGTGCTCCAAGTGCTTTATACAGCCAGTGAAACAAACTCCTTTCACGAAACAATCCCCGTGAGTTGTTCTCCACTTGCCACAGCACTATGTTTTTCAGCGTGTACGATGTAACCTCCCTTTTACGTGGATTTAATACATATTTCTTGACCACTTTCAAGATAGCATACAATTGTACCTGAGTGTCATTTAGATGGTTCACGAGCTCAGTCTCCCCAGTATTAAATGATTTCAGCCACTCAACATATTTATATTGACTCCTTTTAAACCCAACGGGTGTAGGAAATGGTCCCATAGATACCACTTTCTGAACGATATTCGGGGGTGGCCAATGACGAGGTCTTTCAGCCCACCCTGGAAGATACTGGGACAGTGACAGTGTAGTGCGTATACTAAATCCTTATGAACGACTCCTAAACACGACGACGGCATTGACGGTCCAGCGCGGTCATGATGCTCTACATCTGGTTCAAGTTCTCGTTGATTTTCTTTAAAAAACAAGTCACTACTCAGGAGAGCACCTCCAGTTCCATCTTCACACAAGGCATTGTACAGTCGTGTGGGAATCCTTGTACTGAGTCTCTCTAGTAACAGTCTACAGTATCCGGGATACATCATACGGGTGTTTAGTCTGAACACGGTTGTCTCCCTTGGAAGAGTGCTAGAATTAACACCATCTTCTAAACACTGGACACCTTCTAGTGCAATCATTATGCCCTGATCACTCTCCAGGTAAGACGTCAGTCCCTCGGCCTTGCTACCTGTAGTGTTCACCACTGCCGTAGCTCGCGTCCCTGTAGTAAACAGCCTATCCCACTTCCTGTAGGCGTCACTCCGTGCCTGTCTTATCTGAGGCCCATAGCCGAGACCGGTCATAACTCTACAGGTCTCGTCGTAGGCATGTTCGCACTGAATCTAAAATGTTTTCTTAAAATGTATTTAAATTATCGCATTTAAATATTTATTTAATAAAGTAAATTAATATTTGCATAATGCAAGTCCATTTACGAATAAAACGCTAAATATAAAAATGTATGATTTAAACAACACAAACACACAAATCGTAAATAGTAAACAGAAATGTATCAACGCGCATTTACAATATAGAAAATACATGTACATGTATTGTTTAAAAGATCGGCTGTCATGGCAACACGAATGCTCGGGCGGCTACAGACCGGAGAGTGACGACTGGACCTACTGATCTCTCCAGACTCTGACCCATCACGCCCGATGCCTCCTTCCGCCATCTGTAGAGTGCTGAAGTTAGATCTTAGACACCAGTCGAGTTTGTAACAGCAACAGTGCGTCATGTTGTTTTAGGGGCGTATCGACGTTAGATAGACATTAACTTTTGCAAGAACAACGTTTATTTACCGGAAATTAATATTAAGGCATTTTTAACATTTGTTAAAATATATACGTCGAACAGACAGAAGTCATCGGTGAAACTTTCGCGGGGCGGTAAAGTTAGTAGCAGTAGTAGCATTAAATTGATATGTAGAAGATTTTTCATTTGAAGTGTGCGACTTTGTAGGCCTTCGCTCGAATCCCGCTGGAACCGTGCATCCCAAAAAATGTTGGCTTTATATAAACATTTTCTTAACGATTACATCAATATAGTATTGCTTCTAGAAAATGTATTCCACAAATGGGAGTATGTCTTATTTTAAAAGGTTTCTATTCGTATGGTGTATACCGTCGATATGCCCCTTTAAGAATGGATTGTAAGCACATGCGTCGTCAGTGCACTGGATTGTATCAGTTGTAATAATATGCTTCTGACTAATTGCAGTATTTATTGTACTAAGTAAGCATTAATAATTTTAATTATGAAATAAACTGAATCATAATATGGAGTATTAGTATATAATGACACCGTAGCACAATTGTGAACATTTTTGCTATTAACGAAAGCATATAATAATTAGATTTAATTTCATGAAATCTGCAACGAAATGAAACTAAATATCAAGGCATATAGCGAACATCAGCCAATAGCGTGCGCCACAAACACAGAGGTATTATACATGAGGTATACAGCAGAACAATACACTATTCTGCAACCAAAATACATGACATAGCTCGCAATTGTCCATCCAGCTAATAGCACTGACCAACATACTGTATAGTTTTGTTTATTGCAAAATGAAAGGTATGTAAATTTGGCTGTAAGATGCTAGATGTTTAAAACAGAAATTGTAATTATACCTCAGGTGTTCTCCAAATGCAGCAGGCTTTTTCAGATTCTCAGATGCGAATTTTCAGCTGTGCACATGATTGGCGGCCTGAAGGTCAAAACAGAAAGTACAGCCTCACACCAGGTATTTGCCAGATGTTCAAAACAGAAATTATAACTATACCTTAGGTGTTCTAAAAATGGTCAAAGCATAATGTACTGCTATCAACCAGGTTTTCGGCATATGTTCAAATGCAAAAGTACAGCTATGCTCTAGAAGGTCGCATTTTCAAACATAATGTATAGATATGCATGTGGTTGTCGCCAGAAATTGAAAGACTGTAACTACATGTTTTCATTGTGGTTGACAGATGACTAAATTGAAATTTGCACAAATCAATCCGTACACGTAATGAACTTACTTTGTCTTGATTCCCTTATAATCACATTCTTCCATAAACAATGATTGGCCTTTACAGTTTAACTGCAGATAAAACAACCCAATGGCTACGATCTTCTTGCTGTTGTTATCTTGTGTGTCGCCGATATCCAGAGATTAAGTGTGCTAAACTGTGGCAATCTCTCATCCTTAGAAATCGCAAGTGTCTAGCAACATTCATGACTGTCCGGCTAACGCATCTGTTGGTATGCTTGCTCCCCGCTCGGCGCAAGTGAGTTGGGTTGGTCGTCACCATACCGGACAGATGTGGTTTCCTAAAAGTAATCCGGCTTCCGTCCACTGCACTAGACAAAAGTAAAATTTAAAATATTTTAGTAAAAGATAAATTGCTGAAAATTGCAGCTATGAATCAAAATTCGCCCCCACTTTCGATGAGTCTAAAAGAAAAATTAGGCAGGGGTGCTGGAACACACAACGGAAGGAAATATCAACTTCGAAAATACAGACATACATTTTAATCAATTTTTTTTTTATATAACACAAATTGTTGTACGCGGCTTAAATGTTATCTCATTACAAGATGTAATTTATAATTAGGGATATATTTTACACATTTCGCATATAATGGTTAGTTAATATATACTATATACAATGCTATTACATTTGGACCTAATATAGATGAATATACGGTGACCTCTTAGATAAAATTACACACGTGCTATCTTACAATAACCACATGGAAAACTATTGGGAATATTTCTTATCACATGTTTATTGCGCGGTAAAAACGCACACATGTCAATGCAGCCATCGAGGGGGATTTTTAAATCTTCTTTGAAACAGAAAATACCATAAAAGCGGACAGTGCACAGGCTAATCCAGGACGACACTTTACGCACACTTTAAGCCCGGGTTTCCCACGACACGCCTCATATTTTAATTGCATACAGCAACTATTTGTGTGGCCATTGTACTTTTTTAAATCGCACTTTTCTCTTAATTTGCATATAGACCTAGATTCTCTATTATCAGTAACGGTAACAACACCTAAGAAAGCAAAAGGCTAAACTTCGTAAAATACTCTGAAATACTTCCTATATTAATTTATCATCGTTAATCTTTGCGATCTGGGAGCAAAACGAAAACGAGTATATGAAATATGATATTGCGGTGCTATAATCAGAAAGTAATTATGAGACTTGCTTTGGACGCAATACTATTCCACAAAAGCCCATTAGAATATGTATGAATTATTTAGACTATACTTTAGGCTTTAATTAAAGTCTCATCGTACTATTGTTTGTAACGTAACTTATTGAACATTTCAATATATAACACTGTTGATCACATTGCAGTATATAGTTTACTGAGTACCTTTTATATGGTTAGTGTTTCAAACAGGTACTGTATATACATTAAAGAGTTTAAGACTTGTAACATATATGATGTATTGATTTAATGGATAACAGTACATACGAAACATATAAATTACTAATTTAAACCGTGAAGCAAAATGTAACACATTGAAGATAACACAATAACTTCAACTATTTATCTTGCTCAATGTGTGGGATTCAATGACATGTATCTTAATCGAAGATACGTTAATTAATATCGCTCAGATATCCCGGACAGATATCGCATGTTTGGCCTCTGTCCTACATCACCCCGTGTACGTTGGTAAACAATATGCAAATGATAAACCAAATTTCAGACATAACATGTCGTCCGCAATTGACAGGTTGGTACATATTTTGATTTTTTCGGCGATTTTAGTCAGTATAAATTAGGTATGTCAACGAATATCAGGATAACCGGTTTCTATTTATATATCCGGTTACCAAGTTAGTAATCGAATATTCGTATAGAAATTGAAAATCCGATTTGTATCGTTTAGTTAGGCATACAAACGCCCTTCTTGCATGTATATTATAAAAACAACACACCTATAGTCCTCTACAGGAGGTATCCACCTCGTACTGCGGACGTGTAATAAACACACCCCTCGGTCGGAATACGATATCATAAAACTACAGGGGGTGCTTTTTCATCACACTACCTTTGACAGGACTATTAAACAAACAAGATGTCACAATCGATTATGCCAATATGGTGCGTCCCTCTTGATTAGAGATGATTCTTTAGCAGTTAACAATGCCAATTAAAATAACATATACAATAGCATTGGGGTACTTTAAATGAAGGGCATAACAACATTGCACACTACAAAAAAAACACAAAAAAACGCACAATTTACGACCAGAACTCGACATAGTTAGTTACATATACTTTTTCAAGTACTATTATTGGGTTGTCAAAATAGAAGTATCGTCTAGATGTGAACTTAATTTTGCAACTTTAAGATGTGTCAGATTCCGGTCGCCAATGCCTATCTATACGGTTATCCGGATAGTATCATGATATTTCATACGAATAACCGGATACCAATTTTGGTAGCCGTTGACATCCCCAGTATAAATACAAAATAACTGTACACATGTTTAAAGTAATGTCCAACGCCATTATGTATTAAGTGTATTACCAGAAATCTACGTTTTTTCTACGAAGAAATATATAAATTGTCTGGAGGAACTACAAAATATTTTTTTTTAAATGCAAAGGGCATTCAAACGTGCATTAGTTGATACCGTAGGGATTTCTAGGGTAAAATCATTTATATATTGGAACGGTAGGCTCATTTATGGATAAAGCCGAACTTTTTGAAGAAAATGTGTGAATAAAGTCCAAATTTAAACTGGATAAAGCTAAAAAATGAGTATTTTTTGCAAAAGGAAGGTTTGTTTTGTGCTATTTTTCATTACATATTTTAACTATATATACAAAGTTTTAATATATGTAATTAAAAAAATGTACAATGTAGTATATACAACATGGCCCATGATAGTCATGAATACAAATTATACAAATAGGAAAAAATAATATTATTATGCTTTAAGAAAGAGAAATACAATATATATATTATTTGTATCTAAGTAATACACAAAAGTAATCTGTACTGTGTTATCATGCTTTACAAAAATAATGTATATCTTATTAATACATAAAAGTGATCTGTAATGTAGTATCATGATTTACACAAATAATTGTTATCTTAGTAATACATAACAGTGATCTTTACTGTATTTTCATGCTTAAAAAATATATATATTTAAGTAATGTAGGTAATACGTGAAAGTTATTGGTACTGTATTATCTTGCTTTTCAAAAATAATTTATATCTAAACTAAACCAAAATAATATGCACTGTATTCATAAAAGTGATCTGTACTGCAAGTAACTTAAATTCAATAACATTACTCATCATATACTGACACTATTTGTCATTTCAGAAGCTCTACATGCATAAACATCTAGTAGCTTGATAGTATTTGGATTCTGTGACGGCAATAACTCTGTGGTTTTTAACATGCTTTGCTGACGTCTATAATATACTGAGGACAAAAAGACAATTAAAAATCTTGCCACATTTATTATTAAAGCATTTAAATTAAGAACTGAATTATATTATCAATAGTTTCTCTCCATATAGTACTGTCTGTTTCTTAGTCATAGCACTAATAGCTATATGTATACACATTTTTCGAACATTCATTTTTATTTGAATAAGATACTGATTTGTTATTCAATTAGTATTGGTAAACAGTGTTAAAATGTTAAAAATGGCTGTTTTATTTGAATATGCCTGTTTGTAGGGTTATCAATTCTTTCATTATACATTTTAAATTGGTATTGTTTAAGACAGTATATTTATATGCCTGCATGTCATTGACCACTGTTGACAATATAGTGTATTATATGTATGTGTACTCATGGGCTTAAAGCCTAATGCATTCTGAAATAAACCATATGTATTGTATTTTTGTCTTGTTTGTGAGTAGATGTTACATTTAAAAATAGAATGATATTCATCTTCAAGAACAGGGCAAACTGGGCAAAAACTATATTACTAATATCGGTGTTATTCCACCTTCCCTTCTCGATGTTAACACATTTAAGGTTAAAATGAAGTTCAAAATATATCTTTTTTTAAATAATGCCTTTGAATAGGTATTTATGCCTTGGACAAAAGTGTCAGGAAGTATTTGCTTAAACACAGAAAATAAATCATTGAGGTCACCAACACCTTGTGCCAAGCAGACATAATAGAATCAAAATGAACTTAGAATACATTTCACTTAACATGCCGAGTTGGTTTACTTTCAATATCGTCCAGCATAATTTCATATAACATTTTAATGAATTTATGTCATGGAGAACAGATCATCTTAAACCAGTACTTTATTATATTTGTTTTACTCAAAGTTAAACAATCAAGTATCATTGTCTCCGATAATATAAAGTCATTGTGTATGCTGATTTTCGCACCAATTCTTCCTTCACCATTTAATAACATATTTTAATTTATTTATTTATTTATTTATTTTTTTTTTTGTAAAATTTTATTTTCATCATAGAATAATACATACATGCATGTTATATACAGAGTAGTTCGTGTAATTGTATTGCAAAGGTGTATATAAATTCAGTTGTAAACATAAAATCATATACAATATATACTGTTTTATATTTCAAAACATTTTACTCAAATACTAACTTGCACAAACATTCTATATAAAGTTATAGATGTGAGCATGCATATCTTCTATCTATATAATACTGTACATAAGCAGGATAACCTAAGTGCTAAATTGCATTGTGTATAATACATTGATAATGCAGACTTAACAAAATACTGGTGTGGTAAACAATATATATATTATGTGTTATGATGAATAGTGTCGTTATAAGAGATGTCTGTAAATATTTTGACAAGGGACCAGTCTCTCAATTCTTCGTCTGTTTTTATTGTAGTTATATATATATCAAACGTTTGCTTCATACTATTCACAAGCCCAAATTTTGAAGGACTTCTGTTTTTCCTCTGACACTGAAAGATATACCGTTAATTTCGAGGCACAGAATGTTTAAATCATTCATTTTTGGATTTGTAATTCCAAGTATTAGGTCCTGACATGTCAGCTGAATAGGTGAGTTTGGTCTACTTCTATGAATAATCTCAACAGCAAATTTCACAATTTCTTGGGTATATGGACAGTACCAGAACAAGTGCGTAATGTTTTCTACTTCATTGTTACAGAATGTACATAGATTGTCAGCAGCCATTTTCATCTTTAACATAATTGATTTTGTTCCCAAGATTCTGTGGACTATTCTACACTGGAACCATCTAATATATGTATCCTTAGTTATATTGAACACAAGTGTATGTACGTTTTTCCAGTCAATATTAAAAAATTCTGAGTTCCATTTTGTTTGACTAGTTGGAATGTCGCTATTTTGGATTAATATTTTATAAGTATGTTTTTCTTCTTTAGGAGTGGTTACTATTTTCTTTATGTAAGTTGGTAATATAGGTCCTTGAGTTTTATTGTCAAAACTTGACATATCTTCAAATTTTTCAATATATTTACTTATTATGTTAATTAATCCTTGGTACAATAGGAAATTTACGTTTGTTCCGACATGTAAATCCAAAGATTCTTTGGAAATAAAACAATCTCTTTCTATCATAATGTCTCTCACAAAACGAATACCTCTTTCATAGAGAGTTTTAATATAAATATGACTATTGTTAATTTTAAAATTATGGTTATAAAATAGGGGCATATCCAGAATATCATCACTATTTACTATTGGCAGCTTTTCAATATACAATATATAGTTTTTCAAGACGTCCTTCCAAAAATTATTGTTCAATTGTAAGCATATTTTCTCGGCATACATTTTACCAGTGTTAAAAAGTGTTTTAAAATCTATTAACGATTTAACAAGTGAATAACAATTTCCTTCGCCTGACACTAATCTCTTAAGCCATGTTATTTTCATGTATTTTTCAAAAGAACATATATCTATCATATTTAACCCACCTTCATTATATTCCTTAACAATACAGTAGCTTTTATTTTGCTTGGTCCTGCCCAAATGAAGTCATAAAATTGTTGATTAATTTGCTTCATGGTGTCTACTCTTGGTGTTGGTAGTGATACAAATAAATGTGTAAGCAAAGGTAGAAGCATTGATTTGACAATAGTTATCTTTCCCAGCGGTGTAATATTTCTTCGATTCCACTGACTTATTGAACTTTTAATACTTTCGATTTTGTCTTCAAAGTTTTTCATTATCATGTTTTCTAAGTTAATATCAAACACTATCCCAAGAACTTTAAAAGTAGTTGTTCCCCATGTCAGTTTGTATTTAGTTTTTATTGATCTAGTACTATACTTCATAGAGCCTATCCAAATTAAATTAGTTTTTTCATAGTTAATGTTTAGTCCAGAGTATCTTGAAAATTCATGAAGCATGTCTAACGTACAATTAAGGGATGATTCAGATCCATCAAGAAGTAAAGATGTATCATCAGCAAATTGAGATATTTTATATTCTATGTCTTTTATTAAGAAATTTTATTGTCGTTTTATTGACATTACAAAGGAATTTAATAACTTTGATTACCAGATGTTCCATGGTATACCAATTATCTGAGTTATCTCAAACAATTAAAGAGAAGTATAGAAGAAATCTACAAAACTATTTTGACTGAAAAAGTGTAACAAAAAGTCAAAAAATGCTACACAACTGAACTGACTGTCGCTAAAAATGAATTATATCAAGGCAAGATTGAGCAAACGGATGGCAACTCTAAAGCCCTGTACAAAGTAACATTGAAACTACTTGTGATGCAGAAAGACCATCCTCTACCTTCAGTTGCTAGTGATGCAACTCTGGCTAATCACTTCTTGTGTTATTTTACGGTCAAAATTGCAAAGCTCAGAGACAACTTAAGCAAGATTGATCATGAACCAGCATCTCGAACTGTTGAAACTCTGTTTGATGACAACAACAGGCCATCTTTTTAACAGTTTAGGCCACTGACTGAATATGATGTAGCCAAGCCCATCAAGAAATCAAAATCAACAAATTGTGAACTAGATTTTATTCAGATCACTTGCATCCAGTACATTTTCTCACGAATGGAAGACTGCTGTGACAAGACATTTATTGAAGATAAAAGGTCTTCCCCTGGAGCTACAGAATTAAAGACCTGTCTCAAACGTGTTATTTCTGTCCTAGATACTTGAGAAAGCTGCTCTTCAGCAAATTGTTGAACACATAGAATCAAATAATCTTCTTCCGTCCTATCAAAGTGCGTATCAAACAAAAACCACGGCGTTGATACTGCAATGATAAAAATGTATAGTTATCTGTTAGGTAGGGCCTATATTAACCAAGTGACCATCGGTGTTATGATTGACCTCAGTGCTGCTTTCGATGAAATGGACATTCCTATTGTGCTGACGACATTGAGTAGTAATTTTGGTTTTAGTGGAACTTCTCTAAAATGGGTTTAATCATATTTATCAAATACAACAATGAAAGTAGTAATCAACAACACCTCCTCTAACATGGGAAAACTGAAATATGCTCTTCCTCAAGGCTCGTGCGCTGGACCAGTGATCTTCACCCTTTATATTGCTGCATAGCGCAGAGTTGTTTCAAAATGTCCAGTTGTGTAACATGCGTATGCAGATGACCACAATGTTGCGTTCAGTTTTCAAGCTTGCAGTCATGTGAATGAAACATCAGTTATTCAAAGCCTAAATGCTTGTATTGACGACATCATTGGATGGATGACATGGCACAAATTAAAGATGAACACTTTTAAGATAGAAATTATTATATACGGAACACCTCATCAGTAACTATCAGTAAACAGCTCCAGTATTGTCGTAGGTGGATGTGAAGTAGGATCTGTTGATAAAGTAAGAGACCTAGGTGTGTTGATAGATAGTACTCTTGGATTTGATAGCCACATCAGAAAGAAATGTCAAATAGCAAACTTACACATCAGAAATTTGAAAGGCATTCGGAAGTATCTTTCCAAAAAATCAACATAGACACTGGTTCATGGGCTTGTTCATTCACATATTGATCTTTTTAATGGGACTGTTCGCAGAGATACCAGCATATCAAATTAAAAGACAACAACATTAAAGAAGCATGCAGCGCGGGTTGTTATGAATGTTGGGATGGACAAAAGCAGCTCTGAATTACTGAAAGCATTGCATTGGTTGTCAATACTAGCAAGAATTATGTTTAAAATTATCGTTCTAGTATTTAGAAACCTGCATGGAAGTGCTCCTTCATATCTGAAAACTATGATGAAACAACCTAGTGGCAAATACAAACTACGATGTACAGACATTGCGCAACTCTGTGTTCCAAGAACTAAGACAAAACTAGCAGATAGATCTTTCTCTGTTGTTGGACCTAAATGGTGGAATGCTCTCCTTAAGAACATAAGGTGCATCTCAGATGAATCCTAATAGAGGCGAAGTTTGAAAACACACCTCTTCACCATTTTTCGCAAGTTTTAAATGTATGTGAATGTAAAAAGTTTTACTATGCATGACAGAATATGCAACATAAATGTTTGCGCTATTCAAGTGCTCTTTTGATTGATTGATTGATTGATTAATTGTAAGGGATATCCTTGGTACAGAATATACAGACTCTGAATTCGAGGACGACATTTTACAGTTTAAAAAGCAATGTTTACTCATGTGTACACGAAAGTAAGACACCATAATGATATCGGAACTGCATTTGAGGGTAATTTAGGTCAAGACAAGGCGAGTATTTTGTTCTCGATTCTTTTTTCTTTGTATATCAATGACATGGAGGGTATATTGTATTCAAAAGGGTATTGAGATAGGCATGTTAAAATGCTTCCTACTCCTGTATGCGGACGGTAGAGGGCAAATACGTTTTCTGTTGTTCCCATTTCGCTCGACATTCAGCTTGTGCATCCAGAAATACATGATACTTTTCAGCCCAGTTTGATTGCTTACTTTTAATCAAATTTGTGAACAATTTACCTATGACACATAACATTTGGGTTATTTAAATCTCCTTTCTTATGTATTGGTGCAATAAAACTTTCGGTCAATTTATCTGGAAAATATACATTATATTTTGTTAAACAATTTAAGCAAATACGGAGGAAGTTCATCTCTGCCGTTTATTATAACTTCATTTGATATCAGATCTGGTCCCGCACTTGTTATTGGCAGTCCCTTTGAATAATTCTTCATCAGTAAAGTATTGCTGTGATAAGGACCTTTACAATATTTACGACAATAAAATTGTTGCACAATGCTGTAGTGAACCTGTGTGGTCAACAAAATTAAAATCTCTCTCAAAATGGTTTGAATGCATACATTTTTGCATTTACATAAAGCACTCTTATACAAGTTTGGTTATTATTCATTCAGTTTTAGAAAGGAGTTTGGACGTTAATGTTAGGGCTTGATTAATTTTACGTTATATTGTCCCACGAAAATAACAATATAACACGATTTTTGGTGCATTTAAACAACACATGAAAAAGATATACACAGAAGAATGGCTGATACGTAAGGTCGTACATTAATAATTGCAAAAATATAATTGATCAGTACTTGTTTACATAAAATATTGCCAACTTTACTGATGTTTCTACATTCTTTACAAAATTCATTCAAATTTGGCCAAATAATTGCCATTAGGAATTGTTTGTAACAGCGCATTAAACGTACAAAATATAATTGTATCGCTTGCGATATTTTAAATGTTGAAACTTACCTTAAAGGTATGCGTTTTTGTAAATAAATTATGGTAATAAGTAATTTGTCCGACATGCTTTCTCTGAAATTTAATTTATCATCTGAACATTGGTTTACCGACGTACAGGGGGTGTAAATTAAGCCTCATAAACGTGCGCTATCAGTCAACGTAATAGATATTAGCCGAAAATAGTCCGAGATTTTGCCTAGGTGAGTCTTATATGTTACTTAATACATTGCCAAACAAGTCTGTATTATATTTGCAATAAAAAGGCATAAATACATGATAAATAGACCAAACGCATAAAGCATTATAATTTAAAATACCCTAAAAGAACATTACCCGAATTCAAGTACAAACGTGTACAGTGAGGATTCTTAATTTCGAAAACAGGAATTAGAGACATCGTGTGTTATAATATTGTATGCGTTATTGCTTGTCACAGTGCAGATACCTCCCTAATGCCCTAACAAGAATAATTTGAAATGCTTTATTGTTTGTGTTTGTGTCTGTGTACACTGCTATAGTTTGGATACGTTTATAGGGTAAACATGGATTAGTGCAAAAGTGAGGTTTTCTAACTTGTTTATTCTGAAAAAATAGCAATGAGTTTTAATATTTTATATAATGAGTCCACCATAATATTTTACCATATGGCGTTGGTCAAAAAGATGTACATGTAGCCTATTTCGGAAATGATATTCTCCAACTGCAAATACTTTCTATGGATATAAAGTCAATACAATTATTTAATAACTATTGTATATCATTTACCCATTTAATTTATTATTTTGTAATTGTATTATCATATACAAATATAAATAATGAAATGGTCGAATGATAAAATATTGTATATGACCGATGTAATGGCTAAGCACATGATTAACGCCTGTTGTACTAGATTAACTATCTCATGCCGCACAATTATTCTGATGGGGCGCATTTGCAAAAAAGGGTAACTTTGTTCATTTTACAATGTCTCCATTTGGTTTTTTCTGTCTTATATCCAATACCAGATGATCTGCACTGACAATCATTCCAATGAGATATTAAAGTGGCAGTTTTGCGTCTAAGCATGGGGAATGAGATATAAAAGGGGCAGTGCGGTGGTTTAACAGGGGGGATGAGGAATTTAAAGGGCAATGTGGTGTTTAAACAGGGTGAACGAGATATTAAAATGGCAGTGTGACATCTAAGATAGCAGGTTTTGTAAAAATGAAAAGAAAAAAGTTAGTTATACCGTAAATCTGTAAAGTGAGCAAAATACTTCAATAGACAAAATGTTTACTTTGTATATTTTTGCAATCTGTGTGAAGTATATATTTCAAAAAGAAAAAAACAAACTGATTCTATCTTTACGTATCTTTATGTTTATTCATATAGATTTAAATTATTTTTTTTTAGCTTGTTAATTGAGTTGTTAGGTTACTAATATTGTAAACACTGTGCAACTTATTAAGTACCAGACGCAATTATTTAATCCCATTCTAACCTTATGTTTTATTAATTGGACAACACTTGTATATTCTAGTATAACTTTGTATAAGAAGCTTCTAGTTTTCAAATCCTATAATTGTCCATCAATTTATCACATTTACTGATGTAGCAATTGTTGCTATTATTTTAATTTTTTACCTGTATTATGAATAGTAGGAAACAAAGTTAATGTTAATAATATAAATAATTTGTAACAATTAAAAACAAAGTAAAATTTAAAGAAGTTAAAGTTCAAAGGATCCTATTAGGGCTTCCATTAAGGGAAGTTTGGGAGTAATTTACTCCAAGTTTTTGTCACAGGACTTCCATAATTGCAGCCATGGAAGTTGCAGAACTTCCAAAATATCAGCCATGGGATTTCCATCATGTAACGATGAACAAGTTAGACGAAAAATTAAGTAATTTATATAAATGTTAACCTCTTTCACAGAATAACTTGGCATATAAACACTTGATGAAAAACTAGCCTTAAGACACCTTGAATTGTATACATTACTTAATTTCATTTCTGAAATGCTCAGGACTTGTGTAGCGCAAAACTGTCAAAACTTCCAAATATTATGAGCAAAACTTTCAAAATCAGAGGCTAGGAATTTCAAACTTCAGTTTTTAAAAGTTAATGAAAGCCCTGTCCTGTCATTGACTGTAATGGATTAGTATTTGAGAAAGAACGTTACTATAATCAATAATAACATCAATAATAACATCAATAATTTTGTAGTTTAACAGTCATTTGGTGCATGGTGTTTTAATGCACGTCAAGTTATCTGTCTTACATTTACAGTTGTACAGTGTTTGTTGATTTGTTGTGATGCAAATTGCCTTGATGTAACACTAACATTAATCTGTCTTTCATGGTGTTTTTGTCTTTTATGTTTATTTATGACTAACATGTTCAATATGAACGATTTTTCATAATCGTATTCAATCACATGTATGTAGTGTTCCATAATTATTACATCAACATAAATTAACCACTACATCCAAACTACATACTAATATGTACAACAGTTGATCGTAAATTTATTAACTATTTTATGATTTTTAAAGAGTGACCTATAGGATTTTGTACGAAATTTGTAACGTAAAACCATCCATTGATTCTAGTGCTGACAGTATGTTGTTTAAATCATATAATAAATATTGAAAATAACCCATCTTTGTATTAAGAGAGAAATTTAAAACTTGCTGCACAGCGAACCATTATATACATGTATATACAGAATCTAGACGAGTCAGCTTGACTGTTAGCGCATGTGCAGTTCTTACTTTCTCATTCAAAGCCGAATGTTATTGTAGCCGTTGCTGTAGGATAAACTTCGGATATGTTTTGCATTTTTGATGAGAAATATAGTTTTGTCGATTTTGACGTTTTTTATGTTCTATAAAGAGACCTGAAATAAATCTATAAAAATCAGACAGTCCCTCTTGAAGTGAAATTATGAAATGTTTTTGATTTTAGTACAACTACTCTAAACACACGCAAAATTAATCATTTTCATTTCAAACCCATGTTATAATTAGCATTTCATATGCATAATATAACTTAATGTTCCATAATTAACCATTGTCATGTAAACTCACAGTCATCATTACAGTTAAGTTCCATTTTTCCATTTCATACCACAAATAATTTAACATGATACATTTGATAAGCATGGCAGCAAATACACAGTAATTTACACATATGCACAATTTGCCATACTTTACCCATTTCATGTAAAATCGCATGTTTTAATTATCATTACAGACAAATTAACTTGTCATAACACATTCCTTTCTAGAGTCTGTCAGCACTCTGTAGACACAAATCAGTGGATACCAATAATTTCCATTGGGCTTCTGCAATTTCAAACTGCAAGCCCACCGAGCTACTATTAATTATTGTTGAATCTATATTGAAGTATTATAGATGAGGCGTGTTGTGGGAAAACCGGGCTCAATATATAGGCGTAAAGTGTCGTCCCTGTGCGGACTGCACAGGCTGATCCGGGACGTCACTTTCTACTTATATTGTATTTTCTGTTTTAATGAAGTCCCTTCTAAACATAAATCCACTGTAGGCAGAAAGCGGACCGCACAGGCTGATCTGGGATGACACTTTTTTGCACTTGCATGAAGTCTGGTTTTCCCATGACACACCCCATACATATGTCTTAAATAATTAATAAAGATTATTCGAATCAACTAGAACATGTTGGAAAGGTTATTCATATTTCTAAAATAATTTGAAAACTATATTGCTCGTCTTCCTGTTTACCGTGTTATTCATGTAAAACGTATTGGGCTAGTGGTGCTACTGATGAAAAATTCTTCGCATTTTGTCATTTTGTGACTTTAACCCTGCATTACGTTTTATTGGATTGCATTGTATTACTTTTTGTTGCATTACCATTTCTTTACATGGTACATTACCATCGCATTTCCTGATATTACTTGCATTAGGTTAAAATACCATTGGATTTTGTAAAATTAATATTGAATTATGTTTACTGGTAGTCCCATTGTATTTTGTTACATTACCATTGCTTTATGGCACAATACCATTTTATTTGGTTACATTACCATTGCTTTATGACACATTACCATTGTATTTTGTTACAGTACCATTGCTTTATGGCACATTACCATTGTATTTTGTTACATTACCATTGCTTTATGGCACATTACCATTGTAATTGGTTAGATAATTCTATGCATTACATTTTGTGACTTGCATTATTTTTAAATGCCATTGGATTTTTTCAAATTACCATTGGATTTTGATGGTAATCACCTTTTGGTAAATATGTAAAATTGACATTGTTTGCCATACTGCATGTATATAGGTGCATTTTGAGTACATTTGAAAAATCTTCATTGCTGAAGGCGATCTCTGTAGATAATAGTTGTTTTGTTGTGCCATATGAAATACATGTAGCTGTATCCAAAGGTTACATAGAAAATCCAGTGTTCAAGCTTTTTTGTTATCCCTTTTGTTTTGCATTGTACATTTTATTCTGAATCAAAATTTAGATCAGCTGCTTATACGTAAATGTCAACCAAAAAAAAACCTGACATCTAAACATTGTAGGAGTTAAAAGAACAATGTATAGACTATGTGCAGTCTGTAGCAATGTATGAATCAACAATCCACTTAAAGTAATAATTAAATTATTTCCTTCAAGACAATCATTCGGTGTTCCCCATTCTTTGTGATACTTCTTTGTCGGTTCAACATGCTGAGTTCAGTTTTTTGTTGATATCAGTACAGATGCCACTGCTGGTGTCATAGTTGATGTAATCGCAGATGTCATAGTGTATGCCTTTGTGACTGCTGATGTCATAATTTATGTCATTGTTGATGTCATAATTTATATCAGTGTTGATGTAATTGCTGATGTCATAATTAATGTCATCGCCGATGACATTGTTTATGTCAATGTTGATGTCATCGCTGATGTCACAGTTTATGCCAATGTTGATATCATCGCTGATGTCATAGATTATCTCAATGTTGATAAATCGCTGATGCCATAATTTATGTCAATGTTGATATCATTGTTGATGTCATACTTTATGTCAATAATGATGTCATCGCTCATATTTTATGTCAGTGTTGATGTTATTTTTTGATGTCATCGCTGATACCATACTTTACAATGTCCATGTTACTTCAATGTTGCCAGTATATAATTATTCTGCTGCCAGTGTAGTGTGTACATTGTAGAACCGTTAGCCAAATGCTTAAGTTTTAATGCACAAGTTATAACTTTTGGCCTTCTGCTTTTACTGTTCAATTGTTTAGCTGAACGTACATATGATAAAATCAAAAGTAATATATTTTAATTATTTCAATTAGTTTTTTTTAATAAAACTTGGGGCTTTTGTCCCTCATGTTTGTTTCTTGATATTTAAAGCTAGTGTACCTATTTAGGAAACTTAAATATAAAGGTAATGTCCATCCGTAATTTTGTTTTTTGTTCGTTTTGAGTTATATGGGCACTTCTGTATATACAAACGAAAACTAGTCGATGTTGTGTTTAGAAATGATTTGGTTATACACTGAAAACAAATTAAAAAAACAACAACTAGAAAACTGTTGTTTGTTATGTCGTGTACACGTCTGTTATTTAGTTATTCAGTTATCTTGTTTTCTGAGTTTGCGTTAGCAGTATAAATCATTAAGTTTTACTAATAGAACTGAATCTCTTGCGGTTTTTTCCTGTGTAGAATAAGTAATGTTTCAGTTTGAAACCTTTGAAGTTAACAAACCGTGGTGTCTTAAGAACAGAGCCAATACTGTGGTGTCTTAAAAAGTCAACGAACCAGTATCATGACGTCTTAAATATTAAATAACCAGTACTGTGGTGTCTTAATAGTTAACGAACCATACCATGGCGTCCTAAAAGTTAAATAACCAGTACCATGACGTCGTAACAGTTAAATAACCAGTACATGACGTCTCAAAAGTTAAATAACCAATTCCATGACGTCGTAAAAGTTAAATAACCAGTACTGTGGTGTATTCAAAGCCAACGAACCAGTACCATGACGTCTTAAAATAAAATAAAAGAACACAGTACTGTGGTGTATTCAAAGTTAAATAACCAGTACTGTGGCGTCTTAAAAGTTAACAAACCAGTACTTTGTTGTCTTAAAAGTTAAATAACCAGTACCATAACGACTTAAAGTTAAAGAACCAAAACTGTGGAGTCTTAAAAGGTAAAAAAAACAGTAATGGGGCGACTTAAAAGTAAAATAACAAGTACCATGGCGTCGTAAAAGTCACAGAACCAGTACTGTGTAGTCTTAAAAGTTAAATAACCAGTACTATAACGACTTTAAAGTTAAACAACCAGTACTGTGCCGTCCTAAAGGTAAAAGAAGCAGCACTGTTGGGTCTTAAAGTTAAATAACCAGTACCATGACGTCTTAGAAAGTTAAACAACTAGTACTGTGGCGTCTTAAAAATTAAATAACCAGTACGATGGTGTCTTAAATGTTAAATAACCATGCAGTACCATGGCGTCGTAAAAATTATATAGCCAGTATCATGGCGTTTTCAAACTTTTAAGAAACAGCACTGCAATCCAGATTGTTGTATATCTTGATCATATTGCACAGGCTTATGTCTATAAACATTATGCATTAACCATGTCAGAAGTTTTAGTTTCTAAGTATTCACTGTACAATGTATATATAATTAAGAATAGTAATATTTAGCTAATTAATTGTTATTGTCACCGGTGTGCGTGAATGCGGAAACCTCGGGAACGCATTTCGTCGAAAAACAAAAAAACACAACATTGTTTGGCTTGAGGCTATTGTAAACCGTATTTTGACATTGAATTATTGAAATTTAGATAGATTTAAGCCGCGTTTCCATGATTCCGTATCCGTATAAAAATCGAACACATTGAAAATCGTTGGACCGGTTCCATATCTCCATTTCCGTATCCTCATGTCCTTGTCCGTATAGTGCCTCCATATAGAATCGCTCGCTGAGCGATTTTATGCGGATACGGACAGCATACGGACGCCATGCAGCAAAAAGAAGGGCAATGTGCATGCTGCGTAAACTATTTTAAAATATAGATATTGACTTATATATTATAAATAGTACGCAATTGGTTAAATGCTAACAAATTGAAAGGATATCGCTGAATTTGAAAAAAAATGCTGTCAAATGTAGAGACTTCGTTGGCATTGGTTAAATAATCATTAATTGTAGACGATTTGTTTGATTTCACCGCAATAACTAGCATTAAAAATGAGAATGCTCGTCTAATATTGACATTTTGATAGTCTCAGAATCAAACAGGAAGACAATAATAAATACACGGATACGACTGCATGGAAAACGGTCTTTCGAATTGAAATTATGCGGATACGTATGCTGTTACGGACCCGTATAAGGATACGAAAACATGCATTTCGTTCGAAAAAAAAATTATTCGTTGAATGTCCAGGTTTTTTTTTTATATGCTTTGAAACACATTTTTCAAGGATTGTGTTACACTGAGTATTATAAGTTGTTTAAACTATTATTTGAATGAGTCAAACAAGTCTTTAGCAAAACACGAGACAATTGTACCCGCTTTTTTAGCAATATTTACAGTTCAAACTTTCGAAAATGTAAATGAAGCAAACTGAAAACATGCTATTATTATAATCTTCTGTCCTGGCAAGTAGAAAGGTCCTTAAAAAGTGCTAGATTTGTGTTATAGTATATTTGTATGAATCCAATGATAATCGGCCATCGTCTTAATATATTGTCTTTCTAGAAACGAACTCCCGTATCCAGTTGCTTAAATATATATTTGTATAACGACCGTTAACATTTGCACAAGTGTTCTATGTTTGTATGTATTTTAAGTTTATTTGAAGGAATATTTTTTTTCATAAAAAAATTATGACAGAAATGTTTCACAGAAAAAAGTTTGAAAACTAATATACATATGTATAATATTGGTACTGTTTATAAGACGTTATCGCGATTCGACATTCCCGTTACATTTAGTGCTTAGAGCGGTAGAAAAAAAAAGCAACAAATACTTATTGGGAATATGTGTTAATACTATTTCTACAATACAACGATAAAAACGCATTCTTTATTCGATCACAGTTTATAAGACAGCTGATCTATAAGATTGAAAAAAGATCTATCAAAGTGAGATAATTACCAATAATATTTACCGTGTTGCCTCACTGTGACAATCAACTTGTTCACAATTTCAAAAACCTCAAAAACCTCCTCTTTCAATGTAACGATGGTTATTCGGGAATTTTGAGAAATTATTAATTATTTTTGTTCATAGTGGACCAAAACTGGTATAATTTTAAAAGTGTAAGCTCGAGCATAATAGAAACTCAACGTGCAAAAATTAAAAACGCTTATTCGGATGGGGTGGCGGATTTAGGCAAGTGTCGGATTTAGGCACTGCGCCAGTAGTGTATGATAACCTACACGTGTTATGCCGGTAAAAAACGCTTATTCGGATGGGGTGGCGGATTTAGGCAAGTGTCGGATTTAGGCACTGCGCCAGTAGTGTATGATAACCTACACGTGTTATGCAGATTGCCAAAGTTAGTAAATAATGTCTTTAGTGTCTGCGAGGTTATTATTAACTCTTCCCATTAGTGTCGACACATTACATGTTTTCATAACATCTCTAAGACACGTGTATTAAAAATAAAATTTATTCGGAACTGGTTCTACCCAGAGTCCGGAGTTGAGTGTATGTGAAGTGGTCGTGTATCGAATGTTTCAGTACTGGTTCTACCCACAGATCGGAAGTATAATTATGTGGACGTTGTCATTCACAACATTCCGTACTGGTTCTACCCACATATCTGAGGTATAATTATGTGGACGTTGTCATTCACAACATTCAGTACTGATTCTACCCACCCATCGGATGTATAATTATGTGGACGTGTCATTCACAACATTCAGTACTGGTTCTACCCATAGATCGGAGGTATAATTATGCTGACGTTGTCATTCACAACATTCAGTACTGGTTCTATCCACAGATCGGAGGTATAATTATGTGGACGTTGTCATTCACAACATTTAGTTTTACTAGTTTTACCCATAGTTCGGGCTACAAAACTTGTGATATAATAATATCACTATATTCATGTGTGCATTCCACAAAATGTATTCGTGTTGTAATAGTTAAACGAAAACTTTGGATTTAATGTTGATAAGCCGTAACACGTTAGAACATGGGTAATTATGTTATACTGTGTACGTATTTTGCTTCGCTTACAAAATACAATGATAGGCAGTTACAAAGGATAACGTTCGAACCTATCACGGGGAATGTGTTACTAGTAAATTTTTCAAACGACCACACGACTGGTTCTACTTAGGACAAGACAGTAAGTGCATCCTAACTCCTGTACTGTTCACAAAGTCTATGTATAACTGAAAACAAAACTCGATATAACAACCGCATTTACATGCTCAAAAAAAACTTCCAAATAATCGTGATTATCATTATGACTTTTTTTACAAAGAGCCAGGAACTTCAATGATATTTAAGGAACATAACGAACAAGACGCGCAGGAACACTTGCTCTGCAATATAACATATGTATAATGATTAAAACGCATCATCCCCATCGTTATCATCATCATCAAATGCGGAAGCAGCAGTCACATCGTCATCGTCTTTGTAATTGTTATCACATCTGGCAGTTAGCTGTTCATTGATACCGATTATTATGATATTCACCATCAGTTACGCTGCGACTTTTAATTGAATTTTACAATGTTTTCCTGTAATGTTTAAATGTAATACATAACACTGGACTATATTTCACCTCGATCAGAATTTACGTCTGCATTATAGGGAACTATTAACCGAATCCAAATATAAAAATACATGATTTAAAGGGACTTGTTCACAGATTTTCGCATTTGTTTAAGTATGCAATTAAATATCTTAACTTGACAGATTTAAGCATCAGAATTTAAAAGCATAGTATAGTAACAAGAAAAGTATTTAGAAAAAAAAAATGTTTCGTGTTACGAGACTACGGTTGACCTGACCGTATTGTATTCTGCTTATAGCAGTGTCTGGGGCGGGGTGTGAATGTTGGTTTATCTTTATTGGACTTGACAGATTAAAAATAGCCATCCTCTCTGTTGTTGATAGCAAAACATATTTCACATACCATTCTATGTTGTGTCAGCAGTCTCCAAATTTGGGAAGAGGCATATTTAGATCGGTTGTTGGGGCTATATACCATCATTTCATTGGTCAAATATGAAGTAATGTTTCATGGTTAAATATAGATTTTATTTTCCCTCCCTTTAGAAAGTCGCCCAAAGCATCAGAAAACAATAGGGCTCTGAAACAAGCGGGTCGTGTGTTATGAATATTAAAAAATATAAATTTTGGTGATATCAGATGGCATTGTTCAGTAAGTTGATATTCATTGTTCTATTAATATGTTTTGTATCTTTTCTAAGTGTGCTAAGCTTCCTTGGTATATTCATTGTTAAATTTATTTTGAGGGTATATTCTGATGAATTAATTCAGTAAAACAGGGAAATGGTACAACCACATAGTAATTTGTGAATGAATTTTCTTTTCGTTGCAGTTATTTGTTATTTGTATCAATTTAAGTTAATGTCATGTGATTTAAATGAACTAATATCAGTTGTTAATATGACATACATGTATTAAGATCATGCATGAAATTTTGTCTTTTGTAAACCATACTTTTCAATCAAAATGATAATTTCAGATAACCGTCGTCGTGGTATATGTTGAGCGTTGAAACTAGACGCAATAAAGGTTGATTACATGACGCGTTATTGCAGTGTATCTCCCAAAGTTTACATCATTTCACAGTCGGTGTGAAACAATATATATATATTATTATATATATACAGATATACTCGTAAAGTGATATAGTAGAGGGTTATTCACAACGTTGGCTCCAGTTCCTGGCGATTTCATATTATTCCCGCACCAAAAAGTCAGCGAAATTGACGCAACGTCGGCATTACTAATGTATTATTTCACAACACAATCAAGCGAGTCTGTCTGTCCGAAAGTTCGGTTCGATGAAAAAAGAACAGTGCATAGCACATTTGAAGACAATGAAAGAGCACGACTGTGAATGTTGAGAGTTATTTTAAAGACATTCACTTCGAAAAGAGATCATTACACTTCCATAAATGAATAATACAAATGATTATCGATGCGTGTGAGTTTGAATTTAGTCAGCTACGGATGTTACATTTTTAAAAATGTTTCTGATGTATATAACATTGAATGACAAAATAATACCGGTACGTATTTAGTGGACAGGCACATCAAACAAGGACTGCCAAAACAGGTTCACGGCATACAGATGAACCAACATGTCTTTCCAACATAATACGGTGAAGTATTAATTTGTTCAGTGAAACAAAGTGTATTTAATGATGTTGTTGTTGATGATGATGATGATGATGATGGTGGTGGTGATGATGATGATGATGATGGTGATGATGATGATGATGATGATGATGATGATGATAAAGTTGTATCCTATATCTTTGATATGGGTCTTTAGCTGATCACTTCAGACTCACTGACAACATCAATGGATTATAACTGCACGATCAAAAGTTTACGCCCAACTCGAAATCCTGGATTCGCCCCTGGATGAAATTGATTGATCATATATCTATGATATGGGTCTGTAGCTGATTACTGCAGACCCACAGACAACATAAATGGAGATTATAACTGCACGATCAAAACTTTACACCCCCTAACCCGAAATCCTGGACTCGCCCCTGCGCACTGAACGGGGGACATACACCTACCTGAACTTGTTTTGTTTCTAGGATAGCGTTGATGCATTATATGGAGGGCGTATGATCTTTGTTGTAAAATAAGTCCGTATATAATAATAAATATACTACGAACAAAATAAATATTTATTTTCGAAAAATCAATTGCAATCATCAAGTCAATTAAAACATTTCCAGCACGCCTCCTTCCTTGCTTCTGTCCTTTCCCTTCTTGATCATTATTTCCTTCCCTTCCTTGCTTTATTGCTTTTCTTCATTGTTTCCTACCTTGCTTCCTTCCTTTCCTTGCTTGTTTCATTCCTTCCTTTCCTTGCTTGCTTCATTCGTTGCTTCCTTCCTGTCCTTTCTTGCTTACTTCCATTCCTTCATAGTGTACTTCCTTTCCTTGCTTGCTTCCCCTCATTTTCCCCCTTTCATGCTTGTTTCTATCATTTCCTTTCTTCATTTCCTTTCTTGCTTCCTTCCTTTTCTTCCTTCGTTTCTTTGTTTGCTCTTTTCCTTTTCTTGCATGCTTCCGTGCATGCTTCCATCATTGATTCCGTCTTTCCTTCCTTTATTCCGTTCTCCTTCTTGTTTCTCTTCTTTTCGTTCGCGTCTACGCTGACATCTTTGTTACAGCGACAACTACCGACGTATGAATTCATACTCGCACGGTTTGACATCGAGCTACACAACTAGATAACCTATTTGTTTTGGTTTCCAAAGATTTCACGCACTTTTACAAAATTACCTTTTCTTAACTAGATCGTTTCCTATTACAAGTGGAGTGTCTGTGACCGCGTCTTCAAAGATGACTTCTACCTGGAGATGCATATAAAGTCGCATTCCGCATCGGCTGGGAGAACCACGAGTGAAATCTTCGGGGAGATCGTGGACAGCAAAGACATCTGGAGTCATACAAATGATCATTTCCAAGTGATCGCTGGACATCCAACCTACAAACAGATCGGGGATAGAGCTAGTGAGATATTAAAGGGGCAGTGTGGCGTCTAAGAGGGGGAATGAGATATTAAGGGGCAGTGTGGCGTCTAAGCAGGGGGAATGAGAAATTAAAGGGGTTGTGTTGCGTCTAAGCAGGGGAAATGAGATATTAAAGGGGCAGTGCGGTGGTTTAACAAGGGGAATGTGGTGTTTAAACAGGCGGAACAAGGTATTAAAATGGCAGTGTGACATCTAAGATGGCAGGTTTTGTAAAAATGAAAATAAAAAAAGTTCTATATCTGAGAAGTGAGCAAAATACTTCAATAGGGAAAATTATTACTTTGTATATTTTTGCAATCTATGTGAAGTATATATTTCAAAAAGCAAAAGAACTGATTCTATCTTTACGTATCTTAAGGTTTATTCATATAAATGAAACAAATATTTTTTTGTACTTTTTCATTGATTTGTTAGGTTACTAATATTGTAAACATTGTGCAACTTATTAAGTAGCAGGCGCAATTATTAAACCTCATGTTGACCCTTTGTTTTATTAATTGTACAATACTTGTATATTCTAGGATAACTTCGTATAAGAAGCTTCTAGGTTTCATATCCTATAATTGTCCAGCAATTTAGTACATTTACTGATGTAGCAATTGCTGCTATTATTTTAATTTTTTACCTGTATTATGAATAGGAAACAAACTTAATGTTAATAGTATCAATAATTTTTTACAATTAAAACACAATAAAATTTTAAGAAGTTAAAGTTCAAAGGATCCTGTCAGGGCTTCCATTAAGCGAAGTTTGGGAGTAATTTACTCCCAGTTTTTGTCATGGGACTTCCATAATTGCAGACATGGAAGTTGCAGAACTTCCAAAATTTCAGCCATGGAAGTTCGATCATGTAATAAACAAGTTAGAAGAAACATTTAGTAATTTATTTAAATGTTAACCTTTTTCACTGAACAAATTGGCATATAAACACTTGATGAAAAAGATCTGGCCTTAAAACACCTTGAATTGTAAACATTACTAAATTTCATTTCTGAAATGCACAGGACTTGTGTAGCGCAATATTGTCAAAACTTCCAAATATTATGAGCAAAACTTTCAAAATCAGAAGCCATGAAGTTCAAACTTCAGTTTTCAAAAGATAATGAAAGCCATGTCCTGTCATTGACTGTAATGGATTAGTATTCAAGAAAGAACGGTACTATAATCAATAATAACATCAATAATTATGTTGTTTTACAGTTATTTGTGCATGGTATTTTAAGGCACGTCAACCAAAAATTGTTCCTTCACATAAGTTATCTGACTTACATTTACAGCTGTACATTGTTAGTTGTTTTGTTGTGATGCAAATTGACTATATGTACCGGTATAAGTAACATTAATCTGTCTTTCATAGTGTTTTTGTCTTTTATGTTTATTTATGACTAACATGTTCAGTATAAAAGATTTTTAATTTTTGCATTCAATCACATGTATTTACAGTTCGTAAAAATGCAGTGCTTACAGTTATAAACATGGACTAATCGATATAGATAAATCAATCGATTTATAAAGACAGACGATCGCAGCGTGTTTATAATCAGAAAATCACCATTCTCCCTATTTTCACTCAATGGTTTATTCCCTCATTATCAACAAAATTTAAACCGACTAGTTTTCCATCATTATTACATCAACATAAATGTACCACTATATCCAAACTACTTACTAATATGTACAACACTTGATCATAAATTAATTAACTATTTTATGAATGTTAAAGAGGCACTGCAGGATTTTGTACGATCATCATAATATAATGTAAACATATCCATTGATTCTAGTGCTGACAGTATATTTTTAAAATTATATGATAAATGTTGAAAATAGCCCATGTTCAGAAATGCGTATTGAGAGAGGAATTTAAAATTAAAGTAATACATCGCTGCACAGCGACCTATTATGTACGTGTATATACAGAATCAAGACGAGTCAGTATGATATACGTGTATATACAGAATCTAGACGAGTCCGTATTATATACGTGTATATACAGAATCTAGACGAGTCCGTATTATATACGTGTATATACAGAATCTAGACGAGTCAGTATTATGTACGTGTATATACAGAATCTAGACGAGTCGCTAATATATACGTGTATATACAGAATCTAGACGAGTCACTATTATATGCGTGTATATACAGAATCTAGACGAGTCCGTATTATATACGTGTATATACAGCATCTAGACGAGTTCTTATTATATACGTGTATATACAGAATCAAGACGAGTCAGTATGATATACGTGTATATAGAGAATCTAGACGAGTCCGAATTATATACGTGTATATACAGAATCTAGACGAGTCAGTATTATTTACGTGTATATACAGAATCTTGACGAGTCAGTATTATATACGTGTATATACAGAATCTTGACGAGTCAGCTCGACTGTTAGCGCACTATTATATACGTGTATATACAGAATCTAGATGAGTCAGTATTATATACATGTATATACAGCATCTAGACGAGTCAGCTCGACCGTTAGCGCACTATTATATACGTGTATTTACAGAATCTAGACGAGTCAGTATTATATACGTGTATATACAGAATCTAGACGAGTCAGTATTATATATGTGTATATACAGAATCTAGACGAGTCAGTATTATATACGTGTATATACAGAATCTAGACGAGTCAGTATTATATACGTGTATTTACAGAATCTAGACGAGTCAGTATTATTTACGTGTATATACAGAATCTAGACGAGTCCGTATTATATACGTGTGTATACAGAATCTAGACGAGTCCGTATTATATACGTGTATATACAGAATCTAGACGAGTCAGTATTATATACCTGTATATACAGAATCTAGACGAGTCAGTATTATATACGTGTATATACTGAATCTAGACGAGTCAGCTCGACTGTTAGCGCATGTGCAGTTCATAATTTCACTTAAATAGGGACTGTCTGATTTTCATAGATATATTTCAGGTCTCTTTCGTTACCCACAAATTCGACAAAACTACATTTCTTATCGAAACATGCAAATTAATCAAAGTATATCCTACAGTAACGACTACAATAACATTCGGTTTTGAATGAGAAAGTAAGAAATGTTTTTCATTGCAGCACGACTACTCTAAACATACGCATAATTAATCATTTTCATTTCATACACATGTTTTAATTATCATTTCAGTCAATTAGTGCTTTTACCTTTCCGTATGTTTCATATGCATAATGTAACTTAATGTTCCATTATTAACCATTGTCATGTAAACTCACGTGAATAGTTATCATTACAGTAAAGTTACACTTTGCCATTTTATACCATTAATAATTTAACATTATAAATTAGATAAACATGGTAACAACTACAAAGTAGTTTATACATACGGATAATGTGCCATACTTTGCCCATTTCATGTAAAATCGCATGATTTAATTATCATTACAGACAAATTAACTTGTGTGAAAAATTGATTGTCAGCGTTCAGTGAAATGTCAGTGTACATGATTGCCAGAACACATTCCCTTCTACAGTCTGTCTGTATTCTGAAGACACAAATCAGTGTACGACAAATCCGTACCCGGAGCTACCAATAATTTCCATTGGGCTACTAACATTTCAAACCGCAAGCCCACCGGGCTACTTAAGCTGTTTTAATTGTCTCTATTAATTATTGTTTAATATGTGTAGAAGTATTATATATCAGGCGTGTTGTGTGAAAACCGGGCTTACTGCATAGGCGTAAAGTGTCGTCCCGGAACAGCCTGTGCAGTCCCCACAGGCTGAACCGGGACGACAGTCTATGCTTTTCCAACAATACGCCTCATATAAAATATAATGTAAAATATATGTCTTAAATAATTAATAAAGATTATTCTAATCATCCTGAACATGTTGGAAAAGATTATTCATAGTTCTGAAATAATTTTAGAACTATATTGTTTACTGTGTGATTCATGTAAAACGTATTGGGCTAGTAAGGCTACTGATGAAACATTCTGGTAGCCCAATGGGCTACCTGCAAATTTTAAAATTTGTAGGACACTGTAAATGTATGTTGTTATGATGTTTTAATCAACTGCCATTGCCTTATGTTACATTACCATTTCATTTGATTACATTCGCATTTTGTCATTTTGTGACTTTAACCCTGCATAACGTTTTATTACCTTGCACAGTTTTACTTTTTGTTACATTACCATTTCTTTACATGGTACATTACCATCGCATTGCCTGATATTAATTATGCATAAGTTAAAATACTATTGGATTTAGTAAAATTACCATTGCATTATGTTTACTGGTAGTTCCATTGTATTTTGTAACATTACCATTGCTTTATGGCACATTACCATTGTATGTGGTTAGATAATTATATGCATTACATTTTGTAAATTGCATTATTTTAAAATGCCGTTGGATTTTTTCAAATTACCATTGGATTTTGATGGTAATCACCTTCTTGTAAATATGTTAAATTGACATTGTTTGACATACTGTCTGTATATAGGTGCATTTTGAGTACATTTGAAAAATCTTCATTGCTGAAGGCGATCTCTGTTGTTTTGTTGATAATAGTTGTTTTGTTGTGCCATATGAAATACATGTACGCTGTATCCAAAGGTTACATAGAAAATCCAGTATTCAAGTGTTTTGGTGATCCGTTTTGTTTTGCCTTGTACATTTTATTCTGAATCAAAATTTAGATTTGTTGCTTATACGTACATGTCAACCAAAAAAAATAACTGACGTCTAAACATTGTAGGAGTTAAAAGAACAATGTATAGACTATGTGCAGTCTGTAGGAATGTATGTCAATGTTGATGTCATCGTTGATGTAATCGCAGATGTCATAGTGTATGTCATTGTTGATGTGACTGCTGATGTCATAATTTATGTCATTGTTGATGTCATAATTTATGTCAGTGTTGATGTCATGGCTGATGTCATAATTAATGTCATCGCCGATGACATAATTTAAGTCAAAGTTGATGTCATCGCTGATGTCACAGTTTATGCCAATGTTGATGTCATCGTTGATGTCATAGTTTGTGTCAATGTTGATTAATCGCTGATGCCATAATTTATGTCAATGCTGATATCATTGTTGATGTCATTCTTTATGTCAATAATGATGTCATCGCTCATATTTTATGTCAGTGTTGTTGTTATTTTTTGATGTCATCGCTGATACCATACTTTACAATGTCCAAGTTACTTCAATGTTGCCAGTATATTATTATTCTGTTGCCAGTGTAGTGTGTACATTGTAGGACCGTTTGCCAAATGTAAGTTTTAATGTACATGTTACAACTTTTGGCCTTCTGCTTTTACTGTTCAATTGTTTAGCTGAACGTACATATGCTAATATCAACAGTAATATATTTTAATTATTTCAAATAGTGTTTTTTTTATAAAACTTGGGGCTTTTGTCGCTCATGTTTATTCTTGATATTTCAAGCTAGTGTACCAATTTAGGAAACTTAAATATAAATGTAATGTTCATCCGTAATTATGTTTTATGTTTGTTTCGAGTTATATGGGCACTTCTGTATATACAAACGAAAACTAGTCGATGTTGTGATTAGAAATGATTTGGTTATACACTGAAAACAAATTAAAAAAACAGCAACTATAAAACTGTTGTTTGTTATGTCGTGTACACGTCTGTTATTTAGTTATTCAGTTATCTTGTTTTCTGACTTTGCGCTAGCAGTATAAATCATTAAGTTTTACTAATAGAACTGAATCTCTTGCGCTTATTTCCTGTGTAGAATAAGTAATGTTTCAGTTTGAAACATTTAAAGTTAACGAACCGTGGTGTCTTAAGAACAGAGCCAATACTGTGGTGTCTTAAAAAGTCAACGAACCAGTATCATGACGTCTTAAATATTAAATAACCAGTACTGTGGTGTCTTAATAGTTAACGAACCATACCATGGCGTCCTAAAAGTTAAATAACCAGTACCATGACGTCGTAACAGTTAAATAACCAGTACATGACGTCGTAAAAGTTAAATAACCAATTCCATGACGTCGTTGGTGTTAAATAACCAGTACTGTGGTGTATTCAAAGCCAACGAACCAGTACCATGACGTCTTAAAATAAAAAAAAAGAACACAGTACTGTGGTGTATTCAAAGTTAAATAACCAGTACTGTGGCGTCTTAAAAGTTAACAAACCAGTACTTTGTTGTCTTAAAAGTTAAATAACCAGTACCATAACGACTTAAAGTTAAAGAACCAAAACTGTGGCGTCTTAAAAGGTAAAAAAAACAGTAATGGGGCGACTTAAAAGTAAAATAACAAGTATCATGGCGTCGTAAAAGTCAAAGAACCAGTACTGTGTAGTCTTAAAAGTTAAATAACCAGTACTATAACGACTTTAAAGTTAATCAACCAGTACTGTGCCGTCCTAAAGGTAAAAGAAGCAGTACTGTTGGGTCTTAAAGTTAAATAACCAGTACCATGACGTCTTAGAAAGTTAAAGAACTAGTACTGTGGCGTCTTAAAAGTTAAATAACCAGTACGATGGTGTCTTAAATGTTAAATAACCATGCAGTACCATGGCGTCGTAAAAATTATATAGCCAGTATCATGGCGTTTTCAAACTTTTAAGAAACAGCACTGCAATCCAGATTGTTGTATATCTTGATCATATTGCACAGGCTTATGTCTATAAACATTATGCATTAACCATGTCAGAAGTTTTAGTTTCTAAGTATTCACTGTACAATGTATATATAATTAAGAATAGTAATATTTAGCTAATTAATTGTTATTGTCACCGGTGTGCGTGAATGCGGAAACCTCGGGAACGCATTTCGTCGAAAAACAAAAAAACACAACATTGTTTGGCTTGAGGCTATTGTAAACCGTATTTTGACATTGAATTATTGAAATTTAGATAGATTTAAGCCGCGTTTCCATGATTCCGTATCCGTATAAAAATCGAACACATTGAAAATCGTTGGACCGGTTCCATATCTCCATTTCCGTATCCTCATGTCCTTGTCCGTATAGTGCCTCCATATAGAATCGCTCGCTGAGCGATTTTATGCGGATACGGACAGCATACGGACGCCATGCAGCAAAAAAAAGGGCAATGTGCATGTTGCGTAAACTATTTTAAAATATAGATATTGACTTATATATTATAAATAGTACGCAATTTGTTAAATGCTAACAAATTGAAAGGATATCGCTGAATTTGAAAAAAAATGCTGTCAAATGTAGAGACTTCGTTGGCATTGGTTAAATAATCATTAATTGTAGACGATTTGTTTGATTTCACCGCAATAACTAGCATTAAAAATGAGAATGCTCGTCTAATATTGACATTTTGATAGTCTCAGAATCAAACAGGAAGACAATAATAAATACACGGATACGACTGCATGGAAACGGTCTTCCGAATTGAAATTATGCGGATACGTATGCTGTTACGGACCCGTATAAGGATACGAAAACATGCATTTCGTTCGAAAAAAAAAATATTCGTTGAATGTCCAGGTTTTTTTTTTATATGCTTTGAAACACATTTTTCAAGGATTGTGTTACACTGAGTATTATAAGTTGTTTAAACTATTATTTGAATGAGTCAAACAAGTCTTTAGCAAAACACGAGACAATTGTACCCGCTTTTTTAGCAATATTTACAGTTCAAACTTTCGAAAATGTAAATGAAGCAAACTGAAAACATGCTATTATTATAATCTTCTGTCCTGGCAAGTAGAAAGGTCCTTAAAAAGTGCTAGATTTGTGTTATAGTATATTTGTATGAATCCAATGATAATCGGCCATCGTCTTAATATATTGTCTTTCTAGAAACGAACTCCCGTATCCAGTTGCTTAAATATATATTTGTATAACGACCGTTAACATTTGCACAAGTGTTCTATGTTTGTATGTATTTTAAGTTTATTTGAAGGAATATTTTTTTTCATAAAAAAATTATGACAGAAATGTTTCACAGAAAAAAGTTTGAAAACTAATATACATATGTATAATATTGGTACTGTTTATAAGACGTTATCGCGATTCGACATTCCCGTTACATTTAGTGCTTAGAGCGGTAGAAAAAAAAAGCAACAAATACTTATTGGGAATATGTGTTAATACTATTTCTACAATACAACGATAAAAACGCATTCTTTATTCGATCACAGTTTATAAGACAGCTGATCTATAAGATTGAAAAAAGATCTATCAAAGTGAGATAATTACCAATAATATTTACCGTGTTGCCTCACTGTGACAATCAACTTGTTCACAATTTCAAAAACCTCAAAAACCTCCTCTTTCAATGTAACGATGGTTATTCGGGAATTTTGAGAAATTATTAATTATTTTTGTTCATAGTGGACCAAAACTGGTATAATTTTAAAAGTGTAAGCTCGAGCATAATAGAAACTCAACGTGCAAAAATTAAAAACGCTTATTCGGATGGGGTGGCGGATTTAGGCAAGTGTCGGATTTAGGCACTGCGCCAGTAGTGTATGATAACCTACACGTGTTATGCCGGTAAAAAACGCTTATTCGGATGGGGTGGCGGATTTAGGCAAGTGTCGGATTTAGGCACTGCGCCAGTAGTGTATGATAACCTACACGTGTTATGCAGATTGCCAAAGTTAGTAAATAATGTCTTTAGTGTCTGCGAGGTTATTATTAACTCTTCCCATTAGTGTCGACACATTACATGTTTTCATAACATCTCTAAGACACGTGTATTAAAAATAAAATTTATTCGGAACTGGTTCTACCCAGAGTCCGGAGTTGAGTGTATGTGAAGTGGTCGTGTATCGAATGTTTCAGTACTGGTTCTACCCACAGATCGGAAGTATAATTATGTGGACGTTGTCATTCACAACATTCCGTACTGGTTCTACCCATAGATCGGAGGTATAATTATGCTGACGTTGTCATTCACAACATTCCGTACTGGTTCTACCCACATATCTGAGGTATAATTATGTGGACGTTGTCATTCACAACATTCAGTACTGATTCTACCCACCCATCGGATGTATAATTATGTGGACGTGTCATTCACAACATTCAGTACTGGTTCTACCCATAGATCGGAGGTATAATTATGCTGACGTTGTCATTCACAACATTCAGTACTGGTTCTATCCACAGATCGGAGGTATAATTATGTGGACGTTGTCATTCACAACATTTAGTTTTACTAGTTTTACCCATAGTTCGGGCTACAAAACTTGTGATATAATAATATCACTATATTCATGTGTGCATTCCACAAAATGTATTCGTGTTGTAATAGTTAAACGAAAACTTTGGATTTAATGTTGATAAGCCGTAACACGTTAGAACATGGGTAATTATGTTATACTGTGTACGTATTTTGCTTCGCTTACAAAATACAATGATAGGCAGTTACAAAGGATAACGTTCGAACCTATCACGGGGAATGTGTTACTAGTAAATTTTTCAAACGACCACACGACTGGTTCTACTTAGGACAAGACAGTAAGTGCATCCTAACTCCTGTACTGTTCACAAAGTCTATGTATAACTGAAAACAAAACTCGATATAACAACCGCATTTACATGCTCAAAAAAAACTTCCAAATAATCGTGATTATCATTATGAATTTTTTTACAAAGAGCCAGGAACTTCAATGATATTTAAGGAACATAACGAACAAGACGCGCAGGAACACTTGCTCTGCAATATAACATATGTATAATGATTAAAACGCATCATCCCCATCGTTATCATCATCATCAAATGCGGAAGCAGCAGTCACATCGTCATCGTCTTTGTAATTGTTATCACATCTGGCAGTTAGCTGTTCAATGATACCGATTATTATGATATTCACCATCAGTTACGCTGCGACTTTTAATTGAATTTTACAATGTTTTCCTGTAATGTTTAAATGTAATACATAACACTGGACTATATTTCACCTCGATCAGTATTTACGTCTGCATTATAGGGAACTATTAACCGAATCCAAATATAAAAATACATGATTTAAAGGGACTTGTTCACAGATTTTCGCATTTGTTTAAGTATGCAATTAAATATCTTAACTTGACAGATTTAAGCATCAGAATTTAAAAGCATAGTATAGTAACAAGAAAAGTATTTAGAAAAAAAAAATGTTTCGTGTTACGAGACTACGGTTGACCTGACCGTATTGTATTCTGCTTATAGCAGTGTCTGGGGCGGGGTGTGAATGTTGGTTTATCTTTATTGGACTTGACAGATTAAAAATAGCCATCCTCTCTGTTGTTGATAGCAAAACATATTTCACATACCATTCTATGTTGTGTCAGCAGTCTCCAAATTTGGGAAGAGGCATATTTAGATCGGTTGTTGGGGCTATATACCATCATTTCATTGGTCAAATATGAAGTAATGTTTCATGGTTAAATATAGATTTTATTTTCCCTCCCTTTAGAAAGTCGCCCAAAGCATCAGAAAACAATAGGGCTCTGAAACAAGCAGGTCGTGTGTTATGAATATTAAAAAATATAAATTTTGGTGATATCAGATGGCATTGTTCAGTAAGTTGATATTCATTGTTCTATTAATATGTTTTGTATCTTTTCTAAGTGTGCTAAGCTTCCTTGGTATATTCATTGTTAAATTTATTTTGAGGGTATATTCTGATGAATTAATTCAGTAAAACAGGGAAATGGTACAACCACACAGTAATTTGTGAATGAATTTTCTTTTCGTTGCAGTTATTTGTTATTTGTATCAATTTAAGTTAATGTCATGTGATTTAAATGAACTAATATCAGTTGTTAATATGACATACATGTATTAAGATCATGCATGAAATTTTGTCTTTTGTAAACCATACTTTTCAATCAAAATGATAATTTCAGATAACCGTCGTCGTGGTATATGTTGAGCGTTGAAACTAGACGCAATAAAGGTTGATTACATGACGCGTTATTGCAGTGTATCTCCCAAAGTTTACATCATTTCACAGTCGGTGTGAAACAATATATATATATTATTATATATATACAGATATACTCGTAAAGTGATATAGTAGAGGGTTATTCACAACGTTGGCTCCAGTTCCTGGCGATTTCATATTATTCCCGCACCAAAAAGTCAGCGAAATTGACGCAACGTCGGCATTACTAATGTATTATTTCACAACACAATCAAGCGAGTCTGTCTGTCCGAAAGTTCGGTTCGATGTAAAAAGAACAGTGCATAGCACATTTGAAGACAATGAAAGAGCACGACTGTGAATGTTGAGAGTTATTTTAAAGACATTCACTTCGAAAAGAGATCATTACACTTCCATAAATGAATAATACAAATGATTCTCGATGCGCGTGAGTTTGAATTTAGTCAGCTACGGATGTTACATTTTTAAAAATGTTTCTGATGTATATAACATTGAATGACAAAATAATACCGGTACGTATTTAGTGGACAGGCACATCAAACAAGGACTGCCAAAACAGGTTCACGGCATACAGATGAACCAACATGTCTTTCCAACATAATACGGTGAAGTATTAATTTGTTCAGTGAAACAAAGTGTATTTAATGATGTTGTTGTTGATGATGATGATGATGATGATGATGGTGGTGATGATGATGATGATGATGATGATGATGATGATGATGATAAAGTTGTATCCTATATCTTTGATATGGGTCTTTAGCTGATCACTTCAGACTCACTGACAACATCAATGGATTATAACTGCACGATCAAAAGTTTACGCCCAACTCGAAATCCTGGATTCGCCCCTGGATGAAATTGATTGATCATATATCTATGATATGGGTCTGTAGCTGATTACTGCAGACCCACTGACAACATAAATGGAGATTATAACTGCACGACCTAACCCGAAATCCTGGACTCGCCCCTGCGCACTGAACGGGGGACATACACCTACCTGAACTTGTTTTGTTTCTAGGATAGCGTTGATGCATTATATGGAGGGCGTATGATCTTTGTTGTAAAATAAGTCCGTATATAATAATAAATATACTACGAACAAAATAAATATTTATTTTCGAAAAATCAATTGCAATCATCAAGTCAATTAAAACATTTCCAGCACGCCTCCTTCCTTGTCCTTTCCCTTCTTGATCATTATTTCCTTCCCTTCCTTGCTTTATTGCTTTTCTTCATTGTTTCCTACCTTGCTTCCTTCCTTTCCTTGCTCGTTTCATTCCTTCCTTTCCTTGCTTGCTTCATTCGTTGCTTCCTTCCTTTCCTTTCTTGCTTACTTCCATTCCTTCATAGTGTACTTCCTTTCCTTGCTTGCTTCCCCTCATTTTCCCCCTTTCATGCTTGTTTCTATCATTTCCTTTCTTCATTTCCTTTCTTGCTTCCTTCCTTTTCTTCCTTCGTTTCTTTGTTTGCTCTTTTCCTTTTCTTGCATGCTTCTTTGCATGCTTCCATCATTGATTCCATCTTTCCTTCCTTTATTCCGTTCTCCTTCTTGTTTCTCTTCTTTTCGTTCGCGTCTACGCTGACATCTTTGTTACAGCGACAACTACCAACGTATGAATTCATACTCGCACGGTTTGACATCGAGCTACACAACTAGATAACCTATTTGTTTTGGTTTCCAAAGATTTCACGCACTTTTACAAAATTACCTTTTCTTAACTAGATCGTTTCCTATTACAAGTGGAGTGTCTGTGACCGCGTCTTCAAAGATGACTTCTACCTGGAGATGCATATAAAGTCGCATTCCGCATCGGCTGGGAGAACCACGAGTGAAATCTTCGGGGAGATCGTGGACAGCAAAGACATCTGGAGTCATACAAATGATCATTTCCAAGTGATCGCTGGACATCCAACCTACAAACAGATCGGGGATAGAGCTAGTGAGATATTAAAGGGGCAGTGTGGCGTCTAAGAGGGGGAATGAGATATTAAGGGGCAGTGTGGCGTCTAAGCAGGGGGAATGAGAAATTAAAGGGGTTGTGTTGCGTCTAAGCAGGGGAAATGAGATATTAAAGGGGCAGTGCGGTGGTTTAACAAGGGGAATGTGGTGTTTAAACAGGCGGAACAAGGTATTAAAATGGCAGTGTGACATCTAAGATGGCAGGTTTTGTAAAAATGAAAATAAAAAAAGTTCTATATCTGAGAAGTGAGCAAAATACTTCAATAGGGAAAATTATTACTTTGTATATTTTTGCAATCTATGTGAAGTATATATTTCAAAAAGCAAAAGAACTGATTCTATCTTTACGTATCTTAAGGTTTATTCATATAAATGAAACAAATATTTTTTTGTACTTTTTCATTGATTTGTTAGGTTACTAATATTGTAAACATTGTGCAACTTATTAAGTAGCAGGCGCAATTATTAAACCTCATGTTGACCCTTTGTTTTATTAATTGTACAATACTTGTATACTCTAGGATAACTTCGTATAAGAAGCTTCTAGGTTTCATATCCTATATTGTCCATCAATTTAGTACATTTACTGATATAGCAATTGCTGCTATTATTTTAATTTTTTACCTGTATTATGAATAGGAAACAAACTTAATGTTAATAGTATCAATAATTTTTTACAATTAAAACACAATAAAATTTTAAGAAGTTAAAGTTCAAAGGATCCTGTCAGGGCTTCCATTAAGCGAAGTTTGGGAGTAATTTACTCCCAGTTTTTGTCATGGGACTTCCATAATTGCAGACATGGAAGTTGCAGAACTTCCAAAATTTCAGCCATGGAAGTTCGATCATGTAATAAACAAGTTAGAAGAAACATTTAGTAATTTATTTAAATGTTAACCTCTTTCACTGAACAAATTGGCATATAAACACTTGATGAAAAAGATCTGGCCTTAAAACACCTTGAATTGTAAACATTACTAAATTTCATTTCTGAAATGCACAGGACTTGTGTAGCGCAATACTGTCAAAACTTCCAAATATTATGAGCAAAACTTTCAAAATCAGAAGCCATGAAGTTCAAACTTCAGTTTTCAAAAGATAATGAAAGCCATGTCCTGTCATTGACTGTAATGGATTAGTATTCAAGAAAGAACGGTACTATAATCAATAATAACATCAATAATTATGTTGTTTTACAGTTATTTGGTGCATTGTGTTTTAAGGACTTTAACCAAAATTGTTTCTTCACATAAGTTATCTGACTTACATTTACAGCTGTATATTGTTAGTTGTTTTGTTGTGATGCAAATTGACTATATGTACCGGTATAAGTAACATTAATCCGTCTTTCATAGTGTTTTTGTCTTTTATGTTTATTTATGACTAACATGTTCAGTATAAAAGATTTTTAATTTTTGCATTCAGTCACATGTATTTACAGTTCGTAAAAATGCAGTGCTTACAGTTATAAACATGGACTAATCGATATAGGTAAATCAATCGATTTATAAAGACAGACGATCGCAGCGTATTTATAATCAGAAAATCACCATTCTCCCTATTTTCACTCAATGGTTTATTCCCTCATTATCAACAAAATTTAAACCGACTAGTTTTCCATCATTATTACATCAACATAAATGTACCACTATATCCAAACTACTTACTAATATGTACAACACTTGATCATAAATTAATTAACTATTTTATGAATGTTAAAGAGGCACTGCAGGATTTTGTACGATCATCATAATATAATGTAAAAATATCCATTGATTCTAGTGCTGACAGTATATTTTTAAAATTATATGATAAATGTTGAAAATAGCCCATGTTCAGAAATGCGTATTGAGAGAGGAATTTAAAACTAAAGTAATACATCGCTGCACAGCGAACTATTATGTACGTGTATATACAGAATCAAGACGAGTCAGTATTATATACGTGTATATACAGAATCGAGACGAGTCAGTATGATATACGTGTATATACAGAATCTAGACGAGTCCGTATTAAATACGTGTATATACAGAATCTAGACGAGTCAGTATTATATACGTGTATATACAGAATCTAGACGAGTCGCTATTATATACGTGTATATACAGAATCTAGACGAGTCACTATTATATGCGTGTATATACAGAATCTAGACGAGTCCGTATTATATACGTGTATATACAGCATCTACACGAGTTCGTATTATATACGTGTATATACAGCATCTAGACGAGTCAGTATTATATACGTGTATATACAGAATCTAGAGAAGACAGTATTATATACGTGTATATACAGAATCTAGACGAGTCAGTATTATATACGTTTATACACAGAATCTAGACGAATCAGTATTATATACGTGTATATACAGAACCTAGACGAGTCAGTATTATATACGTGTATATACAGAATCTAGACGAGTCAGTATTGTCTACGTGTATATACAGAATCTAGACGAGTCAGTATTATATACGTGTATATACAGAACCTAGACGAGTCAGTATTATATACGTGTATATACAGAATATAGACGAGTCACAAATATACACGTGTATATACAGAATCTAGACGAGTCAGTATTATATACGTTTATATACAGAATCTAGACGAGTCAGTATTATATACGTGCATATACAGAATCTAGACGAGTCAGTATTATATACGTGTATATACAGAATCTAGACGAGTCAGTATGATATACGTGCATATACAGAACCTAGACGAGCCCGTATTATATACGTGTATATACAGAATCTAGACGAGTCAGTATTATATACGTGTATATACAGAATCAAGACGAGTCAGTATGATATACGTGTATATCGAGAATCTAGACGAGTCCGTATTATATACGTGTATATACAGAATCTAGACGAGTCAGTATTATTTACGTGTATATACAGAATCTAGACGAGTCAGTATTATATACGTGTATATACAGAATCTTGACGAGTCAGCTCGACTGTTAGCGCACTATTATATACGTGTATATACAGAATCTAGATGAGTCAGTATTATATACATGTATATACAGCATCTAGACGAGTCAGCTCGACCGTTAGCGCACTATTATATACGTGTGTTTACAGAATCTAGACGAGTCAGTATTATATACGTGTATATACAGAATCTAGACGAGTCAGTATTATATATGTGTATATACAGAATCTAGACGAGTCAGTATTATATACGTGTATATACAGAATCTAGACGTGTCAGTATTATATACGTGTATATACAGAATCTAGACGAGTCAGTATTTTATACGTGTATATACAGAATCTAGACGAGTCCGTATTATATACGTGTATATACAGAATCTAGACGAGTCAGTATTATATACCTGTATATACAGAATCTAGACGAGTCAGCATTATATACGTGTATATACAGAATCCAGACGAGTCAGCTCGACTGTTAGCGCATGTGCAGTTCTTACTTTCTCATTCAAAACCGAATGTTATTGTAGTCGTTACTGTAGGATATACTTATGATTTATTTTGCATGTTTCGATAAGAAATGTAGTTTTGTCGAATTTGTGGGTAACGAAAGAGACCTGAAATATATCTATGAAAATCAGACAGTCCCTATTTAAGTGAAATTATGAAATGTTTTTCATTGCAGCACGACTACTCTAAACATACGCATAATAAAAATTAATCATTTTCATTTCATACACATGTTTTAATTATCATTTCAGTCAATTAGTGTTTTTACCTTTCCGTATGTTTCATATGCATAATGTAACTTAATGTTCCATTATTAACCATTGTCATGTAAACTCACGTGAATAGTTATTATTACAGTAAAGTTACACTTTGCCATTGTATACCATTAATAATTTAACATTATAAATTACATAAACATGGTAACAACTACAAAGTAGTTTATACATACGGATAATGTGCCATACTTTGCCCATTTCATGTAAAATCGCATGATTTAATTATCATTACAGACAAATTAACTTGTGTGAAAAATTGATTGTCAGCGTTAAGTGAAATGTCAGTGTACATGATTGCCAGAACACATTCCCTTCTACAGTCTGTCTGTATTCTGAAGACACAAATCAGTGTACGACAAATCCGTACCCGGAGCTACCAATAATTTCCATTGGGCTACTAACATTTCAAACCGCAAGCCCACCGGGCTACTTAAGCTGTTTTAATTGTCTGTATTAATTATTGTTTAATATGTATAGAAGTATTATATATCAGGCGTGTTGTTTGAAAACCGGGCTTACTGCATAGGCGTAAAGTGTCGTCCCGGAACAGCCTGTGCAGTCCCGACAGGCTGAACCGGGACGACAGTTTATGCTTTTCCCACAATACGCCTCATATAAAATATAATGTAAAATATATGTCTTAAATAATTAATAAAGATTATTCTAATCATCCTGAACATGTTGGAAAAGATTATTCATAGTTCTGAAATAATTTTAGAACTATATTGTTTACTGTGTGATTCATGTAAAACGTATTGGGCTAGTAAGGCTACTGATGAAACATTCTGGTAGCCCAATGGGCTACCTGCAAATTTTAAAATTTGTAGGACACTGTAAATGTATGTTGTTATGATGTTTTAATCAACTGCCATTGCCTTATGTTACATTACCATTTCATTTGATTACATTCGCATTTTGTCATTTTGTGACTTTAACCCTGCATAACGTTTTATTACCTTGCACAGTTTTACTTTTTGTTACATTACCATTTCTTTACATGGTACATTACCATCGCATTGCCTGATATTAATTATGCATAAGTTAAAATACTATTGGATTTAGTAAAATTACCATTGCATTATGTTTACTGGTAGTTCCATTGTATTTTGTAACATTACCATTGCTTTATGGCACATTACCATTGTATGTGGTTAGAAAATTATATGCATTACATTTTGTAAATTACATTATTTTAAAATGCCGTTGGATTTTTTCAAATTACCATTGGATTTTGATGGTAATCACCTTCTTGTAAATATGTTAAATTGACATTGTTTGACATACTGTCTGTATATAGGTGCATTTTGAGTACATTTGAAAAATCTTCATTGCTGAAGGCGATCTCTGTTGTTTTGTTGATAATAGTTGTTTTGTTGTGCCATATGAAATACATGTACGCTGTATCCAAAGGTTACATAGAAAATCCAGTATTCAAGTGTTTTGGTGATCCGTTTTGTTTTGCCTTGTACATTTTATTCTGAATCAAAATTTAGATTTGCTGCTTATACGTACATGTCAACCAAAAATAATAACTGACGTCTAAACATTGTAGGAGTTAAAAGAACAATGTATAGACTATGTGCAGTCTGTAGGAATGTATGTCAATGTTGATGTCATCGTTGATGTAATCGCAGATGTCATAGTGTATGTCATTGTTGATGTGACTGCTGATGTCATAATTTATGTCATTGTTGATGTCATAATTTATGTCAGTGTTGATGTCATGGCTGATGTCATAATTAATGTCATCGCCGATGACATAATTTAAGTCAAAGTTGATGTCATCGCTGATGTCACAGTTTATGCCAATGTTGATGTCATCGTTGATGTCATAGTTTGTGTCAATGTTGATTAATCGCTGATGCCATAATTTATATCAATGCTGATATCATTGTTGATGTCATTCTTTATGTCAATAATGATGTCATCGCTCATATTTTATGTCAGTGTTGTTGTTATTTTTGATGTCATCGCTAATACCATACTTTACAATGTCCATGTTACTTCAATGTTGCCAGTATATTATTATTCTGTTGCCAGTGTAGTGTGTACATTGTAGGACCGTTTGCCAAATGCTTAAGTTTTAATGTACATGTTATAACTTTTGGCCTTCTGCTCTTACTGTTCAATTGTTTAGCTGAACGTACATATGCTAATATCAACAGTAATATATTTTAATTATTTCAAATAGTGTTTTTTTTATAAAACTTGGGGCTTTTGTTGCTCATGTTTTTTTCTTGATATTTCAAGCTAGTGTACCAATTTAGGAAACTTAAATATAAATGTAATGTTCATCCGTAATTTTGTTTTATGTTTGTTTCGAGTTATATGGGCACTTCTGTATATACAAACGAAAACTAGTCGATGTTGTGATTAGAAATGATTTGGTTATACACTGAAAACAAATTAAAAAAACAGCAACTATAAAACTGTTGTTTGTTATGTCGTGTAGCCGTCTGTTATTTAGTTATTCAGTTATCTTGTTTTCTGAGTTTGCGTTAGCGGTATAAATCATTAAGTTTTACTAATAGAACTGAATCTCTTGCGGTTTTTTCCTATGTAGAATAAGTAATGTTTCAGTTTGAAACCTTTGAAGTTAACAAACCGTGGTGTCTTAAGAACAGAGCTAATACTGTGGTGTCTTAAAAAGTCAACGAACCAGTATCATGACGTCTTAAATATTAAATAACCAGTACTGTGGTGTCTTAATAGTTAACGAACCATACCATGGCGTCCTAAAAGTTAAATAACCAGTACCATGACGTCGTAACAGTTAAATAACCAGTACATGACGTCGTAAAAGTTAAATAACCAATTCCATGACGTCGTTGGTGTTAAATAACCAATACTGTGGTGTATTCAAAGCCAACGAACCAGTACCATGACGTCTTAAAATTAAAAAAAAGAACACAGTACTGTGGTGTATTCAAAGTTAAATAACCAGTACTGTGGCGTCTTAAAAGTTAACAAACCAGTACTTTGTTGTCTTAAAAGTTAAATAACCAGTACCATAACGACTTAAAGTTAAAGAACCAAAACTGTGGCGTCTTAACAGGTAAAAAAAACAGTAATGGGGCGACTTAAAAGTAAAATAACAAGTACCATGGCGTCGTAAAAGTCAAAGAACCAGTACTGTGTAGTCTTAAAAGTTAAATAACCAGTACTATAACGACTTTAAAGTTAAACAACCAGTACTGTGCCGTCCTAAGGTAAAAGAAGCAGTACTGTTGCGTCTTAAAGTTAAATAACCAGTACCATGACGTCTTAGAAAGTTAAAGAACTAGTACTGTGGCGTCTTAAAAGATAAATAACCAGTACGATGGTGTCTTAAATGTTAAATAACCATGCAGTACCATGGCGTCGTAAAAATTATATAGCCAGTATCATGGCGTTTTCAAACTTTTAAGAAACAGCACTGCAATCCAGAATGTTGTATATCTTGATCATATTGCACAGGCTTATGTCTATAAACATTAAGCATTAACCATGTCAGAAGTTTTAGTTCCTAAGTATTCACTGTACAATGTATATATAATTAAGAATAGTAATATTTAGCTAATTAATTGTTATTGTCACCGGTGTGCGTGAATGCGGAAACCTCGGGAACGCATTTCGTCGAAAAACAAAAAAAAACTACATTGTTTGGCTTGAGGCTATTGTAAACCGTATTTTGACATTGAATTATTGAAATTTAGATAGATTTAAGCCGCGTTTCCATGATTCCGTATCCGTATAAAAATCGAACACATTGAAAATCGTTGGACCGGTTCCATATCTCCATTTCCGTATCCTCATGTCCTTGTCCGTATAGTGCCTCCATATAGAATCGCTCGCTGAGCGATTTTATGCGGATACGGACAGCATACGGACGCCATGCAGCAAAAAGAAGGGCAATGTGCATGCTGCGTAAACTATTTTAAAATATAGATATTGACTTATATATTATAAATAGTACGCAATTTGTTAAATGCTAACAAATTGAAAGGATATCGCTGAATTTGAAAAAAAATGCTGTCAAATGTAGAGACTTCGTTGGCATCGGTTAAATAATCATTAATTGTAGACGATTTGTTTGATTTCACCGCAATAACTAGCATTAAAAATGAGAATGCTCGTCTAATATTGACATTTTGATAGTCTCAGAATCAAACAGGAAGACAATAATAAATACACGGATACGACTGCATGGAAACGGTCTTCCGAATTGAAATTATGCGGATACGTATGCTGTTACGGACCCGTATAAGGATACGAAAACATGCATTTCGTTCGAAAAAAAAAATATTCGTTGAATGTCCAGGTTTTTTTTTTATATGCTTTGAAACACATTTTTCAAGGATTGTGTTACACTGAGTATTATAAGTTGTTTAAACTATTATTTGAATGAGTCAAACAAGTCTTTAGCAAAACACGAGACAATTGTACCCGCTTTTTTAGCAATATTTACAGTTCAAACTTTCGAAAATGTAAATGAAGCAAACTGAAAACATGCTATTATTATAATCTTCTGTCCTGGCAAGTAGAAAGGTCCTTAAAAAGTGCTAGATTTGTGTTATAGTATATTTGTATGAATCCAATGATAATCGGCCATCGTCTTAATATATTGTCTTTCTAGAAACGAACTCCCGTATCCAGTTGCTTAAATATATATTTGTATAACGACCGTTAACATTTGCACAAGTGTTCTATGTTTGTATGTATTTTAAGTTTATTTGAAGGAATATTTTTTTTCATAAAAAAATTATGACAGAAATGTTTCACAGAAAAAAGTTTGAATACTAATATACATATGTATAATATTGGTACTGTTTATAAGACGTTATCGCGATTCGACATTCCCGTTACATTTAGTGCTTAGAGCGGTAGAAAAAAAAAGCAACAAATACTTATTGGGAATATGTGTTAATACTATTTCTACAATACAACGATAAAAACGCATTCTTTATTCGATCACAGTTTATAAGACAGCTGATCTATAAGATTGAAAAAAGATCTATCAAAGTGAGATAATTACTAATAATATTTACCGTGTTGCCTCACTGTGACAATCAACTTGTTCACAATTTCAAAAACCTCAAAAACCTCCTCTTTCAATGTAACGATGGTTATTCGGGAATTTTGAGAAATTATTAATTATTTTTGTTCATAGTGGACCAAAACTGGTATAATTTTAAAAGTGTAAGCTCGAGCATAATAGAAACTCAACGTGCAAAAATTAAAAACGCTTATTCGGATGGGGTGGCGGATTTAGGCAAGTGTCGGATTTAGGCACTGCGCCAGTAGTGTATGATAACCTACACGTGTTATGCCGGTAAAAAACGCTTATTCGGATGGGGTGGCGGATTTAGGCAAGTGTCGGATTTAGGCACTGCGCCAGTAGTGTATGATAACCTACACGTGTTATGCAGATTGCCAAAGTTAGTAAATAATGTCTTTAGTGTCTGCGAGGTTATTATTAACTCTTCCCATTAGTGTCGACACATTACATGTTTTCATAACATCTCTAAGACACGTGTATTAAAAATAAAATTTATTCGGAACTGGTTCTACCCAGAGTCCGGAGTTGAGTGTATGTGAAGTGGTCGTGTATCGAATGTTTCAGTACTGGTTCTACCCACAGATCGGAAGTATAATTATGTGGACGTTGTCATTCACAACATTCCGTACTGGTTCTACCCACATATCTGAGGTATAATTATGTGGACGTTGTCATTCACAACATTCAGTACTGATTCTACCCACCCATCGGATGTATAATTATGTGGACGTGTCATTCACAACATTCAGTACTGGTTCTACCCATAGATCGGAGGTATAATTATGCTGACGTTGTCATTCACAACATTCAGTACTGGTTCTATCCACAGATCGGAGGTATAATTATGTGGACGTTGTCATTCACAACATTTAGTTTTCTAGTTTTACCCATAGTTCGGGCTACAAAACTTGTGATATAATAATATCACTATATTCATGTGTGCATTCCACAAAATGTATTCGTGTTGTAATAGTTAAACTAAAACTTTGGATTTAATGTTGATAAGCCGTAACACGTTAGAACATGGGTAATAATGTTATACTGTGTACGTATTTTGCTTCGCTTACAAAATACAATGATAGGCTGTTACAAAGGATAACGTTCGAACCTATCACGGGGAATGTGTTACTAGTAAATTTTTCAATCGACCACACGACTGGTTCTACTTAGGACAAGACAGTAAGTGTATCCTAACTCCTGTACTGTTCACAAAGTCTATGTATAACTGAAAACAAAACTCGATATAACAACCGCATTTACATGCTCAAAAAAAACTTCCAAATAATCGTGATTATCATTATGAATTTTTTTACAAAGAGCCAGGAACTTCAATGATATTTAAGGAACATAACGAACAAGACGCGCAGGAACACTTGCTCTGCAATATAACATATGTATAATGATTAAAACGCATCATCCCCATCGTTATCATCATCATCAAATGCGGAAGCAGCAGTCACATCGTCATCGTCTTTGTAATTGTTATCACATCTGGCAGTTAGCTGTTCATTGATACCGATTATTATGATATTCACCATCAGTTACGCTGCGACTTTTAATTGAATTTTACAATGTTTTCCTGTAATGTTTAAATGTAATACATAACACTGGACTATATTTCACCTCGATCAGAATTTACGTCTGCATTATAGGGAACTATTAACCGAATCCAAATATAAAAATACATGATTTAAAGGGACTTGTTCACAGATTTTCGCATTTGTTTAAGTATGCAATTAAATATCTTAACTTGACAGATTTAAGCATCAGAATTTAAAAGCATAGTATAGTAACAAGAAAAGTATTTAGAAAAAAAAAATGTTTCGTGTTACGAGACTACGGTTGACCTGACCGTATTGTATTCTGCTATAGCAGTGTCTGGGGCGGGGTGTGAATGTTGGTTTATCTTTATTGGACTTGACAGATTAAAAATAGCCATCCTCTCTGTTGTTGATAGCAAAACATATTTCACATACCATTCTATGTTGTGTCAGCAGTCTCCAAATTTGGGAAGAGGCATATTTAGATCGGTTGTTGGGGCTATATACCATCATTTCATTGGTCAAATATGAAGTAATGTTTCATGGTTAAATATAGATTTTATTTTCCCTCCCTTTAGAAAGTCGCCCAAAGCATCAGAAAACAATAGGGCTCTGAAACAAGCAGGTCGTGTGTTATGAATATTAAAAAATATAAATTTTGGTGATATCAGATGGCATTGTTCAGTAAGTTGATATTCATTGTTCTATTAATATGTTTTGTATCTTTTCTAAGTGTGCTAAGCTTCCTTGGTATATTCATTGTTAAATTTATTTTGAGGGTATATTCTGATGAATTAATTCAGTAAAACAGGGAAATGGTACAACCACACAGTAATTTGTGAATGAATTTTCTTTTCGTTGCAGTTATTTGTTATTTGTATCAATTTAAGTTAATGTCATGTGATTTAAATGAACTAATATCAGTTGTTAATATGACATACATGTATTAAGATCATGCATGAAATTTTGTCTTTTGTAAACCATACTTTTCAATCAAAATGATAATTTCAGATAACCGTCGTCGTGGTATATGTTGAGCGTTGAAACTAGACGCAATAAAGGTTGATTACATGACGCGTTATTGCAGTGTATCTCCCAAAGTTTACATCATTTCACAGTCGGTGTGAAACAATATATATATATTATTATATATATACAGATATACTCGTAAAGTGATATAGTAGAGGGTTATTCACAACGTTGGCTCCAGTTCCTGGCGATTTCATATTATTCCCGCACCAAAAAGTCAGCGAAATTGACGCAACGTCGGCATTACTAATGTATTATTTCACAACACAATCAAGCGAGTCTGTCTGTCCGAAAGTTCGGTTCGATGAAAAAAGAACAGTGCATAGCACATTTGAAGACAATGAAAGAGCACGACTGTGAATGTTGAGAGTTATTTTAAAGACATTCACTTCGAAAAGAGATCATTACACTTCCATAAATGAATAATACAAATGATTCTCGATGCGTGTGAGTTTGAATTTAGTCAGCTACATGTACGGATGTTACATTTTTAAAAATGTTTCTGATGTATATAACATTGAATGACAAAATAATACCGGTACGTATTTAGTGGACAGGCACATCAAACAAGGACTGCCAAAACAGGTTCACGGCATACAAATGAACCAACATGTCTTTCCAACATAATACGGTGAAGTAATAATTTGTTCAGTGAAACAAAGTGTATTTAATGATGTTGTTGTTGATGATGATGATGATGATGATGGTGATGATGATGATGATGATGATGATGATGATGATGATGATGATGATGATGATGATGATAAAGTTGTATCCTATATCTTTGATATGGGTCTTTTGCTGATCACTTCAGACTCTCTGACAACATCAATGGATTATAACTGCACGATCAAAAGTATATGTCCAACTCGAAATCCTGGATTCACCCCTGGATGAAATTGATTGATCATATATCTATGATATGGGTTTATAGCTGATTACTGCAGACCCACTGACAACATAAATGGAGATTATAACTGCACGATCAAAACTTTACACCCCCTAACCCGAAATCCTGGACTCGCCCCTGCGCACTGAACAGGGGACATACACCTACCTGAACTTGTTTTGTTTCTAGGATAGCGTTGATGCATTATATGGAGGGCGTATGATCTTTGTTGTAAAATAAGTCCGTATATAATAATAAATATACTACGAACAAAATAAATATTTATTTTCGAAAAATCAATTGCAATCATCAAGTCAATTAAAACATTTCCAGCACGCCTCCTTCCTTGCTTCTGTCCTTTCCCTTCTTGATCATTATTTCCTTCCCTTCCTTGCTTTATTGCTTTTCTTCATTGTTTCCTACCTTGCTTCCTTCCTTTCCTTGCTTGTTTCATTCCTTCCTTTCCTTGCTTGCTTCATTCGTTGCTTCCTTCCTGTCCTTTCTTGCTTACTTCCATTCCTTCATAGTGTACTTCCTTTCCTTGCTTGCTTCCCCTCATTTCCCCCCTTTCATGCTTGTTTCTATCATTTCCTTTCTTCATTTCCTTTCTTGCTTCCTTCCTTTTCTTTCTTCGTTTCTTTGTTTGCTCTTTTCCTTTTCTTGCATGCTTCCTTGCATGCTTCCATCATTGATTCCATCTTTCCTTCCTTTATTCCGTTCTCCTTCTTGTTTCTCTTCTTTTCGTTCGCGTCTACGCTGACATCTTTGTTACAGCGACAACTACCGACGTATCAATTCATACTCGCACGGTTTGACATCGAGCTACACAACTAGATAACCTATTTGTTTTGGTTTCCAAAGATTTCACGCACTTTTACAAAATTACCTTTTCTTAACTAGATCGTTTCCTATTACAAGTGGAGTGTCTGTGACCGCGTCTTCAAAGATGACTTCTACCTGGAGATGCATATAAAGTCGCATTCCGCATCGGCTGGGAGAACCACGAGTGAAATCTTCGGGGAGATCGTGGACAGCAAAGACATCTGGAGTCATACAAATGATCATTTCCAAGTGATCGCTGGACATCCAACCTACAAACAGATCGGGGATAGAGCTAGTGAGATATTAAAGGGGCAGTGTGGCGTCTAAGAGGGGGAATGAGATATTAAGGGGCAGTGTGGCGTCTAAGCAGGGGGAATGAGAAATTAAAGGGGTTGTGTTGCGTCTAAGCAGGGGAAATGAGATATTAAAGGGGCAGTGCGGTGGTTTAACAAGGGGAATGTGGTGTTTAAACAGGCGGAACAAGGTATTAAAATGGCAGTGTGACATCTAAGATGGCAGGTTTTGTAAAAATGAAAATAAAAAAAGTTCTATATCTGAGAAGTGAGCAAAATACTTCAATAGGGAAAATTATTACTTTGTATATTTTTGCAATCTATGTGAAGTATATATTTCAAAAAGCAAAAGAACTGATTCTATCTTTACGTATCTTAAGGTTTATTCATATAAATGAAACAAATATTTTTTTGTACTTTTTCATTGATTTGTTAGGTTACTAATATTGTAAACATTGTGCAACTTATTAAGTAGCAGGCGCAATTATTAAACCTCATGTTGACCCTTTGTTTTATTAATTGTACAATACTTGTATATTCTAGGATAACTTCGTATAAGAAGCTTCCAGGTTTCATATCCTATATTGTCCATCAATTTAGTACATTTACTGATGTAGCAATTGTTGCTATTATTTTAATTTTTTACCTGTATTATGAATAGTAGGAAACAAAGTTAATGTTAATTATATCAAATTTTTTTTACAATTAAAACACAATAACATTTAAAGAAGTTAAAGTTCAAAGGATCATGTCAGGGCTTCCATTAAGGGAACTTTGGGAGTAATTTACTCCCAGTGTTTGTCACAGGACTTCCATAATTGCACATATGGAAGTTCCAGAACTTCCAAAATTTCAGCCATGGAAGTTCGATCATGTAATAAACAAGTTAGAAGAAAAAATAAGTAATTTATTTAAATGTTAACCTCTTTCACTGAATAAATTGGCATATAAACACTTGATGAAAAAGATCTGGCCTTAAGACACCTTGAACTGTACACATTACTAAATTTCATTTCTGAAATGCTCAGGACTTGTGTAGCGCAATACTGTCAAAACTTCCAGATATTAATTTCAAAATCAGAGGCCATGAAGTTCAAACTTCAGTTTTCAAAAGTTAATGAAAGCCCTGTCCTGTCATTGACTGTAATGGATTAGTATTTGAGAAAGAACGGTACTATAATCAATAATAACATCAATAATTATGTAGTTTTACAGTTATTTGGTGCATGGTGTTTTAAGGCACGTCAACCATTAGTTATCTGACTTACATTGACAGTTGTACATTGTTAGTTGATTTGTTGTGATGCTAATAGCCTTTATGTAACAGTAACATTAATCTGTCTTTCTTAGTGGTTTTGTCTTTTATGTTTATTGATGACTAACATATTCAGTATGAAAGATTTTTCATAATCGCATTCAATCACATGTATGTAGTTTTCCATAATTATTTCATCAACATAAATTAACCACTACATCCAAATTACTAACTAATATGCACAACACTTGATCATAAATTGATTAACTATTTTATGATTTCTAGAGAGGGACTGTAGGATTTTGTATGAAAATTGTAATGTAAAACCATCCATTGATTCTAGTGCTGACAGTATGTTGTTTGAATTATATAATACATATTGAAAATAACCCATCTTTAGAAATGCGTATTAGGAGAGAAATTTAAAACTAAAATAACACATTGCTGCACAGCGAACCATTATATACATGTATATACAGAATCTAGACGAGTCAGCTTGACTGTTAGCGCATGTGCAATTCTTACTTTCTCATTCAAAACCGAATGTTATTGTAGCGTTGCTGTAGGATAAACTTCGGATATATTTTGCATTTTTTGATAAGAAATAAAGTTTTGTCGATGTTGACGGTTTTTTGTTTTCTGTAAAACGGTTTTTTGTTTGTGGGTAACGAAAGAGACGTGAAATATATCTATACAAATCAGACAGTCCCTCTTGAAGTGAAATCATGAAATTTTGATTTTAGTACAGGTACTCTAAACACAGGCATAAGTAATCATGTTAATTATCATTTCATATGCATAAAGTAACTTAATGTTCCATAATTAACCATTGTCATGTAAACTCACACTTATAGTTATCATTACAGTTAAGTTACATTTTGCCATTTCATACCATTAATAATTTAACATGATGCATTTGATAAGCATGGCAGCAAATACGCAGTAATTTACACATATGCACAATGTGCCATACTTTACCCATTTCATGTAAAATCGCATGTTGTAATTATCATTACAGACAAATTAACTTGTCATAACACATTCCCTTATAGAGTCTGTCAGTACTCTGTAGACACAAATCAGTGTACGACAAATCCGTACACAGAGCCTAGTGGATACCAATAATTTCCATTGGGCTTCTACAATTTCAAACTGCAAGACCACCGGACTACTATTAATTATTGTTGAATCTGTATTGAAGTATTATAGATGAGGCGTGTTGTGGGAAAACCGGGCTCAATGCATAGGCGTAAAGTGTCATCCCTGTGCGGACTGCACAGGCTGATCCGGGACGTCACTTTCTAGTCCCTGTGCGGACTGCACAGGCTGATCCGGGACGTCACTTTCTACTTTCATGGTATTTTCTGGTTTAATGAATTCTCTTCTAAACATAAATCTACTGGGGGCAGAAAGTGCCGTTCTGGATCAGCCAGTGCGAACCGCACAGGCTGATCCGGGATGACACTTTTCGCACTTGCATGAAGTCTGTTTTTTTCCACGACACACCCCATACATGATATAAACTATATGTCTTAAATAATTAATAAACATTATTCGAATCAACTAGAACATGTTGGAAAAGATAATTTGTATTTCTGAAATAATTTGAAAACTATATTGCTCGTCTTCCTATTTACTGTGTTATCATGTAAAACGTATCGGGCTAGTATTGCTACTGATGAAAAATTCTTCGCATTTTGTCATTTTGTGACTTTAACCCTGCATTACGTTTTATTACCTTGCAATGTATTACTTTTTGTTACATTACCATTTCTTTACATGTTACATTACCATCTCATTTCCTGATATTACTTGTGCATTAGGTAAAAATACAATTGGATTTTGTAAAATTACCATTCAATTATGTTAAATGGTAGTTTCATTGTATTTTAATACATTACCATTTCTTTATGGCATATTACCATTGTATTTGGTTAGATAATTCTATGCATTACATTTTGTGACTTGCATTATTTTAAAATGCCATTGGATTTGTTTCAAATTACCATTGGATTTTGATGGTAATCACCTTTTTGTAAATATGCACAATTGACATTGTTTCAACGCTGATGTCATAGTTTATCTCAATGTTGATAAATCGCTGATGCCAGAATTTATGTCAATGTTGATATCATTGTTGATGTCATACTTTATGTCAATAATGATGTCATCGCTTATATTTTATGTCAGTGTTGATGTTATTTGTTGATGTCATCGCTGATACCATACTTTACAATGTCTATGTTACTTCAATGTTGCCAGTATATAATTATTCTGTTGCCAGTGTAGTGTGTACATTGTAGGACCGTTAGCCAAATGCTTAAGTTTTGATGTACATGTTATAACGTTTGGCCTTCTACTTTTACTGTTCAATTGTTTAGCTGAGCGTACATATGCTAATATCAAAAGTAATATATTTTAATTATTTCAAATATTTTTTTTTTTATAAAAGTTGGGGCTTTTGTCGCTCATGTTTGTTTCTTGATATTTCAAGCTAGTGTACCAATTTAGGAAACTTAAATATAAATGTAGTGTTCATCCGTAATTTTGTTTTTTGTTCATTTTGAGTTATATGGGCACTTCTGTAAATACAAACAAAAACTAATCGATGTTGTGATTAGAAATGATTTGGTTATAAACTGAAAACTAATTTAAAAAAAAAACAGCAACTATAAAACCGTTGTTTGTAATGTTGTGTACCCGTCTGTTATTTAGTTATTCAGTTATCTTGTTTTCTGAGTTTGCGCTAGCAGTATAAATCATTACGTTTTACTAATAGAACTGAATCTCTTGCGCTTATTTCCTGTGTAGAATAAGTAATGTTTCAGTTTGAAACATTTGAAGTTAACGAACCGTGTTGTCTTAAGAACAGAACCAATACTGCGGTGTCTTAAAAAGTCGACGAACCAGTACCATGACGTCTTAAATGTTAAATAACCAGTACTGGGGTGTCTTAATAGTTAACTAACCATGGCGTCCTAAACGTTATATAGCAAGTATCATAGCGTCCTAAACGTTATATAGCCAGTACCATAGCGTCCTAAAAGTTATATAGCCAGTACCATGGTGTCCTAACAGTTATATAAAACACTGATTTTCACTTCCGGTGGCGGACATATTGGTTGTTTGTTTTTTTATCGTCTGTGTTTTTTTCTTATTTTGTTGTTTTTCTCGATGTTCTGACATTTATCCCGCTAGTGTTGGGTGTGGTGTGTGTTGTTGTGAAACCTGGGAATGCTCTAATGGACTAGTTAAAGAAAAGCTGTAAACCTGCAAGGAAACTGTGAGTCGATACGTATTTGTATCATTCTATTTTTAGAAGTAAACCTGAGCTAAATTGAGCTAAATTTAGCACCAATGAATGTGTACTCTGAGTACTCTGTGTATCGTATTTAAATATTTGGTGGTATTTACTGTTATTGTCGTTACGCCCATCGTTTGTTCAACCTATACTGCACAAAGTAACAAGAGTCCAGCTTACAATGAGCTTTGACGCATCTACACCAAATATAGCTGCTAAATCCAAGAGGACGATATCAGTCTTGTCAACTCCTGAGCAGGGTGGTGATCCTAAGAAAAATAGGCTGACCAGCGGTTCTAGCTGTGACTTTAACTATACGTTCGAAAACATGGCAGATACGGAGAAAGCTGATATCGACCTTGACGATAAAACCATGATGGCAATAGTACAAACAGTCAAAGATTCTATTCAATCCTCACTCTCAATGCAAATGAAAAATATGATAGAATTGATCGTTACCGGGGTTGTAGATGGGCTATCCAACCGGATAGAGTGCCTTGAGAGTGACAATAATTTACTTCGCAATGAAAACAGAGTGCTGCGAGGCCGCGTTACGGACCTTGAACACTCAATGGATGCCAGCGAGCAATATAGTAGGCGTAATAACGTTCGTGTCTTCGGTATTCCGGAAAGTACAGGCTCTAATGAAAGCACAGACGACATAGTCATAAATTTGTGCAAGACCTTGGGTGCTGATGTGTCCATTAATGAAATAGACCGCTCTCACAGAACTGGAAAACGTGACGGACGCAAACCCCGCCCTATAATAGTAAAGTTTATAAGCTACAGAGCCAGGCAAAAGCTTTACACTCGAAGACGTGAACTGAAGTCACGCAGCGGACATGATAAAATCTTCATAAATGAAGATTTGACCCAACACCGTGCGCAGCTGCTGTTTGTCGCACGTGGACTGGCGAAATCTAAGAAAATTGAAAGTGCCTGGTCAGCCGATGGTAACATACTGATCAGGGTATCTGAAAACGGTGAAACGACCATCAAACGCATCAACTGTGGATCAGAACTTGACAAATATAAAATTCTGTAAATATAGAACTGCATTTCTTTTTTGATCAGTTTATATTGAATTCGCAGTTGACCCTCTTAGATGCACGAAGCTCACGATATCTTATTGCTATTTGCTATTTGTGTTTATCTACTGAGCATTTATGTGACTTCAATTGCAAATCCCGTTATCTCGTGACACTTTTTGCTTAAGACTAAACTAAGCTTGAAAATCGCTTAACATGCGTCTTAAGCAAATGGACCGGAGTTTTAGAAATAATGCAAACTTATAAAGTTATTGTAGTAAATGTAAATATTTGTAAAAGATTTTACAAAGAACTTGTATGATGTGCATCTTAGCACTGTATAACATTTGTATTTATATTGCTGAATTTTATTCTATTACTATATTTCTGCATCTCGTGAAATGCTTACACAATTTAAATATATTGAAGTGTGTACTGTCTTGCAAAATAATTATTGTTATACAGATGCTTACTATAATCATTTAGCAAACACTTTTTATTGTACTCTTCAAGAGTATATTATTTACAATTGTACTAGTTACTAGTTAAGCAAATGGACCGGAGTTTTAAAAAAATGCAAACTTATAAAGTTATCGTAGTAAATGTAAATATTTGTAAAAGATTTTACAAAGAACTTGTATGATGTGCATCTCAGCACTGTATAACATTTGTATTTATATTGCTGAATTTTATTCTATTACTATATTTCTGCATCTCGTGAAATGCTTACACAATTTTAAATATATTGAAGTGTGTACTGTCTTGCAAAATAATTATTGTTATACAGATGCTTACTATAATCATTTAGCAAACACTTTTTTATTGTACTCTTCAAGAGTACATTATTTACAATTGTACTAATTACTAGTTAAGCAAATGGACCGGAGTTTTAGAAATAATGCAAACTTATAAAGTTATTGTAGTAAATGTAAATATTTGAAAAAAAATTTACAAAGAACTTGTATGATATGCATCTCAGCACTGTATAACATTTGTATTTATATTGCTGAATTTTATTCTATTACTGTATTTCTGCATCTCGTGAAATGCTTACACAATTTAAATATATTGAAGTGTGTACTGTCTTGCAAAATAATTATTGTTATACAGATGCTTACTATAATCATTTAGCAACTACTTTTTTATTGTACTCTTCAAGAGTATATTATTTACAATTGTACTAGTTACTAGTTTAACTGTTAACTCTAGGTAATCTAGGTAATTATCTTGTGCTCATTTATACACCCAACAATATTTCCCATATCATTATAATGATACGAAACATATCATTATCCCTTATCATCTGTTTCTCATCATTTCTTTTTTCCAATTCACATTGCCTATACTCTCTCTTTAAGCAGTTCTGTAGCAGACGGCGTAATCAAATTTTAATATCATTCTTGTTGCAAAATGTTCGCACGTTTAAATGCAAAAAACGTATCATGTCAGCGTTTATGGCTCATCTCGTCTTCATTGGAGCATATCATTATGTTGTACATTAAACAGAGACCTGGAAACGCTGTCATGATTGCATATAGATCTCCAGTTATTTTTCCACTATTCCTACACGTATTATGTGCATGCCAGTTATGGCTAAATGTTATCAGCCTATTTTCATTACAAATTAATGTGTACAAGTCTATGAACGCATCAATGAGTGTTGAACACCCATGCACACGTTTTATGATAGGAAAAAATATTCACACTGATATTCTTTTCCTCAAAAAGCTTCTAAAATGTTTCTTCTTTGTTGTAACATGTTATTGGCTCTCTATAGTCTTATTACGATCAGGTGATATTCATCCAAACTCAGGGCCTACATTGTCTGATCGATCTTTAAACACCGATACAGACAGTTCTTCATCCATTCTCAATGCTCCAGCAACAACCCACTTATGCTTTGTTCATTACAATATTCAAAGTCTGATGCACAAAATAGATGTTCTTTACACTGGTCTACGTGAATTTGATATAATTGCTTTTACCGAAACCTGGTTAAATAGTTCTATCTTATCCACTGATCTCCTCTTTGACGGCTTCCACCAGCCAATTCGCAAGGATCGCACATTCGACTCACATGGTGGCGTTGCTATATACGTAAATGAAAATATTGCTTTCAAACGCAGATATGATCTTGAATTAAATAATGTAGAATGTATATGGATTGAAGTTCTGCCTTCAAAAAATAAATCCATTCTTTTTGGCGTTTTCTATAGACCGCCTAGTGAGGATAGATTGTATATGCATTCTATTGAAGACTCTATAGGGCTAGCCAGAGAAACACGAATAAATGATATTATTATTACAGGTGATTTTAATATAAATGCTCTCGCCGAATCGTCTGCACGTAAAATTAATGAATTATGTCTACAATATGACTTAACGCAACTTATTCACGAGCCAACACATTATACTGAACGGACATCTTCCATAATTGACTTAATCTTTGTAAGTAATCGGAATACTGTATTACTCTCTGGAACAGGTGAACCGTTTTTAGATCAAACTCTTCGGTATCACTGCCCTGTTTTTGTTACATTAAAATTTACAAAACCTATATCTAAAACGTTTTATCGACATATCTGGCGTTACGATATTGGGGATTATTCAAAACTACGACAATTAATGACAGATACTCATTGGGATTTACTAAAATGTGAAGATGTTGACATTTATGCAGAAAATATTACTAAGACAATATTACACATTGCAAGCATATGTATTCCTAACAAAAATGTTTGTATACGTTCTCATGATCTACCATGGATAAACAATAATATAAAGAAAAAATTTCGACAACGGAAACGTCTATACCGAAAAGCCAAACAATTAAATAGTGACATACACTGGTCAAATTTCCGTCGTGTTAGGAATGAGGTTGTATTACTTTTACGTAATTCAAAAAACGAATATTTCAACAACATTGCATATAAACTAAAGTCATCTGACCTTTGCGCTAAAGACTGGTGGAAAACACTTCGAACATTTATTCCTACTAACATAAACAATTCAATTCCACCTATTTACGATGATCAAACAAGTAGTTTTGTAGCAAATGACACATGTAAAGCTGATATACTAAACAGGTATTTTGCAAGCCAGTGTTCAATCGACGAAAGCAACCACGATCTTCCACCTATACACAATGTAAACGCTAACAGTCTTCAGTCTATTCATATAACGCAGGAGGAAGTTATTGACTCAATTCAATGTCTTAAGGTAGGAAAAGCATCTGGTCCTGATGGAATAGATAATCGAATCCTCAAAGAAGCAATGCATCAATTAAGCTACCCATTGTGTGATTTGTTTAACTCTGGTCTAAATACCTACAAAATGCCTTCTTGTTGGAAAATCGCAAATGTGTGTCCGATCTTCAAAAAGGGCGATCCAGCCTTAGCGTCTAATTATCGACCTATATCATTGTTAAATACTATTGAGAAGGTCTTTGAGGGAATAATACACAAGCACATTTTTAATTTTCTTCGTGCAAATTCATTCTTTGCACCTACTCAATCTGGCTTCTTGCCTGGTGATTCGACTGTTAATCAGCTTACATATATTTATAATACATTTTGCAGAGCCCTAGACAATGGCCTTGAGGTCAGAGTTGTATTTTTTTATATAAGTAAAGCTTTTGATAAAGTATGGCACAAAGGTGTATTATACAAACTACAACAAGCAGGCATTCGAGGAAATCTATTGTCCTTTTTGTCTAATTATCTTTCTGATCGTAAACAAAAAGTAATCCTACCGGGAGCGCATTCAACTCCTATTGAAATTCTCGCCGGTGTCCCTCAAGGCTCTATCTTAGGTCCACTTTTGTTTCTAGTATATATTAATGACATTGTCGCTGACATACAAGCGCACATAAATTTGTTTGCCGATGATACCAGTCTTTTCATGGTCGTAAATTCGCCAAACGAAACTGCCGCCGTATTGCAATCAGACATAGATAAAATTTCCAGCTGGGCTGATAAATGGTTAGTATGCTTTAACCCCTCAAAATCCGAATCAATGTTAATATATCGCAAAATAAATAAACCACCTCATCCATCATTGACTATGCAGATGTCCATAAACATTTAGGTGTATTTATGTCCAATGACTGTACTTGGCATGCGCATATATATTTTATAAAGGAAAAAGCATGGAAACGAGTTCATATAATGCGTCGATTAAAAATAATGCTTGATAGAAAAGCTCTCGAGAAAATATACTTTTCATTTATAAGACCAATTCTTGAGTATTCAGACGCGGTTTTTGATAATTGTACACAATATGAAAAAGATGACCTAGACAAAATCGAAACTGAAGCCGCGCGAATAACATCTGGATGAACACGTTTAGTATCTTTAGAAGATCTTTATAATGAGCTAGGATGGGAATCTATCAGGCAACGAAGACGCAAACATAAATTAATATTAATGTATAAAATGAATTCTAGCAATGTACCTAACTACTTACAATCTCTTTTGCCCGCAACAGTTGGGTCAATTAGCAATTACTTGCTAAGAAATTCATCACATCTTCACACAATTCAAGCGCGAACATCACTGTACTCAAATTCATTCCTACCATCTACTATATCTGACTGGAATAATCTTCCCGATGATGTCAAAAATGCTGAATCGATCCATTCCTTCAAAAGGCTAATTAACATAGATCGCCCGATTCCGAATCCTTTATTTTCATACGGCGAAAGACGCTCTCAAATGTTACACACGCGATTAAGAACAAAGTGTAGCGCCTTAAATGAACATCTATTCAGGCGAAACATTATTGCATCCCCGTTATGTCTCTGTGGACTTCATGAAACGACGTCTTATTACTTTCTCGAATGCAGTCAGTATGTACATATTCGTGGCGAACTTATAAACACTATATCCATATATTCCGTCCCCTACATTGAAACTATCCTATATGGAGACGACACTCGAGACTACTTAACCAATACTAAAATAGCTGATGCAGTACACACATTTATTATTAATAGTAAGCGATTTGATACGTAGTATGCTACTGAACGACTCTCAAACGTATTTTCCCTTGCACCAAACAAGTCTTTCAAAATTTCTTTCTTTTTCCCCAAACTTCTGACTACTTTTATATCTGCAACACCTTTCAAGTGTCAACCCATTTCATGCACTTGACGTATGAAACTCTATACTCGGAGTTTCTCTCTTTTTTTTGCCGTACTTTTATTAGTGTTTAATCATCTAAAAACCAACTATGTTCGTCTGTCAACATGTAACTGAATGTATACTGAGGGAGAAGAACTATATAAGACTTTGTCTTTCGTTCCAATCCCATTCGAACATGTACATACTATAAATGTTGTATGAAATTCTATTTATAACAATGTTTGTTTGTTTGAAATAAATATGTTTAAACTAACAGTTATATAGCCAGTATCATGGCGTCCTAAACGTTATATAGCCATTACCATGGCGTCCTAACAGTTATATAGCCAGTACCATGGCGTCCTCAAGTTATATAGCCAGTATCATGGCGTCCTAAACGTTATATAGCCAGTACTATTGCGTCCGAACAATTATATAGCCAGTATCAAGGCGTTTTCAAACTTCCACATTGTTGTATATCTTGATCATTTGCACAGGCTTATGTCTATAAACATTATGAATTAGGCATGTCAGAAGTTTTATTTTTTAAGCAATCATTGTATATATCATTCAGAATAATAATATCTAGCTAATTAATTTTTTAGTCACTGGTGTGCGTGAATGCGGAAACCACGGCAACGCATTTAGTCGAAATAAAAACAAAACCAACATTGTTTGGCTTGAGGCTATTGTAAACCGTATTTCGACATTGAGTTATTGAAAATTTAAAAAAGATTAAGGCCGCCGTTACATGATTCCGTATCCGTATAAAAATCGAACACATTGAAAATCGTTGAACCGGTTCCATGTCTACCTATCCGTATCCGCATGTGCTTGTCCGTATAGTGCCTCCATATAGAATCGCTCGCTGAGCGATTTAATGCGGATACGGACAGCATACGGTCGCCATGCAGCAAGACGAAGGGCAATGTGCATGCTGTGTAAACTATTTTAAAATATAGATATTGACTTATATATTATAAATAGTTCGCAATTTGTTAAATGCTAACATATTTAAGGAATTTGCTGAATTTGAAAAAAAAAACATGCTGTCATATGTAGAGACTTCGTTTGCATTGGTTAAATAATCATTAATTGTAGAGAATTTGTTTTTATTTCACTGCAATATCTAGCACTTAAAATGAGAATGCTCGTCTAATATTGACATTTTGATAGTCTCAGAATCAAACAGGAAGACAATAATAAACACACGGATACGGCTGCATGGAAACGGTCTTCCGATGTGAAATTTTGCGGATACGTATGCTGATACGGATCAGTATAAGGATACGAACACATGCATTTCGTTCGAAAAATTATTCATTCGTTGAATTTCCACCTTTTTTTATATGCTTTGAAATACATTTTTCAAGGATTGTGTTACACTGAGTATTATAAGTCGTTTAAACTATTATTTGAATGAATCAAACAAGTCTTTAGCTAAACACGAGACAATTTTACCAGCTTTTTTTAGCAATATTTACAGTTTAAACTTTCGAAAATGTAACCGAAGCAAACTTAAAACATGCCATTATTATAATCTTCTGTCCTGGCAAGTAGAAACTTCCTTAAAAAGTGCTCGATTTTTTCTTATAGAATATTTGTCCGAATCCAATGATAATCGGCACTCGTCTTAAAATATTGTCTTTCTAGAAACGAACTCCCGTGTCCAGTTGCTTAATTATAAAATTTTGTAACCACCGTTAACATTTGCATAAGTGATCTATGTTTGTATGTATTTAAGTTTAGTTAAAGGAATCATCTTTTTTTCATAAAACATTTATGACAGAAAAGTTTCAGATAAAAAGTTTGGATACTAATATACATATGTATAATATTGGTACTGTTTATAAGACATTATCGCGATTCGACATTCTCGTTACATTTAGTGCTTAGAGCGGTAGAAAAAATGCAACAAATACTTATTGGGAATATGTGGTAATACTATTTCTACAATAAAACGATAAAAAAGCATTCTTTATTCGATCTAAGTTTATAAGACAGCTGATCTATAAGATTGAAAAATGATCTATCAAAGCGAGATAATTACCAATAATATTTACTGGGTTGCCTTACTGTGACAATCAACTTGTTCAACAATTTCAAAAACATCCTCTTTCAATGTAACGATGGTTATTCGGTAATTATGAGAAATTATTAATTATTTTTGTTCATAGTGGACCAAAACTGGTATAATTTTAAAAGTGTAAGATCGAGAATAACAGAAAATACAGTGCAAAAATTAACAACGACCAGTCATATCATGCGTCAAAACGCGGTAACCATAGCAACAAACATCCAACAAACCATATTCGTTTACTCGCATGAGTACAAAATGCAAATAGATACAACTGTCTTTATATAGCCGTCACGTCATCTTATAAATGTGATGCATTCACACAGTTTGAAATCGCATCAGCAGTACCAACGCAGTGATCATAACAAAGCCGCTCGAGGCTGTGCAAAAACCGGCGTTATCCTGGGAGCCACTTCCTGTTCGGCCGCTCGATGCTCCACTGCCGCTACTTCCGCCTCCCGAAATTCCACCGCAATTACTTCCGTTTGACTGGGAACCGCTTCCATTAGATCCACTGCCAGATGTACCGTTTCCATTAGATCCACTGCCAGATGTACCGTTGCCATTAGATCCACTGCCAGATATACCGCTACCATTAGATTCAGTGCCAGATGTACCGCTTCCATTAAATCCACTGCCAGATGTACCGCTACCATTAGATCCACTGCCAGATGTCCCGCTGCCATTAGATCCACTGCCAGATGTACCGTTTCCATAAGATCCACTTCCAGATGTCCCGCTTCCATTAGATCCACTGCCAGATGTTCCGCTTCCATTAGATCCACTGCCTGATGTACCGCTTCCATTAGATCCACTGCCGGATGTCCCGCTTCCATTAAATCCACTGCCATTCGTTCCATTACCAGATATTCCGTTACCAATATTTCCACTTCCGGTAGTTAGACCCCCATTACTTCCACCTCCCGCGTACAACTTGCCGTTACTTCCACCTCCAGTATTCGCTTGCGCCAAAGTTGTAGGAGCTTCAAATGAAAGATTATACAATTAAAGACAATGCACATTCTCGTTCGTGATATGTAAATAAATTTACTTTAGCTAATTGCGTTTAACTGATATTTTAATTTTTATATTATATGACTGCACGTCAGAATCTACACTTGTATTTTTGGCATTTTAAGTTTTTTTGGGGAACATTATGTATATGACCCATGTCCGACATTGTGACCGTTAACAAAACATACGATTGGTCTACAGTGATACCGTCTTAACGAAGAAATGAAAAAGGAAATTCGATAGAAGCCAGACTTCACCGAAAAGTTTCCAGTAAAGAATCATTTAAACGACTCTACCATCCAGACGGTGATCCGGATGACCATAAAAAATCTTTCCATTTTGTTTATTGGCATTTTGCAACCTTTAAAGAACGACGGCCGAACGACGGACAGGCGGGCCGGCGGATAGGAGGTTTCGGATGGACGGACAAGCGGACGGACGGGAGAACAGGCAGACAATAAGACAGTACGACAAACATACAGACACACATAGACGGATGCAAGAACAGACAGACGGAGACGGACGGACAGACAGTCGGACGGACGGACGGTAACAAAAGCATAACCTCCTTGGCAACAGTAAAAATGGCCTACTTTTAAATCATATATTTTGCAGTGTCTAAATTTCGTGCAATTTTTAACAACAAATAGATAGCACGGTTTTATAATCGCGCATTTTCATTTCTATAAATATTTTTTAAGAATTATTATGCAAAACGAATATCTTCGCTGATCTTACATTCGCGCAAGTTGAGACCGAAAAATATGCGAAATTTAGACCACCGCGAAGTAAAACGACTTTAAGGTACCCTCCTTGGTGGGAGTAGTATGATCAGCCTATCAGTTCTTACCCGTTGTTGTGGTTGTCCTCAGGTTGCAACCAAACTGGATGGAGAAGTCAGGACACGATACATTGTGCCCGGGCATGGGTCTGCAGTGGAGGCCTCTGATTGGGTCACACGTGGCAATGAACATGCGAATCGAGTCGTTCAGTTGACCTGAAAAATGGTGTAGCAAGTGATTGTAGTAGTGGTTGTAGTGGTAGTGGTAGGGAAGTTGTTGTTGTTGGTGGTGGTAGGGAGTGTGGAGGTAGTGGTGGGTTAGTTGTGGTTGTAGATGATGATGAGTTGGTCTGAACAAATGTAGCAGCTACGGTAGTGAGTGTAGTGTTTGGGATGGTGGGATGTCGATTGTAGTAGTGCTTGTAGCGGTGGTGGGGTTGGTTGTCATAGAAGTGGCAGTTCAAGTAGTAGTTGTGATAGTGGTGTGGTTTGGGTTGACAGTGGTGGTAGTAGTAGGGGTGGTAGTGGTGTTGGTTGTGGTAGTGGGGTGGTATTCAGATGGTGGTGATAGTGGTGGTAGTGGTTTTATTTATGTTGGTGGTGATGTTGGTAGTGATTGTGGTAATTTGATAGTGTGATTGTTGTGATTGTGGTGGTAGTGATGTTTTTGAGGGTGGCGGAGGTGGTGGTAGGGCTGGTTGTTTAGGAGGCGGTGGTTTTGATGGTGTTGGTAGTAGTGGTGGTGTTGGAAGTTGCGGTAGTGGCAGTGGTGAAAGTGGTGGTGACAGTGATGGCGGTGAGGTGATAATGATGATATGACGACGATGATATAGTCATTGCTGCTGATGGCAATTTTGCTGGTAATGATTGTTTTTGTTTGACAATGAGGATGATAATAATACTTATCATCATGCTGATGTATTAATAATGAGTATGCTGCTACTGATGCTGCTTATAATAAATGATGATGATGACGATGCTGACGTCACTTCCTACCGTAGAAGGGTTCCCCCTTCTCATCCTTGCAGTGTGCGGTCAGGATGGAGCCGTCACTGGTATCACACACCGCGTCCAGGACGCCGCTCACCGGGGGAGGTTCCGTGTCTGTGCTGGGGAGAGGAGCAAACGTTGGATCATTTGTTCTAAACCAATTTATTGAAACTTGTGAGAGAGGAGAGGGGACAAGATACAGGAGTCTTCTGCAACTCCCTGTATCTACTACTACTGCAACTAACACTTCTGTTTTTGCTTGTGTTGCTGGTGCTACTGCTGTTACTACTATTACTGCTACTAATGCAAAAACAACAGCAAAAACAACAACAACTACTACTAATACTATTACTACTACTACTACTACTACTGCTAGTACTAATAATACTACAACTACTACTGCTGCTGCTGCTGCTGCTACTACTACTATTACTACTGCTGCTACCACTTCCACTACTACCACTACCACTACACTTATTACCACCACCATTACTATTAATACTACCACTACTACTTCTACTGGGACCACCACCACTACTACCACTACTACTACAGTGTATTCCCTTTATACCGAACACTGACCGGACTGGACCAAATGTTCGGTTTTCGGAGAGTTCAGGTTTACTGACGGTTTGAGGCAAAATACAATTATGCATATAGATTATATTAATTTATTCGTTTCTTTCAGATTTATTTAAATATGGCGTTTTATGACAGTACTTATTTAAAACGTAAGTCATTATTATAACATACAACACATTTTGAAATGAAACCATATCGTTAAGTTTGTCAAACTTACATGCATCCGAAACGACATTTCTCCCGCGCAGCATTTTACTCCCACTGTTCACTCTAAGTTGATTTTCGACGAATAATGTCACTAACTGTAGACCTGCATACTCCATACTTTTCACTCAGAACCTTAAGCTAGGTTTTTGGGATAGGTTCAGCATCACTGATCAATTTGATTTTGTTTTCGATAGTTAATTCAACGTTTAGAAGGTGGCTCAGCCATTGTAACACTGTAATAACTTTGCAGAAAAATGATAGTTCGTAAGTAACGTGGAGCATAAATGCTCTATCATTTCTTTCAAGAAAGGCGGTTCTGCTCAACATTTGCTTTGATTGCTTTGATAGGCTGTTAATTCGACCAACATCATTCAAATTATGTTTTAATTAAAGTAATCATTTACAATTATTGCATCATTAATAGTTATTACCTGAGACATATAAATTGTTTGTAAAATGTTTAAAAAAAATTGCTAAACAAATGAAAACAGTCTAATTAACATACTGTTTGTTGTTCACAATTTATAGGCAATACCCATTTATTTTGCGACTAAACACCCTTATCTGGAGTCCTAATGTGATGTCGAACTGTTGCCACTAATTATCGGATTAAGCGCGCAATTACCCTGCAGCAAGACAATTGCGCGCTTAAGATAATCTATAACATCAGATTGTCACACATGTTCGGTTTACAGAGGTCAATTTGTAATCCGAAACAAAGTGATGTACCGCTCCTGCTGTTTGATATTCGGAATACAGAGGTTCCGGTGTACCGAGGGTTTTCGAACATTAAACATATAGGCAAAACAACGGGACCGGAGCGTCTGTTCGGTTTTCAGAGAGTTCAAGGTTTATAGATAATTCGGTTTTAAGAGAGTACACTGTACTACTACTACTGCTACTGCTACTGCTGCTGCTGCTGCTGCTGCTACTACTGCTACTACTACTACTACTACTACTACTACTTCTACTACTACTACTACTACTACTAATAATAATAATAATAATGCTACTATAGACGTACACTACTACTGAGAGGGAAGGATCGAGCAAAGTGACAAACAAGAGAAATATTTAATATGGGAATGATCAAAGAGCAATCCTCGAAACAAAAAAAATATGAAAAAAAACACAACAATGTAAGACATGTATATAAATGTTAATTGTATGTGCCAAATGTCGGCAACGACACTCTAGCCAACAACCGATCATGTTTAACACAAAGTGCAACATTTTAAATAGGGTGTCTTTTAAAAAATGGCATTGTATAACTATGATAATCATATGATAATTTTCAAAGACTTTCTAACTAATACTTGTTTTGTGAACACGGGGTGTGGTATAAACTGGTACATTCGTTTTCCACTGTAACGGACAGTTCGTTGAAACGCCCGTAGCGGGTGGCTTACGCACGATAGCTGTCCGGCTAGCGCAGTGGTTGGTACACTCGCTTCTCGCCTAGGCGTCGCGGGTTCGCTTCCCACTACGTGCATGTGAGTTTCATTGGTGGTCACCATACCGAACAGGTAGGCTTTACTTCCGGGTACTCCGGTTTCCCCCCACAGCACAAGACCACACCAAAATTAAAATATCTTTCAGTAAAAAATAAATAGCTGGAAATTGCAGCTATGATTCACAATTCGTCCCAACTTTCGTGAGTCTCTAGTAAGTAATTAGGTAGGAGTGCGGGACGCACTCCGGTTCCTCACATTATGCAGCCTCAGGCGCGAAAGGACCTCATAAACTTCGCAATACACACACACACGGCTTACGTACGATAACGATTTCAATAATTCTCATTCTGATTGAGGTGATCATCCCATATAATGCCTTCACGAGACACTTGTCTGGCAGGTTGGCGAAAGTACGACTGACATTTCAACACGAGGCAATCGTATTCATATTAATTAAGAAGATTATACAATCTCTCTACTTGATAAACACCTATATGTTTACTGATTTGGCACTCAAGAGGACATGACGATGTTTTGAATGGCCCGTGCACTACACGTGTCAATGCAATGAATGGACAAATAACCACCGAACAATGAATGGGAGGAGTCCAAGTTATCAGCGGTAAACTGGAAGAGTATATTAATATTAACTAGAATGGTATTTTATGTAAGTGTGACAACTGTAATGGTCTATTATGAAAGTGTGACAACTGTAATGGTCTATTATGAAAGTGTGACAACTGTAATGGTCTACTATGAAAGTGTGACAACTGTAGTGGTCTATTATGAAATTGTCCGAACTGAAAAGGACTATAATACGATTGCCAAAACTGGAGCGGTTTATTATGAAATTGTCAAAACTGGAAGAGTCTATTATGAAAGTGCCAGCCTTTGAATGGTATTTAATGATTTTGTAAAAAATGAACTGGTCTATTATGAAATTGTCAAAACTGGAAGAGTCTATTATGAAAGTGCCAGCCCTTGAATGGTATTTAATGATTTTGTAAAAACTGGACTGGTCTATTATGAAATTGTCAAAACTGGAATGCTCTACTAGTATTATGAATCTGTCAAAACTGGAATGGTCTACTAGTATTATGAAATTGACAAAACTGGAATGGTCCACTGGTATTATGAACTTGAAAAACAACTGGATTGGTCCACTAGTATTATGAACTTGTAAAAGCTGGAATGGTCTATTAGTATGAAGTTGTCAAAGCTGGAATGGTCTACTAGTACTCGTATTATGAAGTTGTCAAAGCTGGAATGGTCTACTAGTACTCGCATTATGAAGTTGTCAAAGCTGGAATGGTCTACTAGTATGACATTGTCATATCTGGAATTTTCCACTATGAAATTGAAAAAACTGGAATGGTCCACTAGTATTAGGAAATTGTAAAATCTAGAATGGTCCACTAGTATTAAACAAATATTTCAAAACTGGAATGGTCTATAATAAAAGTGTCATAACTGAAAAGGTTATTTTATAAAATTTTAATTTTAAGCTGGAATATCATATAAAGATTGCGAAACAGTTACGGTCTCTTATACATTTCCAAAACTGGAATACTAGTAGTACATCTTTGGCAATTTTCACAGACAAATAGTTTGAAGGCCATTTAAATGTTAAATAGACAAGTGATAATGATAATTAATGTATTTTGTGTGTTGTAGTGTTTTGTACAATTGTACTAGTCCTAGATCGAAGCCAATTGAATCAATAACGAACACAAGCGTACTGTTTCTAGGGCGTTTATTCTATTAATGATGAGCATGTGGCTTGTGCCGGGTAAAGGTCAGCTACGCATGCGCAATGAGGTAGTCATACATATACTACATATTCTATCATGAACGTCTTTATGTAACAATTTGTTATTAAACACAAATTGTTCCATAAACATGTAAATAAATTTAATGTGTTATGGTATTAACGCACACGTAAAGTTTTGCTTCTACATCACATATTTTACCTTTAAAAGGACAGTTTTACAGTTTGGGTTTGGACACACATATCTCCTAAAATGGAATTTAAAAACTGGAATGTATAGAATATATCGAAGCTGAGTTGTCGTATCATCAAAGTTCGTTTTCGCAAAGCAATGACTTTCTATCTGTATTGCTTACTCTGTTAAAGTCACGTAATATTTATTGCTGTTGCAGTTAATATTCCAGAATTGCAAAACCATGTTCACATATCTAAAATTGCAATAGAAAAGACTCGCAACATCTGAAACAACGAGACGTTGAAAACGAGCAAAAATCTCAAAATAAGAACTGCGCATGCGCCAGCAGTCGATCTGACTCTTGGAAACACTGTATAGACATGTGCATAATAGTTTGCAGCGCAGCAAAGTGTCACTTTGTTTTTATTTGTTTTATCACGCATTTCTGAACATAAGTTATTATCAATATTTATTATACTATTATTTTCTCAATTTACTGACATCATTAGAATAGATAAATGGGTTTACGTTATAATTTTCGTACAAAATCGTGCAGTCCCTCTTTAAGCCATGCGTTTATATGAAAACTCCTTTATGTGGTGATACAAACAATTCAGAAAGCAATTCATTTATTTTACGACTAAAATATGCTGCGGCCATAGAGGTAACCAACCGGTCACAAGTACACACTTTTCGTTGATTCCATCGTCAGGGGAGACCACTGTGACGAGTTTGAAATTTGAAAACCATCACTGCCGCGGCTTATGAGTTTGTATGGTACCGGACGACACACCAAGCGTTAACAATGTGTTGCTGAACAATGGAGCGAAGCTTTAGTAAGTTACAGAGTGATCTCCACTGCTGAACAATTGAGCGAAGCTATTGTAAGCTATACAGTGATCTCCACGGCTGAACAATGGAGCGAAGGTAAAGTAAGCTATAGAGTGATCTCCACTGCTGAACAATGGGTCGAAGCTTTTGTAAGCTATAGAGTGATCTCCACTGCTGAACAATGGAGCAAAGCTTTTGTAAGCAATAGAGTGATCTCCACTGCTGAACAATGGAGCGAAGCAATTGTAAGCTTTAGAGTAAACACTACTGCTGAAAAATGGAGAGAAGCTTTAGTAAGCTATATAGTGATTTCCACAGCTAAACAATGGAGCGAAGCTATAGTAAGCTATAGAGCGATCTCCACTGCTGAACAATGGAGCGAAGTTATAGTAAGCTATATAGTGACCTTTGCTGCTGAACAATGCAGCGAAGCTAGAGTAAGCTAAAGAGTAATATCCGATGCTTAACAATGGACAAAAGCTATTTTAAGCTATTGAGTGATCTACACTGCTGAACAATGGAGCGAATATATTGTAAGCTATAGAGTAATGTCTACTGCTGAACAATGGAGCGAAGCTATAGTAAGCTATAGAGTTTTATCCACTGCTGAGCAATAGAGCGAAGCTATAGTAAGCTTTAACGCGATATCGCCTGTTGAAGAATGGATCTAAACTAGAGTAAGTTTAAGAGTGAGCTCCACTGCTGAACAATGGAGCAAAGCTATTTTAAGCTATATCGTGAACTCCACTGCTGAACAATGGAGCGAAGCTACAGTAAGCTATAGAGTGATCTCAGATGCTAAACAATGGAACGAAACTATAGAAAGCTATAAAGTGATATGCAATGCTGAACAATGGAGCCAAGTTATAATAAACTATAGAGTGCTCTCCAATGCTTAACAATGGCACGGAGCTATGTTAAGCTATATAATGATCTCCGCTGCTGAACAATGAAGTTAAGCTATATTAAGCTATAGAGAAATCTCTATTGCTGAACGATGGAGCGAAGATACAGTAAGCTATAAAGTGATCTACACTGCTGAACGATGGAGCGAAGCTATTGCAAGCTATAGAGTGATCCCCAATGCTGAACAATGGAGCTAAGGTATAGTAAGCTATAGAGTGATCTCCAATGCTGAACAATGGAGCGAAGCTTTAGTAAGCTATAGAGTGATATCCAATGCTGAACAATTGAACGGAGCTATATTGTGCTATAGACTGATCTCCGCTGCTGAACAATGAAGTTAAGCTATATTAAGCTATAGAGTAATTTGTACTGCTGAACGATAGAGCAAAGCTATAGTAAGCTATAAAGTGATCTCCAATGCTGAACAATGGAGCGAAGCTATTGGTAGCTATAGAGTGATCTTCACTGCTGAACAGTGGGGCGAAGCTATAGTAAGCTATACAGTTATCTCCACTGCTGAACAATGGAGCGAAGCTATAGAAAGTTATCGAGCGAAACTTCTGTGAGGAATTTGGAACGTGAAAAGCGTCACTTACAAGTTGTTTGTCGCACTGGGGGAGTTCGTATTGTACCAGGTCCCGTCCCAATGCGTACCGCAGAGTACACCTGGCAGTCCTGGGGTCAAGAAATAATATGTAATAGAACAGGGTCCGTATTTATGAAGCTCCTAAGGAAAGTCTTAACATAAGATGCACAAAAATAAATATTCACACGAAATAATCTACGTTAGTATTTATGATTATATGATTTATATTAAACTACCATGAAATAAAAAAGACGATATGTAAACATAATTATCAACACTATAGTAAACATATATGGGAAAGACATATATACTAATCAAAATTTGAATCATCGCCTATTTTATAGCATTTTTTTTTATATATTTAAACATGTGTGCGTCCTGATTGTCATTATTATGTGTATTACTTATTATATATTAACTTTTTATTGATTCATATACTCAAAACATTGTCTTAATACTTTTGAACTTCGTTCTCCCCTAGCAAAATCAGACAATATTTGCAAAGGGGAACCCTTACCAAAATTTGCCTCGTATAGTTGACAAATGAACAGGGGCCGTATTCATAAACATCCCAAAGACAACCTATATTAAGATGCACCAACGTGCAATGTCCAGATTTAATGTTCTCTGTGAATTTCATAATGCGTTCACCACAAGGTAAATTAACAGCAGTTGTTTATCATTGACTACAATAATTTCAATTACAATAACAATAAATTAAATGTAACACGAATTTCAAACGAAATATGTTACTTTAAGAAATTAACTGTCAAGAGTGTTTAAGGAATAATCCAGAAAAGGTATTACTTTGATTTGAACGTTATTTTAACAATAAATAAATAAACTAATAAGTAATATATAGCAAATATATAGGATCTGACACGAGTTGTCATTTAATACCATATTTTATTAAACGAGTTCGGGAATTTTGTAAGTAAGCGAGCCTTTGGCGAGCGTACTAACGAATGTCCTGGACGAGTTTAATAAAATATACTATAAAATGACAACGAGTGTCCGATCTTTTTTATCATATGCTTTTCAAGGAAACCAAACTCTTCTTATTTTACCAAAACATGTTGATTAATCCAAAAAGTCGTGTACTGACGTGTCGTCATTTCATGTTGGCGACGTCATATCATTAAAATAACGTCATCCGATTGGTCAGGCAAAGAATATGTAGCCAATTAAAACTCCCTAAATGTTATCTTAAACATGTGTACGTAATAATGTACGAAATATTCGTAACGGTTGTATTACACGGGAAACAAGGTATAGCATGTGATAAAATTGTATAAACAATCCTTTGTTAACTTATATCGAATAAATAAAACAAAATAATTAACCTTTTTATACTACGTAACACACATTTTACCATATAATTCACTGCAGTATATGCACAAACGAACAATCAAATACCAATTTATGCATGATAACAAACAAGTGTTAAAATGACTTTATGAATGAATTTTTGTTCCAAGCTCTGAAATCAACCGTTTTATTTCTGAAGATTTCATTAAAATATATTAAGGAGACCAAATCAATGTTAGTTTGTCTGCGCTGTAAAATAGGACGATCCACTGATTTCAAAAATGCTATTTTTGTCTCCAACCTCTTTAGTAACAGATTAAAAAACACAACAATACCAATACATTAAAAAATAATAAATAATTTACCGCAAAGTAACCAAACGCAAACTGATGTCCGAAACACTTTAGTTTGTTTCATTTTTGTCCGTACTAGAGCCCTTGTGTTAACAGAATGACGTTCATTTATTAAGATTATTAATTTTGTACTAACACTTACAAACGAAAGACTTTAATTAACTGTTCAATGAAATTCTTATCTCTTTATTAAATATGATTGAACACGTGACGTTAATAAATAAATTAATCCGATTGACAAATAACGCGTGGTGGCCTTCTTTTTAAATGTAATCTACCAATTGTAAACTTTGCGAATTTAATTGACTTACTCAAACGTTTCTCTAAACATCCTTTATTTATTGAATACATCTTTAATAACAGGGATTTACCAGATGCAGATTCTTCGTTTTTAGTTAATACTAACACAACGATAAGGGGCCATTTTCCAGAAACATCTTAAGAAGTGTGCGATCCTTAACCTTAAAATAAACATTGAATTTGTTTATATAATCAAACTTGTATTATGCTAAGTGTTTATTAATTATCACATATAGTAGTAACTATTTTTTAATATATAACTATAAAAATGACTCACTAACTTAGGTAGTTTGTTAAAAATAACTTTTAGAAATTTTTAACTTAAACAAACTTATTTTAAGATTCACTTAATATGTTTCTGGAATACGGTCCAAGGAACGAAATAAATACAAAGCGATAAATATTCGGATTAGAACAATACTCATAACTCGGTATCCGAAAGTCAAACAGGTACAATAAGATACACGAATATAGGTTACGGTGTTTTTACATGATAACTGTTAGTTGAAAACTGTTCTTTAATATCCATAATGCATACGACATCAGATAAAATGATTTTGAATTAATGTGTTGGTTTAATATTGCCATAATATTGCAACTGCAGATGTCGTTCTCTTGTTCAGGATAATCCAAGATCAGCTAGCCTATATCACGATTGCCACACAGCTCCCCTTGAGTCATGTGACCTTCCTAGTCGAACTGACCATCGTCATGTAGCTGATGAAGACTGTGAGATACAGTCGAAATATACAAGTAAGTAAATAGCTTTTTTATGTGTCGATGGATTTCAAGAATCATGTCATACTATTGTTTTTGTACCATATATATATATAAAACATCGAGTCGGCATATCCGAGAAACTAAAAAAAAAACAAAAAACAAAAAACAACTCTGGCCTGGACGAGCTTTAACAGTCCTGAATTGTATCTGACCATCAAGCCTACATTGACGAAATAACACCAAGTGGGATAACGTAACGGTTGAATGGCTAGACGGTCTGTGATACGCTACCCTTTGTACATGTTCCAAGCCCTCATCGCACAATACTCATGGCAGCGGTTACTGCTCCCTTAAGTGAAGAGCAATGTACGGATGTTACTGTGACTTCGTTAACACGTTGTTTACTTCTGCGTAAATCTACTATTTTAGTTTATACCATGTGATCTGACAATGGTCACGTGGAACTTCGTACCGGCAGGGATATGCTGAGCAAGGCTCGGAACCAGTCAAATCTCTGCGCGGAGGTTTTCATTGCACACATAGAGAATACGAGGGAAGATCCAGAATTACCCGGAATTTAGTCACACATTCAATAATATTTATTATACATCCATACAAAATACTCCAAAACGATGAGGAATCCATCTACTATACAGGATAAGAAAATATATTGGAATCAAACAATACATCACCGTTATATACGTCTACAAACAAACATTATAATGCGCGTACGGCGCACAGTCTGCACAACGTCATTACGTCATTTACTTCGACGTCAAAAACCCACTCAGGGTTTTTCAAAGTATTCCCCGCCGCACTCGATACACCGTCGGTGCCTATGTCCCACTGCGTGCATATGTTCTCATACCATGATGAGTCGTACTGTTGGACAATTTCAGTTGTTGATTTCCATAATTGTGATAGCGACTCGAACCGGCGACCTTTCAACTGCCGTTTAATTGCAGGGACAATCGAGAAATGGAACGGGCCCAAATCTGGGGAATATGGCGGGTGTGTGACCGTCCCAAAGCATATGACACGGATTTCCAACTGAGTTACCGCTGATGTATGAGACGAAGCATTGTCCATATGCAATAAAAATGCTCCATGAAGACACTGGGTCGCTTTTCCGCAAAGCATTGGACAGGTCACGTCGGAGAACCTAAATTATTAAGTTAATGTTATGTTACAAATTGCAGTGCATGCGTATTTTTAATTTGTTTATTTTAATTATTGACGCAATTTTAAATTAAATGTACCACAGAAAACAAATATTGAAGTTTACTAACTTTACTGTAATATTCTGCGTTTACAGTCGCTCCCTTGGGTACCGTATGCATGAGGATCATACCCATGATGTCGGCAAACATTATGAACATTGTCTTGCCACCGCTTTTGGACACCCGGGCATTTTTGGGAGATGGGGAACCATTGCGCTTCCAGACTGCAGACTGCGCCTTCGTCTCGGGGTCATGGCACCAAAGCCTGTCTCATCGGTGGTAATGATGCGCTGCAGGAATAAATAGCCCTCTCGCCCAGACCGCATGCTGAAGGCACGGGTATCCCGCACGCGACGTTCCTGTTCGTCCTGCTTTAGAAGGCGCGGTACCATTAAAATAATATGATGATGCTTATGTTTACCAAAAGGAAATAAATTTTTTTTTTTGGAAACCTTAAATTTCATGTACATGCAACTTAAATGCTATTAGTTACATAGTTCTTCTTACTGACCCCGTACGGTGTGATACAGATTGGGCTATAGCATAGCTTATGTATTAATTATTTTATGTTTGCTTTTAAAGAATGATTTTACTGACTGGATATTTACTGGTGCTGACATAGTTTGTAATACTACATGGTCAGCACATGACCTGGCTGAACCGAAGAAAGCGAATATTCTGCACGAGATATGATAAAAATCAATTACTTCATATAGACTAGTCTTATTTGGACGTATTTAATTTGTGTTAATGCTGCATAAATAAACATTTATTTGGCGAGGCTTAGAAAAACCGCGAACCTTGCACAGTACAATAGCCGGGGTGGAGCTTACAATAATGGAGTCAAAGAGATGTTACCGCTGCGAGGTGTATAGCGTTTCCTTTTCCAGAAATGATTACAACTTAAGTGCAATTCCAGTTTATGTAGTTAAAGCAGCATTATAAAAAAAAAATAAATAAAAAAACACTTTCAAAAAGCTCGTTTTCTGTTTAGTAAATACATACTCAGGTAAATGATAATCTAATTAAGTTTTAGCATTCGACATTTTCAAGATCGTGACAATGTTGACTATAACGTGTTCAATTTTTGGTAATAACGTACCACTACCAATTTTCGGGTTTATGTGAATATTAAAAAATTGACGTTTTTGTGATTTATGAAGATTACAAATGATAAAATATACACCTTCTTGGTATCAAATTGTTTATTTTGTTGAATCTGATTCATTTGTACTGAAACTGTTGACTTTATAGTTTATTCAGAGTAATATGACGTACGTCCAAACATTGACTGATGTAAAAGTTACTGACCTGATATAAAAAAATATATATATCAGGTACCTCTGTATCAGGCCGATATCAGCATAGTGGTATGATACATTTTTATCTCGGCGGTGGTTGGTTCGAGCCCCAGCGAAGGCAAATATTTCAATTAATGTTTTCATTTCTTAATATAATTTTTGTTTTTGCTTTAGTTGCTGCAGTTAATACATTTAAAAATGACATTTTCCAAGAGTAGACTAGGGAAATCTGTGAACAAGTGCATTTAATAGTGTTGATCGGCAAAAGTCATAATGGCCAAACCCCGTATCGTAATTTAAAATCACAGGTCATATTGAAAATACGTCTTTGATAGTCAGAACACCACGACGTGGCGCAGCGTTTTATGTGTCAGTGAAAAAGAGCACGGTTCTGTCATATCGCCAGGATTGCTGGTGTTTTCGATATCGTTTTATAAAATTAATGTATTTAATTGATATAATCGTCAATAATTAATAACCACTTGTTCAAAACTGCTTATTTGCTAGATCAACCTTGTCAGGGGACTAATTCATAAGCCATAAGTAATGAAATACGTTTAATAATCTTACAAAAACCAGTATGTGATACATGGAAACGTAGAACTCTTTTAATTATGCATAGGTCATACAAAATAAGATTATGGAATAATACAAACTGCAAAACGACTCTTTTAAACGGTGAAATTATTTACGTTTAAATATTTCAACCTAAAATATGATTTCCTGTAAGATTACTTTTTATTAGCACTGTAATTATTTTCTATAATCGTAACAATTTGACCTGGTCCTCAAAACATCTTTACCGTGACGTCCAGACGGCTTTGTGAAAGAGACCGGTTGGATTATAAACTAGTCTGTTGTTACTGAAATAATACAGTTACATGTTATCTATTTAATACAACTTATACTTTCAATAATGGTATTTATGTTCATATCGTCTCATATTGGTAAAACAAACTTTAAATTGTTTTTGTGTTTTCATGTTGTTTTTACAGTGATTGGACATCTCGTCGCCTCGTCAACTCGTACCCTGGTCTGGCGGATTCGCGGCAGGCCGTTGGGTTCCAAGAAGGCATGCATGAGGGCTCCTGGCAGGCAGGAGGCTTCCAGGAAGGCGGGCGCACTCGGGTCAGGCGGGCGAGTCTCAGGCAGGCGGTTTCCAGGCAGGAAGAGGGGTTCGAGTAAGGCATGCATACGGGAGAGTTCCAGGCAGGCAGGCGGGCGGGCGTGCTCCATGCCGGCAGAAGAGCGAATTCAAGGCTGACGGGCGAACTCCAGGCAGGCGGAATTGTCTCGAGTAGGAAGGCGTTTTCCGCACCTGCGGGTTCCAGGCTTGCGGACGGCCAGTCACTCATCAATCATTCATTCCTTTGTTATATGTAGAGAAAATGGTGCAGTGAGTGGTGGACTCAAATCCGTGACCTCTATCTTATAATAAATAAATTTTATACGCGCACGCAATAATGTAGTACATGTAGTGTGTCTTGGTCTATTGCTAGGTTCGCAAGTCTGGTTCGTCATGACAATCATACATATTACTTACAAGAAATCAATACATTTGAAGTTTGTTTCGTTTAATTCTAGCAAGCGAAGTGTATGATAACCTACACGTGTTATGCAGATTGCCAAAGTTAGTAAATAATGTATTTAGTGTATGCGTGGTTATTATTAACCCTTCCCATTAGTGGCGACATATTACATGTTATCATAACATCTCTAAGACACGTGTATTTAAAATAAAATTTATTCAGAACTGGTTCTACCCTGAGTCCGGAGTTAAGTGTATGTGAAGTGGTCGTGTATCGAATGTTTCAGTACTGGTTCTACCCACAGATCGGAGGTATAATTATGTGGACGTTGTCATTCACAACATTCAGTACTGGTTCTACCCACAGATCGGAGGTATAATTATGTAGACGTTGTCATTCACAACATTCAGTACTAGTTCTACCCATAGATCGGAGGTATAACTATGTGGACGTTGTCATTCACAACTTTCAGTACTTGTTCTATCCACAGGTCGGATGTACAATAATGTGGACTTTGTCATTCACAACATTCAATATTGGTTCTACCCATAGATCGGAGGTATAATTATGTGGACGCTGTTATTCACAACATTCAATACTGGTTCTACCCATAGATCGGAAGTATAATTATGTGGACGTTGTTATTCACAACATTCAATACTGTTTCTACCCACATATCGGAGGTATAATTATGTGGAAGCTATCATTCACAACATTCAGTACTGGTTCTACCCACGGATCGGAGGTATAATTATGTGGACGTTGACATTCGCAACATTCAGTACTGGTTATATCCACAGATCGGAGGTATAATTATGTGGACGTTGTTATTAACAACATTTAGCACTGGTTCTACCCATAGATCGGATGTATAACTATGTGGACGTTGTCATTCACAACATTCAGTACTGGTTCTATCTACAGTTCGGATGTACAATAATGTGGACGTTGTCATTCACAACATTCAATACTGGTTCTACCCATAGATCGGAGGTATAATTATGTGGACGTTGTCATTCACAACATTCAGTACTGGTTCTATCGACAGATCGGATGTATAATTATGTGGACGTTGTCATTCACAACATTCAGTACTGGTTCTATCCACAGTTCGGATGTACAATAATGTGGACGTTGTCATTCACAACATTCAGTACTGGTTCTACCCACAGATCGGAGGTATATTTATGTGGACGTTGTCATTCACAACATTCAGTAGTGGTTCTATCCACAGATCGTAGGTATAATTGTGTGGACGTTGTCATTTACAACATTTAGTTTTACTAGTTTTACCCAGAGTTCCGGCTGCAAAACTTGTGATATAATAATATCACTATATCCATGTGTGTATTCCACAAAATGTATTCGTGTTGTAATAGTTAAACGAAAACTTTGGATTTAATGTTGATAAGCGGAAACACGTTAAAACATGGGTATTAATGTTATACTGTGTGCGTATTTTGCTTCTCTTACGAAATACAATGAAAGGCAGTTACAAAAGATAACGTTCGAACCTATCACGGGGAGTGTGTTGCTAGTAAATATTTCAAACGACCACACGACTGGTTCTACCTAGGACAAAACAGTAAGTGTATCTTAACTCCTGTACTTTTCACAAAGTCTATGTTTGGGCTATTTATAAACTGAAAACAAAACTCGATATAACAACCGCATTTACGTGCTCAAAAAACTTCCAAATAATCGTGATTATCATTATGAATTTTTTTGCAATGAGCCAGGAACGTAAATGATATTTAAGGAACATGACGAACAAGACGCGCAGGAACACTTTCTCAGCAATATAACATATGTATGGTATTAAAACTAAAACGCATCATCCCCATCGTTATCATCATCATCAAAAGCGGAAGCAGCAGCCACATCGTCATCGTCTTTGAAATTGTTATCAGATCTGGCAGTTAGCTGTTCATCGATATTATGATATTAACCATCCGTTATGCTGCGACTTTTCATTGAATTTTACAATGTTTTCCTTTAATGTTTGAATATAATAGCGTTACAAACGCTTTATAATTTTATCAATTTCAGCTGATGATTACTCATGAACAAAACGGTTTTTACAGTATATTTCTAGGTCCGTAGTGTTATTTAGCTCCCTGGTATACAATGTTCTTTTATATTTGGAATCAGAGACAAAAAAATGAAAAATCGTAAATTGGTAAATCTGTGAACAGGTCCCTTTAAAGGAGCGAAATACCACACCTATGAATAAAACTCAATTGAAATTGCAACAATGATAAGTAGTTGAACCGCTTTTTGTCGCTTTTTTTTCTGAACACGTATTACTTGCACAGCGTTTGTATGTAGACTATTTAGTTACAAATCCATGATAACGATTGACTTTAGCCTAGTGGTTTTTTGTGTCAGACTTTTGATTCTTCGATTCGGAGGTCGTGGGTTCGAGGCCCTACAGAGGCATATTTTTTCTCGTTTTTATGTTTTCATTGACAGTGAATACATCGGTTTGTTAGTCCAGATTACTTAGTAATTGACGTGCAAATATTTAAGACATCTATTAAAAATACGAAAATTATGACGTCTGTTAAAGAATCTGTTAGTTCGGTGTATTTAAGTTTTGATTTATAAAAGTGCATTTATACGAGTTTGCATATACAAGTATTTAAAATGCGTGTATGAGAATGAAACAATAAAACGCACTGAACTGGTTAGTTCAGATAGTTCGTATATGCACACTTTAACAAGCGTCTTTGCACGTGAATCGACCAATCGAGAACTTGGAACCTCTAAAGAACATTTTACGGAATGTACCAATATGTTTATGGTAAGTAATTTATAAACATTAACACAACGACGCATATTGTTTTAAACAAATAAATCCCACGCCGTATTTGCACATTTAAAATGTCTTTTAAAGTTTCCTTTAACTAAAATTGATAACAAGTCATACTTTACAAAGCGTATTAGAAATACATTGCTATAGAACAATAGAGCAATACGATTGAAGCCATTGTGCGTATATTTCTGTTACAATATTAAAAGGATGGCGACCGTCCTCCTCCCCCTCATCATTATGATCATCATTATCGTCGTTATCATCATCATCATTATCAGCAGTAGCAACATATTGTTTAATTATTAATAATAATATTATTATTATTGATATTATTATTATTATTAGTAGTAGTAGAAGCAGTAGTAGTAGTAGTAGTTGTTGTTGTAGTAGTAGTAGTAGTAGTAGAAGTAGAGTAGTAGCAGTAGTAGTTGTTGTTGTTGTTGTAGTAGTAGTGGTAGTAGTAGTAGTAGTAGTAGTAGTAGTAGTAGTATTAGTAGTAGTAGTAGTAGTAGTAGTAGTAGTAGTAGTAGTAGTAGTAGTAGTAGTAATAGACGTGGTAGTAGTAGCATTAGTAGTAGTAGTACTAGTAGCAGCCTTGAAGGTACAAGTAGTAGTATCAGATGTGGTAATAGTAGCATTAGTTAGACGTGCTAGTAGTAGTAGTAGTAGTAGTAGTAGTAGTAGTAGTAGTAGTAGTAGTAGTAGTAGTAGTAGTAGTAGTTGTAGTAGTAGTAGTAGTAGTTGCAGTAGTAGTAGTAGTAGTAGTAGTAGTAGTAGTAGTAGTAGTAGTAGTAGTAGTAGTAGTAGTAGTAGTAGTAGTAGTAGTTGTAGTAGTAGTAGTAGTTGTAGACGTGGTACTAGTAGTAGTAGTAGTAATAGTAGTTGTAGACGTGGTACTAGTAGCAGTAGTAGTAATAGTAGTTGTAGACGTGGTAGTAGTAGTAGTAGTAGTAATAGTAGTAGTAGTAGTAGTAGTAGTAGTAGTAGTAGTAGTAGTAGTTGTAGTAGTAGTAGTAGTTGTAGACGTGGTACTAGTAGTAGTAATAGTAGACGTGGTACTAGTAGTAGTAGTTGTAGACGTGGTACTAGTAGTAGTAATTGTAGACGTGGTACTAGTAGTAGTAGTTGTAGACGTGGTACTAGTAGTGGTAATAGTAGACGTGGTACTAGTAGTAGTAGTTGTAGACTTGGTAGTAGTAGTACATGTACTAGTAGTAGTAGACGTGGTAGTAGTAGTAGTAGTAGTAGTAGTAGTAGTAGTAGACGTGGTAGTAGTAGTACATGTACTAGTAGTAGTAGTAGACGTGGTAGTAGTAGTACATGTACTAGTAGTAGTAGTAGACGTGGTAGTAGTGGTAGTAGTAGTAGTAGTAGTAGTAGTAGACGTGGTAGTAGTAGTACATGTACTAGTAGTAGTAGTAGACGTGGTAGTAGTAGTACATGTACTAGTAGTAGTAGTAGACGTGGTAGTAGTGGTAGTAGTAGTACATGTACTAGTAGTAGTAGTAGACGTGGTAGTAGTAGTACATGTACTAGTAGTAGTAGTAGACGTGGTAGTAGTGGTAGTAGTAGTAGTAGTAGTAGTAGACTTGGTAGTAGTGGTAGTAGTAGTAGTAGTAGTAGTACATGTACTAGTAGTAGTTGTAGACGTGGTACTAGTAGTAGTAATAGTAGACGTGGTACTAGTAGTAGTAGTTGTAGACGTGGTAGTAGTGGTAGTAGTAGTAGTAGTAGTAGTAGTAGACGTGGTAGTAGTAGTACATGTACTAGTAGTAGTAGTAGACGTGGTAGTAGTGGTAGTAGTAGTAGTAGTAGTAGTAGTAGACGTGGTAGTAGTAGTACATGTACTAGTAGTAGTAGTAGACGTGGTAGTAGTAGTACATGTACTTGTAGTAGTAGTAGTCGTGGTAGTAGTGGTAGTAGTAGTACATGTACTAGTAGTGGTAGTAGACGTGGTAGTAGTAGTACATGTACTAGTAGTAGTAGTAGACGTGGTAGTAGTGGTAGTAGTAGTAGTAGTAGTAGTAGACTTGGTAGTAGTGGTAGTAGTAGTAGTAGTAGTAGTACATGTACTAGTAGTAGTTGTAGACGTGGTACTAGTAGTAGTAATAGTAGACGTGGTACTAGTAGTAGTAGTAGTAGACGTGGTAGTAGTGGTAGTAGTAGTAGTAGTAGTAGTACATGTACTAGTAGTAGTTGTAGACGTGGTACTAGTAGTAGTAATAGTAGACGTGGTACTAGTAGTAGTAGTTGTAGACGTGGTACTAGTAGTAGTAATTGTAGACGTGGTACTAGTAGTAGTAGTTGTAGACGTGGTACTAGTAGTGGTAATAGTAGACGTGGTACTAGTAGTAGTAGTTGTAGACTTGGTAGTAGTAGTACATGTACTAGTAGTAGTAGACGTGGTAGTAGTAGTAGTAGTAGTAGTAGTAGTAGACGTGGTAGTAGTGGTAGTAGTAGTACATGTACTAGTAGTAGTAGTAGACGTGGTAGTAGTAGTAGACGTGCTAGTAGTAGTACATGTACTAGTAGTAGTAGACGTGGTAGTAGTAGTACATGTACTAGTAGTAGTAGTAGACGTGGTAGTAGTGGTAGTAGTTGTACATGTACTAGTAGTAGTAGTAGACGTGGTAGTAGTAGTAGACGTGGTAGTAGTAGTACATGTACTAGTAGTAGTAGTAGACGTGGTAGTAGTAGTACATGTACTAGTAGTAGTAGTAGACGTGGTAGTAGTGTGTAGTAGTAGTAGTAGTAGTAGTAGTAGACGTGGTAGTAGTAGTACATGTACTAGTAGTAGTAGTAGACGTGGTAGTAGTAGTAGACGTGGTAGTAGTAGTACATGTACTAGTAGTAGTAGACGTGGTAGTAGTAGTATATGTACTAGTAGTTGTAGACTTGGTAGTAGTAGTACATGTACTAGTAGTAGTAGACGTGGTAGCAGTAGTACATGTACTAGTAATAGTAGTAGACGTGGTAGTAGTGGTAGTAGTAGTAGTAGTAGTAGTTGTAGACGTGTAGTAGTAGTACATGTACTAGTAGTAGTAGTAGACGTGGTAGTAGTAGTACATGTACTAGTAGTAGTAGTAGTAGACGTGGTAGTAGTAGTAGTAGACGTGGTAGTAGTGGTAGTAGTAGTACATGTACTAGTAGTAGTAGTAGTAGACGTGGTAGTAGTAGTACATGTACTAGTAGTAGTAGTAGTAGACGTAGTAGTAGTAGTACATGTACTAGTAGTAGTAGTAGTAGACGTGGTAGTAGTAGTACATGTACTAGTAGTAGTAGTAGTAGACGTGGGTAGTAGTAGTAGTAGACGTGGTAGTAGTGGTAGTAGTAGTACATGTACTAGTAGTAGTTGTAGACGTGGTAGTAGTAGTACATGTACTAGTAGTAGTAGTAGACGTGGTAGTAGTGGTTAGTAGTAGTAGTAGTAGTAGTAGACTTGGTAGTAGTAGTAGACTTGGTAGTAGTACTACATGTACTAGTAGTAGTAGTAGTAGACGTGGTAGTAGTAGTACATGTACTAGTAGTAGTAGTAGACGTGGTAGTAGTAGTACATGTACTAGTAGTAGTAGTAGACTTGGTATTAGTGGTACATGTACTAGTAGTAGTAGTAGACTTGGTAGTAGTAGTACATGTACTAGTAGTAGTAGTAGACGTGGTAGTTAGTAAGCACATGTACTAGTAGTAGTAGTAGACGTGGTAGTAGTAGTACATGTACTAGTAGTAGTAGTAGACGTGGTAGTAGTAGTACATGTACTAGTAGTAGTAGTAGACGTGGTAGTAGTGGTAGTAGTAGTAGTAGTAGTAGTAGTAGACGTGGTAGTAGTAGTACATGTACTAGTAGTAGTAGTAGACGTGGTAGTAGTAGTACATGTACTAGTAGTAGTAGTAGTAGACGTGGTAGTAGTAGTAGTAGACGTGGTAGTAGTTGGTAGTAGTAGTACATGTACTAGTAGTAGTAGTAGTAGACGTGGTAGTAGTAGTAGTACATGTACTAGTAGTAGTAGTAGTAGACGTGGTAGTAGTAGTACATGTACTAGTAGTAGTAGTAGTAGACGTGGTAGTAGTAGTACATGTACTAGTAGTAGTAGTAGTAGACGTGGTAGTAGTAGTAGTAGACGTGGTAGTAGTGGTAGTAGTAGTACATGTACTAGTAGTAGTAGTAGACGTGGTAGTAATAGTACATGTACTAGTAGTAGTAGTAGACGTGGTAGTAGTGGTTAGTAGTAGTAGTAGTAGTAGTAGACTTGGTAGTAGTAGTAGACTTGGTAGTAGTAGTACATGTACTAGTAGTAGTAGTAGACGTGGTAGTAGTAGTACATGTACTAGTAGTAGTAGTAGACGTGGTAGTAGTAGTACATGTACTAGTAGTAGTAGTAGTAGACTTGGTAGTAGTGGTACATGTACTAGTAGTAGTAGTTGACTTGGTAGTAGTAGTACATGTACTAGTAGTAGTAGTAGACGTGGTAGTAGTAGCACATGTACTAGTAGTAGTAGTAGACGTGGTAGTAGTAGTACATGTACTAGTAGTAGTAGTAGACGTGGTAGTAGTGGTAGTAGTAGTAGTAGTAGTAGTAGACTTGGTAGTAGTAGTAGACGTGGTAGTAGTAGTACATGTACTAGTAGTAGTAGTAGACGTGGTAGTAGTAGTACGTGTACTAGTAGTAGTAGTAGACGTGGTAGTAGTGGTAGTAGTAGTAGTAGTAGTAGTAGACTTGGTAGTAGTAGTAGACGTGGTAGTAGTAGTACATGTACTAGTAGTAGTAGTAGACTTGGTAGTAGTAGTACATGTACTAGTAGTAGTAGTAGACGTGGTAGTAGTAGTACATGAACTAGTAGTAGTAGACGTGGTAGTAGTAGTACATGTACTAGTAGTAGTAGTAGACGTGGTAGTAGTAGTACATGTACTAGTAGTAGTAGTAGACGTGGTAGTAGTGGTAGTAGTAGTAGTAGTAGTAGTAGACTTGTTAGTAGTAGTAGACGTGGTAGTAGTAGTACATGTACTAGTAGTAGTAGTAGACTTGGTAGTAGTAGTACATGTACTAGTAGTAGTAGACGTGGTAGTAGTAGTACATGTACTAGTAGTTAGTAGACGTGGTAGTAGTAGTACATGTACTAGTAGTAGTAGTAGACGTGGTAGTAGTAGTACATGTACTAGTAGTAGTAGTAGACGTGGTAGTAGTAGTACATGTACTAGTAGTAGTAGTAGACGTGGTAGTAGTAGTACATGTACTAGTAGTAGTAGTAGACGTAGTAGTAGTAGTACATGTACTAGTAGTAGTAGTAGACGTTGTAGTAGTAGTACATGTACTAGTAGTTGTAGTAGACGTGTAGTAGTAGTAGACGTGGTAGTAGTAGTAGTAGTACATGTACTAGTAGTAGTAGTAGACGTGGTAGTAGTAGTACATGTACTAGTAGTAGTAGTAGACGTGGTAGTAGTGGTACATGTACTAGTAGTAGTAGTAGACGTGGTAGTAGTAGTAGTAGTAGTAGTAGTAGTAGACTTGGTAGTAGTAGTACATGTACTAGTAGTAGTAGACTTGGTAGTAATAGTACATGTACTAGTAGTAGTAGTAGACGTAGTAGTAGTAGTACATGTACTAGTAGTAGTAGGACGTGGTAGTAGTAGTACATGTACTAGTAGTAGTAGTAGACGTGGTAGTAGTAGTACATGTACTAGTAGTAGTAGTAGACGTGGTAGTAGTAGTAGTAGTAGTAGTAGTAGTAGTAGACTTGGTAGTAGTAGTACATGTACTAGTAGTAGTAGACTTGGTAGTAGTAGTACATGTAACTAGTAGTAGTAGTAGACGTAGTAGTAGTAGTACATGTACTAGTAGTAGTAGACGTGGTAGTAGTAGTACATGTACTAGTAGTAGTAGTAGACGTGGTAGTAGTGGTACATGTACTAGTAGTAGTAGTAGACGTGGTAGTAGTAGTAGTAGTAGTAGTAGTAGTAGACTTGGTAGTAGTAGTACATGTACTAGTAGTAGTAGACTTGGTAGTAATAGTACATGTACTAGTAGTAGTTAGTAGACGTAGTAGTAGTAGTACATGTACTAGTAGTAGTAGACGTGGTAGTAGTAGTACATGTACTAGTAGTAGTAGTAGACGTGGTAGTAGTAGTACATGTACTAGTAGTAATAGTAGTAGACGTGGTAGTAGTAGTAGTAGACGTGGTAGTAGTGGTAGTAGTAGTACATGTACTAGTAGTAGTAGTAGTAGACGTGGTAGTAGTAGTACATGTACTAGTAGTAGTAGTAGTAGGACGTGGTAGTAGTAGTACATGTACTAGTAGTAGTAGTAGTAGACGTGGTAGTAGTAGTACATGTACTAGTAGTAGTAGTAGTAGACGTGGTAGTAGTAGTAGTAGACGTGGTAGTAGTGGTAGTAGTAGTACATGTACTAGTAGTAGTTGTAGACGTGGTAGTAGTAGTACATGTACTAGTAGTAGTAGTAGACGTGGTAGTAGTGGTAGTAGTAGTAGTAGTAGTAGTAGACTTGTTAGTAGTAGTAGACTTGGTAGTAGTACTACATGTACTAGTAGTAGTAGTAGACGTGGTAGTAGTAGTACATGTACTAGAAGTAGTAGTAGACGTGGTAGTAGTAGTACATGTACTAGTAGTAGTAGTAGACTTGGTATTAGTGGTACATGTACTAGTAGTAGTAGTAGACTTGGTAGTAGTAGTACATGTACTAGTAGTAGTAGTAGACGTGGTAGTAGTAGCACATGTACTAGTAGTAGTAGTAGACGTGGTAGTAGTAGTACATGTACTAGTAGTAGTAGTAGACGTGGTAGTAGTAGTACATGTACTAGTAGTAGTAGTAGACGTGGTAGTAGTGGTAGTAGTAGTAGTAGTAGTAGTAGTAGACGTGGTAGTAGTAGTACATGTACTAGTAGTAGTAGTAGACGTGGTAGTAAGTAGTACATGTACTAGTAGTAGTAGTAGTAGACGTGGTAGTAGTAGTAGTAGACGTGGTAGTAGTGGTAGTAGTAGTACATGTACTAGTAGTAGTAGTAGTAGACGTGGTAGTAGTAGTACATGTACTAGTAGTAGTAGTAGTAGACGTGGTAGTAGTTAGTACATGTACTAGTAGTAGTAGTAGTAGACGTGGTAGTAGTAGTACATGTACTAGTAGTAGTAGTAGTAGACGTGGTAAGTAGTAGTAGTAGACGTGGTAGTAGTGGTAGTAGTAGTACATGTACTAGTAGTAGTAGTAGACGTGGTAGTAATAGTACATGTACTAGTAGTAGTAGTAGACGTGGTAGTAGTGGTAGTAGTAGTAGTAGTAGTAGTAGACTTGGTAGTAGTAGTAGACTTGGTAGTAGTAGTACATGTACTAGTAGTAGTAGTAGACGTGGTAGTAGTAGTACATGTACTAGTAGTAGTAGTAGACGTGGGTAGTAGTAGTACATGTACTAGTAGTAGTAGTAGACTTGGTAGTAGTGGTACATGTACTAGTAGTAGTAGTTGACTTGGTAGTAGTAGTACATGTACTAGTAGTAGTAGTAGACGTGGTAGTAGTAGCACATGTACTAGTAGTAGTAGTAGACGTGGTAGTAGTAGTACATGTACTAGTAGTAGTAGTAGACGTGGTAGTAGTGGTAGTAGTAGTAGTAGTAGTAGTAGACTTGGTAGTAGTAGTAGACGTGGTAGTAGTAGTACATGTACTAGTAGTAGTAGTAGACGTGGTAGTAGTAGTACGTGTACTAGTAGTAGTAGTAGACGTGGTAGTAGTGGTAGTAGTAGTAGTAGTAGTAGTAGACTTGGTAGTAGTAGTAGACGTGGTAGTAGTAGTACATGTACTAGTAGTAGTAGTAGACTTGGTAGTAGTAGTACATGTACTAGTAGTAGTAGTAGACGTGGTAGTAGTAGTACATGTACTAGTAGTAGTAGACGTGGTAGTAGTAGTACATGTACTAGTAGTAGTAGTAGACGTGGGTAGTAGTAGTACGTGTACTAGTAGTAGTAGTAGACGTGGTAGTAGTGGTAGTAGTAGTAGTAGTAGTAGTAGACTTGGTAGTAGTAGTAGACGTGGTAGTAGTAGTACATGTACTAGTAGTAGTAGTAGACTTGGTAGTAGTAGTACATGTACTAGTAGTAGTAGACGTGGTAGTAGTAGTACATGTACTAGTAGTAGTAGGACGTGGTAGTAGTAGTACATGTACTAGTAGTAGTAGTAGACGTGGTAGTAGTAGTACATGTACTAGTAGTAGTAGTAGACGTGGTAGTAGTAGTACATGTACTAGTAGTAGTAGTAGACGTGGTAGTAGTAGTACATGTACTAGTAGTAGTAGTAGACGTAGTAGTAGTAGTACATGTACTAGTAGTAGTAGTAGACGTAGTAGTAGTAGTACATGTACTAGTAGTTGTAGTAGACGTGGTAGTAGTAGTAGACGTGGTAGTAGTAGTAGTAGTACATGTACTAGTAGTAGTAGTAGACGTGGTAGTAGTAGTACATGTACTAGTAGTAGTAGTAGACGTGGTAGTAGTGGTACATGTACTAGTAGTAGTAGTAGACGTGGTAGTAGTAGTAGTAGTAGTAGTAGTAGTAGACTTGGTAGTAGTAGTACATGTACTAGTAGTAGTAGACTTGGTAGTAATAGTACATGTACTAGTAGTAGTAGTAGACGTAGTAGTAGTAGTACATGTACTAGTAGTAGTAGACGTGGTAGTAGTAGTACATGTACTAGTAGTAGTAGTAGACGTGGTAGTAGTAGCACATGTACTAGTAGTAGTAGTAGACGTGGTAGTAGTAGTAGTAGTAGTAGTAGTAGTAGACTTGGTAGTAGTAGTACATGTACTAGTAGTAGTAGACTTGGTAGTAGTAGTACATGTACTAGTAGTAGTAGTAGACGTAGTAGTAGTAGTACATGTACTAGTAGTAGTAGACGTGGTAGTAGTAGTACATGTACTAGTAGTAGTAGTAGACGTGGTAGTAGTAGTAGCAGAAGTACTAGTAGTAGTAGTAGACGTGGTAGTAGTAGTACATGTACTAGTAGTAGTAGTAGTAGTAGTAGTAGTACATGTACTAGTAGTAGTAGTAGTAGTAGTACATGTACTAGTAGTAGTAGTAGTAATAGTAGTAGTAGTAGTAGTAGTAGTAGACGTGGTAGTAGTAGTAGTAGACGTGGTAGTAGTAGTACATGTACTAGTAGTAGTAGTAGTAATAGTAGTAGTAGTAGTTGTAGTAGTAGTAGTAATAGTAGTAGTAGTAGTAATAGTAGTAGTAGTAATAGTAGTAGTAGTAGTTGTAGTAGTAGTAGTACTAGTAGTAGTAGTAGTAATAGTAGTAGTAGTAGTAGTAGTAGTAGTAGTAATAGTAGTAGTAGTAGTTGTAGTAGTAGTAGACGTGGTAGTAGTAGTACATGTACTAGTAGTACATGTAGTAGTAGCAGAAGTTGTTGTAATAGTAGTTTTATTTTTAATAATAATAATAATAAATAATAATAACAATAATAATAATAATAATTGTCTATATATTAACAACCGACGCCACCAATACCTTAATCATCGCCATCATCATTATCATTTGTATCACAATCGTGATCATCATTATCATCATATTATTCGTCCTCTGCTTGTTCTAATCTGTTGATACGCTCCCATTGAACTATTTACAGATTAGTTAGCGTAATACAGTTACAATGAGTTTCAGAGGTTCCATTTTCTTGATGAAAACAATCGTAAAATACTCACCTCATTCACAATTATATGGAATTATACATGTCGACTAACGTACCGCGTCTGCATTTATGATCAAGTTTTATATATTACTGGAAAACCAGAAAGTCGGTATGCACGAATTTATATATTTATTAAAGGGACATTGCTGTTCTCAATCGATATAAAGTACGATCTAAAGTTTATTAACGTATCGACATAGTCAATACTAGACAGAATACCGCGTATATAAAGTCAAAAAATGAATTAAGAAAACGTGGACTTAATAAGAAGTTCTTCTATTTAACATTCCAATTTGTAGTATATATAAAAAATATACATATAATGCTATTCCTCCAAGATGTTCACACGCTTACATGTTTCAGTTGTATGTATTTTTCTTAACTCAAAGATTTTTACGAATTGTACGACTAGCATTGTCCCTGTAAAATAAAGTTGTCGGGAGAATACTCTCCATGTGACCAAGAGGTCCCGGGCTCTGTCGGGAGAGTACTCTCCATGTGACCAAGAGGTCCCGGGCTCTGTCGGGAGAGTACTCTCCATGTGACCGAGAGGTCCCGGGCTCTGTCGGGAGAGTACTCTCAATGTAAACAAGAGTTATCGGGTTCGGCCTTGTTAGTTCTGTCGGGAGAGTACTCTCCATGTGACCAAGAGGTCCCGGGCTCTGTCGGGAGAATACTCTCCATGTGACCAAGAAGTCCCGGGCTCTGTCGGGAGAGTACGCTCAATGTAAACGAGAGGTATCGGGTTCGACCTTGTAAGTTCTGTCGGGAGAGTACTCTCCATGTAAACGAGAGGTCCCGGGTTCGGCCTTGTTATCTCTGTTGGGAGAGTACTCTCCATGTAAACGAGAGGTCCCGGGTTCGGCCTTGTTATCTCTGTTGGGAGAGTACTCTCCATGTGACCAAGAGGTCCCGGGCTCTGTCGTGAGAGTACTCTCAATGTAAACGAGAGGTATCGGGTTCGACCTTGTAAGTTCTGTCGGGAGAGTACTCTCCATGTAAACGAGAGGTCCCGGGTTCGGCCTTGTTATCTCTGTTGGGAGAGTACTCTCCATGTAAACGAGAGGTCCCGGGTTCGGCCTTGTTATCTCTGTTGGGAGAGTACTCTCCATGTGACCAAGAGGTCCCGGGCTCTGTCGGGAGAGTACTCTCAATGCAAACGAGAGATCTCGGGTTCGGCCTTGTAAGTTCTGTCGGGAGAGTACTCTCCATGTAAACGAGAGGTCCCGGGTTCGGCCTTGTTATCTCTGTTGGGAGAGTACTCTCCATGTGACAAAGAGGTCCCGGGCTCTGTCGGGAGAGTACTCTCAATGTAAACGAGAGGTCTCGGGTTCGGCCTTGTAAGTTCTGTCGGGAGAGTACTCTCCATGTAAACGAGAGGTCCCGGGTTCGGCCTTGTTATCTCTGTTGGGAGAGTACTCTCCATGTGACCAAGAGGTCCCGGGCTCTGTCGGGAGAGTACTCTCCATGTAAACGAGAGGTCTCGGGTTCGCCAGGTAAGTTCTGTCGGGAGAGTACTCTCCATGTAAACGAGAGGTCCCGGGTTCGGCCTTGTTATCTCTGTTGGGAGAGTACTCTCCATGTGACAAAGAGGTCCCGGGCTCTGTCGGGAGAGTACTCTCAATGTAAACGAGAGGTCTCGGGTTCGGCCTTGTTAGTTCTGTCGGGAGAGTACTCTCCATGTAAACGAGAGGTCCCGGGTTCGGCCTTGTTATCTCTGTTGGGAGAGTATTCTCCATGTAAACGGGAGGTCTCGGGTTCGGCGTTGTTAGTTCTGTCGGGAGAGTACTCTCCATGTAAACGAAAAGTCCCAGGTTCGGCCTTGGTAGTTCTGTCGGGAGAGGACTCTCCATGTAAACGAGAGGTCCCGGGTTCGGCCTTCTTATTTTTGCTTGGGAGAGTACTTTCCATTTAAACGAGAGGTCTCGGGTTCGGCCTTGTTAGTTCTGTCGGGAGAGTACTCTCCATGTAAACGAGAAGTTCCAGGTTCGGCCTTGTTAGTTCTTCCGGGAGAGTACTCTCCATATAAACGAGAGGTCCTGGGTTCGGTCTCGTTAGCTCTGTCGGGAGAGTACTCACCACGAAAACGAGATATCCTGGGTTCGGCCTCGTTAGCTCAGTCGGGAGAGTACTCTCCATTTAAACGAGAGGTCCGGGGTTCGGTCTCGTTAACTCTGTCGGGAGAGTACTCTCCATGTAATTGAGATATTCCGGGTTCGGAGCTGGTAAGCTGTTAAATTCTTAACGCACGCGGCGGGGATGACGCCATCACGCACGCGCTCAATTGTTGAAGGCACTGGAATGTTGTTTTTCCGTTTGTCTTTGTATACTCAAATTTAGCGGGAATATTGCATTTTTTAACCAAAGGGACGCAACTGGAATCAAGTATGCAACGCATTGAAGCAAAAGTAGGCTGTCTCGAAAAAATGTTTTTATATAATGTAGCTTTGAATGTTTTTAAGCATTCTCGTAAATAGTTTTAAAATTTGTTGCTTGGATATATGAATTAAAGGGGCAGTTCCACAGTCCGGGGTTGGACAAACTTGTCTCTAAAATGGAATATTATTAAAAGTAGGCACAGGCTAATACAGGACGGCACTTTTCGCCTACAGTTAATTTATGTTTAGTAGGCACAGGCTAATACAGGACGGCACTTTTCGCCTACGCTGGATTTATGTTTAGAGGACACTTCATTGAAACAGACAAAAAACACATAAAAGAGGAAAGTATCGTTCCGAATCTGCCTGTGCGGACTGCACAGGCTGAATTGGGACGACACTTCACGCATGCATCAAACCAGATTTTCCTACGACACGCCTCATTTAATTTAAAGTAATTTATTGAAAGTAATCATTTGGATATTCTTACACATTTTTTTATAAATATATTACATAAATGCTTTGGCTAAAATGAAACAATATTACGAAAAATATCATATAAATATTGACTTCCATGATAGTGACAGTGCGTATTGTCAGACAAGCCGAGGCAACACTGTCGACTGAGGCTTCATCCGAGGTCGAAAGTGTTTGTCGAGGGTTGACGAGACGCACTGTCATTCAAGGAAGTCAATATTAATTGTATTATACCGAACAATCCCGTATCATATACGTACCGGGCGACATTGCCGGGCGACATATCAGATTGTTGCCCGCAGCAGTTCATATGCATTATATAGAGAAATAATCAAGTGAACAATTATTTGATTTTTATTTCTTTTTTTACAGGTAACAGCTTCGCACTCGACATTTAATCCCTGCGTGACTAAACTTCCGGCCGTGTGTTATTCGACAACAAACTAACACGTAAAAGTAGTATTCACTGAAATTAAAGCAGTCTCCAGGCGGTCTCCAGACGGCCTGTTTTCATGCAGGCGGTGTTTAAGCTGGAAGGTTCATAGCGGGATGTTTCTATGCAGGCGGGTTCCAGGCAGGTTGTTTACAGGAGGGAGGGTTACATACAGGCAGTGTCCAGTCAGACGGGTTCCAGACAGGCGGGTTCTAGGGTTCTATGCTGGAGCGTGGTCTCCTTGTTCATGGGTTTCGGGCAAGCGAGTAGCAGGCAGGCGAGTTACAGTCACGCGTCTTACAGTTATGCGGGTTTTAAGCGGTATCCATGCGTGCGGGTGCCAGGCAGGTGGGCTTACAGGCGGTCTCCTGGCAGGCGGGTTACAGGCGGGTGGGTTTTAGGCGGTATCCAGGCAGGCGGGTTACAGGCAATCTACCGGCAGGTGGGTTACAGGCGGATGTGTTTCAGGCGGTCTCCACTCAGGCGGGTTCTGGCAGTAGGCGGGTTTGAGGCGTTCTACAGGCGTTCGGGTTCCAGGCAGGCGGGCAGGGTCCAAGCAGGCGTGCGAGTTCCAGGCATGCGAGTGGTTTCCAGACAAGCAGCGATCACCAGGTGGGAGGGCAGTGAACTTTTGATTGAGCGAAAGTGTGAGTGAGTCAATAGTCAGTCAGAATGTCAGTCAGTCACTTAGACGCAGAATTTCTATTATACGTATCCGCAACTTAAGTTGTGGTTGTCAGCAGAGTTCGGATTGAAGTCTATCTGACGATATCACACAGTGTTCCGTAAAGGATATCGTGATTTCGCGCTGTCGTCCTAAGGGCGAAATCGCGATAACACGGTGTTCTGATGCGAAAACAAGATGAAAACATATCGCGTTTTCGCTATATTTACATCTTGTTTTCGTCTTTCCGCCCTCGATCTTCTATCGTATTTTCGCCTTCACGGTCAGTAGGGCGAAAACCCAAACGCAGTCTTGTATTGTCTCTTTTCGCCCTACGTAATTCGAAGGCAAAGACGCGAAAACACGATATTTTTATATCGCACTATCGTCTTCCGGTTGCTATAAAACTAAAGCGCGAAGGAGCAAACATTTTAACATAGTAAAGGAGTGTTCCAGACAGGCGGGTTCATTCAGACTGGTTTCTGTCATGCAGGTTCCAGGCGGGTGGGTTAATTCAGACGGGTCCCTGGTAGGCAGGTTCCAGGCAGGCGGGTTTGAGACAGGCGGGTTCTATGCAGGCAGACAGGAGGGTTCCAGACAGACGGTTCCAGACAGGCGTGTTCCAGACAGACGGGTTCTATGCAGGCAGGCAGGGGGTTCCAGACAGGAGGGTTACATGAAGGCGGGTTCCCGACAGACGGGTTCTATGTAAGCAGGCAAACGAGTCCCTGTCAGGTGGTCATGTTTATGGCTTTTCATGCAGGCGGGTGCACCAGGTGAGCTGACAGTCAGCAACTAAGCGAGTCAGTGGGTGACTGAATGAAAAAGTGAGTAAAAGAAATTGCGCACCAAGTCCAGGACTCTAACCCGGGATCTCTCTTACGACAAATATATTCAATATGCGCATCGAATAACATACACTGATGTCAGTATTAGGGGTAGTTTTCTATGTAATTTTGTTTTATTCTTGTATACGTTATTTATATTACCGACAAGTTTTATGACATGTACACATGACAGAACATTATAAGTTTTTGAGTGGCTATTATTAACTCCACATGTTCTGGCTTCTCATAGTCAAACTACGTGTAACTTGATTTCATAAAATTTTAATATACAAATAAGATATACAGTTTATGTTCGCAACTTGAAGGAACCCAACATCACTCAGACATGTGTAATTTATATAACGTGTCAGTACTGGTTCTGCCCATAGTTCGGACTGAGGTCTACATGAATGTGACGTTGACGGTGTTATTTGCCATACTGTTAAGCACTGATTCCACCCATACTTCGGACTGAGCTCAGATTACATATAACATAACAGTATTTTGTCTTCCTCGACATCCAATCGTGTTCTAATAGTTAAACGGAAACGTGGTATTGTAGTCCTGATTGACAACACTTTATAAACACGGGTAATAACCTTAATGCATGTGCTTTTAACATATTTGAATCTATCCTTTCACATAGAATGTGTTTATTTTAATCACAAATTGTTGGTTTTGCCCAAAATACAGTTTTAAAGGAAGCATGTGTCTTATCTCTCTCCTAAAAAAGTTTTCAATCCATTTATGGTACAAGTTTGTATAATTCAACACCACTGCAGCTTAGAGAGTATTTATCGGCACCAACAATTAGAAATATTCACGTGTTGTTGTTAAATATAATAATGTGTTAAACTCAGAAGATTATTCACGCATGTGCATGTACTATAAAGTGATATGAATTTTAGGTTGTATTAGTTTAGCATTGTTAAAGGTTAATCATAATCCACATAATCTTAATCATTATCATCATCATCATCATCATCATCATCATCGTCACCATTATCATCAACAACAATGTCAAAACAAATAAAATAACAAAATCAATACACAGTTGCAATCACTTCATATACAGTTTATTTTTATTTTTATTATCATAAACACCAAAAACAATGAGGATATCCCGTTAAAAACAACTAAGAAACGCATAACACCAACACTAGTACTACCTGTACGCATAATTAGTTTTATATCAAAATAAGATAAGCAACGATTTTATCATCATCAACAACAATGTCACGTACAGACCAGGAATAGGTGTCACATATCCGTTCATATATTCGAAATCGTTTTACTTCAACATGCTCCAGTGCACAAAGTTCATGTTGGATTAACAGGTATTCTTCCATTGGGATTTTGTCATGAGTACTATGAGCACAACCGAATTCCAGTCTACACTCAACGGGTTGCATACATGTCTTCAGTGTGTTCACCAGGTCGCGTAGTTGAGATGGAGACAATTTATAACAGTAGAAATTCAAATACTTCAATGACTGAGGTAGCGTTTCCAGCTGTCTGAGCGCTGATAGTAACCACACATGATTCCGACCAGGGCTGTCAAATACTAAGCGTTTCCAGCTGTGCAAGCGTTGGTAGTGACTGCGATAACGACGAGTCATGATTCAAGTAATCACACTTAACACTCAGACTCTTGATATTCAGACCGTGCAGAGCCTTCCACAGACCAGGGCTGTCAAAAGGCACTGTAATACTAAGCGTTTCCAGCTGTGTGAGCGTTGTTAGTGACTGCGATAACGACGAGTCATGATTCAAGTAATCACACTTAACACTCAGACTCTTGATATTCAGACCGTGCAGAGCCTTCCACAGACCAGGGCTGTCAAAAAGCACTGTAATACTAAGCGTTTCCAGCTGTGTGAGCGATGATAGCGACTGCGACAACGACGATTCATGTTCCACTTTCAAACCTCCGAACTCAACTTTCAGACACAGACTCTTAATATTCAGACCGTGCAGAGCCTTCCACAGACCAGGGTTGTCATTCACTTTAATACTAAGCGTTTCCAGCTGTGTGAGCGTTGTTAGTGACTGCGATAACGACGAGTCATGATTCAAGTGATAACACGCAACACTCAGACTCTTAATATTCAGACCGTGCAGAGCCTTCCACAGACCAGGGCTGTCACCATCCACTGTAATACTAAGTGTTTCCAGCTGTGTGAGCGTTGGTAGTGACTGCGATAACGACGAGTCATGTTTCAAGTCAGCACACTTAACACTCAGACTCTTAATATTCAGACCGTGCAGAGCCTTCCACAGACCAGGGCTGTCAAAAGGCACTGTAATACTAAGCGTTTCCAGCTGTGTGAGCGTTTTTAGTGACTGCGATAACGACGAGTAACGATTCATGTCAGCACACTTAACACTCAGACTCTTAATATTCAGACCGCGCAGAGCCTTCCACAGACCAGGACTGTCATCATCCACTGTAATGCTAAGCGTTTCCAGCTGTGTGAGCGTTGTTAGTGACTGCGATAACGACGAGTAACGATTCATGTCAGCACACTTAACACTCAGACTCTTGATATTCAGACCGTGCAGAGCATCCCACGTACCAGAGCTTTCAAATATCACTTCAATACTAAGCGTTTCCAGCTGTGCAAGCGTTGGTAGTGACTGCGAGAACGAGTCATGATTCAGGTAAGCACACTTAACACTCAGACTCTTAATATTCAGACCGTGCAGAGCCTTCCACAGACCAGGGCTGTCACCATCCACTGTAATACTAAGCGTTTCCAGCTGTGTGAGCGTTGTTAGTGACTGCGATAACGACGAGTCATGTTTCAAGTCAGCACACTTAACACTCAGACTCTTAATATTCAGACCGTGCAGAGCCTTCCACAGACCAGGGCTGTTATAACTCACTGTAATACTAAGCGTTTCCAGCTGTGTGAGCGTTGTTAGTGACTGCGATAACGACGAGTCATGATTCAAGTAAGCACACGCAACACTCAGACTCTTAATATTCAGACCGTGCAGAGCCTTCCACAGACCAGGGCTGTCACCATCCACTGTAATACTAAGCGTTTCCAGCTGTGTGAGCGTTGTTAGTGACTGCGATAACGAGTCATGATTCAAGTAAGCACACTTAACACTCAGACTCTTAATATTCAGACCGTGCAGAGCCTTCCACAGACCAGGGCTGTCAGCATCCACTGTAATACTAAGCGTTTCCAGCTGTGTGAGCGATGATAGCGACTTCGACGACGACGATACATATTCAATGTCCAAACAACAACTACTCAAACACAGACTCTTAATATTCAGGCCGTGCAGTGCCTCCCACAGACCAGGACTCTCGTTAATAATATTGCGCACTTTAAATGTATTGTAACATTCCTTGGTAATGTCTGCGCTTGTTGTAGTATTTGATCTGCTGGCTACGTCCTCTACACACGATGTTATATCACAGGTCTCAATCTTACAATACACATCATGTCCGAGTGTCAATAGTGTGTTGAACAGGCTGCGTAGCCAGGTAGAGGAACATGTGACACCTTCCAACTCAATGCATTCTATGGAGGGCAGTACTGGAGGAGAGTCTGCACACTGTGCTGGATCTGCACAGTTTAGTAGGAACGCGACCGGAATATCCGATGTGGTCGAACTGGAAAAATCTGTAAATGTAAATGTTTCAATTTATTTTGTCATATTATCTTAACATTTTCAATTCATTACGGTTATGAAAATATTAAATAAGGTAACATTTACATAAATATGTTGATATAAATTGAGCTGTTAACATGTTTGCACATAACTCACATGTCAAATCTGCAACATATTACTTGATGTTTCATATCAGTTTGACAATGATTTGAATTATACCTCAAGATCTATGGAGAATAACATAAATTCTATGATCTTATTATATATATACCAGATGATGTTTAGAAAAATACAACTGTTATTTTATTCATGCTAAACAGATACTGAATAATACACAAAACCACATAGTAACTAGTAATGCTTATTATCTTTACTTTTTTTTCAAAACAAAAATCAACAACAATTTCATTAAACAGTTTTACCGTTAATATTAAACAAGAAGTATGTCTAAATAAGATACGTGTTCACTGTTTTTGAACTCTGAATTTTAATGAAATATGCTAGACCTATATTTAAAACAGATGCATTTGTAAAATGTTGGTAGGTAATAAATGGACAGTCACATTTCTGAGTACATCTATGTTCCATATGCCTTTAATATTATTTTCGATAGGTTTTTAATGAAAAAGTTAAGTTTCTCTCTAAAACAGTGAATTTATCGCTAGGCTGTATTTATAGTTAGCTCTTTAAAAAGAGTAAATATAAAGATATTATAAAGCAATAAACTGATCTGACGGTCCCTGGTGTGTGATCAGTGACTGATTCCTGACTAACGTAATTAACTTATATTCTGATCAACGCCCGTACGTATGTTTTTGCAAAATACAGATGCGTACAAATTACATTGTTTTACATTTTATTTGAGGCATTTTTACTGGGTAAAATATCAAAAACGTTTTTGATTCTAATCATATAACGCATTTATGCTAGGCACATAATGTAAATGTAAAATTCATTAAATTGTCTACGTCCAGTTCGTTCTGCATAGTATATGCAAAGACAAACTTAATGTACATGTATAGTTTGAATAGACTCCTTTTGAAACCTGGTAGAAACGGGTGCACGAAATAGCATTTATGTGCGAATTGTACTTATGGAATGTTGCCTATTAGATGCGATATTAACGGGCGTTTACCCGAAGTGCATATTATTTCAAACGCTACATGCTTTTAATGGACTTTAAATGCGCTCGGCTATTGTCAAATGCTTTCCGGCTCTAAATATTGTTGCGTGCTTGACGCTAAACTACACAAAAAAGATTGAGTTTCATTTTCAAAGCCTTTCCTCGTAAACGAGAAAGTAATGTCTAAGTTTCAGGGTGGCCACTGATATTCCGAAGAATAATTCTATGATCAGTTTGCCCTGATTTTCCCTGATTTTCCTTGACCTGAAGTGATTTACCCCTGCATGTTTTAATTACTGGTACAATTAGTGCAAAGTGGTGATATTATTGTATATAAATATATGACCATTATTATCCATTGTAATCATTTTACTGTAGTTAAGTTCATATTTTAAACACAAATATGATAATGTTATTGTTGTATTGTCGAATTATTTAATAAATTCAAGATTTAACTATTTAACCTTGGATCTGTTATAACACTTTAGGTCTAATTCCTAAAAGTGTTCATGATCTTTGCAAAATTTAAAATTCCCAGTGTTTTTCCTGCAGGATATTTCCACACTTTTTTTCTAGTGTCGTTGGCCACTCCGAGTTACTTTAATGTTTCAAATGCTTTTTAGAGTCCTGCAAATGAAATTAAATGCCTTAAATGTACGTTATCAATAACACTTCATTGTGTAAGTGATATAAACGTTACAGGATGCATAGAACACCAGTTTAACAGCGTTTAACGGATGCATTATAATATTAAATCAATTGGGAGCACTGCCCTACCTTTATTTTTCAATTTGATAAAGTCAATTCGCAAGGTCAAAATTTGGTAAGATAGCTACGCCGATATATTTTCGCTGATAGGATAACAACGAACTGTTTAAATTTCTTACTGATGCATGGGCTATTTCCACTACGAATACACACATTCCACACACAATTACGATCATTAATATATCATATATTAATAAATATAAAATAATGTATCGTGATCCAATTCATCGGAAAACGCATGCCAACATTTTGTTTTGAGACGCCATTTTTGAGTTTTGTACTAAACTTGATATTTGCAAGGTTGCGTACATATTGATTAAAGAGCGTTTACTTGTTGGTATAAATGTAAGTAAATAATCATACATTTATATTGCATAGTGAATTTAAGAGCGATTATTTGGGAAGCATTACAATAATCACATATCGACTTTGTATTTTTTTGCACTGATGACACCATAAAAATAGCCAAGTGGGCGCTTATGTAAATATTAGGAATGGGACCGAACACTTGAATTCAAAATGTCACCAACACAAACAGTGGAATCCTGTTTGGCTATCAAAAACCTCACTTTAGGTGGCAACAAAATCATTTTTGAAACTAGAAATCGAGGGTTGAGCGCGAAACTATTGTATCTGATATAGAAATGTTAAGCAGATACAATAGTTTCAGCCCTCGAAATGTGTTCACAGACACGGATGCCCCCACTTATGTAGCCCGTTCTACATAACACCGTTTGTCTATATGCAAATTCAAATTATATTGCAAAAGGAGAAGTGTCATGTTATACTGTACTTTCTGCCAATGTATTATATTATTATGTGAAAGAATTCGAGGTATATCAAATTTCCAATCAATAACTTTAGTCATCACAAAAACAAATCAATAAAGTGTAGTGTCAGGAACCAGGCTTTATTATTACATGATCGGATATATAAATGATATATCGTCATTTTTAACTATTCCATTATGGATATGACTGTTCCCGATAAACATGAACTGTTACCGGGTGACAGTTTGGACTGTTTCCCGCACGCGACGATGTTTCCTAACAAACTAGTTTGAGCTGAAACCTCTAAAACTCGGCAATTGTCCGTCACTTTTCGGGACCGGCGGAAAAAAACGAAGTTTCCAATACAGTGCACAGTTACGACGATCTACGGAAATTAACGAGTATGTTCCTACCTCAGTCTCTCTATTCCTTTTCGGTCTTGATATATATTCTTTTTACCAATTATTTCTTTTTCGCCAAGTATTTACAGGCTCATGTAATGAATAGAAAATACAAGGTTAGTGTTGAATAAAGATAAGTTTTTTTTAGCGAGAACTTAGATTTAGAAAACCTAAACCACGAGCCTTGGCGAATAAGACATAAAAAAATGACGTCATGAAAATCAACAATATGACGTTATTATATTGCGCGTGTTTGATTATTTCACAGGGTTTAAAAATGTTTCTTTATTTATTCGGATATGTTTTCCATTTTTAACAGTATTTCAGTAATATCACGGCGGTCAGTTAACCTACTTACACTTTTCATGGCCAAGCTCAGCCGATCTAAGCGGTTTACCAGTACTAAATGCACATACTTATGCCAGTAACTGACAACTGACCTACTTCAAACAGTGGTAGAGGGAGAATAGCGGTAGAAATAATTTCATGACCTATTCCCACACAAGTTATGCGCCAAGCTGGGATTCAAACTCACGATCCCCGAATTAACAGTCCAGCACTCTACCAACTGAGCTAGCCGGGCTACGTTTATCCCGAGCGTTGTTATTTCATCAATGCCGGCGTGAGAATGGGATAAAAATAAATTATATCCTGCCAATTTTTTGTTTTAAAGTACTAAGCTGCAAATGGTCCAAGTAGACTATTTTGATAAAAATACATAATTACATAATTGACATTTTAAATTAGATCTAGATCTAATAATCCACAAACAAATTGAAAAAAAACAAACATCAGGTAATAAAACAGTTATCACATGGGTTTTGGGGGAACAGTAAAAACTGTTGGCCCTCGGTGTCGGGATGACAGTTTGAACTGTTTCCCTTGGCCTAGCGGTCTCAAACATAGTTCAAACAGTCATCCCTCCACCTTGGTCCAACAGTTTTGATAGTCCCCGAAACACCCATGTAATAACTGTATACTGCAGAGCACTACGATTGACTATCGAACTCTGCCTTGCCGCCGAAAACCCGCTTGTGACGGTGTTGTGGATCTGATCGTAAGGTGTCTGTGACTTGTCAAGCTATTAGCTCCACAGGAACTTTTCTCTGCGATATTCTCATTTTCCAAAGAATTGACTTTGTCCTTTTGGAAAAATACGAATCGGCACTCATTTTAGCACAATGCTGAGCATAATAGACGCTATATTGCAAAAGCGCTTAGTGTGCACAATACCAACTGATCCGAAACTATATGCATAAATTCACCCCTATTTATAGTCTAACATTATAACCATGACTTCACCTAACAGAAAACTATACCATTCAATTATGTAATCTTACTTTTTAATTAAGTGAACAAAAGCAAAACTTCTTAACTACTAACTAATCATAAGAACTATAATTTTAAGTCATTAATGTATGACAATGTTGTAACTTCACCAAACAAACACAACTACTAAATCCGACTTCCGGGCACTAGTGAAATTCGTACTTCAAGCTATAAATAGAGCAAGCACATTTTCTCCTGACATGTAGTAATTAAACTTTTGGCCAAAATTCCTGATTTATGGTTATTGTAGGCATAACTAACTCTTGCTATCATTCTGTGATCAATAAACTGCCTTTTATTATTTTTAAATTATGCTTTGCACATTCATCAATAGGGAAGTAATTCACTAACTTCACAAGCTGGGTTCTTACACGCGAAAAACTATCTGGTGATGGTGATCATGTCTGAGGTTCTTGCACCCGACACCCCCCCACCCATAATGCTTATCACTTTAGCCAAGTTATTTGAAAATCCTTCCATTCTGGACCAAATTATGCTCTGGACAGGTTATATGGCGTAAAATCTTAACCGTTAAGTTTGACCTTGACTATGGAACAAGATAACTGGATGTTCCATGAGACCAACTGTCTCATTATGCTGAACATTTATGCCAAATTTAAAAATCCTCTAATACTGGATTAAGGAAAATAATCCGAACATGCGTACATGTGTACACACGTGTAAACGTACACAAGTATATACGTATATAAGAACGTATCCACGGTCAATGTAAACATTTATGCCCCCCACCATTGGTGAGTGGGTGAGTTTCAAGGTATGTACCTAGATAAAAAGTTAACACTCATACACCACTTCAAATATTTGGCAGAAAGGTGCAAGAGGGACTTAAATTTAATGAGGATGTTGAAAGACACAGCAATTTTGTTAATTATTTAAACATTTATTTATACCACTGAACAGATTTCACTGTACAATGCTCTAGTTATTATTTTTTTTAGCAATATTTCCAATTATTTATTTTCTTTCCGTGTTTTTTGCACATTATAATCCAATATACATAAGGAATTTGTGATATTTAACCTAATGACAGGGAGTTAACTCCTGCCTGACAAAATTCTTTATCCATCTTTCAATCATCATCATCCCAGCATGGGAGACAACTCTTCACAAACCAACCTGTATTTTATGCAGTACACTGTGCTAAAAAAAAGTATTGCTCAGTAGAACATTCAGAGTGTTAAACTCAGCAAGTGTTTATATTGTGCATCAGAGCAACAGATAAGGATTCTGTCAGAATTATATATTTCCCCATCAAATTTTAAATAATTGGGTACTAAACAAAATAATTCAGTACTTTAAATTATGTTACTCTATTAGAATAAAAAAAATGACTATTAGACGACGATGATCTCCAAATTGTGTACAACAACCATAACACGCAAATCTGTCAAGTTAAGCCAATTAATGGGACACTTAAACAAGACGGCCCTGAGGGCCTTAGGACGCTCACTTGATACATTGTAACCCAATTGGAATTTGCATTCCCGAGGCGAGGCTTATTTTTATCCCAGGGGCATAATATGAAAATCTTGAACATACATCTAAGCCTTTCGGTTTCATGTAAAGATTCTAAAGTAACTTTGCTATTGAAGTCTACATAAAGCATGTGACCCCTCAGGGTGCCACCAGATTTTACCTCAGGGGCATAATTTGAACAATATTTGGAGAGGACCACTATGCAATGTTACGTGCCAATATAGGAAAGCTGTGGGCCTTGCCATTTCAGAGGAGAAGAATTTTAAAGTCATTTTGCTACTTAAGTCTATATAAACCACGTGATCTCCAGGGCGTGACCAGATTTGATAACAGGGGCATGATTTGAACAATATTTGTAGAGGACCACTATACGGATGTTATATACCAAACATGAAACCTCTAGGCCTTGCGGTTTCAGAGGAGAAGAATTTTAAAGTCATTTTGCTATTTAAGTCTGCATAAACCATGTGACCCTCTGGGGTGTGGTCATTTTTGACACATGGGGCATAATTTGAACACACTTTGTAGAAGACCAATTGAGGAAATTACATACGAAATATGAAACCTCTGGGCCTTGCCGTTTCAGAGCTGAAGATTGTTAAAGACAATTTGCTATTAAAGATGATATAAACCATGTGACCCCCGGGGCGTGACCAGTTTTGACCCCAGGGGCATAATTTGAACAATCTTTGTAGAGGACAAATTAAAGATGTTGCATACTAAATACGAAACCTCTGGGCCTTGCGGTTCCTGAGCAGAAGATTTCTAAAGTCATTTTGCTATATATTCTATATAAACCATGTGACCCCCGGGGCGTAGCCCGTTTTGGCCCCAGGGAAATGATTACAACAAAATTGGTAAAGGACCACTAAAGGATGTTACATACCAAATATGAAACCTCCGGGCCTTGCAGTGTCCGAGGAGAAGATTTGTAAAGCCATTTTGCTATATATTCTTTATAAACCCTGTAATCCTCCGGGGTGGCCAGTTGTGACTCGGGGGCATAATTTGAACAATCTTTGTACAGGATTACTATAGAATGTTACATACAAAATATGAAATATTTAGGCCTTGTGGTTTCAGAGAAGACGATTGTTAAAGTCATTTTGCTATATATTCTATAAACCATGTGACCCCCGGCCGTGGCCCGTTTTGACCCCAGGGGCATAGTTTGAACAATCTTTGTAGAGGACCACTAAAGGATGTTACGTACCAAATATATAACCTCTGGGCCCTGCAGATTCAGAGCAGATTTTTTAACTTAACACTTTGTATAACTATTTTTAGCTCTAGTGACCTACATATGCTACGGACCGTAAAGATTTGAATAACTTTGAAAGAGGGTCACCCAATGATCATTGCTTTTAATTTTGGTGAAAATCTGCCAAATGGTTTAGGAGAAATGTTGTTTAAATTAAAAGTTGACGACGCACGCACGACGGACAACGGGAGATCACAAATGCTCACCATAAGCACTTTGGGCTCAGGTGAGCTAAAAATACGAAAATCCGTCAAAAAGTCTCTTTAATAGAAAATCTCAAATAATTTCGCTTATTACAATGCACAAACTGTATCTTCGAATTGAGGATATATCAAATTTGGGTTACACTAGGATAATTCTGGGTCAAATGCAGAAACAACATCTTTAATAATGTTATGGACTCGACAATGGTAATCGACGATGACGATGATTGCGAGGCAAAACAAATCGGGAACCCTTGTTTTTGTACAATTTCAATTCGTTGTGTCGGCCTTAGTGCAACGTTTTTCCCTAAATAATCACAAACATGACCAAAACATTCCGAAATTAAATACAAACAAAGAAACCGAGAGTTATATAATGGTGTCACAAAACACTGAGTATACGGAGATGCACGATTAATCTCAATTGGACAGTTGGGGTTTACATTGAAAAGAACATCAAATCAAACTGTATCCTACTTTATAGGGTCTGTTCTTTCGTAACATAACAATTTCGTAACATTTCATTTTCGGCTGTTTCGTACACATATATCGGTCATTTCGTACCCATGTCAGTCAATCACTTTAACCATCGAGTTTGCCGTCTTTTTTGGCGTACTGAGTATTTTAATTGAGTTGTGTTACTCATCAGACACAAAATTAATTGCATAAAAGAGGTTTCAAAATTGCGTATTTACGCAAATACGCGCCTTATCTGTAGCTCTTAGTGCATTACTGGTTCTGTCAATAATCAATAGCACTGTACTTTCAAGTGACAATTTACGTCTTTCTGCCTGTGATATTATAATTGTATTAATTAATTTAATTTGTATTAGCCTCGTTATTGGGCTTCGGACAGCAAAATTGGCCTACGGCCTGAGGCCAATACGGCTGACAAAAGCCAAATAACAAGACCAATATGAATTGAACTTATTTATGAAAATTGTATTAATTGACTTCATAATATTGTGCAGCATCCTTCAGTTTTAATAGTGCAAACATCAAAATTATCAAACTATATGGTATAAATTGGTCATTCTTTACATAATATTTGCTTATGGTTACAATACACTAAATACATAAGTCATGTAGGGCTGTACTCTCTAAACAAATCAACAAGTTTTACTCGAAGACATGTTTTTAGGTTTAGACACTTGCTTGATATTCTTTTTGGAGGTGTTGGTAGGGTAAGCATTGGTATGAACACATACATTACTGATATGTTTTAAGATTGGAGACTACAGTATGACTCTTGCACTGAGGAGGGTTACATTCAACTAGAAAGTAGCCGCTAAAAAGATGGTGATAAAACAGTCCACTTCGCTAAGTGTCGAGTTCTTTCTTACATAATACTTGACATACCATTTTCATTGCTTAAATCAGTTCAGCTTAGAATGCTCTTTAAGAAAAGATACGGCTATAAGGGCCCCTATGTGCAAAATGTTGCATATATTTTTGGTTAGTTATCGCTTTTACATTAAATTACATAAGGATTCGAATTAGTATATTGTAACCTAAACACAATTCATGGAGCAGCACATGTTACTCTGTGGTTTTATTGGCTGTAATAAGTTTAATTGAAAACATTTTACAGCGAAAACAGCCTTTTCACGTAAGAAAAAAGAAAACAAGAGGGCCATGATGGCCCTAGGTCGCTCACCTGAGTTTCAGGCATAATGGCTAATTACAAAGTGTAAAAATAGCACTAAACGCCTTAACTAAGTATAAATATCTGGGCAATGCAATTTCAGATATTTTATTAGTCTATATTAACAATGTGACCCACAGGGCGTGGCCACCTTGTACCCTAGGTCATAATTTGAACAATATTTGTAGTGGACCACTTTTCAATGTTACATTGCCAATATCATTACACGGGGCCTTGCGGAATCCGAGGAGATTTCTTAAGACATTTTGCTTTAAATGTATATAAACCATGTGACCCCCAGGGGATGGCCAATTTCAACCCCAGGGACATCATTTGAACAATCTGTGTAGATGACCACTCCACAAGGGTTTACGCAAAATATAAAACCTCTGGGCGTCACGGTTTCAACAAGATTTTTAAGGCCCACTTGCCATATAAGTCTATATAAATCATGTGACGCCCCGGGTCATGGCCACTTTTTACCCCAGGGGCATAATTTGAATTTTTTTTGTAGAGGACCACAATACAATGTTACATATTCCATACGAAAAAACTGCAATTTCAGGAAATTTAAAGTCATTTGGCTATCTAAGTCTATATAAACAATGTGACCCCCAGGGAAGTGCCAGTTTTTACCAATGGGACATCATTTGAACAATCTTTGCAGAGGACCACTATAAAATTTCACATACCACATATGAAACCTCTAGGCCTTGCAGTTTCAGAGGAGAAGATTTTTAAAGTCATCTTTCTATTTAAGTCAATATCAACCATGTGAGCCCTGGGGTGTGGCCAGTTTTGACCCCAGGGGCATCATTTGAGCAGTCTGTTTAGACGATCACTTTACAATGTTAATTACCAAATATGAAACATTCGGGGCCTTGCAATTTCAGAGAATATTTTTAAAGCCATTTTGCTATTTAAGTCTATATAAATCCGGTGACCCCTAGGATGTGCCCAGTTTTGACCTCACGGGCATCATTTGAGCAATCTTTATACAATGTTTCCAACCAAATATGAAACCTCTGGGCCTTGTGGTTTCAGAGGAGAAGTTTTTTAAAGTCATTTTACTATTTACATTTTTATTAACCATGTGATCCCTGGGGTGTGGACAGTTTTGACCCCAGTGGCATCATTTGAACAATCTTTGTGAAGGACTAGTATACAATGTTATATACCAAATATGAAACCTCTGGGCCTTGCGGTTTCAGAAGAGAAGATCTTAAAGTTCATTTTGCTTTATAAGTCTATATAGACCATGTGACCCCTGGGGCGTGGCAAGTTTTGACCCTAGGGGTATCATTTGAACAATCTTAGTAGAGGACTACTACAGGATGTCACATATCAAATATGAAAGGCCTGTCCAATATCTGGTACTAAAAAGATGTTCTTCTTAGAAGAGGTCCTTGGGTGGAGGCTGCCAAAAAAGCATTAAGAGCTTTGTTGGAGAGACGTGAACTGTGTGTCGTTTTTGTGTGTGCTGCACGCATTTAATTAAACTGTACAAATGACAGGTTTAAAGTAGATGACTAGACTTTAGGCTCTATGCTACATGTTTCTCTACATGATGGTGAAACAGACTGCAGTGTCAGAGCCACAGACTCGATTGCTGATTAATTTTGTCTTACAAAAAATGGTGCAGTTCCACCGAAGTTAGACTACTTATAAATCTAATGCTCTCATTTCATATTTGGCATTTCATTATTAAATTAGAACTTTACACTTCGCCTGTAAACAAATCCAATGTAATAGATCATAAGAGAAAATATATTATATAAGACGGTCTTATATACTAAGACTGATTGACTACCTTTCTTACACATTGCCTAAACATTACATCCAGCTGATTTACTTTCACAACAATATGATTGACCATGCTGGTGGGTAACATTTTTTATGCATTTCCATGGTCATCTCCAAAAATTCTCTAAAGGACCCTCACAACAATTTGTAACTTGCTAACTGGTTTTATAAGATCTAAAAATAGCACACTGTATACACCTGGCTGAAATGTTGTCTGCTGTGTTCATTTTTCAGTGTTGGAGGCTTATTGAAATTATAGTGCTGCAGTATAAACAATGTGACCCCGAGGATGTAGTCAGTTATGACCCCAGGAGAATAATTTGAACAATCTTTGTAGAGGACCACTACACAATGTTGCTTACCAAATACAAAACCTTTGGGCCTTGCGGATGTAGAGGAGAATATTTAAAAGTCATTTTGCTATTAAAGTATATATAAACCATGTCATCCCCGGGGTGTGGCAATTTTGACCCCAGGGGCATCATTTCAACACTCTTTATAGAGGACCACTATGCTATGCTACATACCAAATATAATGTTATATACCAAATATGAAACTTCTGGGCCTTGCGCTTTCAGAGCATAAGATTTTTAGAGTCATTTTGCTATTAAAGTCTATATAAACCATCTGACCTCTGGGGTTTGGCCAGTTTTTACCCCAGCGGCATCATTCAAACAGTCTTTGCAGAGGACCGCTATACAATGTTAAATGCCAAATATGAAACCTCGACGCCTTGTTTTTTCAGAGGAGAAGATTTTTATAGTCATTTTGCTATATAAGTCTATATAAACCATGTGACCCCTGGGGCGTGGCCTCTTTTGACCCCAAGGGAATCATTTGAACAATCTTACTAGAGGACCACTAGAGGATGTCACACATCAAATATGAAAGACACGAGCCTTGCGGTTTCATACGAGAAGATCTTTAAAGTTTTCACTTTTTAAATCTAAGTTTAGCTCTGGTGACCTACATATGCAGCGGACCGGAAATATTTGAACAACTTAGAAAAAAGTCAACCCAAGGATCATTTCTGTGAAGTTTGGTGAAAATCTGCCAAGCGGTTAGGAGGAAATGTTTTTTGAATGAAAAGTTTACGACGCACGCACACACGCACGCAAACACTCACGACGGACAACGGGCGATCACAAAAGCTCACCATGAGCTCACCAAGTACGTAAACCAGTCTTGTGAATTTTGCAGCACACTAAATCATGCTAAAACCAAAAATGAACACGTTTTATAAAATATTTATCTTTATTGCAGTAAAGTATGTAAACATATGCTAGGATTTGGACTGATTTCTATGAATTAAGTACACAATATGACACAGGCATCCCATATAATAAAAACACTGAAAATGCAAGCCAGATTTCTTATCAAGCATCATTCTCAAATGCGTGTTCAAGCATTTCTACTTTGTGGATAGGTCTGAAATTTTGCATGCGCATTAAAAATATGCTAATAATGATGTCGATTTTTCTTTTCGCGATATCAAAACTTTAAGTTGTCTTCTAGGTCACAATACACTAAAAACATAAGTCATGTAGGGCTGTATTCTCTAAACAAATCAACAAGTTTAACACGAAGACACGTTTGTAGGTTTAGACACTTGCTTTGATATGCTTTTTGAGGTATTGGTAGGGTGAGCATTGGTATGCACAAATAAATCACTGATATGTTTTAAGATTGGAGACTACTGCATGACACTCGGCTGAGGTAGGTTCCATTCAACTAGACAGTAGCCGCTAATAGGATGGTGATAAAACAGTAAACTTTGTTTAGTATTGGCCGAATCTTGTTTTGGTCGCGTTTCTCCATATTGGTCATGTTTCTTCCGTATTGGCCAGGTTTTGAAAATTATTGGCCAGGTTTACATTGCATCAAGTGAACAAACTGACCAGATTCTCACTTAATCTGATAAAGTTAAGTAATACCAGGCAATATAAATCTTACTTCTGAATTATTTACACTGTTTTCTCTTATTTTGTGCACATTATATATTGATACTTTAAATGTATATCTCTGAAACCTAAGGCAAATTGAATAAATGCCATTTCTGAACCAATTTAATTTTCAAAATGTTGTTCTTAGTGGTATAGTAAACATTAGTCTAAAGCTGCAGGATCCCCCTATCCCCTTTCGTTAAATCCCCCCTCTAACTGTGACCTTGCATGAGCCGTGCTAGACCGGTGGCACATAAAAATAGTGACACATATTTAAATGTAAATGTCACTAATAATATATGTTTTTGTTTTTAACAAAGACCTCCAATCTGATTGACCAAGAATTCTTTATGTTAAACCATATTTCAGTCTGCGGTTTGCCTTATTTCTACTACTGTCAAGTATGAATAAGCCTAATTTGTATTGCAGATTTTAGATAAAATGGTGAGGACCCAGTTATCAATCTTTAAATGTGTACACAATATTGGTTTTACCGCAATGGGTAGTAAGAGTCTTATTGTATGGCAATAATTTTGATCCAATTGTAAACAATGATCAAGATGCGAAAGTTTTTGAGTGATATTATAGTTGATGCAGTAACCTGCATACTGTATATCACACATTTATAGAAGTGGTTATCCACATTTAATATTTAAATCTACTAAGCTACCAGTTATAAGTATCCCTTTCTATGTAAATCAATCTAAACCTGTGCGTCCCCCGATTCCCAATATATTAAAACACCATTCAACCACTGCCAGCCAAAATTCCCCTCCCGATCAAGTGCTATCCCTTCTTTTAATAATCATTAACGAGACAAAGTCTTTCTTTCATGTACTGCCTTGGTGATTTTCTTTTATTTGAAAATATTTGTACATACTAGACAGTTCTTTTAATTAGTTACTTGTTTTATCGGTGGTATTTTTAAAGGCCCTAAGCAGTAAGCCGTTTGATAGTGCCGGAAGGATGTAATATATGATTTATCCTAAAAAGAACTCTATATTTGATCTGTATCCTGTTGTTTTTGTCCATTCTCTTAAATTGTCACCATGGGGTAGGCTACATATCACTAAATATCACTTGACCCGTATAATAAATAGGGTTAAAAAACCCTATTTAAGCACATTTTCTTTTTTCTATACGTAAAGCCATTCAAATGTAAAACAATGCTAAACCACTTAGAGATATGAAAATAATCAATAAATTGGTTATTGTCGTTACTGTAAATAACACCCTATGTGCATTTGCACATGTAGCCTTTAAATATGTAAATGCTGCAAAGGTGCTGTTGCAGTCTTTTAGAGTAAACAAGATTCCAACAACACCGTTGCAGCATATGCTGCTAACCTGGTTTAGAAAACTCTACTTTTCTATGTTAATACAGGCACTTTAAAGTAAAGGAATATATATAATAATCCTACTTAAATTCATACGCATTGCCAAATATATATGTGTATGTACAGTACAGCTCAAGCGAAATCAACAAATTCCTCGTTCCGCGGAGTTTAATGGCAGCGAGTCGACTCGGCATCGACCATCGTAGCCGCGTCTGTTCGCCGAGGCACACCGCGTCTGTTCGCCGAGGCACTTCGCGTCTGTTCGCCGAGGCACTCCGCATCAGTTTCCGCGGCATGATGCCGAGGCATCCTGCGTATCATCTTGTTAAATAATTCAATTACATGTATATGCCGAAACAATTAATTTTACTGTGTTGTTGTTTTCAAAATACTGGTTAGGTAAAACTGGCCGTATTTCGATTTGAACACGTTTTTACGACATTCCCAAGTGAATGCATAAAATTTACATTTTTATATTGTTGTGATATGATTATCTTATTTGGTAAAATTATGTGATATGAAAATATTTAGATTTTGGCACCGGTTCACAATAATTGTATTGTTATAAGTGTTTACTATTTGGTAAATTTATGTTAGGTAAAAATTATGATGGATTTTCGACACCGACTGCTAATACTTAGTCACTAGGCGTACGTTCTTTGTTCCGAATTAAAAGAAAATTTTGGGCATGTAGATTAATCTCATGTATTTAGCGTGTTCGTTTCGTAAATATTTCTTCAAATTATTGACGTCAACTTTGAGGGGCTATTTCTCGGCTTTGGAATGACCTAGAAAGACACTTCAAAATTCTTGGGAAAATTTCATCATTTCTAAAAATATTTCAATAACGCTTATTAATATTCATGTGAACTTTACAAGCCGCAAATGAAAGGGCAGATATACATATAACGCGAGGTCAGCGTGTCAGCCGAAATTCAGTGGGTTGAGCGTCATTGTTAAGTTCAAGTTCAAACGTTTTATTTTAAGTCAAGTTTATTGCATGAAACAGTTTACAATGTTTTTAGCAGTACATACAATAGGTCTGTCAGATTTTCATAGCCCCCATTTTGTGTATTTCACACCTGATGCATTTTTTTTATTGACGTATGTTTGGTTGTATTTTTAGACGTCCAGGACGCAAAGAAGCAGTTTTCGCACCTAGATGTTGTTTTTGCCATCATGTTTGAGCTGAGATAATTAGCAGTCTGAAGCCACATCAAGAACCAAGATTCAATTGTACCAATAACTTTGGATGTTGTTTTGTTAGCGATGCCAATTATCTCCTAATTATAACATATTGTTTGAACATGTCTATATGCAGACGGTACAGTTACACACTATACATGTATATAGTGTACTTGTAAAATTTCTCCTCGGCGTTCCGCTGTGTGAATGGACACGGCAGCATTCCGCGGATCGATGCTGAGTGCCTCGGCGATTCGCCGCGGATCGATGCCGAGTGCCTCGGCGATTCGCCGCGGATCGATGCCGAGTGCCTCGGCGATTCGTCGCAGAACAAAAAGATATGTCCGCGGCGTAGCCGAGTGATTTGTTGGTTTCGCGTGAGCTGTACTGTATATATATATATATATATAATACATACAAAAGATTCGACTATTACACATGTTTGAAATATATAAATTCTTATTGTCAGCCTTACATGGTATTATGCAATTAAATACTGAAAGTTAAACAGAGACAAACCAATTTAAGATAATTGACAAACCAATTTAAGATAATTGACAAACCAATTTAAGATAATTTACCTGATTTTTTACAGTGTAGCTGTAATATAGTGCAAGGGAGGCAACTCGTGTTGATAAATAAGCATCAATAATAAATTTACTCATTCCTCGACTGTTTATATCCTTGTATCAGGTTTCTTTATATAGAGCAGTGTGCTTACATGCGATATGCAATACATCCCTCAGTTATTCGGCGTAGCTGTCTAAGATCACTTTTGACCTTGATTTTCTTGCAATAATTATGCAGCGGGAAAATTGAATGCCAATAGAATTGGGCACATTTTCTAATTCTAGGGAATGCAAACTTCAAACAATGGTTTAACGTATACCAATAACTGTTGCATACTTTTGGGGATTAAACATTTACATTGTTTACATAAGCGGATAAAATGAAATTATAAACATATCTTCAACATATACTTTAGAACTGAGGCTAATTATGAACTTATTTTCTCATTGTATGCCATAAACAGAATGCTATATTCATTCACGTAACTAAATAACTACTTTGTTTAGCCTACATTTATATAAGCAGTATACGCTTTATAAATCGCAATTGTGCAATGTTCCCATTCTTAAATCTCATTCACAATGTTGCCGTTCCATGTAGCCCATTGATTCTAGCAAGTTCATCACATTCCAGAATCAGTAGTATCATTCTAAAAATAGCGCACGTATCTAGCAACCGTTGTATAGTTGTGTTAATATACATGTACTCGTACATGCATCAATAATAGCGTTCAGAGAATCATAAACCTTAAAAATTTTAATAAATGGGGAATTTATATTTATAAACTTACTGTTAATTTGAATTAAAATTGTGGTTATGATTTATAAACAATTATTTATAATTGCATCTTTCTATCAACTTCTCCAGTAGATGTTATTTTATCTATAAAAAGATGCTACATTTTCTGTAGATAAAATGTTATGAAAGAAGATTCGGAATACGTCGAATTGTTATTCGCGATGCATGAATACGCAATTTGCAATACTAATTATACACAGGAACCCCTGATATATCATATTTCTACTGATATAATTTAAAATCGTCAAAGTCTAATAAATGTTATGGTTGCGTTATCAAAAATAAAGTCTGAACATTTCAAAAATCGCTGAATGTTCCCTGACTATTGCTTTTTATTGGGATACACAGTATAAATGCTTATTTGACTTCAAATCGTTATTATATTAGATAACTAACATGAATGGTATATTACCAGTACTATAAATAACTATATAGACTCGTCTGATACATAATAGTTTTAATACATTCCCGAAATTATTTTCTTACATTGTAAATTTGTTTAATTGACTTGACAAATTCAGATAACAATTATGTTAACCTAAATTATTTTGGTTATTCATATACCACTGGTGGAAACATGGAGCTATATGATTGGTTTATTCACAGCATAGATATTAATGATAATTTTATTTAATTTTTAAATAAATAAATTTATCTCAAATAAACTTTTGGTTCCGAGAAGTTTTCTAATAGTGTCCGAAAAATCTGGGGTCCAATAAGTCTCCTAATATTGGTGGGGACCAAAACATCTGGGGTCTGAGAAGTCACGTAACCGATCATCTTGGCCGTCTGTTTATTTTAATTTTAAATGACATCTCAATATTAATTTCAACGCCGATTGTCTTTTTTAAAGACATTTCCTGTCTTCTATTATTCAGACATAAGTATGCAGATTATATATTTATACAAAGAAGTATTATAAAACAATACAGTATTATTTGTCAGAATATTATGTTCTATGAATCCTATTGAGTCATTTTAGGAATATCGCTATTTTTAAAGCATACTTTTTATTATTAGCACCGCAACCACACGGCAATGTTTTATATATGTAACCTTCGCCCAAAGAAAAGCCATGCATTCAAAGAAAATGTATGCAGAAATACAATAATTGAAATAAGTGTAATGTTAGAGCAGATTATAAGCACTAATGATGTAAATCAAAACAACATAAATGATATACTCTCGCGTATCTCGCAATTATTTCTAAACACTGCCGCAGACACCATTGGATTTAAACATGTGTCGAATAACTAATCTCGATCAGAATTTCTTAAATGGCCCTGATTGTAAACGTGCGCGCAAGTGTTTTTATAAAGCGAAATATTTATACAAATTAAATAAATTCGAAACTTTCGAAACTAATAAGGTAAATCTCGGTCTGCTACAGTGTAGCTAGCATATAGTACAAGGGAAGTAACTCATGTTGATAAATAAAAATCATTTATAAATTTACTCATTCCTTAACTGTTTACATGTATATCCCTTGTATCAGGTTTCTATAGAACAGTGTGCTTACATGCCAATGCAATAAATCCCTCAGTTATATTCTATTATCCTGTGTTAAATCTGCAGAGTATATATTTATACAAAGATACAGTATTATTTGCCAAAATATTGTGTTCTATGAATCCTATTGAGTCACTTTAGGGATATCGCTAATTTTTAAAGCATACAAAGTATTTTTATTATCAACACCTCAATCACACTGCTTTGTTTTATATATATGTAACCTTCGCTTTATATTAAGGAAAATCGTCTAATTTATTATATCCATGCAATGGCAATGGTTTTCAACCGAAGTCTCGAGGGTAAACAACCTCAATCATTTATAAACATTTGTTTAAAAATGCTTAAAAATGACATAATTATTTTATACGGTCATTTATCACTGAAACAAGGTATAACAACTACGCGTAAGTAGTGTGCATATTTCAGATACGTAAATTTGTTGACAGCGATTTTTAAATAAAAAGGAATATATTCGAATAAGTAAAACGAATATTCGATTGTGATATTGATTTCAGTATTTTGTCCCATCCCTAGTAAATATTTAAATAGTATGTTTTTGTGATTTATTCCGATTACAAATAATAAAATGTACACACACTTAGATTCAAATTGCTTGTTCCGAGTGAAATCGCGTACATTTAAACACTGCCCGATATAGATACTAATTGCCTGCTATAGCAAAAGCTGGTAGCTCTTAATCAGACTGAGATCCATATAGTGGTATAATAAAACACATACCACATGTATTGGTTATACACATGCAAACGCTTAGTTTTGATAATAATGACAGTTTGTATATTTACCTCTGAACCCTATGAAGACATCACAGAGTTGCAAATAGTTCAGCTTGTGGCACGATGACAGGTCAAACTCAATACAAGATGCAGACACGCCAATTGCAGTTGAACTCTCGCTTCCGAATAAATATACACATAATGACTGGACATTTGACTCGTTCATAGCCCAGATGCTGTGTAAATCTTTGACGTTCTCGACATCGATGACAAAGTGACTGAGTTTTAGCTGCACACCAGTCTGCTTGTTGTCTACAGCCTCCCTATAAGCAGACAGGGTGATGCACTGAAACTCATGGGGTCTATGGTTTACGGCGCGTTCATGCATTAAGACAGATAGTTCATTCGCAGCCAAGATGTTTAGTCCACACAAAAATATGAACACTTGAGATATGTCGAGATAGGCATCCTCATGGCGGCAAAGATATTTGGATATGACATCATCAATGACATGTCTATTGCAGGCAATATGATATGCTGCGAGGAATTCCTGAACGCTTTTATGAATAAATGAATATGATCCATCAGTACAACGTTTAACTTTTCTGCTTGATAACAGTCCTGCCTTGAGTGCGAAATCCTTGCAAACACTGAATGCCGATGGGGTCACATAGTTCGACAATTGTATGTCGCTGAAAACAATGGATGTTTCCCTTTCAGAAGAGAACAGCAGATAACAAGCCGCTTTAGAAATGACATCTATGTTTTCAATGTTTGGCTGGAGGTATTTTGTGCCAGAAAAACATGTTACTGGCGGAGGATTCCATTCGTTGAAGTAACCAGTTTTAACCTCAGCATTATTTCTACGACCTTCGATAACCAGGGGCTTTTTACAAAGACTTTCAAGCAGCGTAGTGTATAGTGCACACAGTGAGGATCCTGTCAGACTATTTGCTATATCGTCTACCCACGTACATAGAACCAGAGTGTACAACATTGGCGAAGTCGATAGCGACTCGAGTTTATGCTCCGTAGTGAAAACTTTAAAGTTGTACAACGTTTCTTTACAGTCCTTGGTCTCATCAATTATGCACCGCAGTATCCTTTCACTAAATGTATCAGGATCGCTTATCCCTTCAATCTCTAACAAAATGTCGATTTGCGAATTCTTGATACGCTCATCAGCCAGTTTCCATGGTCGAGACGTTGTAAGTACGGCGCACTTGTCATTGGGAAATCCCGCCATGGAAGGTTCAGCTAGGTTACTACCAGCAGGAGCCACCCATTCGTCTAGACCGTCTCGAACTACGAGGCACATTTCCATCTCCATTATTTGTAAGAAAAGCTTGTATATACTATCACGTTTGTCTTCTGAATACTTTTGATCAATAAGCTGGGTTTTAATCATCTGCGTTACATCATTCTGACCTCCCGAATCTCTCAACGAGATGAAAAAAAGGAAATTGAATTTCCGAATGGTGACCACGTCATCAAACGCTATTTGTTTATTGGAAGCTGCCGATGAAGTCGGATGCCCGTTGCACCAATCTTGAACTAACTTGGCGGCAAATGTCGACTTTCCTCTGCCTGGTTCACCTTGTATGTATATACGTCGATTTGAAATATCATTTTTGTAAAATATTTCTTTGTATTTAAGCACTTGTTCCTTTTGTGTGCGTTTCCCATCTTTTTCTATATTGATTCGGTGTATTTTTGGCGTGACATATATGTCTTTTAATCGTTTATCAAAACTCTGATCCAATGTAGAAAGGGACACGTAACTAGAAGTGTCATTGTAATGTTCCACCAAACGTCGGCGAAGATCTGAAATGATAATAGAGCAAATTCTTCACAGTCAGTTATGACAAATCTATCGGGCTAGCCTGTGCTATAAATAGTGTGTGATGTACATTTGTAGACAAACATGACGTTAATACTCTTTACCTATTTCCATATTAAATTCTTAAGAAAGAAGGTTTGTTGCACAATAAAGGCGCAATCACGATATAACCTATGAACATTATCAAACAAACCGATTGTTGCGCGGCTTCATTCCATTTTCACATTTGCATCGTTTTGATAGTTTTGCATTACAGATTCGGCCAGTGCTGTTTTAAACATACACGTATACCATTCATTATAACTTCATGAATGCCATTCATTTTCATATGTTTGTCATAATTAAGTATGATACAATATAACAGTCCTGATCACGCGGTTTTTGTCTTTTTTTTCAATTACGCGTTGACCCTACAGACGATTTGAATCAAATGCATAAAGCCTCTTAAAGGGGTTTATTTAAGGTACGCTGCTCATTTGATATTTACTATATTTTATTATTTTTAATCTTGATTAAAGGGCATATCAACGGCATTTCCAACAAACAAAGAGGCCTTTTTATAACAAAACATATTCCAATATATCTCGAATATTTTTTCGATACACAGCAAAATTCAAAATCACGCCTACAAACTTTTCTTCCGGTACACGACAATGTCAAATAGTGCGCATGCGCGTAACGTTTCTTCATGTACATGTACAATTAATTCATATTGATTTGACTTTTGCCCGTACAGTGTTTGGATCAATTGGTCAGTTGTTACATCATTTTGTCAGTTTAACATTATACACATATCGACATTTAAGCTGTGCAAAAACAACACATAAAAACAAGGCTTGTCACAGGATGTGACGTATGTCCCCGAAGCATACATGTCAGAGGACGGCAACACAATGGCAGTTACATATTGGCAAAAATGATGCTTCCAACAAAAATAGTCATGGTTCTTGTACTCGGCACTTCCTCTCAACATCCTCTATCAATATATGTGGTTTTATTTTAAATAATGTCAACACTAATAAAGTTATGCACTGCACAAGAAAATAGCTGAAGGGCAATAACTCCATAAATATTGAAGACATAGTTATGGTCGTTGTACCCTGCTCTACCTCTCAATGTCCTCTATCAAAACATGTGGTGTTATTTTAATTCCTTCAATAGTAAGGTAGTAATTATCTGCACAAATAAAAACAAAGGACAATAACTCGGTAAAATGTGTTATGGTCCTTGTACTCAGCACTTTCTTTCAACGTCCTCTTTCAAAGTATGTGGTTTCATTTAAAATCCGTATAGTACTAATGGAGTTATGCTCTGCAGAAAGAAAAACAAAAGGCAATAACTCCATAAATAGTGAAGACGGAGTTATGGTCCTTGTACTCCGCTATTCCTCTCATTGTCCTCTATCAGTATATGACGTTTCATTTAAATCCTTTCAAATATAATGGAGTTATGCTACGCAAGAAAATTAAACAAAAAAAAAGGGCAATAACTCCTTACTAGTGAAGAAATAGTTATGGTCCCTTTACTCTGCACTTTGTCTCATTGTTCACTACCATTCTATGAAGTTTCATTTCATTCCCTTCAATACTAATAAAAGTATGCTCTGCACAAGAAAATAAAACAAATGGCAATAAATCTGTAAATATTGAAGAAAGCGTTGAGGTCCTTGTACTCTACACTTTCTGTTATTGTCCTCTATCATTAAATGAAGTTGCAATTGAGTCCCTTCAATATGAACGGAGTTATGCTCCGCACAAGAAGCGTGACGGACAGACGGACAGAGTGACGATGCGATTACTATATGCCCCAAATTTTTTTTCGGGAGCATAAAAACAAAAAAACACACACAAAAAACAATCATAATATTAAATTGTATAAAATAACACTGACTAGTTTTCTCTATATAGCATACCAGTAGTGTTTTACCTCACTTGTCCAATTTATTATACATGTACAGTATCATCATGATTTACAAACGTGTGTTTACAGAAAACACATCATAAAATATTAAGTATGGCACTATTTCCCCACAATATTTATGACCGACAGTTTGGAATCGTTTGTGACATCAGAAGAAAAGGAAGAATTTATTAACCTGTGCATGACTTTTAAGGGTACATGTTTCTAGCAATATTTGCATTTATTTATTTCCAAATCATATACAAATACAAATAACAGTTATTGATTTCGGTAACTGATCAAATTTTGTTTCAATTAGAAAATTATATTTTCACTCGTACGCCATGAGTTTCCGCAAACTTTATTCGCACGTTTGTTGGGATTCCAAATCAACTTTGTTTTTTTTGCTGTGCAACATCATCTGATATTTGCACGGTTGTAGTTAAAGCTGTGCAACATAATGTATGATTTTCTTTCCAGGGCGTGTTGCTGAGCTAATCAAATAATGTTTATTTATCAGTCATATTATAATGACCATTATTTAATTAAAAATGATCTATTGCACTACTTCTATAATAAAATGAATATATTTTTTTTTTAATAGCACATCATAGCAGTCGCATTTTTGCAGCTGGTAATAAAATGGGAACGGGCTTCCTGACAGTGGATTTAAAATATACAGGTATACTGCAACACAACGTTTTCCATTTCCAACATTCGCCCGCGAAAAGTATCATGGTGAAGACTGTGTATATATTTAATTTATATTATGTTTTTCTTTACTATTTATAGAAACGAGGTCATCGTATGTAAAGATGATCTCTCAACAGATCTATTGGCAAGAATTAAAAACAACCCGATAATTACCATAACCTTCATTTTCAAGTGGAAGAAAATTTAATGAGAACCATTATTGAAAGACGCATACTTAGCTATTTTTGATCACAAACTAGTTTTCGGCAGTACTGCCAGAAACTCCAAAACATGTATATACATGTATAACTCGACAGATGTCTAGGTTACACAACACTAATAAACAATGCAAAATGGGACCCTAGTATTGTTTTATATATTCAATATGTTAGTGTTTCCTTCGTCATGTTAATGTTTATCTCATTGCTTTCAATATATATTGTCACCGCTTATGTAAACAATTTTGTAAATTTTAATCTCAAAAGGTATGCAACAATTATTGGTAGACATTTAACGACTGTTGTAAGTTTGCATTCTCTAAAATTATTCTGCGCAAGAAAATTTACCCAATAGAATAGTGGTATTCAATTTTACCGCTGCAAAATAAACATATCGCGCCAAATATTTAGCTTTTCATTGGGACACATCCACAAGAAATCAAGGTCAATCACAAACTAGTTTTTGGCTGTACAGCCGGAAACTCCAATACATGTATATTCATTGACTCGACAGTCTTTAGGTTTCACAGCATACATGATGCAAAAGGGGACCCTCATATTTTTATATATTCGATATGAAAGTGTTTCCTCCGTCATGTTTACGTGAATCCCTTTGCTTGCACTATATATTGTCACTTCTGTCGCTATTATCGTATCTGCTTAATTTTATAACGATAGATATGAACGATCGTACATACACACTTTAACATTGCCTAAATATTAAATTTGTGTACATGCACTTAATTTTTGCTTATGTTATTGTCGGTTTACTGTTTATATGCCTCTTTTAAACAACTGGCGGTATCTGACATGTAAACAAACATATCTGCAAAATATAATAACTTTTTATCGATTGAATGTAGCAAATGAGCCAATACTTACGAAAACACGCGCTTAAATAAGTATATAATAATTTATTTAACAAACTCAATTTTATAACGTCTCATTATGTAAACAGCACTATACGTGTCGTGTTATCCAAGTTGTATTAAAATCCAATTAGTATTATCTAATTTACACAAACAATCCATCCTATCGGCATAAATAAGACTTATCTGCTAGTAACCCAAGCGGAGAATACCATATGCAACACCAAGCTTATAAAATGGACCTTACAATGCGTAACTGAATAATGTACATTGTCACGTCACTATGTTAGTATAGTTTCAAAGCGACACCTGGTGGATATATTGTAAGTATCTATTAAAATGTGTTGTATTTGAACTATTGTGAAATTGACATTAAAGTGATTTAGTGTTCGTGTGTCATAATCAGGAAAAAAATAGTAGGCGCTTTAGATTGTGGTGCTTTAACAATTATTTTTAAATGAATGTGCATTCATATATTCTTACTAGGGCTCCAACTGGTCAAACAATTTCTTCGGGTCGGGTCGCCTGGTCAAAATGTCAAAGTTCGGGTAATTTCGGGTCGGGTATTAAACAAGTTAATCATAGAAAAAGTTAAACTACATTCATAATGTTTTTTCCTTTGAGCATGACATGTCAGACAAGTCAGAAATAAAGATTTTAATAATAAGGACTGTGATACTGTACAGAAAATAATCCTTTATTAGTATATATACCACATCCCTGAAAAAAATCTACTTGTAATAGTTACGTTTATGCATATGGAAGCAAATACTAACATACAGTCTTTATACTTCCTTTTGTAAGTTTATCCTCCATATATGTATCCATTTGTTTATGAAATTCATCCTTTTAAATAAAAAAAAACCCACTACACTTTTGTGCAGAATCATTCCTACTGTATCTCCGTTTTGAAGATTTGGAAGGGAAACAACTGCATTAGGTTAAACTCCACTTAGTATCTAGCCTGGTTCCCGGTTATTTCTTACGTAAAAAAGCGACCGACCCGGTACCGTTGACGAAAACTGTGGCCCGGAATTGCAGGTCTTTTTTTTTACCAGCGAATACGGGTTTTTGCGGGTACCCGTTGGAGCCCTAATTCTTACAGAAATTTTTTTTGTCTGACTTGTCGTTATTTTTCTTGGACATGTTATGTAATGTGACCACGAATTACTCGAAATGTGAATGCATTGTTTTTGTTTTATCGATGCCCAGGACCATGACATTATACTCCTAGAGAGAAAATAAAAGCTACACTCATTCTTAGATACTGATATGCGGAATACAGGAATTCGTCGTGTTGATAGGTTTTGCGTGCAATTACAAAGTGTCGACGACGTAGTTTAAACCTATGTATTGTAGCGTCATTGTTTCCAAAGCCTTATGCTCATTGAGACACTCGTGTCCGTTTCCTGGGTAGAACCAGTTATTGGTGTCATTTTGAGAAAGATAATTAGAATGCTCATAAGAAGCGATTGAACTCACAATCTCCCGATCGCACAGCAGACACCATATCCAGTACACCACTGTCGGCCACTTGGCACTTTTCAATAATATTAATTGTGATCTACAACTTAACTTCGAGTTGTCCAAATATATACAACAATGCAAACTCAAAAAATACCTTATTCTAATTTTATCTGATAAATCTACGTTATAAAATTATCTGACATAAACAGTTCTGCAAAACTATAAAGATAAATTAATTTAACTAAACGCCCGTCCTCTCTGTTGTGTTTATTGATACAAAATCAGTTAAAGGCGTTAAAGGTTAAAACTGAACGAATATCGCTAGCTTCGGAGGTATGTTATGTTTACGTTGTTTTTGGAGGTTTTACAAGCTTAATTGTCCCTTTCTTATAGACAAGACTGTTGTTTCATGTTAAAATAATGTTAAAATTAGTTTAATTAATGTATGATTATATATACTTGCCAGCTGAGCTAGTTAATATCAATATTGAATGCCTTATTTGTTTATCTTCAAAATACATTTTTGTTTTTTAAAAAGTCCTCATTCGATTTGTATATAGTTTGTTTGCTGAAGTAACTTTTAATTTCAGGAATAAAGACTAGGTCACACATAGGTCGCCGACCGATTACCGACCACTGACAACTAAACTTTGCGGCAATCAACGACAACCTCTGGCGACCAAACCCAGCAAAATGCAATGGAATTTTAGTCGGAAACTGGTCGGAGGTTGGTCGGCGATTGATTGAAGACTGGTCGGCGATCGGCCGTACGAAAAGTCTATGGTCTTTTGACCATCAACAACCATTAAAAACTTGTTGACGACTAGTTAGCGTTTGGTTACGACTAGTAGGCGATTGGTTGACGACTGGTTGTCGATGCTTGGCTGGCGGTATTTGGATTATTCGATATCAATTTAGTCAGTTAAGTGATTTTTTCTCATTGTTCAAAAAGCATTTGCCAATATAAATGACCTTTGACTATATGTGTATGCATTCCTTTTGAAAATGTAAGACAATGAATTTCTTTTTGCTGTTTTGTTGATAATCAATATTTAATCCGATAATAATTGATATATTAGTATCATCCGGTAACCTGTCTACTAAGTCCGGCAGCACAAGTTTCATATTGCGGTATACTATCAGGTAAACTTTCCATATCCGGCAATACCCTCGTAAACTATTACGTCTCCTGTCAAGTGAACAAATGATTGAAAAATGGCCATCGACAACCAGTGTGACCATCGACAACCAGTGTGACCATCGACAATCAGTGATATCGACAACCAGTGTGACCATCGACAACCCATGTGACCATCGATAACCAGTCGCCGATTCCCAACAACGCGATAAGGACCCTTTTAAGACCATCAGCAACCACTGGTTGTTGGTGGTCCGGAGCTGGTCTTAAGTTGATCGCAGGCTATATGTGACCGGCACTTAAGTGAGCAAATTTGTTCGATGAAATTACTCCACATTTTGAAAATATGTTTTGTTCCATAAAGAGTATGTACATTCGCATTTAACGTCATATTGCAAAAGGGCATGTCTTTTCGGGTAAATATGAAATATTCCTTAAATTTCAGGGCTCAATCGGTTAATTCACAGAAGTGATTCTTTTGAAGACGCTTTAGTGTGTATGTTTTTTATGAAATTGAGGTGCTGAAATCAAGACAATTTTGATTTTATCATTGTTTATCACCCATTAAACAACAATTTGAAGTTCTGATGCTTAGGAAATAAACTACAAAGGCGTTACCCCGAGTTGTTAAATAGTCACGCATCAGAACGACGATTACTTAAGAAATAATTTTCGACTTATCGTTGCTTATCGGCCAATAAACAACGATTTCGAGTTCTGCTGTGTATGAATTCAACCACACATCGGAACAACAAAGAGTTTTTTATTGGTCGATAGACAACGATAATGTAAACATTATTTTGATTCTATCATGATTTGACAAATCTAAACTTGAACAGGTCCTTCTTCAAAACAGCAAAAATTTATACCTGTTTTGGTACCTTTCAATTATTTCAGATAATGTATGTCATGAGTATTATAATATGTAAATCATATGATTTATTACAATAACATTTTCTAAACAAGAGGGCCATGATGGCCCAAAACACTCACCTGAGAACTTGTACAGATGAAGACCATACTGTTGTGACAGGTTTGAAAATTAAGGTATCTTTATAATTCACAGAGGGGGTAGGATCAATTTTGATTTAAAACATCAGTAAGTGCAATGGTCTAACTAAAGTATGAGTTGGGTAGTGGATGTGTGTTTTTTTGCTAATGGTTCTCAATTCATTTTTTTCGATATTCTTACCTGACTTTTTTTCACATTAAGTCATTGACAATTCTGGAAAATGCGCAAACAGTAGATTTTGATGTCTTTTTCGCAAACAGTTTTGGAAAACTAATTGCAATGCGATAATTGCGATGGCTGTGCTATAAGGAAAAGTTTTGCTTTTTCTTTGATAATTTTATTTCGAATGATAATAAATGATGTTAATGCAGGCTCTGAATACATCAAAGTTGCACGTACAAATAACTTCATGCAAGTCTTGCAACTGTTGGAAATCAAATTTAATCAATCAATTTTGATGGTCATGCGCAAACTGTGTAAGTCTGGTCAACATAGTATCAAAAATCGTGTGTGCAAGCCAATCATTGATAACTTGTTGATGTTGTTTTCCACACAGAAGGGGAAATAACTCTGGTGTTTCTGGCCCGATCATGCTTATATTCTTTTTCAGCTGTAGTCTTACGTTTATGGACAACTGTTACGATTGGTGAAGATTGGATGAAATATGAAGTCCATGTTTGTATATTTTGTTAATAAACATAGGGCAATAACTCTGGTGTTTGAAACACGATCTGGCACATTTGTGCCATCTGATGAGATCTGATGGTCATACACAAACTGTGAAAGTCTGGTTACGATTGAATGGAAAATATCGTTGTTTATCGGCACGAAAAAGGGGCAATAACTCTAGTGTTACTGGTGTGATCCGACACAATAACAATCCCATCCGAGATTTTATGGTCATACACAAACTGTGCAAGTTTGGTTAAGATTGGATAAAAAGTAAAGTTTCAGCGTGAATACGAACCCAATTGTTGACGGCACACGTACGACTTACGACGGCATACGCAGGAGAGGCCTCCTATACCAATAGCTCACCGAGCACTTTGTGCTCAGGTGAGCTAAACAACTAAATTAAATTGATGCGTCTTTTAAAAATGTTAGCTAACAGACGCAACACACATGTGTTGCATTTGTCTGAAGCAAGACTGCTTTTCCGCTATTCATAGTGGTCTGTTATTGGTGTCAATTGTAAATAAATATATCTACATCCAAGACTGATTTAAGCTTCATCGACTTTTGTGCTAATCGGTTGTTCATCCTAATTCACCTATCAATATTTTCCCCCAGAGGGAAGTGGAGTGCATATACGGAACTTTAGACTGAAAGCAATTCGCAAAAGTCAGGAATACGACACGCCAAATGATTCCGGGTCCCGAGAAATAAACTTTGTTCGGATTTTAAATCCCAGTTAATATTGGCACTGGGCCATTTGATACATCAATTAAGCAACTCCCATTGAAAGGAGTTATCCCCTGTGTTTGCACTACGCTCCCCCCCCCCCCCGCTGGGGGAAAATATTGATAGGTGGATCATTTTAGAATTCCAAATTGGTTAACTATAACGATATATCCAGGACGTTTTATCTTTGGAAGCATGGAATACATACATGTAACAGATAATCACATTAATATATGACAATCGAACGCGTGTGTGTTCTAAATTAATTGAAGTAAATATTTTATAAATTCATAGTTTACATCGAATTTGCAATCTACCTCATGTACGAACACTTTTAAATGCTTGTGTGTACGTAAAATGTAATGGCAAACATGCGGTTTGATATATTAAAACTTATTCTACTTTGGTCATTAAGCAAGAATTTCATTTAAGTTCTAACTCTTGTAAAATTTAAATGTCTTAAATAGCAACACATTACAACAAATTGACGTTATGTCTTAGAAGTTAAGAGCTGTTCTCGATATCTGTAGACATGCAGGAACGTTTTAGTTTTGTTTCCTATATTTGTAAATAAATAAATAAATACAAACATAGCTTGTTAAGTTTGTAAATGCTTACAGAGTTGGACCATAGCTCGCGTTCAATATCGAAGAACAGTGCCAAAGACGCATGTGTATTGTAGTCGATTAGAAGGCTGCACACCAATAATAAATTACATGTGCGAGTTTGCGTTTCTATTAGAGATGTAAACGAATATCTGGATAACAGGTTATCCGGTTACTATGTATATATCCGGTGACCAAGTTAGTAACTGAATATTCGTATAAAAATTTGAAAATCCGATTTCTTTCGTTTTTTAGGCATACAAACGCCCTTTTTGCATGGATATTATTAACACAACACAGCTATAGACATCTACAGGAGGTCTCCACCTCGTACTGCGGACGTGTCATAAACACACCCCTCGGTCGGAATACGATTATCATAAAACAACAGGTGGTGCTTTCACACCACACTACTTTTGACAGGACTATTAAACAAACTCGATGTCACAATCGATTATGCCAATTAGGTGCGTCCCTCTTGATAACAGATGGTTCTCTACCAGATAACAATGCCCATGAAATATACAGTACATTGATCCATCCTTGTTTTTTGAGTTTATGTGCATTTGATAAGCACATTGCGTGTTTTACTCAAACATCGCAATTTACGGGTTTACCAATCACCAGTCAGCCTTAACGCCTACTTACCTTTACGCAAAACAAATGGTTAATTGGGGTACTTTAATTAAAGGGCATAACAACACAACATTGCACGCTACACAAAACACACAAAACACACAATTTACTACCAGAAATCGACGTAAACTTTCTTTATCTGCCAGATTCCGGCCGCCAATGCCGATCTATATGGTTATCCGGATAGTATCCGGATATAACATACGAAAAACCGGATACCAAGCGTGAGTGCGGATTTGTGTAGAGCGGGTATTTTAGACATTGTGGTTGGGTGACTGAGTAGGTTCAACGGGTTTGTCAGTCATGGTAGTAAGATCTCTTTCAGTAGAACGTGACATTATAGTAGGGTGTCTATGTCATTACAAAGGATGGGTCAGACATTATAGCAGGGTGTCTGTGTAGGTACAACGGGTGTGTCAGTCATGTAAGTAGGGTGTCGGTGTCAGTACAACGGATGTGTCAGTCATGGAAGTATGAATCCTGTGTCAGTACAACAGGTGTGGCAGACATGGTAGAAGGGTGTCTTTGAAGGTACAACGGGTGTGTCAGTCATGTAAGTAGGGTGTCAGTGTCCGTACAATGGATGTTTCAGACATGGAAGTAGGGTGTCTGTCAATACAACAGCTGTGTCAGACATGGTAGTAAGGTGCCTGTGTTAGTACAAGTGGTGTGTCAGACACAGTAGTAAGGTGCCTGTGTTAGTACAGGTGGTGTGTCAGACATGGTAGTAGGGTAAATGTGTAAGTACAAGTGGTGTGTCAGACATAATAGTAGGGTAACTGTGTCAGTACAAGTGGTGTGTCAGACCTGGCAGTAGGGTGCCTGTGTCAGTACAACTAGTGTGTCGGACCTAGCAGTAGGGAGCCTGTGTCAGTACAACTAGTGTGTCAGACCTTGCAGTAGGGAGCCTGTGTCAGTACAACTAGTGTGTCGGACCTTGCAGTAGGGAGCCTGTGTCAGTACAAGGGGTGTGTCAGACATGGCAGTAGGGTGCCTGTGTCAGTACAACTAGTGTGTCGGACCTTGCAGTAGGGTGCCTGTGTCAATACAACGAGTGTTTCAGACTTGGCAGTAGGGTGCCTGTGTCAATACAACGGGTGTGTCAGACCTTGCAGTAGGGTGCCAGTGTCAGTACAACGGGTGTTTCAGACATGGCAGTAGGGTGCCTGTGTCAGTACAACTAGTGTGTCGGACCTTGCAGTAGGGTGCCTGTGTCAATACAACGAGTGTTTCAGACTTGGCAGTAGGGTGCCTGTGTCAATACAACGGGTGTGTCAGACCTTGCAGTAGGGTGCCTGTGTCAATACAACGGGTGTTTCAGACATGGCAGTAGGGTGCCAGTGTCAGTACAACAGATGTGTCAGACATTGTAGTAGGGTGCATACTGGAACAAATAGATGTGATTACCAGCATAAACTAGCATGTTCCAATCTAAGTTACAATGAGCCCATGAAAAGCAAATATGGTCATGTATTAGCGACCGTTTGCTGTTATAAACACTTTGCGACAATAAGTCATTTTGTGCAATCTGCAAACAGTTGGTCAGGTGTTCTACGAAGATTTAGTGTTTAAGTTTTACTATAACGTAACGCGTCGATGAGCCGATAATTTCAACCGATTCGTTGCGTATATATTATGTCCATTAAAGATAACATGTATATTTTAAATAGCTTCTCATTGAGAGCATGTATATCCTAGCGTAAGTGGTCTAGTAAACTGAGTACAGACACAGCGGCATGTCCAACAGAGCATTGAGAGCATGTATATCCTAGCGTAAGTGGTCTAGGAAACTGAGTACAGACACAGCGGCATGTCCAACAGAGCATTGAGAGCATGTATATCCTAGCGTAAGTGGTCTAGGAAACTGAGTACAGACACAGCGGCATGTCCAACAGAGCATTGAGAGCATGTATATCCTAACGTAAGTGGTCTAGGAAACTGAGTACAGACACAGCGGCATGTCCAACAGAGCATTGAGAGCATGTATATCCTAACGTAAGTGGTCTATGAAACTGAGTACAGACACAGCGGCATGTCCAACAGAGCATTGAGAGCATGTATATCCTAGCGTAAGTGGTCTAGGAAACTGAGTATAGACACAGCGACATGTCCAACAGAGCATTGAGAGCATGTATATCCTAGCGTAAGTGGTCTAGGAATCTGAGTACAGACACAGCGGCATGTCCAACAGAGCATTGAGAGCATGTATATCCTAGCGTAAGTGGTCTAGGAAACTGAGTACAGACACAGCGGCATGTCCAACAGAGCATTGAGAGCATGTATATCCTAGCGTAAGTGGTCTAGGAATCTGAGTACAGACACAGCGGCATGTCCAACAGAGCATTGAGAGCATGTATATCCTAACGTAAGTGGTCTAGGAAACTGAGTACAGACACAGCGGCATGTCCAACAGAGCATTGAGAGCATGTATATCCTAGCGTAAGTGGTCTAGGAAACTGAGTACAGACACAGCGACATGTCCAACAGAGCATTGAGTGCATGTATATCCTAACGTAAGTGGTCTAGGAAACTGAGTACAGACACAGCGGCATGTCCAACAGAGCATTGAGAGCATGTATATCCTAGCGTAAGTGGTCTAGGAAACGCATTTAACAAGTCTACTGTGCAGAGACACAGCGGCATGTCCGACGAATCGAATTTGGATTAGAAATTAATTGTTTCTTGCTCCGAACCACAAAATACTTATATTTGGTGTCCTAGGTTACTGATTAATCAATTACGTCCCCTCATATACACTACGTCTAGCGTGATTTCTGCCTTCTGCGACGCACCACCGTGATTCAGCCCAGCGTGACAGACTACTATAGTCACTGCGATACACCGTGGAACACTGTGGAACGCGGTGATGTCGCAGTGGCGAATCGCGGTGACAGTCTCAGTCAAAAATGTTGATAAGAAATCGCCGTGGATCGCGGTGATTTTAGCGAGTCATAATTTCACATTGAGCTTTTTAAAAAATATTTTACATTTTATTTCAGGTACGACCAAGAACATGGTTTTCGGAAAATACGGAACATTATGACAAAACGGGAAAATGAAAATATGCGTCAGTCAAATCACAAAGACCTCATCAAATTCGTTGTCCGATTCTATGACAAATCTTTGCATTTTTAATATGACTATCAAAACAATTGATTAACATGTCGGTAAAAAACGTGATTTTATAACAATGATTGACATAACCAACACCTTTGTTCTCTGTAAAAGTTCGAAAGGCGGAGCTATGCACGTGCTCTTTCATAATAGGACGATTGCCACTGAGTAACAAACACGTGATTGGTTAAGCATGTCGCTTCTCTAAACAAAAGAAGCCAATTTTATCGCCGAGAAAGGTGTTATTTTATGGTTTCTTGTCGGCTTTACTTTGAAGACGTCAAACTGTCAATTCACGCAGATTGCGAATTTCATGAGACTTGTATTAATGCCCTTGACTCTTTGTTTACGATTTCACAACACAACTGCGAACATGGAACTTTGGAATAAATTATCAAAATAAAAAAGAGATCAAAATAAAAAAGATTAAAGTTGCAAACTGTGATTATATTAATTGGTAAGTATCGGTTAATAGAAGACGATTTGTACTTTGCGAATAGTATACGGTCTGAAATATCGAACTGTACTTGTTCATTCACATGTACCTGTATTTCACCGCGACCCACCGCGACCGCAGTGGTCCACCGTGAGATTGATTTCCCGATAACGCCCGCGGTGCTCACCCACTATCACCGCGATTCTATCGCGATGGAACCACCTTTTAATCGCGGTGATTTTCCACGCTGACGAAAAATTGTCCACGGTGGGTCTGTGTTTTAGGCAGAAATCACGCTAGACGTAGTGTATCAGCTACTTACACAAAACAAGTATCACTGTATAGGCAACACTTTATTTGCTCTAATTTGTCCTGCTCAAGTTCTTCTTTCAAAGTGATATATCCATAGACGTTTATTTTGTGTGTCACATATCCCAAAAACGAAAGCACATATTATATACAAAAAAGCGAAACACACTTATCATACCGGAATATATTGGAATTATAGAGTATTTCATGAAACAATAACATCAATTGAAATTGATACAATTAAGCATTGGCATTAGTAACACTCGTCGGTAGTTTGGTAAACACTGATCAAGTAACATGCAGTTACAACTACACGTTTTAATGTGTTAGTCAGACTGGCCGAGTGGCTAGCCTAATAACTTTTGAAGTCGTACATGTACGTTCGAGTCCCGGCGAACAAAACATGTTAACGATACTTTTTACTTTACGTATTTTTTCTTTAAGTAAGAGCAGATGCTTTATATTGTTTTGCAGTTAAGCTTTTTAAGTTTTCATGCAAAAATGCAAAACAAATCTGCGAATATGCCGATTTAAATTATCCATAACGACGTACGAATGGCTATTGCTGAAACTGAATTAAATATCGTTTCAGCTTCATCATGTCTTTTTATAACATTTGCATTTATTGGCTAAGTATATTTATTGAATGCACTATGCATATTAATCAATCTGATTTATTTGTGTGTACTGAATGCCAGCTCATCAACCGACAATGTTTAAAACTAAACATAAAACGTGCAACACGAATTTTTGATAAACTTCAACACTCTTAATTCATTTTTCACAAAATGCTTATTTAAAGCATATGCGGCGGTCCAAATATCAAAATACATTATATCAGTTTATTTAGTGCTTTATATATCTTTTTTGCCAACCGGTGATTATAAAGGTGAGCTAGAAAAACAAACGTGTTTTGGGCTCCTGCGCAACTCTGTGACCATTATCATTATTAGCAATATAAATGACGAGTGTTACCTGTCCTTACATGTGCTCAATTGAGCTTAGTATAACAAGAAAGTGTTGGGACTACGTCAATACAATGTGACGATTTTTGAATTAGCAATAACAGAGACTATAGTTAGCGTTTGATACGTCGACGACGACAAGTGTGGTTATTTACCCCTGGGACTTCATTTAAAAACCATTGCCCGAGCACACTGCTTAACATTTAAAACTCTGCTTGAATAAAACCATAATATATCCTTCTTTTAAAGCTTTAAAGCTTTTAAAGCTTTGTGACACACATAATCTTTGCATTGTGGACACGGTGCTTTATATAAAAATCTAAGCGCAAAAATATATCACAAGTACATAAAAATACTGCTTTTTAATAAATCTTTGTAATTAGGTAAGCAAAACGGTAATATATGCTTTACAAATATCTTCACTTAATTTATACAACACATGTATAAACTTTAAAATTGAATATTCAGCCTTTAAGAGGAATGCGATAGCGTGGGAAACTTATATGCAAACTGAGCTTGATGCTCAAAACGGATAGTTATTGAACAAATCTAAATTCTCGTTACTTATCCGTCTGACCAATCAGCATGAGGCTTATATAATGACGTTAGGGTTGAGAGAGTATGCACTATTATGAACAACTGCAAAGAAATATTGAAAATAAAAGATCTGCTAGATGAAAATATGCAGATTTTAATATTAAAATGTTTATAACATTTATGAGAATTAATTTCTCTATCAATGTAACATATTTATATATTCTTTAATATTCTTTAAAAAAAGTATGAAGAAACTTTGATGTGTAATTTGTGTTTGTTTTTTTTTTCTTTGCACTTTAATACCTAGATAGAAAAGAATAGAGATGATAGCCCAACAATTTAATGACAGAAACACATAATTGTATATGTATCATCGTTTTTCTAGACCCATTTTTCAGCATATGCTGTAGTGGGATTGTTGGAGTCTTATTAACTTAAAGATCTGGAAGAAATATATGATTCAATAACCATATACTATTAAAGAAGTTTGGAAACAAGGGTACAATAGAACCGGTTGTTTATTTAAAATACAATAATGAACAGTTTAATGATTTACCAGATCTCTAGGTGGTTCAACATAGTTGTACAGAATAGATATGATATTTGCATGTCTTTGCTACAATTGTATGCTGCCGGTATATGAAAAGGCAGAAAATTAACACTAAGTTACTTAGAAATGCAGTCATAATAAATAATACTCTGAATACAATGAGTATTATAATGTAATGCAATAAATGGTTGGTATTTAGGGTTCTCTTACCCTGTTTAACTGTATGTGTAGTAGAAATACTCCTTATACTAAGTAAAATGGATCAAGGGTCACTAAATAGTGAAGATTTAATATAATATAAATGAAAAAGGACTTGCATAGGCAAGTATGTTATGTGTGTAAGTAATTGTAATTTATTAACATTTGTGCGACATGCGATTTACTGATGTTGAACGCTTGCAGACAGGGAATATAGCAAGGTGCTCCAACTTAAGACCATGTCTGTTTGGTACCTTAAGAAAGTTGGGCTATTTTAAAATGGTGGTTCCCTCAAGGGTGGCATTAAAATAATGCTAGTTACAAGACAGTCACCTAGATAGGGCCACTTTAAAACAAAATGTTAAGAACTTAAACTATAATACAGTTAAGAGTTAAAGAAACAAGAACATTTTTTATAATATTCACAAGTTAAAAATACTTTACATGTGTGAATATGATACTGTGTACCTTTAAGGTAATACACAGTAATGAATTAGGTAATAGACATATAGCCACCCTGGGAGGGATAAAATGGTATATTGGAAGTGTAGGATTCGGAGGCCAGCGGGGGGTTGGGGTCTGGGTTGGGTTGGAAAGAAGCGCATATAATTGAATGGGTAAAGGCGTAGCTATTGGAGTTGTCCCATGAACCGGAGGGAGTGCACGGTTAGACTAAATTATTTAAAAGTAGGCAAAAAAAGCAGAAAATTCATAAAATCTAAAAAAGTTGAATAATTAAAGTAGGAAATGATACACAATGCAAATAATTGCAAGGTTCACAGATCCTTGCGCCGTGCACCACAATGCAACGTGGTCCTTTGAGGATGAGAGAGTAAGGGGGGGTGTCAGAGGGGAAGGGAGGGGGTGCAAATCAGTCAACTGTACCCAGGAAAATGGATAGCTCACCCTTTCTGATTATTAAAAACTGCAATAAAAAGGGGGCTTATTAAGATACTGAGAAATGTAAATGGTGTACTATCGTAATACTCTCGTCTGAAAAATGTTTTTAAAATAAAGAATACCAGGTCAAAACCATTGACTTGGTTTAGAAAGGGCAGGGAATTCCAAAGTTTGCCAATAAAAGCTAAAACAATAGTTAGCATTGAAAACTCATAGAGACACAATGCAAAAAGAAGTATATACAGAAACTGCAATGTATCACAAAAATAATAAAAACAATTACAGGAACTGTATAGAAGTTGGTTGGGGGTTGACTGCTCCTCCCACCCTCCCCAATGACCTAGATCTTGTCAGTTAGCTGACAGTCTAGAAGGAATTTTGTTAGGGCAGAAAAGACCAGTCCCCTAGCCACTCCCTTGGGGTCTAGCACGTTGGTAAGGTTTAAAACTAGTCCATGGGAGAGTAATGCGGCCCTGAGCTGGTCCCTCTGCCCTGTAAAGGTGTTGCACTGTAGCAGTAGGTGGGCTGCTGGGAAGGGCTCCCGGCACCGCGGACATGCAGGGTCTAGCCCAAGGACATACTTTCCCTCGCCACCAGGTAGAATAATGTTTCCCATCCTCAGGCGCGTGATGGCTCTGTCAAGCACAATGCTTGCTGAGTATTTGTCAGGCAGCCTGAGGGTTTTTGCGGGTCTGAGAAAATTATGTGGGTAGGCAGACAAATTGGGGGTCTTCCACTCACTAAGGACAAATTTCTTTGCCAGTGTGTAGATCTCGGTCGGCGCCAGGGAATCCCCAGCATCAACAGTCCCCCTCCTGAGACCCTCCTTAGCCCCCCTGTTCGCCTGTTCATTCCCACTGATGTCGACGTGTGCTGGACACAATACTAAAGTGACATTTAAAGATTTATCTAGGCACTGTTGATGGAAGTTCCAAAATGTTAGATAAAATATCAGGCCTAGCTCTGCTATTTCTGTTTTTGATAGACTCAAGAGATGACTAAGAGTCTGACAAAATAGCAGTTTTAGTAGGTTTATTAACCAAAATCAAGATCAATGCATATTTAATTGCCAAAAGTTCAGCCGAATCAATAGAGAGATGGTTGCCGATTCGGTGGGTTTTTGTAATGTTTTTAGAAGGAATAACAAATGAATTGGATACCAATCCAGAGTTAGGGCATTTGGAGCCATCTGTATAGATTTTTAGGTGCTCAGCATACCTGTTATCAAGATGAATAAGAGTTTCTGACTTAACGAGCTGCGGTAAGTCAGATTGTGTGAGGGTCTTTGATAGAGTTATGTCTACATCAACAGGTCCCAGGATCCGGGGGGGGGGGGTGTTTGGACGGTCTCAGGTCTGCTACAGGGGTCTTGTTGAGACCGGCATCCTCCAACAGGGTCTTAATACTCGCCCGAAGGGAAGCGCTATGTGTTTTCGCTTAAGTATTTTTACCCTTGATGAAGGTGCCGGTCTCGACAAGCTGGTTTACGGGGTTTGAACCACACCAGGACATGGCTCTGGCCCAGAAATTAATAGACTGCTGTTTGTGGCGCAGACTTAGAGGCAGCAAGCCCGCCTCCTCCTCAACTATGTCACTAGGGGTACATTTCAGGGCCCTCAGAGCTATCCTAAGTGCCTTGTTCTGAATGGCATCTACCATTTTAAGGGTGTTGGGCATTGCACATGCATAGATTTGGGCTCCATAATCATCTTGGATGTATAAGGCACTTGTAGAGAAGTAAGATGCTATTTTTTATCACAACCGAAACCTGTGCCTCTTAACATTCTCATTAAATTTAAGTCACTTTCGCACCGTTCAGCCAAATATTTGAAGTGGTGAATAAAGTTTAACTGTTTATCTAGGTACAAATCTAGAAATTTCACCATTTAAAAAAAAACAATTTTGGTACCGCCTAAATATAGGTCCAAAGAGTGCTTCATTTGGTCGCCAAATAGCATACCTACTGTTTTTGTAGGTGAAATTTTAAATCCCCATTCTATTGACCATTTCCATATGAAGTCTAGACCTGCTTGAGCCCTCTTTTGCAGGCGTGACATATTAGACCCCTTTAACCAAGTGCCAGAATCATCGGCAAACTGGGAGATAACCATTCCAAGGTCTTTGACGGTTTCAGGAAGTTCATTGACGATGAGGGAGAACAGAGTTGGGGCTATTACGGACCACTGTGTACTGCGGTCAGTTATGGCTTCCTCTGATAACTCCCCATCGACCTTGACCTGAATTTTCCTGCCATCTAGGAAAGCTGTCAGGTAATGGAAGCAGTATCCAGTGATTCCATAATCAGCTACCTTTTTTAAGATGCTAAAAGTCCAGGTTAAATCGAAGGCCGCCTGAAGGTCAAAAAATATAGCTACTACTGATTGGCCTTGATTTTTAGAAGAAAGGATATCGTGTAGTCTTGCTATTTAATCAAGAGTTGAACGCCCTTTCCGAAAGCCAGACTAGAAGTGGTTCAGTATATTTTTAGTTCCCAATAAGTGCTCTAATCTGTTTTTTACCATTATTTCCAATAATTTGCCTGAATGAGAGGTAAGACTTATTGGACGCTATGATTTTGGATCACTTTTGACCTTACCAGGTTTTGGAATAGGAATCACTGTGGCCTGCTTCCATTCGAAGGTGGGGGGGGGGGCGTCCCAGATTTGTATACTTGATTTAATAAGTCAAGCCAGATTTTAAGAGTTATGGCCGGCATATTCTTGAACATCATATATGATATTCTATCTGGGCCCGTGGCAGAGTTACTCCTACCATTAATTGCATTAATTAATTTAGTAATTGCAAAAGGTAAATTAAGAGGCGTATATTGTCCCAAGGCTGCTTTAAAATGTGTTTATTCTCCGATTCAAATCGCTTTTGATAGTCCAATGTTTCTTGAGGGAGATTTGAATCACTGGAGACAGATTCAAAATATGTGTCCGACAATTGAGCCTTTTCCCTTGGGGTCGTGGCAATTTCGCCTTTATATTTTAGTAGCAGTACAGGGTTTATGCGATTTCCTTGAATTCTGTGAATCTTTTGCCAAAAATCCCTAGAATTACTTCTATTATCAATTTCTGATTCACATAATTCTTTCCAATTTACAGTTTTTGCTTCCAGAATAACCCGCTTTGCTGAATTTTCTAGGGAGCTATAGTTTTTGAGATTGTGCTCAGCTGGGTTATTTTTAAGTAATTTTAGTGCTTTTTTTCCTTTCATGTACCGTTTTAGAGCACGCCTCACTCCACCAGGGCAATTCTTTCTGGCTTATTCCTTACCGGAGGAGACGGGAATGCTGCACTCTGCTATGGACAGGATCTTATTTGTTAAAATAGAACAAAAGGTCCTGGGGTCCTGGGAGTGAACATCTGCTAGGGAAAGATCTGAACAGAGATCCATGAACTGATCCCAATTTGCTTTATTAAGAACACATTTCTGCTCCCCTGAGCTGGGGATATCAGTTCCTTGTGCAAGATAGTTGTACAATGTAACCAATTGTGGGAAATGATCAGATCCAAAGTTATCTGAGACAGTGTCCCAAACAGAAGCACTGGCTATCCCGCGGCACTAGCTGCAGTAAGGTCGATACATGTTGTTGACCCGGAGGGGTTAAGTCTGGTTGGCGAACCGTTATTGAGCAAGACAAGGTCATGCTCATCCAACCATTCTATGACCTAGCAACCTGCTGCATTTGAGTTATTGGAACCCCAAGCCGGGTGATGTGCATTAAAGTCCCCTGTGAATATTACATCATATGGTCCTTAAATGGTCCCAAAGTCTGTACAAAGGCCATTTAAAGTCTCAAGATCACAACCTCTTGAGTAAAGATTGACCAATATAAGAGGCCGGTTCTTATTTCTGACCAATTTTATTGCCAGGGCCTCAATAACAGTGCTACCATCAAACTTTAATTCTTCACCCCCGGTAATTCGTTGTTAACACAATTTTTTATATAAATGGTAAAACCGCTAGCTATATTATTGTCTGAATTGATATGATTTTTAAATTTGCATGTAACACCAGGTATTAATTTGGATTCATTTCTGGGAAATTTAGTTTCTTGAAAGGCGAGAACATGAATGTTGGGGCTCTTGTCCAAGAAATGTTTTAATTCTGACTTTTTAATGGAGGTTAAACCTTCAATATTGAAAGATACAATGTTAAGGTTACTGTCCATAGTGATTGGAAATCAGCCTGTGCTTTAAATTGTTTAACTTGTCATTTGGAGATCGAACGACCAGCTTATGGCTGGAGAAGGCCCCTTTGGGCTTTGCCGGGGTCCTAGCCGGCTGGGCTGGCCGGGATTTTTTGCGGAGGGGGGTTTGGAGGGGGGACCCAGGGTCAGGAGGTATCGGAGGATCCTTAGTTCCGGAATGGCTTTCAGTGTGAGATATAATGACTTTAGGGGTTACTTTGAATATAAATTCCCTGCCCCTGTTGAATCGGAAATCTATTTTACTAGTGAAATAACCAGTAACCCGACACCCAGTTGGCCTGTCACGGTCCTTTATTATCTCAGCAATTAGATCCGTCAGCTAGCTGAGATGTATATGGCGATAACGGTGACCTGTCGCTGGAGGATCTTTAATTTGAATGAATGAGTCTCCTGAGAGCGAGTTGCATTTGCTGTTATTAAAGACAGGAGAACTCATAGGGGATTTCTGGGTGTCGACCATTCTGGGACGGTTTGGGGGCACACTAACCAAGGGCTCCTCCTCTATCTCGCAGACGTCTGAGATAGTGCGATTCTCTTGGATACTAGAGTGCACTGACACCAGAGAGTCATTCCCGGTAACGTTGTATAGTGTGTTGTCGGAAATTGTATCGGCAACGGGGATTACCCCCTGGGACCCGCAGGAGGTTGTTGCTGATTGGGTGTGGCCCCCTGAATAGGTGAAACAGGGGGGAGGGGTGATTTTACAGGTGTATTGTGTGCAACCGGCTCCAAGGGAGGAATAACCTGTGTAGGTGGGAGGCTACTTACCGGTTGAGGGGGATGGTAACCTTACCCACTGGGCCCTGAACTGAAGGACATACGCGTATCGGGCATGCTAGGACCGGGGGAAGCATGTGTGGGTTGATACCTGGACCTGGAGTCGGTTAGTGTTGGAGTGTGTTTGACACCCTCCTTGTGGGCCACAGTATCAAGTGCAAATAGCTTGCACTCCGCCTCAGACCAAGAAACACCATAGAAACTGGAATAAGAGGAATGTTTAAGGCTCTCTTATATGATGGACAACCTTGGTAGGAGGCAGAGTGCGGGCCACCGCAGTTAACACAACGGCGGATGTTACACATGCACTGACGTAGGCACCGGATTCCGGAACAGCGGCAACAAATTGAAGGGTGAGGACATTAAACCCCCGCTGGCGGTGTGTCCGTACCCCTGACAGCGATAACATCTGACAGGGGGTACGGGGCAAGGTCTAATGTCAGGGGTGATGTTGGTCCCCGCAACGTAAACCTTGTGAAGGACTGGACCAGAGGTAAGTAAAGTTATTTTAACCAGCCACGGAAAACCAGGACGGGGTGGCCTAGATGGCTTGACCCGCTCTAATTTGGTAATTGAACAACTACCAAAAGATGCAGGGAGAAAATGTAGGCATCCTTGAAGTTCTCGTATGTCCTGGTTCTCCGAGATCCCTGCAATAAGACCTGAAGAAGTCCTCATGTTTGACGGTAAAAAGGCCCGGACCGCGACTGCACCAAGTTTAAAGACTCCTTTGGAAAGGATACTGGTGAGCGCCTGAGCGGACTTTAGCTGTAAATGAACACAGCCAGAGGCCAGAGGCACAGTCCACTCAATAAGTCCGGGGAGTTCCTTGGTCAAACACAAGGCCAGCTGAAAAATAGCAAAGAGGGAGGTCAATTCTCCTACACTTCTGACTGACTGGAGGAGGCACTTGAATGGCAGGGTGTTATAGGACAGGTGGTGTGCGTCCTTCCCAGTACGCGCCTCCCCTAGTAAAGGGGACAGGTTAGTGCTCCGCACCTTAACGGTTCCCTGGCATGGTGGGAATAATGTATGACGTGTCAGCGTATAGAAGACGTGTATACGTAAATGCGTATTATAAACGTATAACGTGAGAAAACGAGTCGTAGAGAGTAGTGTAAATGCATATATTACGTGTAATTGCCCGTGACAAGACTAAAGGAAGAAGGAACGGATGAATAGTGCAAATACTCTAGATTTGATATTACTAATTGATAGGCAATAACTATAAGTAATGTTAGGTTCACGATTATTATTATTATAATAATATAATTTATTTTCACTAAGCAACTTAACTAGATTTAGCTTATAAAACAATAGCACCGCACCTGTAAATAACCCAATCCGTTTCAAATATGCTATAATAAAGCAGCAAAAGTCATTTGGTAATGTTAAAATTACAATAGGAAAGATTGCCAAAGAAAAATTTTGGATACCAAATCACGTCCGAAAGGGAGCAAGTTTAGAATATTACGAAAAACTATCAAAGGAGGGACAGGCGAGGGAATGACTATACGTGTGATGTGGAACGTTATGGTGCCAGTGGACCTCTCGTTGTTCGGTGTTTACCTCAACCGTGCAAATATCAGATGATATTACACAGTGACGTCATTTACGACTATGTCAAAACATAAGCTTACAATGGATTTGTGCTGCTCTGCTCATTGGATATTATTGTGTCATTTTAGTTGTGTTGAATTAAATCCAAAATAAATCGCCATCGCTGTCTGTTATTCTGTTTTGCCTTTTGGTTAACGAAGGTGAATTTTAATTATAAAAGCTGATTGTGATCAATTTGTTGCTGGATATGTTGAAGAAATGTTGTAACCTTTCCTCGAAGGAAGAAACATTAACCAATTACATGTAAATGTTTAACATGTATGATTTCTAGGTTGAAACGTTTATGATTGAAGGTGTAAATATGCATTCCAATAATTGCCGAATTCGACCGCGTATTTTGTTTCTTAAAAAAAGTCGGGCTACAAGTATAATACGGAAAAGAAAACGTTAATAGGGAATACGCTTACCCGTGTTGCATTGTTCAATTCAGTATGTATTAATGGTAGATGAACTCTAGGTATATAATATTTTTTACTATAAGGCATATGACTAATACAAACTTTAATAAATCTGTGTTGTTGTTTTGTGTTTGTTTTTTGGTTAATATTTATATTACATCAGCTGTCGTTTATTGTATAAGACCTATAATAAAACAAGTATATACTTTTGTGCAATATCATGTGATGGTGCACAGCAAAATCCATTTTGAACCGGCTGTCGTCTCGTTTAAGATAGATTTTGCTGCGCACCAACACATGATATTGTACAGCTAAAGAGCCCATATTTGTTCGTATCATAAATGCAATCCGTTTTCGTGGCGAACGCTTAATATTTTATAAATAAAAAAATAATAAAGGAAATATGTGGGTGGCCCTGTATTAAGGGACATAAACCAATACATTCTAAGTGTCCCAATTCAAGGGGCACGATATTTATTAATGTTCTCAAACATGAAGCGTCCCATTAATTAGGATGACCCAATACTAAGGGTAACGATGTATACGTATAATGTAACCAATGCTATTTTATTTGCTATTTTATAATCAAAAACACCGTTATTGGAATGTTTTCAAAATCAAATAAAAAGCTTCGGACATTTTTAAATTCAACTTTCGTTGTCCGAGGGGTTTTCGTAGGATTTATCAATGAACACGTGTCTACATAATTAGAAAAGAAATTATATTAACAATATCACCATTCTCGATTTAAAGATGTACACTTCCCCAGTTTTGTTCTGTTGTCGATTGCAAGATAAGCAAAACAATATTTTTGTAAGAACGTCGATGCGTCCATATAAATATTGAATCGCTCCTTACATGCCAAGATGGATGGAAATTGTTGCGTATATACTAGGGATGGAACCGAATATTCAAATATCGGATAATATTCGAATATAAAAAAACGAATAAGAATATTCGATTTTCAAATTTATTTAAAGAACAACATTTCTTTTAATAAAATTATGTTTTTTTCCAGTTTGATTGCGAAGTTAACATGAATTCCAGTTGTATTTTCTGCCTAGCAGGTGGGCGGGGGCAGTGTAACGTTTTTACAACACATGCCAAAGATGTCCATTAAATGACAATTAATAATTGGCAGGAGGGCCACGTCTTTACAAGTGCCGCGAATTAACGGTTTGTAGGAGGCGCGAACATGACGCATTGTATCCACAAATAACAAAGCTGGGCCATGTTGTGATAACCGTTTCACAGTTTGCACAAGGCGTACATTGTTGTATATTGTCATTTAGTGACGACGACCATGTTAGGTTGTTTACCCTCGGGACTTCGGTTTTAAACCATTGTCCGAGCACACTGCTAACATAGTATCACAGTTATTATTACTATTCCACTATGGGAATTTATAACGAATATAAAGATCGCAGTGTGGATACGGTGCCATAATTTTTAAAATCTATGTGGGATAAAAATCACAGTTTATATAATACACAATATTGTTAAAAACCCATCATTTAAATGGTACTCTGTGTTATATTTATGACACAACGATATATGTTGACATTATTTTGTATGTTACTTTGTAAAATATTCACTATTTATTATGATTACTAAATATTGAACAAGAATGTATATAAGAAAACAAAACAGCTGAGTTTCTGTGCAAAGAAAATTAAAAATCGGATGGACCTAGGAGAGACAAATGAAAATCGGTCGGTCGATCGAAAAATTGGGGGGGTGCGCGTGACATCACAGTCAATGTATTGCTATCGTGTTAACGTTTATCAAACATTTAATGAGTTTGTGTGTTAAAAAATAAAATTTATTAGATAACTTTTTTACTTGGAATTGTAATAATCATATGCCACAGGGGTCATACTATAGCATATTACTAATATTTGCACAAACATATAGCATATTAAAACATAAATGGATTTAGAGAATGATATGATGTTAACTTTATGTGGTAAAGTCATTGAGATTTGAAAACCGCTCACTCGGTGATTTTTTACAAAAAGTGTCCAAGTTTGGGCTTTAATAATTATTATACTATAGCATATTTTGGTAAACCAACACCTTGTATAGGTAGTGAATACCTAAAATAATTAAGTTAGGAGAATTCAAGGTACTAGGAATATGCTAAACGGTGGAAATAGCAGTTTAAATCGAAAAATACGACAAATTTACCAAAAACGGATTGACCTACTTCAATTGGGCGTTAGTGACTGTTGACCAATCAGAAACAAGCATGTTTCTGAAGGTCACAGCACATGTATAATGTGTTGTTTGCTATAGAAATGGGTGTGGTTCACCAAAAATTCATAAGAAAATACACTTTTACAACGAAATATTAATTTTTTAAAGTATTTATATTATTTATAATTATTGTTTGCTGCCTAGAGGAATAAATAACTTAAAAAGTGGCCTGCATAAAGGTAGTTTATGCAGGGTTCTTCACCAAGTTATTAAACCCTCTGAATATATTGAAAATTCATAGAGTTTGTTGGAGCCTTTAGACATAAATATCTGGAACAATGCCTTAAATAGTTTATAGTGTTTTATATAAAAAAAATAAGGTTCTGATACATATGCGGTGAACAATGTCCAGAAAGAATATGTCTTTGAATTGTCAAATTTTTGTTCCATGTAGTGTATATAGAACTTATAGAAGTAATTTTGTGCCTATGAGATAGGCTACAGTGCACTAACAAACAAATTTCAATATTACATGATGTAGATGTAGGTTTTATTGAAATGGTGCATATTAAGACATATATATGAATGTTATGAGTAGAGAATTTATAATTCTCTGTTTAAAAAAGCAAATAATAGTTAAAACTTAGATATGTTGCAATATATACAACATGAATAATATTAATATCTACATTTGTACTGCATAATATTGATGTTGTGCAATAACAGAGGAGAAAATTAAAAGATTTTGACATTTGTTCACACACGCCGACAGGGAATATAGCCTTCAATGCTCCAACTTGAGACCCTATCGGTTGAAGTATGCATAAAAGAAAGTTCTAGGCAGCTTTTACTAACAATATTCAATGTGATGTTTAAGATTTCTGGTTCCCCACCTATAGGATGATAGGCGGATTTGAAGAGTGTGGAGGGACGCAGGCTGGCAGGGCAGCTGTAGGGACCAGCGTTTTGAGGGGATGCCATCGAGATAAAAGGGAGAATGGAGAACAACAACGTTATTAATACAGAATAAACTGAAATAAAATAAAGAACCAGGTCTGGGTGTAGTAGTGGTTCTATGGGATAAAGTCCACACTAATTTAGTACACTATAATCAAGGCACATTAGTAATTAAGAATAAAATATTGTGTCAAATACACAATATATGTATGAAGCTATTAAGAACAAGATTTGTACATGTAAAACTGTTCTGCTCACAGATTATATCATGGATAAAACAGTCAATTGGCCCTCATATACTTTAAAAACTGCTTTAAGACCGGGATTAATTAAAGCACTGATAGTTGTATAAGTACACTAATGTGTTTGTTGGGGAAAAAAATGCTCTTAAAATAAGGTAAGCAAAGTCAACCAGGTTGGCTTTGGTCGGAAAGGCCTGGGCATTTCACCGCGTGGATTAAAAGAGAGGAGCAATACATAGGAGTCATGGCATCCCCCTCCCCCCCTCCAACCATCGCGGCTCAGTGGGTGTAGACTATGGGCAGCCTGTGTGTCGTAGATAGGGAACATAGAGTGTTTGCTGTGCTAGTCTCCCTTGGTTGGTATAAGGGATAAAATTGAATATTGACAATGCATACAAAATGTACAAGGGCAGGAGTGGTCTCCCTTTACTATAAAAGAGTTGTATTAAATAAAAGCAGATACATTAAATAGTTTAGGGTTATTTCCTTTTAACTGCAAATTTAGTAGTAAACTGAATTTTATTTCAGGGAAAAAGGGTATTTTGTTATTTTCCCAGTTTAACTAATTGCATGTTGAATAAACATACAGATGAAATAAATAGGGCAAAATACTGCCAAAATGGTAAGTAAATTTCAATATATATGCATAACAACCATAAATTGGGGTAACACAACAGGCTGCTCATAGATAATTAAATTTTGTCAGTGATCTGACAGTCCAAGAGATAAGTGGCAAGGGCTCTGTAATAGAGACCCCTGTTTGGCCCACCAGGGTTCAAAATAGCATTTTCAGTAAAATGCTGTTTAAAAGTTGCTCTTCGACTGTCAAAATGGGGACATTCCAGCAGCAGATGACCAGCAGTGAAGGGTTTCCCGCACTGGGTGCAATTGGGATCAAGTCCCAAAACATACTTGCCGAAATTACTCGGTAAGAGTGTTGCACCTATCCAGTACAATACTGGTGGAATAAACATCTGGGCGCCTGAGAACCTTGGAGGATCGATCAAATGTATGGCCATACGCAGATGCACTGGGTGTCAGCTTGTGCCACTCCCCAAGTACAAATGCTCTATCCAGTGAATATACCTCCGAGGGTGCTAGTGGTATTCCCACGTACACCACCTGTCTATTGAGGCCCACCTTTACCTCCCTGTCCGCCATATCATTACCGGCAATGTCGACATGTGCTGGACACCAAGCTAAAGTGACATCTTATGACTTTTATAGGCACTGTGAATGTAGAGCCAAAATTTCTTGTAACAAATCAGGCCTAGATCTGCTATTCCCTAATTTCAAAAACTCAAGAGATGATAATGAGTCTGAGAGAATAGCAGTTTTAGCTGGTTTATTAAATAAGATCCAGCACAAAGAGTACTTAATTGCCAATGGTTCGGCCGAAAAGATTGATAAATTGTTGCTGAGCCTATGTACTCTTTTGATGTTTTAGAAGGAATAACAAATGCGGAGGCTACTTTTCAAGAGTTAGGGTCTTTTAAGCCGTCCGTGTAAATTTTTGATGCTCAGCAAACTTTGTATTAATACAAAATTCCGTTTCTGCCCTCACGAGGTGCGGAGGGTCAGCTTTCGTTATTTTGTTACATAATGAAGTGTCGACAGTGACCGGATGAAGGGTCCAGGGGGGCATCAGAGAGGGCCTCAAATCTGCTATTGTGACCTTATCGAGGCCGGCACTCATCAGCAGGTCCTTGGTGCTAGCACCAAATGGGTACTGAACATGCTTGTTGCCCAGTATCTTGGACTTGATGTGGGTGCCAGCCCCGATAAGCTTATTCACTGGGTTTAAGCCGCGCCTGGTCTGGGCCCTGGCCCAGTACTGAATGGTCTGCTGCTGCCGGCGCAGCTTGAGGGGCAGGATGCCTGCCTCCTCCTCGAGCATGCTTATTGGAGTACAGGGCAGGGCTCTCGGGCTATTCTAAGGACCTTATTCTGGATGGTGTCAAGGATTCTAAGGGCGTTTGGCGTGGCACAGTTATAGATTTCGGCGCCATAATCTATTTTTGGACGTATGAGGGACTTATAGAGAAGCAAGAGGCTGTTTTTATCTGACCCGTAACCTGTGCCTCTTAGCATTCTCATTGAATTTAGGTCTCTCTGCACCTTTCTTTTAAATATTTAAAGTGGTGAGTGAAGGTAAGTCTCTTATCTAACCACATTCCTAAGAATTTCACCACTTTTTGGAAAACAATTTTGGTGCCGCCTAAATATACGTCCAAACTGTGATGACTTTGGCTGCCAAACAATTCACCTATGGTTTTAGCCTGTGAAATTTAAACCCCCATTCGGTGGCCAATTTCCAAATGGTGTCAATCACTGCTTACGCCTTCTTTTGTAGGGTTGACAGGTTGAACCCCGTTAACCATGTGGCAGAGTCATCTGCAAATTGAGATATGACCATGCCGGTTTTGATGAAGAACAACAGGGGGGGGGGAGATAACAGACCCTTGTGGGGTGCCTCGTTGAGTTATGGCCTCATCAGAGAGTTCTCTATCCCACTTGACCTGTATCTATCGACCTTCCAGTAGAGCCCTTATATAATGAAAACAGTTTTCCGTGATACCATAATCAGCTAGCTTTTTAAATATTCCAAAGTTCCAGGTTAAATCGAAGGCAGCGGTCGAATCTAAAAAAATAGCTTATACTGATTTCCTTCGATTTTTGGCAAAAAATTAATGTCATGTTGAAGACGTGCTAGCTGATCTATAGTGGAACGCCCTTTCCTGAAGCCAGACTGGAAGGGGTTCAAAATATGTCTTGACTCCAATAAGTGTTCTAATCTGTTTTTAACCATTACTTCTTATAATTTGACTGCATGGGATGTTAAACTTATCGGACGATAGGAATTTGGATTGTTTTGGTCATTATTTGGTTTTGGAATTGGTATCACGGTGGCCTGTTTCCATTCCTGTGGTATGGTCCCCGCGCTGTAAACCATGTTAAACAATTTTAGCCAGACGTTTAGTGCAATGTCTGGCATATGTTTAAACAGTGCATGGCTTATTGAGTCGGGTCCCGTGGCGGAGTCCTTCCTGGTGCCAATTGTTTTTTTTAAGTTCCGAAAGAGTGAATGGAATGTTTAATGGAGTACTATAATCCCCAGGCTCATTCAAAATGTGTTTGTTATGTGAATCAAAATGTTTTTGGTAGTCCAAAGTTTCTGAGGGTAAATTTGAGTCACTAGAAACGGAAGCATAGTGCTGAACCGAAAATTGAGCCTTGCCTCTGGGGTTAGTTGCAATTTCGCCTTGATGTTTAAGGAGCGGTACAGGTTTTCTTGAAATTCCTTTCAGTCTGTGAATTTTTTGCCAAAAGTCCCTAGTGTTATGTTTATTTACTACTGTTGTTTCACATAACTGTTTCCAATTTTCTCTTTGAGATGCCAAAATAACCTGCTTTTGCTTTGTTTTCAATAGACCGAGAGTTTTGAATAGTGTGCTAGGCAGGGTATTTCCTTAGTTGTTTTAGTGCTTTCTTCCTTTCCTGTACCGCTTTAGCATATTTGGGACTCCACCAGGGTACCGACTTCTTTGGTTTATGCTTACCATCGGAGACAGGGATGCTAAGCTTCGCCATGAATAGAGTAGCCACTGTTAAATTATGACAAAACGTCCACGGAGTGGACATCTGCAATGGAGAGGTCTGAGCACAACTTCCCAAACCGGTTCCAGTCAGCCTCCTTGAGAAAATATTTGATCTCCTGGGAGGTGTGGGTGCCGGCCTCCTGCGTAACAGTGTCACACAGGGTGACCAATTACGGGAAGTGGTCAGACCCCAAGTTATCATTGACAGTTTCCCATACAGAAGTACTGACCAAGGAGAGGTTGGCTACGGTAAGGTCTAAACATGAAGTAACCCCTGTAGAGTGAAACCTGGATGGCAAACCGTCATTAAGCAAAACAATGTCTTGCTCTTCTAACCATTCAATCATGGCTTGACCTTCCGTGGTGGTATGTGTGGAGCCCCATGCGGGTTGGTGTGCGTGTTGGTGTGCGTTAAAATCCCCTGTGTAAACAATATCACACGGTCCTTTAACTGTCCGAAGTTGTTGACTGATGCTATTAAGATACTCAAGTGCACACCCTCTTGAGTAAATGTTGACCAATATTAGTGGACGGTTCTTATCATGGTGAATTTTAATTTCCGTACTACCATCAACCTTTAAATGGTTATCCACTCCCATTAGCTCATAGTTTATATTGTCCCTTATAAAAAAGCATCAACCTTTAAAGGGTTATCCACTCCCATTAGCTCATAGTTTATATTGTCCCTTATAAAAAAGCATCAACCTTTAAAGGGTTATCCACTCCCATTAGCTCATAGTTTATATTGTCCCTTATAAAAAAGCATCAACCTTTAAAGGGTTATCCACTCCCATTAGCTCATAGTTTATATTGTCCCTTATAAAAAAGCATCAACCTTTAAAGTGTTATCCACTCCCATTAGCTCATAGTTTATATTGTCCCTTATAAAAAAGCATCAACCTTTAAAGGGTTATCCACTCCCATTAGCTCATAGTTTATATTGTCCCTTATAAAAAAGCATCAACCTTTAAAGGGTTATCCACTCCCATTAGCTCATAGTTTATATTGTCCCTAATAAAAAAGCATCAACCTTTAAAGGGTTATCCACTCCCATTAGCTCATAGTTTATACTGTCCCTTATAAAAAAGCATCAACCTTTAAAGGGTTATCCACTCCCATTAGCTCATAGTTTATACTGTCCCTTATAAAAAAGCATCAACCTTTAAAGGGTTATCCACTCCCATTAGCTCATAGTTTATATTGTCCCTAATAAAAAAGCATCAACCTTTAAAGGGTTATCCACTCCCATTAGCTCATAGTTTATATTGTCCCTTATAAAAAAGCATCAACCTTTAAAGGGTTATCCACTCCCATTAGCTCATAGTTTATATTGTCCCTTATAAAAAAGCATCAACCTTTAAAGGGTTATCCACTCCCATTAGCTCATAGTTTATATTGTCCCTTATAAAAAAGCATCAACCTTTAAAGGGTTATCCACTCCCATTAGCTCATAGTTTATATTGTCCCTTATAAAAAAGCATCAACCTTTAAAGTGTTATCCACTCCCATTAGCTCATAGTTTATATTGTCCCTTATAAAAAAGCATCAACCTTTAAAGGGTTATCCACTCCCATTAGCTCATAGTTTATATTGTCCCTAATAAAAAAGCATCAACCTTTAAAGGGTTATCCACTCCCATTAGCTCATAGTTTATATTGTCCCTTATAAAAAAGCATCAACCTTTAAATGGTTATCCACTCCCATTAGCTCATAGTTTATATTGTCCCTAATAAAAAAGCATCAACCTTTAAAGGGTTATCCACTCCCATTAGCTCATAGTTTATATTGTCCCTTATAAAAAAGCATCAACCTTTAAAGGGTTATCCACTCCCATTAGCTCATAGTTTATACTGTCCCTTATAAAAAAGCATCAACCTTTAAAGGGTTATCCACTCCCATTAGCTCATAGTTTATATTGTCCCTAATAAAAAAGCATCAACCTTTAAAGGGTTATCCACTCCCATTAGCTCATAGTTTATATTGTCCCTAATAAAAAAGCATCAACCTTTAAAGGGTTATCCACTCCCATTAGCTCATAGTTTATACTGTCCCTTATAAAAAAGCATCAACCTTTAAAGGGTTATCCACTCCCATTAGCTCATAGTTTATACTGTCCCTTATAAAAAAGCATCAACCTTTAAAGGGTTATCCACTCCCATTAGCTCATAGTTTATATTGTCCCTAATAAAAAAGCATCAACCTTTAAAGGGTTATCCACTCCCATTAGCTCATAGTTTATATTGTCCCTTATAAAAAAGCATCAACCTTTAAAGGGTTATCCACTCCCATTAGCTCATAGTTTATACTGTCCCTTATAAAAAAGCATCAACCTTTAAAGGGTTATCCACTCCCATTAGCTCATAGTTTATATTGTCCCTTATAAAAAAGCATCAACCTTTAAATGGTTATCCACTCCCATTAGCTCATAGTTTATATTGTCCCTAATAAAAAAGCATCAACCTTTAAAGGGTTATCCACTCCCATTAGCTCATAGTTTATACTGTCCCTTATAAAAAAGCATCAACCTTTAAAGGGTTATCCACTCCCATTAGCTCATAGTTTATATTGTCCCTTATAAAAAAGCATCAACCTTTAAAGGGTTATCCACTCCCATTAGCTCATAGTTTATATTGTCCCTAATAAAAAAGCATCAACCTTTAAAGGGTTATCCACTCCCATTAGCTCATAGTTTATATTGTCCCTTATAAAAAAGCATCAACCTTTAAAGGGTTATCCACTCCCATTAGCTCAGAGTTTATATTGTCCCTAATAAAAAAGCATCAACCTTTAAAGGGTTATCCACTCCCATTAGCTCAAAGTTTATATTGTCCTTAATAAAAAAGCATAAACCTTTAAAGGGTTATCCACTCCCATTAGCTCATTGTTTACATTGTCCCTTATAAAAAAGCTAATCCTCCGGCAATATTAGTCAAGATTAGTATGGTTTTTGAATTCTGTTCTGTAGTCGGGGATTTTCTTAACATTAGGGTAAATTGATCTTGAGTCGGACACGATCAAGAGTCGGACATTTTTTACACCTCTTTTTTGCCGATAATATCCTCTTCCGTATGAAAACAAGTGTAATTTAACCGAAATAAACTTTTCAACTAATCAGATCAATCGTTTATTTGTTCTGACATCTTTTCTGGTATTCCCGTTGCTACAAATAGCTTTAAGGGCGCTTTATTTTAAATTGAAACCGCTAGAAAAGGAAGAGTTGTCTGCGTTTGGAATGGACTAAAGTTGATAAAGTTCTACTAAACTATTTAAAGTTTGCCTTTATTCTACAGATCAATAAGAAATATGTGTATTAAGTATGTGTTAAATCATTGGTTCACTGAGTTTTTCTGAAACATTATCCACCTAAACTATGCACCGCATTAGATATTAAGTCGGACAGCAAAACATGTAAATTTGATTTTGAGTCGGACACTGCCAGTCTCATTATATATGCTCATTTAATTAAATAACCGTCAACAATTATGCATAATTTCCATATTTTAAAAGTATCTCAATGTCGTTTTTTTCCAGAGCTTACAAATATAGCTAGATGTCAAGTACGACTCCAATTACGTTAACGTATTTGATGTCTATATAGCTGGCTTATAGTAAAAATGTTGAAGTATGACAGTTGTTTGCACGAATTCTAGTGTCTTGATGCCGTGCAAATTGTCAATTAGTTTATCAGATACCGGTATACACAAATGCTTAAAAATTATTTAAAGTAACTGTACGATATACATTATTTATTTTTAAAAAATTGCTTACGAACATCCAACAAGAAAGAATATACATACGTTATACTGGATTTCAGCCAGCATGCTTCCGTAGTTGACAGTAATATAGTTAAAACTACGATGGGATGAAGGACGTGATTAGGACAATTACGTTGCCGTTTTGCAATATACAATTCAAGTGATAAACGTATGGAAAATGAACTAGGGTCAACTTGAGCATACAACACAAAATGCTGTTGTATTGCAGTCAGAGACTACGAAGACATAGGGCTGTGTCGGCACCGCTGTTACCTTTGCCGCAATGACACATTGGAAGAAACGAGCGTACTGTATTTCGATCAAGGACCCTGCTACCTTCGAGCAAAATTGAAATGTGTCCAGAAATATTCAATTTCTGACGGCCTATGTAGAATTTAACTTCAAATAATTAACTGCTATATGCGTGTTGGTGTTTTCGGCGCCTACATGTGGTTTAGCAGTTTATGGCTAATTCCGTAACCCAGGTAGGTAACGGCATATATACGCCGTGGTGCTAGTTTTTGTTCCATTTTTGACATTTCACTCCGAAGCGATCTGCTGATGGCTGCCAGCTAATCTATCCTGATTACGACAACCAGAATAGTGAACTATCACAACACATCTGGGAACCATATAAAACAGTTGCAAAATCCCAAATCATGAAATGGCCCATATGGCTTGGCTTGCCTATGCAGGGCACACATGGAAACCTATACTGGACCCATATGGGTCCCATATATACTTCTGGGGTTTTAATTAGGTAAATGTAATTTTAATTTCTAATTTTATGTCATTTGTTTTTCGCAAAAATCCGATATTCATATTTCAAACCTTCAATAGTTGAACAATTCATATCTGATGCTAATTATCGCAAGGTTAAGTAAAGGCCCACTTAGCGAAACAAGATAACCCTCCTAGCACAACATGTGTATTTTAGTTCTTTTTATGGTTAAAGTAGATCTAATTACTAAAAATATAAATCAATTTACATAATTGGCATGAACCATAAAAAAAATCCAATTTATGGTCATTGACACAGATCTAGCTCACTGTCCGACTCAATATCAATATCGTCCGACTCACAATCGATTTGGGGTAGTTATACTCAGCCATGCATATAGTCTATATCTATGCTGGTTTCCCCGTGTAACCGGTCAAAATGCGTAGTTGGATTACTAGGCTGGCTACCAGTTCGGGAAAACTCCGCTCTCAGTTCTAAATTAAGCTCAAATCCTTCAAACTGAGAAAACTGTCTGACTCACGACCAATTTACCCTATTATCAGAAAATTGTGTTTCCTGGATAGCAAGAAGGCCAATAAAATTATTAAGGTCAATAAAATGTTCAATTTCAACAAATTTGTGGCTAGATAAGTCACCTATGTTATGAGAAATTATAATATTCAGCTGTCTATCCATGGTGGGGCTTACAACCTGCGCTTAATGGATGAGATTTGGGGGATACGGGATGAACGTGGGGTTCTAGCGTGCAGTTTCCGGCATCTCCTTGGTGTTTTTAAGACCCGCCATAAGATCCGCCAATTCACTGACGTGAATGGTGCGTAGCTGGAGACCTTTGTGTGGCTGATCTTTAACATGGGGTAATGGGTCCCATTTAGATCTTATGGTTTTCATGTAGGGGAAGGTCATTGGGGAGGTCTGGGTGTCAACCATTCTCGGGAACTTAGTGGGAGTACTAACAACTGGCTCCTCCTCTATGCCACAGACACCGGAGATGGACATGGTAGCATAAATGCTGTCATGGACGCACACAATGGAGTCGTGCCCAGTGACATTAAACTCAGACCTGTCCGAGACGGTGGTCAGACTTTCCGAGCTCGTTGACACCCGGGTTATTTCCCCATATCCTCGAGACAGAGAGGCCCTGGGCCTAGGTGTCCTATTCTCCGAAATAGGAGATATAGGGTTGTCGGGTCTTACCTCAATAAAGCTGACTGGATTGTTGTAACTAGGGGTGGGGGGCGTTGACTGGAGCCTACCTAAGAACTCCGGGGATTTAATGATTAAAAACTAGGACTACCTTTGAGGACTACCTTCGAGGGCCGATACCTGTTTGGTAGCCGTAGCGGGGGATGACCTTTTACCAGTGTCTGCTTCTGAGGGGGGGGTTCTCTGCCACGGGTTTCTGTGATTGGGTTGGTATCCGCTTCTCAATTTCAAACCAGGTTATCCCCTCCGTTTAGCAGATTACAGCATTTTGCACAACAGCGGTAGTTTTTACGGCAATCTCAGGCCCGTGGGAACCAGCACACCGACTACACCGTTGTTTATTTTTACAGCCACGGCAACCAGCAAAATGTCCAAAGGACTGACAATGAAAACAGCAAAGGGTGGGGGGAAGTACTTGCATGGGCCTGACTCCAATGACTATGTGTGTGTCTGCTACTGTTAGGAATTTGGGTATCGAACCGACAGTAGCAAAGGTTACACGGACAAGACGTGGAAAGCCTTTAGGAGGGGGTCTAGGGGGGTTAAGTCTATCAAGAGATCAAATTTCGCAATTAAAATGGGGATCAAAAATAAGGGAGTTACGAAATTGGGCAAAACCTTCATTTTCTGGTATGCCTGCCAAGGTGGCATAAACAGACCTTAGATTTCTAAGAAGAGTGACACGGATGGATACACTGCCAAGTTAAAAGATGTTTTTGCTAAGTACCGATTGAATACTTTGAGCAGACTTTAGTTGGAGCAGGATACTTCCCGATGACAGTGGAATGGTCTTTTGGACCAGGCCGGGCATTAGCCAGGTGTGACGCTAACTTAAAAATAGTGAACAGGGAGGCTAGTTTCCTTCCTGGCCGAATGACTGTAGGCGGTACTTGATTTGCATAATGTTATGCGATACATGGTGCTGATCCTGCATACTTAAACCCTCCCACAGTAAGGGTGATAGATTTTCACTACAGCCCTGGGTACGGGAATCACGTTTACTACCTACCATCATTGAATTATGAGGGAAAAGATACAATTTTAAGATTGGAAGACTGGCAATAAGCCTAAAAAACTATAAAACGGGTAAAAGACTGCAAAGAAGAAACAAAGGTTCTAGAAAAAACAGTTCTACAAAACAGGTGGTGGACACAATATAAATTAATAGAAGTACACAGCTTGTATTTAGCACAGAAACTAGCTTGAAATGTAACTAAAAAATTACACATGTAAAAAGAGTGGGTGGGGTAAGGGTTTGGCACCGTACCTGTTAACAACCTGACGACAGTAAATATTGCCTAAAAGGTCAACAAATGTAGTTCATATAGAGTCTTTAGAAACCAAATAGCGGCCTAAAACGTTCAAATATAATGAGAGTTTTAATTCGGACAAAATGGTCCGGACGCAAAATTTTGAACTGGACGTGGGTGAGGATTTACAGTTGGAATTACTTCTGGAATGGTGGCTTCGTCTATCAAGACGCACTAGTTGTGCTTATAATATATATTTTTCAATATTTATTTTTCTGTGTTTATTTTTTCAACCGGATTCGGCGGTAGCGCATGCACTGGATATGGTCCTTAAGTGACATCTATACGGTTAACTTGTTTACGGTAAATTACAATTACTCTCTAAGTAAACCCTTCAAAATGAATTCATCATCGGCCAATCAATTTCTTTAACAAAATTAGCATGATCTGGTCAATCTTAATATACGTCACTTGTAAATTATTCTCCATTATATCAACACCGTATATTATATAAGAGTTTTGATTAATAAACAATGCCACCATCATGTGCTTGGAAGCACTTTACGCGGTCATTAGACATAACCCAGGCAACGTGAAATCTATGTAATGAGAAATTTGTTTACGGAAAGATTAACAAATAAATTGACAAATGTCTTTATATTTGCCTAACACTCACTAAGTGATATCGCTCCTCTACCACTGAAACAACTACGTACACGTAGTATACATATTTCGGATAGGTAAATATTCGGACAGAGTGCCGTATATAGTAGTATCTTCAAAACGAATATTCGAATATATACGAATACCTAAAACGAATATTCGATTACTGATTTCAGTATTCGGTCCCATCCCTAGTATATACTGATAATTAAATCACACAAGCTTGCTGTCTAGATAGGTGTCTGATAACTTAAAATAACGTGTCAGTAAAGGTCAGCCATACATACCTTCACAGGCTTGTTTATAGTCTGTTTCAGAGCAGGTAGAATTTCCAATCCTTTCATCGTTGTTTATTATGCGTGCGATATGTTTGTTTGCGTGTTCATCAAAGTCCTGTTTGCGTTGGTCTGCGTGTTCATCAAAGTCCTGTTTGCGTTCGCCTGCGTGTTCATCAAAGACCTGTTTGCGTTCGTCTGCGTGTTCATCAAAGTCCTGTTTGCGTTCGTCTGCGTGTTCATCAAAGTCCTGTTTGCGTTCGTCTGCGTGTTCATCAAAGTCCCGTTTGCGTTTGTCTGCATGTTCATCGATGTCTTGCTTACATTTGTCCAGGTATTCTTCGATTTTTGTCATACAAGTTTTTGTGTTTTCCATGATCTCAGACAATGATTTGTCGGCAGCATCTTTCAAGCGCTTCTTTAAAGTTTCATCGACGGCCAAAAGTAAATGCATAATTTCTTCTGTTGTTATCTTTAACATGTCCTTTTCCAGCTGTAAAAGAAAAAGGGGTGCTTTTCTTTAATGTATTCAAAGAACAACTTCAATTAAAATAAATGAACTGTATAAACATGAATGTTAAATACATCATTTGGATTGTCTACAATTCAATAGCTACACATGCGTTCTTAATTAATTGCAGCCTCCAGTAAGCTATCAACGTACACATCAACAAAGATAACGGAATATGTGCTATATCGCAATGAATTGTTTGAAGCAGCTGCATATGCATAGTAACATGTAAATTACTCAAATCATTCCACCAGTCAGTGTTGTACGAACCAACATGTATCTATGATCAAGAAAACGGTAAATCATACAATATGGTTCATTCGTAGGTATGATGGATCACGAACAAATTACCAGTGCTAATTTTGACACAGCAGCCTTGGCCTCATTATCATGCGCTAGACACGTTCCATCACTCAGCAGACGATTCAGTGTTGTGAAATAGTCCTGGAGATCAGTGTCTGACACTTTCATTTGAGAAGAGTGACGGACAGCTTTCCCAACTTCACGAGCCTGAAATGACGCGACAAAATTGTATACTTAGTAAGTTATGCAGTTTGCCAACTAATTGTGCACATGTCATTGCATTAACCTATTGAATTATTCCATATTCAAGCAAGCACATTTGACATAGTTTGCTTATTCAGATAAAGCTAGAGTTACAAGTATTTTACATATTGCAGAAAAACATGCAGTGTTCCTGAAAATAAATTGTATGCATTTGTATTGTAACTTATACAATAAGTACTGTGTTAACATTAATTGCAAGATGTTTTACTGTCTGTATTGCAAAAAACACTGTTTTATTTCGGTTTACTTTGTCGAAACAATGATAAGAACATTGTATTTGAACCCAGCAGTGAAAATATTAACTCCAACAATTATACATTAACATCAATTCGTGATAATCAGTGAATATGTACAGATATGGGAGGTTTTAGCTTCAAGGTTTCGTTGTGTTTGATTATTTTTATTTTATCGTTTTGAACCTAATGATTATGAATTTGCAGTTAATTATTATGAAATATGCCACCCCTAGATACAAGTTAACATGATGGTTTTTTATGTAAGCATTGACTAAGGTAAATATATATTCAAAACTAATGAACAATAACATGACCATATCTGGGCTCAAAAAGTACTGTACCCACTGCCTGTGATATATATGGATTAGAACTTTCTTCAATGCAGAAGGATTAGTTGTGTTCGTATATATTTGGCATAAGTTTAAAACCACCCACGTTTAAATCTGTTTATCATTTTAAAATATACATCTGAAAAGAGTTTATAAGGCACGTCTCGTAGTTTTGCATTTCATTCAATAATCCATTGACATGTATATCCGAAAAAAAGTTGACACAACATGCCTCCTTCAAACCAAAATAATAATACCAACGGTTTCAGCCTATTAAATAAGAAAATCACAAAATTACTTTTGTCTTGTATTGAATATACACATTCATTATGTTGTATCATATTATATATATAAAGTATATTTACACTCATATTGGGTTATCAACTAAAAATGACTTCAATAAGAGTTTCATTACGGTTAACGTCATGTAATTTTACGAAAATCCGGTTGTTTATTTCACGAAATTGACGTATAGTCAGTAAATATTGGCCAGTATCAAGTAGTTTGTGTGAACCAAAAAATAGCACCTCACACAGAAGCATTGGTTTGAAAGTTTATATTGTGATACAGCTTATAAACTACATTGTAAATATACAACTATAATATGCAAGTAGTATTTTGCAGTATTCACGCCGTTCACTACCAATTCGAAATACTACAATTACTTGAATGGAATTTAATAGCAATTATAAATTTGGATAGTCTTAAATCGTTCAAGTATTAAGTATGTTTATACCAATCGTATGTATATCCTATACTAAAGTATTTCTCTAATATATTGAGTTTATTTTATATCGCAATAATATTCGCAAAATAAGGAATAACAATAGTGACTAATGCTTATTACCTTCATCAGAAGACTGGGAGGGCTCGGCCTTTTAGGAGCTATGGTGAAAGAAAACTTGCTGTCAAAGTGTTTGCAGTTCATTAAAAAACTGAGCACGCCGTTGAAATCTGTATCATAAACAGAACTCTTTCCATCATATCCATCTGGAGGAAAATACGCCTTGGCTATTTGCCAAGGATTCGAGGCCCAGTGATTTGCCGAGGTATTTTTCAGAGAAGGATTTGAAAATCGATGTGCCTTTGAAATTTCTTTCAGAACTTTGTCACATATGCTAAAAGGGCATCGTCGAGAAGGTTGTAGCAAGTTAGCGATGTTACAGCTAATACACATGGCTGGCGCCGGAAGACTTGCCCAGACAGTGTTGTAAATATCGGTGTGCAGGTTTTTAGCTTCGTTCTCCACAAACGGTTCTAAGCCAGACTTTGCAATGTCTATTGCCAGCCACGCCTTCAGCCAGTTCGTCCTTTCCTTCTCCTTGAAAACATCAGCTAGACTCGCCATTATTTTAATGTCACAAACGTCGCATTATAGAAGTTTTACGTCAGGCCCCGATGATCATATTGGCAACTATAAATATCAAAAATAAAACAGTTAGCATATTGGCATTCGACTTTTATTGAGTTAAACAAGAGGCCTTAGTGGTCATGTGACGCTTACCTGACTGCACACAGTGTCGCAGTGGCACATTAAATATTTATGGTCAGGAATCACTACCGGTGGCAAAATTGTTAACGTATCGAATATGATGATTCAATTTCAGACAAGACACATGTAGAATGTTGTTATATAGACATAATAAATGGATAACTGCCCCGGCCCAAGGCGGCCATGTTAAAATGAATACAAGTAGTACCAAATGGGAATTCTGAAGAGGCTCATCCAAGGAATATATTGCCGCGAAATATATTGCCGCGAAATATAACGTGCTTTTTTTCAAAATGACAATTATACAGCATAAATTTCGACATAATACCTATTGTCTATACATTGACGTGCAATGAATGGCGCATGTAATCGTACGTTTGCAAAGATAGGCTAACGTACAACCTGAATCCAAGTCATAGCACTTCTTCAGTAAGTCATTTACATATACAAAGGGCCGATTTTCTGTGCATGCGAAAGCATCTGTTTGGCGCCGTGGTATCGTTTATATTATTCGTGTTGCTACAGAAAGCACTTGGCATGCGAGTTACATTCATTATGGATAAAAATATACGAAAACTATTTAAATCATCTAAACAATGACAATTACTATTCACGTAAAGGTCAATACATTATTTATGAATAAATAAGTTATCATTAAACTTTCAGATCGGATGATAATAACAATTATAATCGAGCTGGCTCGACAGTATTTTTATTGGGCATTCGACAATGACATACGTTTCAATCAATAATTAGTAATTATCTTTTATGTCTCATTTTCTTTACGTAAGTTTATTGTTCTATTCAGCAAAAAATACAATACCAATAAACCAAGTCTCCCGATTTAAAACAAATACAGCAAAGTTGTTTATATCCTAGTGTTTCGGCAGGTAGTTTATTTTGCATTGTTTGCTTTTAACCCGTCTGTACCTGTATAATAAAAGCATTTACTGAAATATAAATATCCACTATATCCACTATATATCCCAATATTAAATAGTTTATTTTCTTGAACATTAAAATGCTATCACAAACAACTGTTTTAACTTTTGTCTTTGCGTTTAACTTCCTTAGGAATCCCAGCACATCCCTACAACAACAGTAACAGTTGGATTTCCGTTATTCTAAAAATAGATCATGGGAAAACAATCAAGCTTTCCCGTTAAACCTTAAATATAGCAATTACTCAAAATGCATGATATCCATATTAACCCATAATTCGTAATGTTTGAATGATTTTCTCTTCATATATAGTACTAATACATCAATATAAGAATACATAATAGTAATGACAATATACTGAGTCTGAACGTGAATTAAAATAAAACACACAATTAGAAGTTTAGTACAGTTTACGTTAAAATGTTGGTTTACCACATAACCTCATTGATGTTTCAGTTATTAGTAGCAAGTTAGTAATGCTATAAATCGTATATTTAACCATCTCACGCATACATATACTACTACTGCCTTAATGGTAGTCTTTTTAAAAATGAAATTGCATACCTGATTTCGATTTGATCTGTTACGCGGGTTTGTGTGTTTTCGTTGAATGACTAACCACCGGAAATCGTTTTATCAAAATATTACACCGCTTAGCTCAAAGTTGCAATACACTATGTTATATAGTCGTCCAGTCTGTATACTAAGTTTGGTGAATATACTGCGGAATGTCGGTTACATTATTTGCGTGAGATTTTTATTAACACATATGTGTACGGATTGACATATTTTGAATTGATTGTTGTCAACGTTGATATGAAGCGTCCAGCATAACAAGTATCTCAGTGACTGAAAAATATTACGGTTAACTGCTGAATATTTGCAAAAAAAAATGATTACTAGGAGTTTGAATTCCGTAATTAAGAAGAAGAGATCGGCAATATTAACTTCAAACACATTTTATATGAATACAAACGACTGAACTGTTAATGTACAAAACTAAGACTTTGCTTTGCAGTAACTGTTACTGAACATATTGTAATATGACGTGACTAATCAAGGGGTGGAATTAAACCAGGAAGCACGATTAAACCTGAGATACGTATTACCAATTAAGCGCTTAATCATACGTCTCTGGCATTTCCCCTAAAGAACGTATTGAAGAACGTGCTGCATTGATAGTTTATGTTATTATTATCGTATTATTAATTATTTAAATACATAATAGAAATGAGTGTGTATTGTGTTTTATTTAAAGTCTAGAGTTACAAATGTCAGTTTTATTCTATTTTATTTTCCTGTGTATTGGTAATTTAAAACTACGGAATCCAATTTGTTCATGATGTCAGTTTGTATTCCCAAATTTTTATTTTATATGTGCATTTAAGTTTGATCATTTGTTATGTTTAAGTCATTTGCTGTTCTTTATTACATCTGTAAGTATGTATATTATTTACACCTTGTTTATAAGTCGTAATACAACTACTGCTACTGGAACTAAAAATAGTGATATAATATGGGTCTGTATAATCCTGCATAACTGTGAACAAAAGCGAAATACGCTGGCATCTATGTTCCCAAAAACAGTACATAGGCGTATCGTATTGTGTGTACAGCGTGTGTAGTGAATAGTGCTCTCTAGATAGCTATCGCCAATACACTTTTAATGGTAAAAATACATAATGGTATTGTCAGCGTACGAATAATATCAGTTATAAATATGTATGCTCTGCCTACTAGGGCCTATATATTCAAATGTTACTACACGATTCTGCGATGGCAGTTAACAGAACATTATAATTCAATAAGCACTAGTGTCTGTTACAGTATTGAAAACACTGGAGAGATACTCTTATAAGACTTCGCGACAACGTGCAGTGTTGTTTATATCCTAATTTCCGTAATACATGCACACACTGGCTTTAAAACTATAAATCAGGTACACATAGGGTCCGAACGCATGCAATCACACATATACCGCCGTTTTTCAAGTATATATTCAATGAATATGTGCACTTGGTTAGACCGCGGTTTGTAAAGTATGCTTTAACTGAACATGTGCACTTAGTATGACCGCGGTTTGTCAAGTGTATGTATTAATTGAATATGTGCACTTGACGGCCGTTTATCAAGAATATAATAACTGAATATGTGCACTTGCTATGATCGCGGTTTGTCAAGTATATATTAATTGAATATGTGCACTTAGTATGACCGCGGTTTGTCAAGAATATATTAATTGAATATGTGCACTTGACCGCCGTTTATCAAGAATATAATAACTGAATATGTGCACTTGCTATGATCGCGGTTTGTCAAGTATATATTAATTGAATATGTGCACTTAGTATGACCGCGGTTTGTCAAGAATATATTAATTGAATATGTGCACTTGCTATGATCGCGGTTTGTCAAGTATATATTAATTGAATATGTGCACTTAGTATGACAGCGGTTTGTCAAGAATATATTAATTGAATGTGTACACTTAGTATAATAGACCTCTGTTTGTCAAGTATATATTAATTGAATGTGTACACTTAGTATAATAAACCTCTGTTTGTCAAGTATATATTAATTTAATATGTTCACTAAGTATTTGTATAAAGTTATATTTTCGAAATGTGCCAACAGAGAGGCCAAACTCCAATAACCGTGTTGACACATACGGACCAATAAGCTCTAAGAACTACTAGTAACAACAAGCTGTGTAGGACCATATTTTTCCAAAATCATATTTTTCACAACTGGTGCGAAAATTGAGATCTTATTCTTCTCACATCGAATTCGTATTTACTTTCATAACATTTTCCATGAAGAGTATAATCGTATCCAGTTTTTGATACGCGATGAAATATTAGTTTTCGCTGATTCTCGCGCATAATCCGTTGTGGGCCAATCTCATTATTTTAACTTAAAAATGTGACAAATTAGATCCTATTGACCACAGATGTATGGAAAATATGGTTTGTGAAAAATATCATTTTTAAAAGCTACGCTTTTTAAACGTAATCTGAAATGGACAATGGATCGGGATCGATGTCGTCGTTTTTAATGAATCCTTTTTAAAGTGGCACTGCCTTTCAATATCACATGTAGCTAGACAACTCATGTGTGCATATGCTGTTAAAGTGGTTACCTAATGTAAAAGCATCAACTACTTCAGAAATATTGAATTCTCAAGTAAATAGAGTGTATAATTGTCGTTATTTGCGGATATTACAAACAGTACAGTACATTTTTTAATATGTTTAACAAAAATTGACAACTATAAGATTGATGAATTTGATGTAGGTACGTATATTAAATTTAACATAAACAAATATATTTCAAAATAAGCGATAGTAAAATAAATAACAACGCGCCATGAAATCAGATTGGCGAAACAACACAAAATACCACTGCAGCCTTAAAAATATCGAGTAAACGACTGTCAACTCTTATTAGATGCATGCATTTCAGTTATCGGCTGTATTTCAGAACATCGGACACTCTTAAACGGATTTACAACTGGCCTAACATACGTTGTACAACTCAAGTTCTGATGCGTTGAAGCGGAATACATGATACATAACTTTTATTTCTTTGTTTCTCATTGCTTCTACTTCTATGGTTAGATATATATGAACCCTTGAACACGCGTCTCTGCACGTGACGTCAATCGACCAATCGAGAACTTGGACACCATATAACATTTTACGAATATACCGATATGATTATTGTAAGTAATTATAAAAAATTCAAATCACAGCGCTCATTCACACAACGACGCAAAATGTTTTAAACGAAATAAATACATTCCACATCTTATCTGCACACTTTGAAAATGATTCCAGTAACAATTCTTATCTTACAAAGCGTATTGTTAATACATAGCTTTAGAACAATAGAGCAATACCATAATTGAAGCCGTTTTATGCCTGTTTCTGTTACGATATTTATATAATTGCGACCATCATCATTATCAGCAGCAGCATCAATATCAGCATCAGCATCAGCATCATCATTATCATATTATTATTATTATTATTATTATTATTAGTAGTAGTAGTAGTAGTAGTAGTATTAGTAGTAGTAGTAGTAGTAGTAGTAGTAGTTGTAGTAGTAGTAGTAGTAGTAGATGTAGTAGTAGTAGAAGTAGTAGTAGTAGTAGTAGTAGTAGTAGTAGTAGTAGTAGTAGTAGTAAATACGCTTAAATTGGACTATTCACAGATTAGTTACTGTAATACACTTAAAATTAATTTCAGGGATTCCATTTTCTGTATGAAAAACAAGCATAAATAAACATAAACAGCACACCTCATATACAAGTATATGGAACTATATACATATTGACTATCTTCCCGCCTTTGCATTAATGATATAGTTTTATATATTACTGGAAAACTCAGAAAGTCTGTATAATCGAACTTAGATAGTTATTAAAAGGGCATTTAATTTTGCAATCGATAAAAAAACTAAGAAGCGAATGGACATAGTTAGACTACCTCGTATATAAACTCAAAAGATATATTAAAACTATAACTATGTCGGGATATTACCCTTCATGTAATCGAGAGGTACCGAACTCGGTCTGATTAGCTGTGCCCGGAGAGTACTCGAAATGCGAACTTAAGATCCCGGATTCGACCTGGTTCGCTCTTTCGGGAGAGTACTCTCAATGTGAATATAAGGTCCCGGGTTCGACAAGGTTTGCTCTGTCGGGAGAGTATCCACTATGTAAACGAGAGTCATTGGTTCGGCCTGGTTAGCTCTGTCGGCACAGTATTCACCATGTAAACGAGAGGTCCTGAGTTAAGTCTGGTTAGCTCTGTCGGCACAGTACTAACCTTGTCAACGAGAGATCCCGTATAAACTGAAATATAGATGTAGCGGGTATATCGCATATTTGTTTTCAACGAAAGGGACGCAACTGAAATAAAATATGCAACGCATTGATGCAAAAGTAGGCTCTCTTGACAAAATGTTTTTCTATAATGTATCCTCGAAGCATTCACGTACTTAGTTTTGAACTGTGTTGCTTGGATATAATGAATTAAAAAGGCAGTATAACTGTTCGGGATTAGACAAACTTGTCCATAAAAATGAAATAATATTAAAACAGGTATTTGAAGAATCTATCAAAACATTTTGAATGTTATTCTGTTTTGGTATCAAAACATATTTATTCTAATAAGTATCATACATTTATGAGTAAAGAAAAATAAGGTAAAAAATGTAATTTATTTATAGGAACATAATAAATTAAAGGTCCAAAACTTGCTTATTAAATTGTTTATAAAATGCCAATTATTGACTGAACACTAATGCATAAAGTAATATTTAAATACTAAAACATCTTATTCCGGAATCATAATTCGGTAAATTAATTTAAATTACTAAATTAAATTAATAAATATTAATGACTATTATTATTATTATCTGTAAATTATAAATAAAATAATAATAAATAATAAAATAATAATAATAATAATAATAATAATTGTAAATTATTATTATTATTATTATCTGTAAATCGGAGACGAGAGAACGTCGTTAAACGCACTGTATTTTTTAAGACCAATAACGCAGTTTCTTCTTTTCACAGTTTCATATTATATTTGTTGATAGAAGAATCGGTTTTGAAATGTAGCGAAATGAAATGTATGTACAAAAAAAAGATAGCATTGAAATGTGTTAGTACTCAACCTCTGTGGACGATTGGAAGTGGTGCCCAAACGATCCCTCATGTACGTTGCAATCAAAGCGAATTTACTACTACTACTAGTTTACCCGCGCCGGTAAATATTGTCATCGATGACGACTGTTTGTTGATGAAAATGATTATAAATGTTAGACAATTGTTTGTAGAAACAAAATTATTTTATTGTAATAATGCTTCCATATAAATTCAATATAATATATATATTTGTGTACAAATGCTAAATTGTAGTCCTACCGTCGATACGCCCTTTAAACTGCCTTTTAGTTTTATTCACTTTTAGGTGCATCATTGTTACAATGTGTTAAGTTTTGCGTATTTCCTCTTATAGAAACGAACGTTTCTAATCTATACCTTGAGGAATTTGAACAGTATTTTTAAGAAATATAATTGTTTAACTTCATAAACATGAAGAAAATGTATCTTAGCAGGGGAGACCACTGTGACTTGTTAACGGTCGTACTTCTATCAGCCGTTACTTCCCTTGATTGCCTTTGATTACAGGTCAGATACCAGTACATAGTCGGCTGGCCCTCCGTGGTGTATTCAAAGGAAGTCCTTTGTTTGTTTGTTTGTTTTTTGTTTTTTTTCATTTTTTAGAAAATTGCTAAATGCTTCTTACCATTAAAAAACTTTTCTAAGCGCCGCAATATATGATGAAAGAATCTTACAATTATGTAAGTTATTTCTGGATTTTTATTTGAGAAAATTTGGGCGCACGCCCAAATGGCCAAATGGAATGCATATTGTGCTTATTGCGAATAATACTTTAAAAATTCTTAAAAGCCGCAGAGAACATTATAGTACTCAACATTTGTTATCTATTTGTTATTTTGAAATGGAAAGAAAGCAGCTGAATAAGGAAACTTGTCTTGCAACAGCTAAAATACATCAACTCGTACACGTTTCGATAATATTTGTTTCTGTAACAGTATATCGTCATCGTTAACGGTCGTACTTCTATCAGCCGTTGCTTCCCTTGATTGCCTTTGATTATAGGTCCGATACCAGTAAATAGTCGGCTGTCCATCCGTAGTGTATTCAAAGGAAGTCCTTTGTTTGTTTGTTTTTTGTATTTTAAAGAAAATTGCTAAATGCTCCTTGCCGTTAAACAATTTTTCTAAGCGCCGTAATATATGGTGAAAAAATCTTACTATTACGTAAGTTATTTGTGCAATTTTAGGATTTTTATTTGAGAAAATTTGTGCGTACGCCCAAATGGCCAAATGGAATGCATATTGTGCTTATTGCGAATAATACTTTAAAAATTCTTAAAAGCCGCAGATAACATTATAGTACTCAACATGTGTTATCTATTTGTTTTTTTTGAAATGGAAAGAAAGGAGCTGAATAAGGAAACTCGTCTTGCAACAGATAAAATACATCAACTCGTACACGTTTCGTAACAGTATATCGTCAAAATTGTTTAACCTGTCTCTAAACATTAAGAACACCAGTTAAATATGCACGAAAGTAGAGTCATTTTGAGACTAAACCAACATGTTAATAATTGTTATTATGCGTGTGCTGTTTAAAAAATAATTAAATGAACAAATATCAACATTCAAATTGGTGGCGGTTAAAGTTGCAGAATTGTAAAATGTGTTTGTGAGGAATTTCTACTTTATGAGTTGAATTAAAAAGCACATACAAAAACATAAGATTATAGTTTATGTTGATGCAGAAACTGTATTTTCAAGATTTCAGATATTGCGCTTTCAACATTTAGGTTTTCTCCGAACCATTGAGATCCCTGTGCGAAATGCATCGACCACGTGTACACCACGCCGTTCCATCAGTTTGTGAGATCTCAAACATTACAATGAGTGTGTTTTTTAACATTTCCATAATAAAGTGTTTCTAAGATGTTAATATAACTGCTCTTAGTATCAAAAACCATTAGTAATTATCCCAAATATCCCTTATACTAGAAATATCGTTAATTATCTATCTCAAATAAACGTGTCCGTTCGCAACGAGATCCAAGCAGAAAGAGCCACAATTATCCACCAAATAGCGTCACATGACCTTTTTCAGAAAATACTACACTTTGATATTTACAACACCAACAATGGTTGCATTATAGTAAACTATGAAAGGATAATACCATAACCTCCGTGGAGAGATTAAACTGGTTTCGATCATAGATCGATTTTTAATTCCTGCCGGCATAAAGTTCCACGTGACCATACTCAGATCAAATGGCAGGAATTAAAATCGTGGATAAGCAGAAAAAAACCCAACAAATTGGCGACCGTAAAATCCTTGCGTTGTTATGATTACGTTTTTATTTATCTCTGTGTGCTTTTCATTTTTACTCGTACTATATATACACGGACCAATAATACATCATTTATGTGGGAGTATTATAAAATAATAATTTTAAAATAAAAATGTTATAAAAATAAATGTTCAACCTCCTCACAGTGTTATCTTCTAAAAACTTCAAAATCTGGTAGTTTTCAGTACTTGGTGGCAAACTCCAGGCAGCGGTTACTTCCCCCTTGGTACTCTACAGTAACCACGGCCACCAATGAAAAGTACCAAGGGGGAAAGTAAGCGCTGTAATGTGTTCGAGTAATACCAGTCACAACAATGAAGAAGACATGCATATAACAATATGCAAGGCATAGAAAAAAAGTACTTCAGTACAGTAAATTCCAAGTGCGTATGAGAATCGTATTTAGCAGATCATGTCAGTGGTGGTATCTACAGAGCTTATTCTGAAGTCTACCCTAAGGAGCTGTGTGAATATCGTCAGCTGACAAACTACGCTGTTCTAGCTGTACCTTTTTACGATTCTATGAAAATTGAGTCTGAAGTTTTAGTTGTGTATAACTTGTCGTTTATAATGATTTTTACATAGAACAAATAGAATAGTCTGGATATAAAAACAATACGCTTACGGAGTTTGAACATTGTAGACCAGCTAATAACTGCATTTATATTATTTATATATTTATATAAAGACAGGCATCCGGTCCATAATTCAACATTACACAAAACATGTATGTAAAAAGTACAAAGAGTTGACAGAATAAATATATACACGTACAGTTTATACAAAATAAATAACATACAAGTTGTATAAAAAAAATGCAGCGAAGACAGTATTTATCTTTAAATAGCTATAGCATGCTAGTTTACTGATGCATGTTAATACGTTATTGACATTTTTAAACAATCTCATTTTCATTATTATCAGATTATGACCATTGGTAAAATTGTTTCTGCCATGATACCAATTAAACAAATATTGTAGCTTAATTTCAACATATTTTGAAAATTAGAAATATACATGGTATTCCTATAATATTATAGTAGTATCGTTTCTGTATGACAGTGGTCGCAAATTCTAAGTGTATTGTATATTCTAAGGTTTCTAGGGATTCCGAGTTGTCTACCTAATTTGAATCCAAATCTTATATAATAAAAGTACGTCATACGAAATAGCTTGAAAAGACCATTCCATTGATATAACTATATTAATTTGAATCCAAATCTTATATAATAAAAGTACGTCATACGAAATAGCTTGCAAAGACCATTCCATTGATATAACTATATTTAATTGGCCAACGAATCAAGTCAGAACATCGTGGTTCTCAGCCGACGAAATAGATCCTGTACAATGTATCGCACATTAATCACAAACTCATAAAGGTATATTTTATAATTTACAATTACACACAACTTAAACATGGTGTTTGTTAAATACAGCAAACATATTATGCTAACAATCGCAAATTACAAGCAAAGTAACTAGATGTAAACTTTTGTTTTAATCTCAATTTTCAAATATGTAGTCCGAATGTGGTTTTATTGTGCGTCATATGAACTCAATTTTCAAATATGCAGTCCGAATGTGGTTCTATTGTGCGTCATAATGCAGAAATGATTTGTTTGTCACAATTTTGCTATCGCGCGTTTAAAAACGTGTATTTTACGGAACAATGTCTTCGAGTTTTCGGAACTTTTTACAAAATATTAGGCTTCGCCCATAATTTGTCGCAGAATTACACAAGGTTGATTATTTTCTTTATTTATGGAAAACTAGCCGCGTGCCGTGTATAATCAATGACGTCACTGTATCGCACGTGTGAATGTGCGTTGGAGGTATAGATCAATGCAGTCTTAGTACGTAATATTTACAAATACAATCTAAGATAATGATAGATAATGTTTTGTATGACGATGTTTTGCTACGTAGTCGTAACCCATGGTAAAGAGTATAGATGCGGAGTATGAAATATCTCGTGCTTTTTGTTTCTACGCATCGATACAACTTACCCTGTGTTATTTAACAACAAAGTATAATAGAAAACTTATATTTCAACATACTGCAAAGATACCCCAAAGACATTTTTTTAAATGAATGTTTCTACTTAAATATACGCATATATCAATACAATTATGTTTTCATGTAGTAGTAACTTTAAGTAAACGTTTTAATACGAATGTTTCATGCGGAATTGATCATCATTGTATACAGTTATAAGCACACGAAGCGTATTAAATACGGCTCCACAATCGATACCATTCCAATTGATTTCCGGTTACATTTAAGCAAAAGATTTTATTAAACTAGAAGTAGAATTTAAAAAAGGATAGATAAGTTTATTGTATTAAGATTTTCTGGAGACAGAATTGCAATGTTAGGATAAAGACGCGATGCGCGGCACCATAAAGTATCCACATTAATTGGATTAATTCATAATTGCGATCCCGGACAAGTCCGAGTGACGTAATTACAAATCTAAAGCATTCCTGGATATATTGGGGCAATATACTTACATAATAGGTGTCTGTCTTGCTTGGGACACAATACTGTTCTAAATTCACAAATTAGAGCATCTATTGATTATTTAGATTATTTGTAAGACATTGATAACATCGTCTTACAGCCACATCGTATTATAGTTTGCACGTGCTGTTGAATTTATAATTGATAAACTTTAAAGAGACCTGTTCACAGATTTAAGCATTGGAAAACAAAAGAGCTCGAGTATAACAACAAGAAAAGGACAGAAAAGAAAAACACATAAGTTGCTCCTTGGTTCGAAACCCGGACCACCGGATCAAAAGGCTATCGCCTTAACCACGCGGTAATTCCGGTTTATATATTTAACCCGTATTTGTTAACTTTTGTAAGTGATGCACTTGTTGTCCAATATTTTAACGAAAACAAAAGAAACATCCCAAATATTTCAACATTTAGAGTTATATAAACACTTTACCATTTTATTAATTTCAACTGATCATTACTCATGAGGGAAATGAATTTTTGCAGTAAATATTTAGATTCTTAGAGTTCTTTTTCCCCCCTTGTATGCACTGTTGTTAATTTTTTGAATCAGAGACAATTAGCTAAAATTGTCAATGCGACGATCTGTATACAGATCCCTCCAAATTATGCCAATAGTCTATATTTGGTTCTTCCGATTGTATAACTTATGATAATTAACGAAATTGTACTTATAGTTTCATTCTATGTCAGTAGTGTTATTTCGCTGCTTTTCATATACTATTCTTTTCATTTAGGAATCTGTGACAGACAAAATTGAAAATTGTCAAAACGGCAATCTGTGAACAGGCCTCTTTAATATGCGCAACATGTAATTTAGTATTCTTAATGTGGCTAGTTTTTTAAACAGTTGTTGTACATACATTAAAATGTAAATATATACAGATATATTCCTTTTATGGATACAAATGCACAAACAATATATATCCCTAATTAAAATAGTGAAACAATATTTATCTAACTTGTTTTAGCTTTTTTTAAAAACCAACTTCAGCCATATATTTTGGTCAATAAACGCAATATAATAAAATTCATTTTTATATACCTATAGATAATCCGACTCAAATACTGGTGAATGTTTGGTATTATTGGCCTAATATAGTTCCCGTATTTCACACTGTGACATATTTTTCCGTATTCTACGGGTGTAAAAACCGGACTACTTTTACGTTCGTTGAGTATCGTATATTTCCGTAACGTTCCGAGCGACATTGGGAAACGCCCCGTTCTATTTATCGAAACGATTGATCTGTTATTGTGCGATATTATTAATAAGAATAATCCGATTATTATCGTTAATCTACTTTAAGCTACTACCTCAGATAGGAGACTTAGACACAAATATGTATTGATTAAATCTTTACTCCGTTACAGTTGATACTGTAGTGCAGTGGTAACAGTTTGTAAGCGTGGTGCTTTTGGGTTCGAATCCCAGACCAGGAGTTTAATTAAATGATAATGTTGCTGATGTCGTAACAAGGAATCTCATCATCAACCTCGATTTTGACAAAGAAGCGATCACCACAGATCTCCACAGATACTGTGAGCGAAACAGAGTCTTTGTGAATATATTTTTTGTATGTAGATACAATGAATTAACTAATAAAAATAAAACAAAGGATGAAAGGTAAAAGACATTTAGAATTAAGAAAAAATGGAATTAGAATAAGTGATGTAAAAGTAAAATAAAATTATGAAAATGAACGATTTTCGCAGGACTCGAACCACACTGTGATTCAAAGTCTGAAACACTATCCACCGCGCTATTCTTCCCGACGCGTGTTGATAGATGATTTTGTTATATGATGATGAAATCCTTTTTTTATACGCGAGATAAATGTTAATGCGATATAAATAGAAGAGTCGAACACTACTGGAGATAAAGGAGTGCCAGTTCAATAAAATCGCACAATACATGTTGATTTGAATGACGTCATTGACTGTACAAGACATGTATTAATGCTTGTTCTTTAGTACATTTTGTTGGTTTGTTTCGAGGCAATATCTGGTTGGGATGTGATCGTAAGGAGGTATCTAATAAATGGATTACTACATAACTGTGTTGTTCCTGTTGGTTGTATCTCTCTCGTGGATAGTGTGAACTCGAGAGAACGGAACACCTCAGTAATGTAATATTCCTTATGTATTTTATCTAATGATACTTGGAGTAATCCCTCGCGGACAGATGTCTCATGTTGATAAAGATAAATAACTCATATCCCAAACATCAAGCCCTTCGCAGTTCCACACAGCGCGCCATAAACGTACACGGTATTACTAAAATGCCATGTTATTTACAACTAAAGTACGTGGACAAAAGTATTCGTAACAACGGCGGCCATTTTGAATGTCACATTTATTGATGCAGATTTTGAAACAAGCATTGTACAAAATTAATAAACACTAAAAAAGAAACTCTTACCTTAGCATTTAGTAATATGTCCCTTCAGATGTATGACTTTTTTAATTCTCATTGTGGAAAACAGACTCTAAATATACTGTTGACGGGGATGGCCTGATATATGATAAATATGTATTTGTGAGATCTTTAGATGTTTTAATACCGTAAACTGGCCTTTGTCATTTTCTTTAAATAGACAGCCAAATGTGTTCAATAATATGAATAACTGGGGATTGTGCAGGCCAGCTCATGCATTTCAGTCCGTTATTTGCAAGGTATTTTTTTACAACAGTGTTCTTGTTTCAGGTGCATTATTGTTATGGAATAAGTAATTAACTCAATTATTTATGTATTTATGTTTTTGGGTGGAGAAGTGGCGGTGGTGGGAGTGGAACAAAAAGTTATTAATTGTTCATGAACATATCCAAACTTTCAAGAAACTATAAACCTTTTGCGAAAAATATTATAATCTTCAAATAGTTATCGAATGTAGTTCAAAGCACTTACGTGAAATTTTCCTTGTATGAAGATAACAGTAATTGAAGGGGACAGTATTTCTCATGAAAACAGCGTATATTTTCTTGAAATGACCTTTTGGCATTGGGAAATTTGAATTGTTATTACCAGAAAGTCCAGTCCAAAATGATCCACAGCTATTTGAAATGTTTGACGAGATATAAGAAATGCCGTTCGACGAAAATGAAACCGAAAATGAACCGGGATTCCTACGCCACAGGCTACACGTCAGTTGCGGCCCTTCGGTAAAATTACAGTTTATATACACTTTGGCTTTTAATTATAAGAATTTAATATAATTTTCTTCATTTCATCGGTGTATGAACTATCGGGAAATTAACGCCTAATATATGCATAAACGCCGTCGGCAGATCATACACCGTTTTAATGCACAAACATACTTTTCAATTCTTAATTGAACTCTCCATTTAATAGTTTTACCTTAATTTTTAAAGAACATTGATGTCAGAATTGGACCTTCACATCATAGCTATAAATAAGGCACACTTTCTACTTTCGATATCAACGCTACGCGAAGTCGCCATTTTGACGAATACCTTTGTCCACCCAATGTAGCTTTTTTTTGTTGTACATACATGCTAACAATGACAATTTTATATATCAATGCGTACGGTCGGAATGAAACATTTAAATTGTCTGGGCTAATCATAAACACTGGTCATCCTTTTATGTTGTTCATTTCTTAAAAGAAATATACATAAAATGCATAATAAGATGAGGATGAATATAATAAACCGTGTAAATCTTACCTCGATTGCCACTTCTAACACGGTTTCCAAACGATTACAGTATGTTACCTGAATATTAGTATATCTGTAATAAAGTAATAAACAAAAGTAAACATCTCATTGTTAAACTAGTAGTATTTGCAGTAGGTTTTACAAAATGAATTAAGTTACAAGTCAACATATCCAGTTTATAGTGTATTAAACAATACATTACATTGAAGCACGGTTTGATAAATATAGAGACACCTTTACATGAAAAAATAAGGTGACAGCCACGCTAAATATTGTACGAATGCTTTTCAATGATATGTATGCTATTACGTCGACTAATTATGTACAATTTTAACGAGAGCAATGGGTATTGGCAAATCGATACAAGTATTTATATTAAAGGGACTTGTTCACATATTTTTGTATTTTGAAAAATTCCTTACTGCAAAAGCAGTTGGATTAACTAAAAACAAATATTATATAAAGAAACAATAACATAAGAAGATTTGGCTTCGTCGAGACTCAAATCTACGACCGCCTGGACCAGAAATCTCACTTGCTAACCACTCGACCATACTGACTCACAATCACTGAAGTGACTTTATAACGCTATGTATGATACGCGTGATTTCCAAAATAGAACAGAACAGAACAGAACAGAACTTTTATTGGTGACTTGCACAAAAGTACATCGTCAAAGCAAATTCAGTACAAATAAACAATTATATGTCACATAATAAGTTAAAAGGCTTAGAAACTAGATACCATACAATACAGTCTTTTGAGAAAATAAGAAAAAAAGAAAGGAAAAAGAGGGTGAACAAAATCAATGAATAGCTAATAGCGTGGAATTTCTAAGAGCCAACGCCTGCTTTAAAAATCTAGCAACATTAAGCAATACAGTTCTATTTTGCGTATTGATTAATTGAAGAAATTTAAACATTGAAGGTTTCTTAAAATAATAACGGGATAAAAATTTCTTTCTTAAATCTTCGAATAAAGGGCATATACACGTAAAATGATATTCGTCTTCAATATCATTTTTATTGCATAATAAGCAAAAACGTTGATTTCTGTCAATTCTATTCCTACTATACCGGCCTGTTTGAATTCGGAGGGGATGTTCTGACAGTCTAAGCCTCGTGAAGAAGCATCTTAGATTATGTGGTAAGGTATCAAGATAAGTTTCATATTCAAATCTGTGTTTAATATGTTTATAGTTTTCGAGTGCGGCATTTCTTTCTATCCCCACTGACCATTGTTGTATAAATACTTCAATAACACGCTGTTTAAACATCGGAAGAAACGAAGTAACATCAACATTTGCACAATTGTCAAAAACATATGAAAAACCGTGATCATTTAACAATTTTTTAACATTGGAAACCCAATTTGGTAACCCTTTCTCACAATCTAGAAGGGCTTGGTGGTATACTGTTTTCAATATAATATTATCAGTGTGTAATAATTTACACCAATATTTTATAATTTTAACATATCTTGAAATATACAAAGGGTAACGGCCCAATTCGCCATAAACACCAACAGATGATGCATTTGTTTTAATTTGAAGAATTTGTTTACAAAATTTAAGATGAATTCGTTCTATCTCTTTCGACTTTGAATTCCCCCATACCTCTGAAGCATATCCTAAAATCGACCCAACAAAAGCATCAAATAATTGACATAACAATTTGGGCTTCAATTGATAACGTTTACAATTATTAAGTAAAACATGTAATGCCTTTATAGCTTTTCCGGCCAGGTATTCCTGGTTAAGACTGAAGTTACCCGTATAATTGAACACAGTACCTAGGTAGTTAAAATCATTAACCACTTCGATAGGCTTGTCATCATATACCCAATGTTCGTTTGGAAATAGTTTACCTCGCTTACGAAAAACCATTATTTTTGTTTTATCAGTATTAACTTTAAGACCCCATTTGTCACAGTAAGTTTTTAAACAATTCAAATTCTCTTGTAACTCAAGTGGTGTTTTGGCAAAAATGGCCATATCGTCAGCAAACAACAAAAGAATAATAACAATGTCATCAAGAAGCAATCCCGAATCAACATTATTTTGCAAATATAACTCAACATCTTCAACAAATAAGGAGAAAAGTAGAGGGGAAATAACCTCCCCTTGCCTCAAACCAACGGCGCAATCGAAAAAATCAGTGTAGCTATTACATACTTTAACACAAGATTTAACTTTCTGGTACATGTCCCGTATAACTCTTAATAATTTACGTTGGATTCCGGTCTTGTAAAGCTTTAACCATAGCGCATTCCTATATATAGAATCAAAACATTTAAACATGTCCACATATACAACATACAGACGTTTGTTATCATTTAAATATTTCTGAACTAAAGACATTAATACAAAAATAGCATCAACAGTGCTGCACCCTTTGCGAAATCCGAATTGCGCGTCCGAAATTTTACTGTTGTTATTACAAAAACTTTCGACACGTTTATTTATGACTGTAGTAAACAATTTCGATAAACAACTGAGCAACGTTATACCCCTATAGTTATTAACAGTATTTAAGTCACCTTTTTTGTGGACAGGAACAATAACTCCCTCGGTCCATTTATCTGGAAAATAGCCAGAGTTCAATATCGCATTGAATAAATCGCAAACGTGGGATGAAATTATATCGATACTTTCAATAAAATATTCATTTAATAAGTAATCACTGCCAGAAGATTTTCCGCACTTTAAAGATTTAACCGCGTTCAAGATTTCATGAATCGTGATTTCGCTATCCAATTCCGGAAACGTATGATTCGGGGCATCAAAATCATGATTATTACAGAACTGCTCCGCGTCTTGATTCGAACAGTGTGAGATATCGTTACTAAGGGACGAAAAATATTGATAGAAGCTTTCTAATGTAATCTCGTTGTTTCGTGTTGATTTTTTCTTTTTAAAATATTTCCAGAACTCTTTCGGTTTACAGTGTTTTAACTTTTCTATGTCGTTTAAGTTTTTATTGTTAAAAATGCGCTTTTTCTTGTTTAATAAATTCTTATATTCCTTTTTTAATTGACAAAGACGTTCACGGTTATGTACAGAATGACATTTGTTAAAAACACCGAGTGCATGTAAATATCGATTTTGGGCGTTAATACAATCGAGATCAAACCAGTCAGCGTCATGCGGACGGCGTCTCTCGTTATTAGCATTAAAGTTACACTTCACTTGCTTAGAAAACAAAGGATCCGCAACATTCCGTAATATCGACGTAAATTCATTTAAAAGGTTATTCACTGATGGTCGGCTTGTTATATCAATGTTATTAATATCCGTTAATCTATTTAACTCGGGTAATTTGGCTATCAGTGCCGAGCGAAATAGATCTCGTTTCTCTGCGTTCCATTTAAATTGGACAAACTGTTCGGACGACGATACCCGATTATCGATTTTACATAGTAAATACAATTTTAACGGTGTATGATCGCTGCAAACATTTAGATCCTCTATAGTAAAACTATTTATCATCGAAAAATTACATTCCTTCGTGAGTAAATAATCTATCACCGATGCGCCTTGTTGTGAAACCGATAAAAAGAGTTACAAACCCTTTACAATTTTATGTATTTCAAATAATGATTTTTCATATACGACAGAATATTGTCAATGCATTTCTTCGTCAGAAGTGTTCATTTGCTTCTGTATATAAAATGTATTTTTCTGTTTGGCATATATGACACAAATATCGGAAATATTCAATTTGCCAATCTTTGAACATGTCCCTATAATGATTCAGTCTTTTAAAATACAAACGATTGCAACGTGGTTATAAACAGAAACTCGCGATTCCCCTTATTTTAAGTTAATGGTAAGAGAAGGGCGCTCAACAATTGACGCAATATAAATCCTTATGTCCTTAGTTGAAAAATATCTAAACGACAATAAAATATTATATGTCATTTACGTTGATATGATGAAATGCTTTGATACTGTATATAGAAATGAATTGTGGCTAAATATGTTCAAATGTGGAAATGAAGGTAAATTATTAAGAATAATAAAAACTATGTACCCAAATGTTAAGTCATGTGTTAAGCATTGTTCATCGTATTCAAAATGTTTTAATTATGCTTTAGGTCTACGCCATAGCAAAGTTATCTCAGCCTTGCTGTTTTCTTTATTTATAGAGGATTTAGAACTACTTTTGCAGAATGAAGCTACTTCCGGTTTAAGTATTGATGATATTGTACTGATGTTGTTAGTATTTGCCGACGATATATCAATCATAGGTAAATCTACATAAGAAGTGCAATACCATTTATATATTGTATCTAATTATGGTAATTGTTGGGGATTAAAGGTATATACTAATACAACTAAACTAATTGACTTCCGCAAACGAGGAAGACTATTGCCATCTGAAAAATAGACATATGCCGGTCACCAAATTGAAGTAGTAAACGATTTTAACTATTTGGGAAGTGTGTTTAATTATACTGGAAATTTTTATTTAAATCAAGAACATTTATGTGCTAAAGCACTAACAGCAATGAATATTTTATTCAACAAATGTAAACAGTTTGACCTTAAGCTCAAAACACAATGCCAACTGTTCGATGCTTTTGTTGGATCTATTTTGAATTACGCATGTGCGCTATAGGGTAATACAAAGTCAAACGATTTGGAAAGGGTGCACTTAAAGTTCTGTACACGACTGTCAAACTTTAAACAAAATGTTTGTAATGCTGTAGTCTATGGCGAATTAGGTAGATACCCACTTTTTGTTCATCGATACGTAAGGGTTGTTAAATACTGGTTAAAAATTACCAAATCTGAATTTGCAAGCTTTACACGACTGGGTTTTAAATTTTAAAAAGCTGTTAGACATTTACGATTTGTATTACGTGTTTAATAACACAAGCTCTGGTGGTGTTAATACATAGATAACGCACTTTAAACATGTTGTAATTGAAACCTATGAACAATAGTGGTTTAGATCTATCGTTAATAGTTCTGTTTTAGATATGTATTGTGTATTTAAGCATATTATAAATTATGAATACTATTTAGATTTACTACCTAAAACACTAAGACATTATGTCACAAAGCTTAGAACTTCGGGTATGCCACTGATAATTCAAACTAGAAGATATGGTGGTCAGAATATACCAAGAAACGAACGCATTGTCTTTGTTGCAATGAATTAGATTTGGAAGATGAGATTCACTTGTGGAAGATGAGTGTCTGTAAATGTCTCCATACTCCGTGTTTAGGCAAAACTATTTAAAGCTATGCTATTACAAGACCTTCTGTTTACATATCCACCAATCGTTAAATACAAACAACTAATTGATACGATGTTATTAAGTTAGCACAATTTGTAAAAGAAGCACTAATTATAAGAAATAATTGTCTTAATGTTGTGACATATCTATAAGTAGTTATCCTCCATAGAAATTTTGAATGTGCATTATACTTATTTACATTATGCTTTTACCAAAACATTTATATGACCATGACTGTTAATTGTATTTATTATTATTGCATTCGTTATAACGTGACCAAATGTATGCATGTAAAACATTTGAGTGTTTAGACGATTTACACTGTACAAGTCTCAATAAATATTTGTATTGTCTTGTCTTGTCTTGTTAAATCTCCCATATTCAACTAAATTTAAAGAGACTGTTTAGCGCTATTCGAGAGCTATGTTAACATACCAAAGTATTCCCCGTATACTTGTTTTAAACATATACATGTTTCTCAAGTACAATGTATATATGTTTTCAGTTTGTGACATGGCTTTACTGGTATTCTGGTAAACCCTTTAAATATGCGTTAATGAGTTTGTAACTAATAACGTTGATCACGGGGTGTTTAACAAACGCATAATGCAATCCGTATTAACTTAATGTAAGGTACCGTCCACTTGGGCATTTTAATGACAGTGTGAAATATTGGCCTGAACTAGAAGAACACCGTCTTGTATCGTTTGAATATTTATGCAAGGCAGTTCAAGCTAAAACGCACACTACCTTTTCCAATTATAATTAAAAAAATAAATGTAATACTATTATCAGGTAGAGTTAAATACATTAAGTGCATTACGGTAGTGCAAATCCACTCAACATAAAACATAGGTATAACTTTGATATTGATATAACAGGTTGCACTTGAATCCAAATGATAAACGCAAGTTCAGAAGTCAACAAAACATTTTTAAAGATTCATATCGTCGGTAGGTCGTCAATAAAATTGCAAATACAAAGCTCATATACAGATAATTACATGTAATATTGTTGCATTTTCAAATTCCTGGTCTTTTGTTTACATTTTACAAATATACACGTGTATTGTCATATTCTAGAAACAGTGTTCATCGATGACACGCGGGCGAGCGAACATGAGCAGCAGTAGTAAATCTAGTGATGAGCGTGTCGGTTCAAAACGGCCAATCCATAAATCGACATAATCGGCCATTTCAACCGATGCGATAATCGGTAATAATAATGCTCGGGCAATGGTTTTCAACCGTTGTTCCGAGAAAAAACAACTCCAGTCGTTCGTTCCGGTATACACATTAGGGTAAACCCATTATTTATGTCACATGGCTCTTTAACCAATGACGCTTATGTAACGGTTAACCGCCGCTACTCATTCATCTGCCAGGTTTTATGACCTTCATCCGGTTTTAAAAACACATGTGCGATGTGTATCCGGATTAACACAAACAGGTTAGAATTATGCTAAAATACCTCTGTCATAAAATGTCCGAAAATGTAGATTAATTAATTATGGGTTAAATAATGATGTCCGAAAAATATAGTGACATTTATTTGTGATAATTATTTTTGCCAAAAAAGAGGGCGTCCGAAATTTATAGTGGTCGAAAAACTTAAAGATTTTACGGTATGGTATGTTAATTGTTAGACCAACTGCTTTAGGTTTGGCATTTAAGAATGTAAAAGTCATTTCTCAAACATTGAAGTGTGCATGCACAACTACCTATAAAAAACTATTTTCAAATATGCGGATTGTAGAGACAATTTAACTTGAAAGCAGACGGATAACATGACGAAGGAAACACTAAAATATTGAAAACATCAAAGATACGATTGTCGATGTTGGCATCGTTTTTCATTTTTGTCTAACCTTAAACGATTGCCTGGTCAATAAATAAACATGTATTTGAGCTATCATTAATGTTTCTTCTATTTTAAATCGAAGTATATGGTTATAAATAGTATCGGTATGTACTAATTTATGTCAATATATTTTGTAAAATCCTATTTACACTCTTTAAGGAAAACATAATATTAAAAATGTGCGGCCACTGGGAACAAACGTGCAAAGTTTACCACTGAACTTCGAAAAATCCCCCCTCCCCGGAAAGTTGTATTTTGATTTAAAAAGAGACATAGATTTGCCAAATATCATAGAGTGCCAAGCGGGGCTTATACCAGTAATATAGCAATTTGCAATGTCGTGTAATGCTATAATCTGAAATCTTAGGATCTACTGAATCTAAATGCAATTGACATCATATTGAACATGGCTTTAATTAAACAACACCATCAACAACAACAACAACACTACAAACAATAATAATAATAATAATAATAATAATAATACAATTATTATAATACATTCATAATGCTACTCCTTAGACACGAGAACATCTCAACGCTATATTAAATAAGGAATCTTACCTGCGAGCCTATATTTCATGCGGAATACACTGCGATCCACACCCGGCCGCCTGTGATTACCCAATGCAGAGCGCACTAGAGCAGGCCGGTTTACATAGTAGTCAGGTAATATGATAACCGATTGCTTTGTTCTGCATGTTTTAAATTTGCAAATGGTTTGAACGAACAAGCCTGTTTAAAGAAGCCGTATTCGGTGGTAAGATTGTCATCAGAAATGATTGCAATGACGCGAATGGAATGTCTGTGGTATGCGAAAGGTAATTGAGATCTACTGAAGCGAGACATGCGGTGTTAGCCAGGTGCTCTTGCTGCTGGTAGCATTGCACGTCAACCTGTAATGGAGTATGATCAGTAGTATGTGCTGAGGCTATGTATGGCTGCTTTGACATTGCCTTAACATATCTCTTTTCCGGTTGTTTGTAGAGTGCTCGTTTTGCTTTTGGAATTCAAGATGCCCCAGTTAATAATTTGCAGAGAGAACAATTTCTGCCCTGAATGCATAAGACCACATTGCTTCAACAATTATGGTCATTTTGCGTTAAAGGGACTTGTTCACATATTTTTGAAAAAAAAGCCATTAAACGGCCTAACTGGACAAATTAAAGCATCAAAAATAAAGAGCTCAGGTATTATAACAGGAAAAGCATGAAATAGAGAATACAACAAATATTGCTTCCATTGGGGTTCGGAGACACGACATCCGGATTAAAATTCTGACGCGTTTACCTCTCGACCATTCAGATGTATATACTTATTCGTGTCTTGTTTACTGTACTTAATTGTTTAAAGTGTTTTCAACAATTTCAACTGATGATTACTCATTACCGAAGCAGTTTTTTTTTCAATCTGTGACAAAACCGTTTGTAAATTTGTCAATTCGTCAAAATGTGAAGAGATGCCTTTAATCAGAAAATTGTTTGAAATCCAGTGTGTAAGTGAATAAAATAAACTGGTTTCATTGCATATGAAACGTTCATATTCTGTTCTCAGTTAACATTTTTCAAAAGAATGCAGCCATGATAGATTTTCGTATTGATACAGTTTGGACGTCAACATATTGCGTTTTGTTTTTATGTGTATCAGATGTTTAGGGAAATCCTAGTACATACTCCAAAAATAATGAATAGGGAGTGTTTAATTTCAAGCGTAAACATTTCTACGGTGTGCATTTGTTCAACATGACGATCGGTTTTGTTAAATGAAGCGTGTTTACCTGTGACACGGAAAATAATAACAAAAAGATTGACCAGATTACTAAGAAATCTCAAATTTAAAACAAAACAAACAATACCCGTAAACATGACTAACAAGTGTACATGAAAAGCCCATTGAATTTTGTAAGCGACCTCGTTCCCCATATGCACAAACAGGGCAGTTTACAATTAAATTACCCATCATTTTGATGAAAACACAGTGCATCTTAGAACAGTAACCAAATGTTATTAATATAATTAATTTTTATTAATTTAAATTAGTACAAACAATTCAAAGATATGATACTGAAATAATATGGAATGGGTTTGCATGCTTTATATAAAACAACCAAACAAACAGTTTATGGTCGTATTTTATGGTATTTTGATATGACACAATATTATGCTATGGATACAACTCGAGTGTTTTGCATCGAAAAAGAGCTATACCTGTTTATTTTTAGGTAGTAGTAACAGTATTAGTAACAGTAGTAGTAGCAGTAGAAGTTGTAGTAGTAGTAGTAGTAGTAGTAGTAAAAGTAGTAGTAATAGTATAGGTAGTAGAAGTAGTAGTAGTAGTAGTAGTAATAGTAGTAGTAGTAGTAGTAGTAGTAGCAGCAGTAGTAGTAGTAGTAGTAGTAGTAGTAGTAGTAGTAGTAGTAGTAGTAGTAGTAGTAGTAGTAGTAGTAGTAGTAGTAGTAGTAGTAGTAGTAGTACTAGTAGGAGAAGTAGTAAAAGTAGCAGCAATAGTAGGAGCAGTAGTATTAGTAGTAGTAGAAGTAGTAGTAGTAGTAGTAGTAGTAGTAGTAGTAGTAGTAGTAGTAGTAGTAGTAGTAGTAGTAGTAGTAGTAGTAGTAGTAGTAGTAGTAGCAGTAGTAGTAGTAGTGGCAGTAGTATTAGTAGTAGTAGTGATAGTAGTAGTAGCTGTAGCAGTAGTAGTAGTAGTAGCCGTAGCAGTAGCAGTAGCAGTAGTAGTAGTAGTAGTAGTAGTAGTAGTGGTAGTAGTGGTAGTAGCAGTAATAGTAGTAGTAATAGTAGTAGTAGTAGTAGTTGTAGTTGTAGTAGTAGTAGTAGTAGTAGTAGTAGTAGTAGTAGTAGTAGTAGTAGTAGTAGTAGCAGTAGTATCAGTAGTGGCAGTAGTATTAGTAGTAGTAGTGATAGTAGTAGTAGCTGTAGCAGTAGTAGTAGTAGTAGCCGTAGCAGTAGCAGTAGCAGTAGTAGTAGTAGTAGTAGTAGTTGTAGTAGTTGTAGTAGAAGTAGTAGTAGTAGTAGTTGTTGTTGTTGTTGTTGTTGTTGTTGTTGTAGTACTAGTAGTAGAAGTAGTAGTAGTAGTAGCAGTAGTAGTAGTAGCAGTAGTAATAATAATAATAATAATAATAATAATAATAATAATAATAATAATAATAATAATAATAATAATAATGATACTTAATTTACAAGATAAATTGTATAAATTTGTTTAAATAATTGCAAAGTGCCAGTATTCGGTCCCACTATTGCGATCGATACCATGCATCAAAGGGAAAACCGTCTATGGCCATGAAGCGAAACCGTAATTATAAACTCCTCTTTTGTTTGTTTCAAAGTTGTATTTAATTAACGCTCGACCTTATCAGTTTCGCAATACTGCTCTTGGTCTGCTGGGGAAGGATTTCAGTACTACCGCAGTACACATAATCCGGAATTTACAATTAGACAATTTTCAATTGTTTGATATACGTTCTACAGTGTATTTGTTAAGTGTCCAGGTTGAATTACATCCAAACATCTTTCAAGTGTATCTACTAATTATGCTTCATCGGAAAGTCGACGTATGAACAATGGCGTAGTTTCAAATGCGTGATACAAAGTTTTGTGCTTTAAGCTAAATGTATAATAGTTCTTTTGTTATTAATAATCTACTACTCTTTACATAGGACAGGCACGGTTTCAGACACAGCCCCCCCCCCCCCCCCCCTCACTATAATGTTCGGGCTGTGTTTGTCGTTTTCACAAAGTAATGGACTGAATATAAAAGGGCATACATGATTAATGTGATAATGACAATTATTTAGTTTACATACTGAGTGTATTTACTAAAACTCTAAACCAGTTTACAGTGTTATTTTACCAATTTGCTATATGATATTTTTTATAATGTTCCGGCTGTTTAGACCTGTTGGATACGTGCATCATTGGATGTAGTATGAGAGCATTTCAAATGATAGCATGCTCATCAGCTGCCGGCTACAATAAAATGTACACCACCGCCACACCACTTCTGTGTGTATTTGTTGTTATGGCAGTTGTTGCTTAAGCTGTTACACCTTTTTTCACATATTCAGTCGTACCAACAGAACCTCCCCAGTGCCGCCGTATTTGTGTATGATGAAGGAGCAGCAGGTTCTATAATAAAAATTTCCACTGACTGTTGGATAAGAGCCAAATCGTTGTTCTTTTATGAATGAATGAAAACCAAAAACATGTAACCAAAATTTTCATTGTGAATGAATGTTATACAAAACTAAAACTGCAACTATATGTGTGTTCGAAGGACACGGTCGCCCCCCCCCCCCCCCCCCACCACCACCATACTCCGCTTGCTGTCACAAAACCCTATACAATGACTAGAGCCAAGTGCACAAGTTCACATGATGATGAAAAGGTATATAAAGTTTCATCACTTTAGCGGTAACACGTTTCGAGTTACACGAGATACAAATCCAAAACTGTCAATTTTTGCTACAAGACGAGCTATAACTTCGATGATCTCTGACAAAAATGGCCCAAAATAACCAAGTGTTTAAGTTAACATGCTGGTGGATATGTTTATAAAAATCATCAATTCAGCTGTTATTCTTGCTTGTGATACGCGCACACAAAAATTCGACGGATTGACTAACACTGTATCACATACATTGAAAATAAACAACAACAATAACAGTCAATAACGTTCTCCCTCCCTTCAACGAATTTCACGTTTACGGACTATGCATGAATGACAAAATCCTTTATTATTGAAATAACTTCATTGTTATTATATTAAACTATAGTTTTATAGTGTTCAAACAAATCGATACTTCAATTACTTTGAATTTAAACTAAGTTTTTATGGTGTTCAAACAAATCGATACTTATTTTGAATTTAAACTAAGTGCACACAGACCCAGATCATGGACGTGTAAATATTCACCAGTTGTTTTGCTTGCAGCATTCTTGCAGCATTGGTCAAGGATGTCGGAAGGTGATCATTTCTAACGAACTGGCAGCGTAGAAAGGCTGTAGAGAACGGACGTGTAAATATTCACCAGTTGTTTTGTTTGCAGCATTCTTACAGCATTGGTCAAGGATGTCGGAAGGTGATCATTTCTAACGCACTGGCAGCGTAGAAAGGCTGTAGAGAATGGTAAAGATGTGGAAAGCATTGTTGCGAAACATTTATAAATAAAAAAGTATGCTTTACCAAAAGCTCAATAAAGACCCTCCTCAAACGCATCACATCTCCGTGCATCTGGGCATACCCCGGTTTCTCCACCAATAATGAGACGGAAGCTGCCTTTCCCCATCTTCATACATGATGTCTCGATAACCATTTCATCTATGAAAATTGGTTTCTGGCATTCCACAAATCCTGTGTTATTCAAAGAGTTTCATTTTTTGCATAATAATAATTATTGTATTAAAATATAAAGATGTTCGCGTTTAATATATCATAAACTTTAAACGTTTACTTTAAATTAAGTGTGTATGGAGTTCGAAGATATAACATTTCACTTTCGTTGTACTTTCCATATTGTCAGCAATGTACGAGTCTAACTGCTCCCCTATATTGATTTTCCCACGTTCTGTAATATATATATTACTTACTAGTCTTTGTATCAAGATATCTGCAGTTGATGTGTCTACCATATCTACGTTCTGTAATATATATATTATGTACTAGTCTTTGTATCAAGATATCTGCAGTTGATGTGTCTACCATATCTACGTTCTGTAATATATATATTACTTACTAGTCTTTGTATCAAGATATCTGCAGTTGATGTGTCTACCATATCTACGTTCTGTAATATATATATTACTTACTAGTCTTTGTATCAAGATATCTGCAGTTGATGTGTCTACCATATCTACGTTCTGTAATATATATATTACTTACTAGTCTTTGTATCAAGATATCGGCAGTTGATGTGTCTACTATATCTACGTTCTGTAATATATATATTACTTACTAGTCTTTGTATCAAGATATCTGCAGTTGATGTGTCTACCATATCTACGTTCTGTAATATATATATTACTTACTAGTCTTTGTATCAAGATATCTGCAGTTGATGTGTCTACCATATCTACGTTCTGTAATATATATATATTACTTACTAGTCTTTGTATCAAGATATCTGCAGTTGATGTGTCTACCATATCTACGTTCTGTAATATATATATATTACTTACTAGTCTTTGTATCAAGATATCGGCAGTTGATGTGTCTACCATATCTACATTCTGTAATATATATATTACTTAATAGTCTTTGTATCAAGATATCTGCTGTTGATGTGTCTACCATATCTACGTTCTGTAATATATATATTACTTACTAGTCTTTGTATCAAGATATCTGCAGTTGATGTGTCTACCATATCTACGTTCTGTAATATATATATTACTTACTAGTCTTTGTATCAAGATATCTGCAGTTGATGTGTCTACCATATCTACGTTCTGTAATATATGTATTACTTACTAGTCTTTGTATCAAGATATCTGCAGTTGATGTGTCTACCATATCTACGTTCTGTAATATATATATTACTTACTAGTCTTTGTATCAAGATATCTGCAGTTGATGTGTCTACCATATCTACGTTCTGTAATATATATATATTACTTACTAGTCTTTGTATCAAGATATCTGCAGTTGATGTGTCTACCATATCTACGTTCTGTAATATATATATATTACTTACTAGTCTTTGTATCAAGATATCTGCAGTTGATGTGTCTACCATATCTACGTTCTGTAATATATATATTACTTACTAGTCTTTGTATCAAGATATCTGCAGTTGATGTGTCTACCATATCTACTTTCTGTAATATATATATTACTTACCAGTCTTTGTATCAAGATATCTGCAGTTGATGTGTCTACCATATCTACGTTCTGCAACTATTGGAGAGATAACTTTTGGTTTGCCATGTACAGCTTACGCTTGCATCGATTTCTTTCCAAAATAAAGGATATAGTCTGACGATTATTAGTTAATCACATGATTATGCACATTAATTGCATACATATGTTGCAAACGCGTTGGTAAAATGTGAATTTTCAGAAATAAAATTCACATAGGGTCCCATTATAAAACAAAACAACAACAAAATCAACTGGCGTCGTTCGCCAATTTTCTTTATTTCAGATATTCCTTGTCTAGTCTCTTTGGAAACATGGTTCATTCCGCTTTCAAAATTTAAATTCTATATAAATTGCTCATGCATATTTTACCAAACAATGCATACATGCATAAATGCAATCTGGTTCTATCGACTTTATGCAATTTTTGCTTTATGTATCCAAAAACGAAGTGCTCAAGTGGTGGTATATTAAAGACTCTATTCGTAAAGGTGTCACATTAGTAAAGAATGATATTGATTGTATTGTATGGCTTAAATTAGATAGAGAATACTTTAATATTGAATCTGGTGTATACTTATGTGTTATATATATTGCACCTGAAAACTCCCCTGCTCATTATATGTATAACGATGATATTTTCCAAAAAATGGAATATGATATAAATTTTTATCAAAACAAAGGAAAAGTATTTGTAACTGGGGACACAAATTCGCGAACAGGGCATAAAGCAGATTATATTGAACATGATAGGTATATGAGCGATAATGATTTTGGCATTGACACAGATATTGATACCCCACTCCCACGCTCAAGTTGCCACCCCGGCACGAATCAATTTGGTGACTACTTGTTAGACGTATGCAAAGCTACCAATATTCATATCGTGAATGGTCGTTTATTTAACGACTACAATATAGGCAAGATTACGTGCTACACATAACGGCGAAAGCTTGGTGGATTATGTTTTAACAGCAAGTACCAATATTAAGGATATTTCGGATTTTACCGTACACAATTTCACGGAATTCTCCAATCATGCGCCGTTGACATGATGATGATGATGATGATGCTTATGAGGAGGACGACGATGACGATATCGATGACGTTGATGATGATGATGGTGATGATGATGATGATAATGATGATGATAATGATGGTGATGACGATGATGATGCTGCTGCTGCTGCTGCTTATGATGATGATGATGATGATGATGCTTATGGTGATGACGATGATGATGATGATGCTTATGATGATGATGATGATGATGATGATAATAATAATGATGATGATGATAGCTTTAAAAGGTGTTCAGTAATTTAAGAAGACACCAGAACAATAAACGTAGCGTGACAATAACAGACAGCAATCCTAAAAATGTTACACCACCCAGATGAATTAAAACATGGAAGTTTTTGAGATATCATATACTGCGAACATGTCGACATCTGATATATAGGTAGTTGCACCATTACAAAAGCGGGTTTCGAATCCATGTCTCTTCATGAGTCATCTCTCATTTCGGCGTGTACGTTCTTAATTATCATAGGAATGCAAGAGGCTGCTGCTCATTGACTGGAAGACAGTTAATCTTTTGTAGTGAATTTCTAGTAATTTCTTTTGAATATGTTCTCAATGTCAAATATACATAAGATTAAAGTATGTTTTCATATGATACATTTAGTAATGTGTTTGATGTTGGTGATTAACGTACACTGGGTCGTTCCCGTTGAAGTAACATGACGGCTTGCAACTAGCACAATTGGAGATTTTCAGCGCATCGAAAACACGTTTGTAAATTAATCCGAATGCCCTTCACAAGTCGACAGAGCTGAATGTGACTGAATGTTCGGGTTAAACACATATTGATTGTAATTCAATCATATCTAAGATCAGCGGAATATGGTTACAAGGTAACATTGATGTTTGTTTGGTAACGGCGACAGTCACTAAAATCACCGTCCGTGAATTTCACTGATTCTTTTTGGTTTATGAATTTAAACAAAAAATGGAAACGCTTTTTCTTTTAGAACAGATCTAAAATAAAATGAAATAGACGAATTTTAATTAAGTATTTCTAGGGTTAACATACAAATGCTTCGCGCTATTACTTCGACATGCCTTTAATCATATACGTTCAAAGGCGATAGTAGCTGTGTGTTTCTAACCATACACCGGTAGGCATGTAAGTGATGGTGATGATGGTGCTTACTGCAATGATGATTTTAGTAAGCTGTGTTATTATTGTTTCTAACTGAATGCATGCAGCATTTTCATATTTTCTAAATCCGTAGCAAACCATTGGAGATGATTTCGTTCAATTTATTGTATAAATCGAAATTATATTGACTTACTGTTCAGTACAAACATACGTATTATATAATAACAACACAAAACAAAAACACAGAAAAGTTGTTGATATTTTGGATCGTATGTTTTCATTCTCTTTCAAACTCTCATTTTCGTGACATTACGCCTAATTTTAATTAACTCCGTCGACATGTTCGCAGTATATAATTCATACATTACCGGAATTTGTATTTTTTCCTTTAGTTCATACACCGATGAAATGTAGATAAATAGTATTCCAGTCTTTTAATTACCAATTACAAAGTGGATATAAACGTACATATGTAATTTTAACTGTCTTATGGCCGCGACAGAAAACAGGGCCAATGTTGTAACAAATGATTGCAGATAACGGACTGAATGCATTAGATGGCTTGCGCATTGATCAGATCCCAATATTATTGAAAATATATGGTTGTATATAAAAAGAAAATTACTAAGTCATAAAAAGTCATAGCAGAATTAAAAATGTTATTCGTCTGAATTCTAGTATTACTAAATACCGAGGAAAACGTTTCTTATTAGTACGTGTTGATTTTGTAAAATTCATGTTTTAAAATCTGTATCAATAAATGTGGCATTCAAATAGATATCGACACTGATTATAATATATCGAGAGAATGGAGGACGGGTCATACTGTCCCCGTTTGTGTTTATGTATTAGGGAGCTTGTGAGACCCTTCCGCGCCGAATCTGCACCCGGGCGATATTGGAACTATACAATATCGTTCCTCGCGCTGTGTTGCCCGAGTCTCGAGTCTCGCTTCGTGTTTCGTGTATCGTGGTTGGAAAATCTACCGCGATACTCGAGATTCGGGCATTTTTTTTAACGATATAATATCGTGTCTTGCCTGAATATCGTGTATCGCTTCGTGTCTCGCTTCGAATCTCGTGTCTCGACCTTTGAACGCGAGACACGAGAATTGCGCGAGACACGATATTTTACCACGAGACACGAAGCGAGACAACATAATCTTATATTATAAAATAATATTATAAAAATCATTTAGGATATATGTTACGAACATGAATTATTAGAACTAAATGTAGTATCATTTTAAACTCATTATTAAGGCCACATGTCCGTATGACAGATATCCGGAACAAATTGTAGTCTCCCATCCTCGTCTTAAACGGTTATTTTCCATAAATAAATTCTACGAATGAACACATGTTCTCTCAATGGATACCTAGTTATCATCTGATGAGGGGGTCATAACAATACCAAAGCCACAAACCGCGGAATCTTATCAAATTGCCCTTAGAACAATACCGCTAATCCCGTGCAATTGCGTAATGCATTGATGATAACGATCTACATGCTGAGACAACTAACATGTCACACTTCGTCTCCATTGTTGGCGTATAAATAAAAGTTTATCTCACATTATATATTTTGGGCTAGTGGTAACGCACTGGTTTCACGAATCAGGGGTCGCAGGTTCGAGCCCCCGCTACACCTTAACCTACTAACACGTCTTTCGCATGAGACGTTAAACCGAGGTGCAGTGTACTAGGTGCTTCACACCGGGCACTAAAAGACCCAGGGTTGTCTCTGGAACGGGGCGTCTCCTGTATCTTGCACTATCCCTCGTAACCCAACTAACAAGTCTTCTGGGGGCGATGGACATATGGGAGAGAATCCCGGTGCACTCGATAAAAATGTACCACACACACATTATAAAAAGTTGTTGTATCCCTTGTTGATCTTGTCTATCACCCTAGGAAAATTTGCCACCTTATTGAAAACAGAAGAAACGAATTAAAAGCATTAAACACTTTTTCGAATTAATACATTTATTTAAATTTAAGAGTGAAATAATTTAGCATTTAAGTTTAAATTACGAAGATTTTTTTCTAATACATTTCTAAGACATACGGGAATAAGCTGCTGCGAGAATACAATTTTGTTTTGGTATTCCACGATTCCGACAGAAATGAATAAATAATCTCATTAATACAACAGCAATTAAAACATTTAATGAAGAGTGACATCATCTTTACTTATTGTAATATTGTGTTTTACAGTTATTAAAAAAAATAACTTTGTTACATTATATTTCAAGATCGTACTGCATGAAGCATGTTCAAGCACCGTATAATATTTAGCACACAACAAGAATATCTGAAACGAATGTCAAAGGGTGAGAAAATTGTGCGGCCAGTCCGGGACTCGAACCCGGGATCATTCGCTATCAGGGCGAGTGCTCTCCCGACTGAGCTAACCGGGCCGCCACACAACTTCTCCCCTTTAAGTGACAAAGTTCATGCCGTGACATACACCAAATGTCACGGGGTGAGAAAATTGTGCGGCCAGTTCGGGACTCGAACCCCGAACCCCTCGCTATCCGGGCGAGTGCTCTCCCGACTGAGCTAACAGGGCTGCGACACAACTTCTCCCCTTTAATTGACCAAGTTCATGCCGTGACATACACCCTCGCTCAAATATTATTTCGTCCTCGAATTCAGGGATTCATGGTGTTATATAATTACAACGGGCCCTCGGAGAGTTAACCCGGGTAACGTCACGGTCCCACGTTGGGCGCCAAATGTCTTAGGGTGAGAAAATTGTGCGGCCAGTTCGGGACTCGAACCCGGGACCCCTGGCTATCAGGGCGAGTGCTCTCCCGACTGAGCTAACCGGGCCGCCACACAACTTCTCCCCTTTAAGTGACCAAGTTCATGCCGAGACACGAACATAATTTTGAAGTTAAACACAAGCGTTTGGAATTGGAATAACAAGTTGCTGTCTTTATACGGTCAAACTTTACGGAATTACGCTCGAACTTTCTGTGATGAAACCTTATTTTCGTAATTTTAGTCGCCAAAAGGATGTTAGCTTAGAGTTACATAGCAAAATCATTTTACTAAAAACAGCTTGATTTATTTAGTTTATATAGTAATGCAAATTTAATACATAATGAAGGCATAAATACTGAAGTCGCTAATGTTGTGTTTTACTGCATAATAACTGTTAAACTTACTGTGTAGTTTGTTTGTCAATCTTCAAAGAGTAGACAATGTTGTTAAAAATCAAAATAATAATTAAATTAAATTGATAAATAAATTACATGATTGAAATTATATACGTATGTTGATATTTGTAATTTCGTTTTTACGAGATAAACACAATTACATCAAATACATTGTATGTGTTCCAGTTAATATGAATACGCTTATCCCGCCGTATAATCAATAAAATCGCCGGAAGTGAACAGGGGACATCACTCGTGATTCCGCAATGCAAGTAACCTAGTTTTGGGAAGGCCTATACCTTCACCCCCCCCCCCCCCCCTGCACATAGGTCTCGTTTTTATAAACAAACACAGATATGTCTTTTATATAATTATAACAAGTTGTCATCGTGACACTTTTCGCAGGCTTGGAAAAATTAGAAGAAGGCCAACTAAATAGAGCGACTTGGGGGCACTGTAGGTTTTTAATGGAATCTGACGCGGCCTGCCAGTGGGGTCTGGGTTCGAGCCTGTAGTTTATAATGTTACCGGTATAACCACCGACATACGTACTACACGTCAATAAAAAGCCGTTAGTACGTTCCCATAGAAACGATTTATGGTTGTCTACGTGCCCATATTCTAGGTCAATGTCAATTCTGTAAATCGACAATGATATATAATGTTTACTATGAACAGGACGTAAGAAACGAGCCTAAAGTAAACAACAGTACCATTTACATGATATATCAACTTGACCTAGGCCAAACCAAACATATTCCGTGCTTAGGGCAACTTGACTCTAGACAAGACCGCGAAAATTATTCCACCGGGAGATAAAATGATTTTCCAGTACTAAGTTAAGTTGACAGGGCCCATCTGTATATCGTACGTCCATTTATTAAGAGTAACATACCAATAATTTGTTTCCCGCAATATGAATTTAATCTGCATATCTCCAGACATACCACGTATGACTCGTTTAGAACTTTCCAGGTTTTTGCCACTAGCATTTAAATTTTCAAACTCCACCCTTGCTATTGTTAACTGATTAATTTCCATTGATAGATAGATAATCACCAAATTTTCACAAACTAGACATTGAGACATTATACGTAGACAATAAGATTTACTTTATAGACAAGGAGACAAAGAATGTATACAAGGAGACACGGTATGCAGACAGGACGATATGTATGTAGACATGGAGATATTGTATGTAGACCGGGAGACCTGGTATATATTCATGTAGACATAGTATAAAGAGAAGAAGAACTAATATATAGACGAAGAGGCATAGTACATAGACAAGGATACAGAGTATATAGACAAGAAGACATAGTATGTAGACATGGAGACATAGTATGTAGACAGAGAGACATATAGTTTTTAAACCTGGATAAATACAACATATACAAGGATACATATTGGCTATACAGGGATACATAGTATATAGACACGGAGACATAGTATGTGGACATGGAGACATCGTATGCAGACATTGAAACATAGTATGTAGACATGGAGACATAGTATGTAGACATGGAGACATATAATCTAGACATGGATACATAGTATGTAGACATGGAGACATAGTATGTAGACATGGAGACATAGTACGTGGGCATGGAGACATAATATGCAGACATGGAGACATAGTATGTAGACATGGAGACCTAGTGCGTAGAAAAGGACACATGATATGTAGACCAGGAAAAATAGTGTAAACAAGGAGACTTAGTATGTAGGCAGGGAGACATAGTATGTAGATATGGAGACATAGTATGTAGACAAAGAGACATAATATGCAGATAGGGTATGTATACAAGGAGACATAGTCTATAGACAGATATACACATAGTATGTAGACCAGGTGACATGGTGTGTAGACAGAGAGACATAGTATGTTGGCTAGGATACATAGCGTATAGACAAGGAAACATAGTTTGTAGACAGAGAGCGACATAGCATGTAGACATGGAGACATAGTATTTAGATAGGAAGACATAGTAAGTAGACAAATAATCATTGTATTAGAACAATGACGTATAATATGTAGACATGAAGTCATAGTATGTATACAGGGAGACATTGTATGTAGACATAGAGACATTGCCTGCAGACAGAGAGACATATTATATATGCAGAGTGATATAATAAGTAGACTGCGAGACATAGAATGTATATAGGAAGACATAGTATGTAGACAAGGAGACATGGTATATGGGCAATGAAGTATAATATGTAGACATGTAGTCATAGTATGTAGACAGTGAGACATTGTATGCAGACAGAGATACATATTATATAGACAGAGAGACATAGTATGTAGACTGCGAGACATAGTATGCAGACATCGAGACAGGGTATTTAGATATGGCGACATTTGATTCAGTAATAGAGACATAGTATGTAGACAGGAAGACATAGAATGTAGATAGGGGACATACTATGTAGACAATGAGACGTGGCATGTGGGCAAGGATGCTTAGCATGTAGACAGGATGATATGGAAGTGGGCTGAGAGACATAGTACGTAGACAAGGAGACATGGCATGTGGGCAAGGATGCTTAGCATGTAGACAGGATGATATGGAAGTGGGCTGAGAGACATACTATGTAGACAAGGAGACATGGCATGTGGGCAAGGATGCTTAGCATGTAGACAGAAAGATATAGTATGTAAGCTGAAAGACATAGTATGTAGACAAGGAGACACAGTATGTAGACTGGGAGATATAGTATGTGAACAGAGAGACATAAGGTCTAGACCAGGAGACATACTATGCAGATCTGGAGACGAAGTATGTAGACAGGATGATATAGTATTTTGATATAGAGACATAGTATGAAGACAGAGAGATATATAATATATGCAGGGAGACATAGTATGTAGACAAGGAGAAATAGTATGTGTGCAATGAGACATATTATGTAGACATACCGGCATAGTATATAGTCAGAGAGACATAATATGTAAAGATGGAGACATATTATGTGGACGGGGAGACATAGTGTGTAGACAGGAGATATAGTATTTAGACAATGAGAAATAGAATTTAGACAAGGAGACATATTATTTAGACAATGAAACATAGTATTAAACGGAGAGAAATAGTGTGTAGACAGGAAGACATAGTCTGTAGACAGGGAGACACATTATATAGACAATGAAACATAGTTTGTTGATTAGAATATTAAGTATACGGTCCATTTCATATTACTTTAGCGCACAAAGAGCCATAGGACTTGAGCAAAGAGACAAATAAAATGTATGAAATGATTGTGTTTTACTGGTTAGTGTCAAAAAGTGACAACTTGAACTTTTACAGTAAATATAAGAGACGCACAATATTTATTGATTGCTAAATTACACGCATACTAACACGTTAATGTAGTACAGGTCATTGTTATTATGTCCCTTGTTTTGTATACGTCCATTTACTTTGTCAAAATTTAGTTTCCTGCAAAGTGTGCATCCATTCGTTTTTTTGTGATGAAATACTTGTTATGTCCAATCATTTCTATGGATTTGTCCGATGCAAGATTTTCATTGGTTAGGATAGTTAAAGCTATTCATTTCCTGTAAATTTTACTTACCATGCTTGCATTTGGCCACAGCACTGAGTGGACGCAAGTCTCACACATTTTGTGCATCATTGTTATTCCAACCTGGTGAGATTTATTATTATTGTCTTTATTCAAAATTTGTATTATTTAGTTATGAAATGTATAACATTGATTTGCATTTCAATTTGTATTGTTCATTTTGTAGTCTGTTGTGTTTTGTTTGTAAGATTGTTCTTATGTGTCTTTCCGTCATGACTATATTGGTCGACATCTGATAAAATTGGAAAAATATCAGATAGACTTTGTGTACCATGCGCCCCCACCCCACACCACTACATTAAATTAACAAAAAAAACACTCTGATAGCGCGGACCTTCCAAAGAGAAGCACACAGTGCTTTGATTTTGTACAAGTAATGTGTCAAACTGAGTAGGAAAAGTTGAATGTCTGATGATCTATGTCAAAATGTCGTTCTTTATTTATCGTTTATCTTCTATCTTCGGAAAGCATGGTGAACTAAATTTATAATATTATATTGGATCCCGGTTCGAACAATCGTAGTAAATGTACGAAATGGTTGAAAGTAGTTAAACAGTCTATATTTTTATATTTGAACTGCCAATTGTGTAGAAGTGCGTAAAATCTTCGGAAACCAATACAAATAGGTCATCTAGTTTTGTAGCTAGATGTCAAACCGTGCGAGTTCTTTTCGTCCTTTTGTCTTCTAGAAAAACTTAAATAAAATAATAATGTGCTGAAAGAGTTAAAGGGACATAACAATCGGATTAATGTGCACGATATTCCTAATGTGGACCTTCATAGCGTAGTGTAGGTGCTGGTTTCAATCAGCTGAGGGATTGTATGCACCTATCAATATTTTCCCCCCGGGGGGGGGTGCGGCTGGCAGTACTATGGGGATTTGACTAATTTCATATTTTGGGGTCTAATTCCCCATCCTAGAGCCAAGCATATTTGTCTAAATTCCCACAGTGGGAGATGTCATATTTAAGTTGCGTGCAAAAGCCGGTGTCTAATTTTCACAATATTATCAGGATCTAAAATCCGACCAGAGTCTATTTCCCGGGACCCGGAATCATTCGGTGTGTCAATATCCCGCCTGTCGGGAGTAACTTTCAGTCTAAAGTCCCGTATATTACCGTTCGAAGTTCGCTATAAACTTACGTAATCAATATATCATAATTTTAAATGATGATTGCATGTTTATTTGTGTTCGAAACAATCCGCAAACATAACGTTGATATAGTAAAAACGAATTACTTACTGAATGTTATAAACAATCATTAAATGGACTTTTTCACAGATTTTTGTCTTAACTTGACAGATTTAAGCATCGGAACTAAACAGTTCAAGTATAAAAACGAGAAAAAAATATATTAAAAAAAATATGTATATAAAATAAAAAGTTCCTCCCACCGGGGTCTGAACCTCTGACCTCTGGATGAAAAGTATAATGCCGTAACCACTCGTACATTCCAATTGGTAGATATGTGGCAGCATTTTCTTTACTTTATGTAAGCGATCAACTTGTTGTCAGCAATTTTAACGAACACAACAGCAACACTCCAAATTATTCAATGCTTTATTATTTTCCCATACTCCACTATCAAAGCGGTATTTATAGTATATTTCTATGTCCGTAGTGTTATTTCGCTCCATTATATACAATATTTTTTATTGTGGGAATCTTTTACAAAAAGTTGGTAAATTGGCCAATCTGTGAACAGGTCCCTTTAAAAGAGCGCCAGTCGAACATATTTTGTTTAAGTCTACGTTTTGCAAAAAGGCCCATAATAATTGCAAATTGAGTTCACTTAATTTTTTTTTATATCTTTGTGAATTTTAACTTTTGTATTCTCAATGATTATATTATAAACTAGGAAAAAAAACAAATTAGCTTGGACACTAAATTTACCGTGATTTAATGCAGATTAATAGGTTCCGATTTTATTATTTTACTTTATAGCTGGATAAATTTAAAGACATAAGATTTTGCATATTTTTTATGCTTCAAAATGAAGTGTTTCTGTCACTTTAAGCATATATTAATCTCTTCTAATCTAGAGCGACATATTCTACTGTATTTTTGTTGAGGGTCACTGTTGCAAATTAACAAACATCAAAATTAGTAGTCCAACATTTAAAGTTTGTTTAAATGTTTTCTATATACATAATAAAATATTTACTATAGCAAAAATTATATATTTCATTAATTGCTTTTGTCACCACAAAATAACATTTTAATAATAGTTTTTGCTAATTATAATTTATTAATTTCGTAATGCATCACTGTCAGTCGCTGAAGCGTAATAGATATGGTGTCCGTCTTGCGTTCCGGAGGAAGTAATTTCGATCCCTACTCGGGGAGCGTGCGAATGATATTTCTCAAACGGCAACCGAATACAGGTTCTACCGAGGAAACCGACTGTTTCTCAATAAATCTTAGGCTGTTCACATAATAGAACCGAAATACATACGTTCAAAGAGAATTCAAAGGGAATTACCGAAATGTCTCTCAATAAATGTAATGCTGAATTGTCAGTTCCCTGGAATTCCAGGAACTAATGGTACGGGTGTTTAACCGACGTCCGTACAAATGTCCCAAAGAATTGGCATTTTCTGGTTTCCGCAAAGTTCCGCAAGCCTTTAAATCATTGGTTTAAAATTCCAATATTTGTATTTTGACTGTTCGAATGTGGTGTCCTCAGTTTAAATTATTGTATTATGTTGTGTATTTTGTATTGTGTTGTGTATTTGGTATTATGTTGTGTATTTTGTATTGTGTTGTGTATTTTGTATTGTGTTGTGTATTTTGTATTGTGTTGTGTATTTTGTATTGTGTTGTATATTTTGTATTGTGTTGTGTATTTTGTATTGTGTTGTGTATTTTGTATTGTGTTGTGTATTTTGTATGTGTTGTGTATTTTGTATTGTGTTGTGTATTTTGTATTATGTTGTGTATTTTGTATTGTGTTGTGTATTTTGTATTGTGTTGTGTATTTTGTATTATGTTGTGTATTTTATATTGTGTTGTGTATTTTGTATTGTGTTGTGTATTTTGTATTGTGTTGTGTATTTTGTATTATGTTGTGTATTTTGTATTGTGTTGTGTATTTTGTATTGTGTTGTGTATTTTGTATTGTGTTGTGTATTTTGTATTGTGTTGTGCGTACTGAACTGTGTTGTATTGGTAAATGGACACTTGCTTGGATTATAGAAGGATCATATATAAGAGTTACTTTCGTGCTGATGTTTCTGGGGTATCATGTATGTTATATTTACATTTTACCACAATCTGTTCGTAATTAAACACGAGAAATCACGTGCATTGTTCGCAATTGCATAAGATGTTTTAGTTAAACTGGTCTTAATGCTTTTAATACTTTTATTTGAAATAATTTAAATACATTTATTAATAACACCATTATGCAAAAAATAAACAAACTCAATTCAGTATTTATTTTAAGGTTTATTTACTTAAAACTGATATAATCAGCAACAGAAGGGCAAAAACACGTTCATTAGGCATGTGTAAGATAAATTTGTAAAAAAACATAATCCGTACTTATAACATGCAATTAGTGCTACCGTCGCTGTCAATTTAGTTGAATTACTACCGATGCTTTGCTATCTTATTGCAATACGTGGCTTGTGTATGCAAGTCACTGTCAAACATCTGTATTCATATTCGAACAATTTGAACATTTATTGTAATATAAGTGTACACTGTTGTGTAAGACAAACTCTACAAAACAATAGTATTAACTGTTATTACAAAAACATGTCAAAACTGTTGCTACTTGTGTACACATGAGTATGATTGTCAGTGTGGGTGGTAGTGATTTTAATCCTAACATTATTGGACGTCAACTGTCGGTTCGCATTCAAATTTCAAACGTATTCAATTTCTTTAGACATCTTGGGGTTCCCTTGAGAAGATGTGCTTATGCACTTGCAAAACACTATGAGCTGCTTTGTCTGTTGGGTTTCGATAAAATTGGCATTTTATTATGAAACCAAACTTCTGGTCGTTTATTCGCATGCAGTTCATTGTTTAAATTGTTTTTACATTAATTTCAAGAACAAAACATACACATTGAAATCCAATTCTTGTTTACGAAAACGTTCAAGATTTGAGCATAAGTATTTATTTCGTTTATTTAATTTAATTCGCGGCACGGAACTGTTCATAGGAGCATGCATCTATTTATCTGTATTCATTAAGGAAGACAGGGTAATGGTTTACTGTTAGGAAACTGAAAATACACAAATGAACGTAGTAACAGCCGTGTTTTCCAAATATAAGATAAAACAAAAACCCGCAGAAACATATCCGGAGAAAAACAATTTGGGGTTTACATCGGTTTAAAGGCATGCCAAAACTCACAATGGGCCCAAAATTAAACATAATACACATAATTGGAAATACAAGTTAACATCAGGTCTTCGGAGTTACTGAATCTTACTGATTTTTACATTTGAATCGAAACATCAGCATTTTAGCATGGATTACTTTATAATTATTTATAATTATTCAAATATATTCTAACCAAATGACAAGTAAATCAACCGCTTAACAAGCAATTATTGGATACAACTTACACCAAGCCGGGGAATATAAAACGCTTATCGGTTTGGAATGGGTGGCAATTCTCCATTCATGTAAGCAAGTTTAAATCACATCAAGGTTAGATACCAGTATATAATCGTCCACTCGAACGAAGGTCGTATTTACCAGTTTTGTTTTGTAATTAGCAAGGACACAGTTTACATGGCGGATTCTAGTTTAAATGACGTGCCTATTAAACTATCGTGACCCAGAGTTGAGTGTGAATAATCAGGTTATATTTAATTGTATACATAATATAAACAAACGTAAAAAAGCGACCCTAAGTTTTAAAGTTTGTTTACCTTTTGCCAAACTTCTTGGAGTGATCAGCCCTGCTTCGCGGTATTGATATAGTTGTTGACCGCATGGAGCATTTCCATATATTAAGAATACATGGAGAAAGTTTATCCGGTGAGGTGCACAAAATGAAAATTGGGCGGGCTTTAGAGAGCCTTAGGCTTATGTTTGTTTTCGGGCCGAACCGTATAAACTTTCTCCATCCGGGCATTCACCGTGTATTGTATCCTGATTTATATTCAATTAAATTTAAAAACTACAAACACTAGTGAGTAATTAAAGGTTTAATTTATAAATAATTATACACGGGCCTCGAACCTTATAACTCGCTTGCATGTATGCGTACTACCCGGAATAAAAATTGATCTCTATTTCTTGATCACCTTTATCACAAAGCGAAAGTAAACTATTAATAAATCTTATTTGCAGATGTCAGAATGACGCGAAGATGACGTAGTAAATTTGCTTTTGTTTTAAACCAGATTATATTGGTTTTTAAAGGGTTACATTACGTCACACCAGCTACGTCATTCACGTTGAGTTGTAAGTTTACACAATATAGTCAAACCAGAACGCGAGTGTTTAGTGGGTTTAAATAAATGAAATCGGATTTTTTTGTGTTTTGGATGGATGATATTTTGCAATAGCATTCAGATAAAAAGTGTATGGAATATTTGCCTTGACTGGAAACGGTGAGATTGATCCATTTTCAATGTTCTACGATTTACTCGGATAATTGTGGGTGGAGGACAGTGTAACTGAAAGTGAAATAAATCATAAAATGTTTCGTTCTACGTTAAAATTACAGATGTTGCTTTTGGTGACTTTTTGCATTTCTTTTCATCGGAAATTTATATAAAGTATTATTTCTTTGATGAATATGCTCTGTTGGTTGACAAAGAATAACCCGCTTGCGTCAAATTCAAGTATGTTGAAATGAAATGGAATCGGAACAGGCGGAAGGAAGTTCTTGTTAACCAGATAAATGGAATGTGAGGACAAACAACTCATTTGTTATTTAACTCTGTTAAACTAGAAAACACAAAGTTTGTATCGATGAAAATCTCTGGTAAGTAGACTTTATGCTGTGTCATTCTCTACAATGTTGTTATCTGTAACATAGGTTAACTATTGTAGATTTTAAAATGTACCACATACAACTTTAATATAGTCACAAAAGCTTAATTTATCAATAACGCATTTTACAGTGAGAACACTGCTTTAAACTTTAGCCAAAAACCAGTTTTGTACTAATCCTTTTTCCAATATTGACCAGCAAGTATTATCTCGTTTTAAAAGAATATGATTGGCTGAATTATGGATGAGTGAGTGCATGGTGTGTGGAAGGTGAAAATTATGTGTTCATTCCAAAGTCAGATGTGAAGAGAAGAAGTTGTAATTGTTGTATACTTGTATATTTTATAATTAGATTTGGTGCTCTGGTCTTCTTTTGTATCTATTAAAATAAATAAAAACCCATGCTACAAATGGCGCCCAACGTGGGACCTGAAATGATGCAGCTTTAAAAGGCCAGAGTTACCCATCCACTATCCATTATTGTTGGATACTGTGAATCTAATTATTCTCCAGTGTCGCCTTGAAAAAAAAAAAGAGACACCGTGATTTCAGTTTAAATAAATATTTGGGCCCAGCAGATAACCATTAGAAAGACAAACAGCAAATTATTACTCAAACATCAATTTTATTTTGATGTTTTGTTTTTGAGTTCAAACTGACTTCAGAGGGAATCACAAACACTGTTGGATTCAGCAAGGCAGTTTAGCTACATGGGAGGATCACACTAAACGTGACTTATTTTAACCCTATTTTAACCTCAAGACTGTTCCTGTTGGGTGTGCGCGTGTGACTTATCCTAATTTGTGCTTGTGCTGAACTTATTAACTTTTATTCTGTGTGAAAACCTTAATTATAATAATTGTTGTTTAATTAATGAGGAATTTAAAAAAAAAATAGAAGTGATAATTCAAATTCAATATTGAATGTGCATTTTGTTACTATTGTTTCCCTACCAGAGCAATATTTTTGCAAATAAGATAAATATGGTTTAAATTTGTTAGTGTGTGTATTTTGTAAGAGTGGGAATAGATGTGTTGTGATTATTTTAATTCTTTACATGAATTTTAACAGTTTGTTTATTGTTTAAAAGATTTTGCAACATATGAGTGAGCGAAGACTGGAAAAGTGTTTGTCTAAACAGTTAGTTTTAAATTCAGGTAATTTGACAAAACACTTTATCTTGATTTCCCTCAGAAAACATAAACATCTTTTCAGTGAGTTTGATATAGAATTTAGATGTAAAAGTGGCGCATGTTCGCACAGCAGTTTAGTTTTACAGTAAGAAATATTCACAATTTTCCACCAAATTCTAATTTTCTTATCTGGCTTGGCACTTGTGATTTAACTAGAAAAACAGGTAAATTTATCAATTTGAAACATACAAATTCGGAAGTGGATGTGAGCAACTGCTTGAATTATATTTCAGAATTTCAGGCACTGTTCACTGCAAACAATTTACCATACACATTTTTGGAAATCCCTCCATATACTATTGTAGGTTGGAATCAATCACATGGCCATACAAACAGCAGGCTGTTTGAAGAGCAGGATAAAATATTAGCTCAGCGAATTGCACTGATTAATCAACAAATACGTCTCATTAATTGCAATAATTCTGTACGTGCTCCAAGATTTCGATTGGATCTATTGAGGACCCATAAGTCAACTAGAGGTCCTAGACCGGGTACCATAAATTTCAAATTGTATACAGACGGAATACATCCCTCAGTTTTATTGTCAAAGTATTGGCTCAAGAGCATTGTTGCCCATTGTATTTAGAGTGCCCATGATTGCTTGACTTATTGTCCTGGTCATTGGACGTTTGAGTTTGTGTTCGGTGGCCTTGACTCTCACGTGTTCATGTGCACCTTGCAAGTCTGTGCTCTTGAGTTAGTTTTTCCACATTGTTTTGCAAATTCTATTTTAACTTGTGTAAATAACTTTAATTTAAAGTAATTTTGTCGTCTCACAAATTATTTATAGAAACGGGTAGACACCATAACATTGTACGAGATCAACGCAAATGTGTGTTATGCAACCTAAATGACATCGAGGATGAATATCACTTTGTTCTTAAATGCCCTTATTATGCTGATGTCAGGAATACATTAATCCCAAAGTATTATAGATCCCGTCCAAATATGTACAAGTTTATCGAACTAATAAATAGTTCAAACAAAATATTGTTAAGAAAAATAGCTATTTTTTGTATAAAATGCTTTAAAATACGAGAAAATGTCATATATATGTAGTATAAAATATTTATATTTTTTCACAAAGAAAACATGTACAAATAATGTAATATTGTTGAAATTGTTAAAATACGTGTGACATTATGTAGTCACTATGTATTAACCTCATCCATGTGACATTCTCACGAAAACATGTTTATTTCGTGTCTATTTAAATTGATTTATCTTCGAAATGATGTATGTTTTGTATTTACTTCAAACGCATGTTGTTATTGTATATGTGTGTTAATGACGATGAGCTTTATATGCTTAAGTCGAAAATAAACTATTCTGATTCTGATTCTGATTCTGCAATAATTCTGTACGTGCTCCAAGATTTCGATTGGATCTATTGAGGACCCATAAGTCAACTAGAGGTCCTAGACCGGGTACCATAAATTTCAAATTGTATACAGACGGAATACATCCCTCAGTTTTATTGTCAAAGTATTGGCTCAAGAGCATTGTTGCCCATTGTATTTAGAGTGCCCATGATTGCTTGACTTATTGTCCTGGTCATTGGACGTTTGAGTTTGTGTTCGGTGGCCTTGACTCTCACGTGTTCATGTGCACCTTGCAAGTCTGTGCTCTTGAGTTAGTTTTTCCACATTGTTTTGCAAATTCTATTTTAACTTGTGTAAATAACTTTAATTTAAAGTATTTGTTACACTGTTCTATATAAAGCTGACATTATAAAGCTGAATTTGTTAACTGCCATCAACTGCCAAATGAACCAGTGTCTGTCTATGGTAGTAGACTTGAGTCACTTTTACAAACAGCAGTTGATCATGGCTATTTAGGAAAAGAGTCCAAAAATGATATGTTGAGGCATAAATTCTGGCAGTCTTTACATTCAGAGCAGTTGAAAGCTCAAACAAGACATAAATATGACAGTATTAACAATTTTTATAATCTTTTACGATAAATCAGAATGGTTGAAAAACAAATCAACATTAACCCCTCTGAAACTGTTACACCCAGTAAGTCAAAACCTCTACATCATGCTCCAGTAGTTGCTCATGATGATTTACAAAACTTAGAAAAAAAATTAGAAAAAAAAATTGATCAGGTCGGTAAGCAATTTGACTCTAAATTAGGCTCCAAGTTTGACCAGATTCTTGCTAAGTTAGATTCCCATAATGCACGTTTGGGTAGCAATTACTCAAGACCATACTCAAGGTCAAGACCTCCCAGTTTAAGGGGTGGTTTCCGAGGAAATCAGCAAAGCTATAGGAGTTACAATAACCGGGGCCGGTATAATACATATAACCAATTTAATGACATATCAACAGCAGGTCAGCCAAATCCTGCAAACCAAAACAAACTGTCAAACTATACATCCCCACCCAGAGGTAGGGGAAGGGGTCCTTTAAACTTCTAGGGGTTTCTGTTCCACAAGGCCATTCAGGAACCCATATTGACACTAAAGGTCATACTAATATTGATGTTGAAATGGTCGGTCCAAGTAACACTAGTGAAATCATAGTACAAAACCAAACAATTACTGTTTTGATAGACAGTGGATCACAGGTATCTACCATTTCACAATCTACTCTTGATTCTTTAAGGACAGACCTCCTATAAAAGATATTGAGAATTTGGGCTTGGACATTTCTGTTGCAAATGGTTCAAAACCTAAATATACTGGATTTGTTGAGTGCTCTCTTGAACTCCCATTTTTACCGGATTGTAAGTTGAATGTTCCAGTATTAGTTCTTCCAGATAATGAATTTAATTCATCTGTGCCTTTCATTGTTGGCTCTAATGTAATTAGAATTTACAAACAACTGTTTGCTGAGTGCAGTAGTGATTCTAATTTACCTCCTGAATGGAAAACAGCATTTGAGGGTGGAGCTTGTCAGTCATTTCCCATTAAATCTACCAACAAAAAGCCAATTGTAATACCACCATATAAGACTGTATTGGTTAAAGGCATTTGCAGAAAACTTGATGATTCCATTGTAGATGGTGTAACAGAAAACCTGAACAACAAGAATAACTATCTTGTATGTCCAAGAGTTGTACATGTAGGAAACAGATCTCAAGCTGGAGTTTCAGTTAAGGTATGTAACATATCTGCTAAACCAATCACAATCAAACCTAAATCAGAATTTTGTCAACTTTCAGAAGTTAAGGTTGTTGATGATTTAGTGTCCCATATTAAATCTAACACTGAATGTGATGCAGATGACCCATGCTTGCCTCTCGAAGAACTAGGAATCCAGATTGATTGTTCCTCACTTACTCCAGATCAGCTTTTGAGAGCAAGTCTTAGGCAAATGGCATCATGTCTTTTCTAAAACTTCAATGGACTTAGGAAACACAGACCTAGTTAAGCACAAAATAGAGTTGGATAATGAAAACCCCTTTAAACAACAATATAGAAGGATTCCATCTGGTCTTTATGAAGAAGTCCGTCAACATATAAAAGAAATGTTGGATGCAGATGTTATCCGTGAATCTGACAGTCCCTATTCTTCCAATGTTGTATTAGTAGTGAAAAAGGATGGTTCACTGCGGTTTTGTATTGATTATAGGCTACTTAATCAGAAAACCAGAAAAGATGCTTACATGTTACCCAGATTTGATGATACAATTGATACTCTTAGTGGTTCAAAATTCTTTTCAAAACTTGATTTACGTTCTGGATATTGGCAAGTGGAAATAGAAGAGTCAGATAAAGCTAAAACTGCTTTTTCAGTGGGGAATCTATGATTTTTTGAATGCAATCGTTTAGGTTTTGGGTTGACAAATGCTCCTGCTACTTTCCAACGTTTGATGGAAAAATGCATGGGAGAAATGCATTTGCGTGACTGTCTGATCTTTCTCGACGATATTTTAGTGTTTTCTAAAACATTCCAGGAGCATGTTGATCGGTTGGAAGCTGTTTTTGAACGTTTAAGTCAACATAATCTCAAACTTAAGCCTTCCAAATGTGAGTTTTTCAAAACCTCAGTTACCTATTTAGGACATGTGGTATCTGCAAAAGGTGTTGAGACTGATCCTGAAAAGGTGTCAGCAGTCAAATCATGGCCAATTCCCACTATTGTAAAAGAACTGAGGCTATTCCTTGGTTTCATTGGCTATTACCGTCGCTTTATAACAGACTTTTCCAAAATTGTCCAACCTCTTAATGCTCTTCTTCAAGGTCATGAAACAGGTCCAATGAAAACTAAGAAAAGGAAGGTGTGTCAAGTTCCTTGGACATGGGGTGATGTTCAGCAAAAGGCATTTCAACAGGTAAAACAAGCCTTAATGCAGCCACCAATTCTAGCCTATGCTAATTATGATATGCCATTTATCTTACGCACTGATGCAAGTGGGTACGGTGTGGGTGCAGTCCTGTATCCAAAACAAGATGGTATTGAAAAGGTTATAGCCGATGCGAGTCGTGGTCACCGTCCTAGTGAAAAGAATTATCCAGCACATAAGAGAGAATTTTTAGCCATGAAGTGGGCTATTTCTGACAAATTTACTGACTATTTGCAAGGTCACAAGTTTGAAGTTGTTACTGACAACAATCCTCTTACCTATGTTCTTACAAAAGCAAAACTTGATGCTACCAGCCAAAGATGGATTGCCGCTTTATCTTCCTTTGATTTCACTATTTCATACAAGTCTGGTAACTCAACACTGATGCTGACAGTCTTTCTTGTCATCCTTCCTTGTCTAATGAGGTGGTCACTGCAATTTGCAACTCGGCATCTACCTTTGTTCCTTTCTCAGAAACTTTAACATGTTCATGTCCTCATTCGGCGGGTGAGAACTTGAATGTTCAGGGTTTCCAAAATCTTGACTGGCGTGTGGAACAATCACAAGATCCTGTGTTGTCTAGGGTAATTGAGTTGCTAAACAGTGGTTTTCATCCAAGAGGGAATGACTTGAGTATAGAACCCAAAGAAGTTCAAAAATACTTCAGACAGTGGAATAAGTTGAAGTTAGCAGATGGAATTTTATATCGAACTACTGTTCTTGATGATGAAAAGGTCAATCAGTTTTTAATCCCCACAACACACCGTGATGTTGCATTGGCAGGTATCCACAACAATGTAGGTCATCCTGTTAAGGACAAAAGTCTTTGGCTTGCAAGAAATCGTTTCTATTGGCCTGGTCTTGAACAAAATGCAACCCAAATGATTGAAAATTGTGATCGTTGTGTTTGTTTCAAGACACCTGTTAAACCAGCTGCAGAGTTGGTACCAATTTTCACAACCAGACCTATGGAATTGGTCAGTATTGATTTCCTATCTCTGGAAAAGTCAAAAGGTGGCTATGAAGATGTTCTTGTCATAGTGGACCATTTCACTCGCTATGCACAAGCAGTTCCATGCCATAACCAAAAAGCCAGTACAACAGCTAAAGCACTGTATGACAATTTCTTTGTCCATTATGGATTTCCAGAAAAACTTCATAGTGATCAAGGTAGAAATTTTGTAGGCAAAACCATTGCTGAACTCTGTAAATTGACAGGTATAAAAAAATCTAAGACTACACCTTATCACCCAATGGGTAATGGTGCTGCAGAAAGATTTAACCAGACATTAATAAGAATGTTGGGAACCTTACCAGTTGAACAAAAGTCTGACTGGAAAAACTATGTTGCTGCTCTAGTACATGCTTATAATGCTACCAAAAATGATGCAACTGGTTTCTCTCCACACTTCCTTATGTTTGGTTGGCATCCTCGGCTGTCAATAGATGCATTCCTTGGAATAAGTACTGATACCACTAGTGCTACAACTAATGCAACGTCCTATGCAAAATCTCTATCTGAACGAATGAAGTTTGCCTATGAGGTAGCATCCAATGAAGCCAATAAGTCCAAGAATAGAAATAAGCAGGCTTATGACCAGAAGGTTAAACATTCTAGTTTAGAAGTGGGTGATAGAGTCTTGGTCAGAAATGTTGGTCTAAAAGGGAAAAATAAACTTGCAGATACATGGGCAAGAGAACCTTATCTTGTAACTAAAGTACCTGATAATGATATTCCTGTGTACCATGTTAAGTTGGAAACGGGGAAAGGATCCACCCGTATCCTTCACAGAAACATGCTGTTGCCATTTAACAGTATCGCTTCAAGGGTAGAGTCTCACAATTCCAAGCAGGTTGACCCCAAAGTTTCTAAGAAGGTTAAATCCAAAGTTGTGAAGAGTACATCTTCTGATGTTCCTGATTCCGATGGTGAGGAAACTGATGTATCTCAACCCTGCATCATTCCACAATTACGGAAACATCCTAAACAAGGACGTTGCACTTCAAAATCACAAAATAAAGAAACTTCTACTGATTCTGCTTCTGACACTGAATTGTATAGTACACATCAGTTGAATAACAGTAATAACAGCAGTAGTAGTGTCAATCATGGGGCTCCTGATTTACCCATAGTGCACTCAGATGAGCGATCAGACTCACAGAGTCTTTCACATGATATAGAAAGTCCACTATCAAACAAAAGTGCTGAACCTATCCGTCGTTCCACACGAACAAGGCATGAACCAAATCGTTATGGCCAGTGGATATTTGGTCAACAGATTAGTGAACAGGAAATATTTATTTAATAATAACACATGAATGTTAAGAGTGTGAAATATTATAATATTTCAGCTGTTGTTCACTATGGTAAGTTCAGTCTCTTGATAATTTTATTGAATTTTAAACAAGTTGTACATACACTTATTTGGTGCAATGGACTACAAAAACTGTAACTATAAAAATGATATTTTATCTTTGCTCTTAAATTTGCTTGTCATTGTTTTGTGTGGGACACTTTCTTAAGGACACCTCTTGCTGTCTTAATGAAGACAAATTCACATACAAAATAATGCAATTATTTTCATTATTTGGCCTGCCTTTGCTGATCCAAACTATTGGCATATGCCATGGTCATGTGATAAATATTTATAATTTGTTACTTGAAGGCTGATATTACTGTTTATGTTGGTACTCCTACTGCTACATTTCAGATATCAGTAGTGATGTATCCAAATGTAATTCTTTATTGTATATTATTGTACATACTGAATTTTTGTATATGATAACTTAGTATTATGAAATGACAGGAGCCATTTCTTGTTTACGGAGGGGGAATATGTAACATAGGTTAACTATTGTAGATTTTAAAATGTGCCACATACAACTTTAATATAGTCACAGAAGCTTAATTTATCAATAACGCATTTTACAGTGAGAACACTGCTTTAAACTTTAGCCAAAAACCAGTTTTGTACTCCTTTTTCCAATATTGACCAGCAAGTATTATCTTGTTTTAAAAGAATATGATTGGCTGAATTATGGATGAGTGAGTGCATGGTGTGTGGAAGGTGAAAATTATGTGTTCATTCCAAAGTCAGATGTGAAGAGAAGAAGTTGTAACTGTTGTATACTTGTATATTTTATAATTAGATTTGGTGCTCTGGTAGGTATTCCCTCCCTGACCTGTCCATGTAATTGTATTGTGTTGTATTGCATTTAAATTGACTATAATTAATAATGTATTTACATTATTTAAATATTACTTTATAATTGTCATACGTTTATTTCAGGTCTTCTTTTGTACCTATTAAAATAAATAAAAACCCATGCTACATATCCGACGCGTAGGAATTAACTATTGACGGTATATCACAGTCACGTGATCTTCTGCCGGATATCAACAAGTTTATACAGTCACCGCTTTATTAGGTCACTGTTTGGTTTATTTACAGGATACATGCCTATTTGTAGTGCTTAATTTGTTAATTTATATATACACATTTGTATTTTTTCTATATTATAAACACGCAGTTAAATACGCATTGTTTATCAAAAAATTAACATCGAGTTAACCCTAGTCTCGCTCATTTAAGGCTTCGGTGTACACAAAATCATTTAGTTAAAAAAATATAATATTATAGACAAACCTGCAGTTTGCTCGTAATAAGTTGTAATGTTTGACAAAACAATACAATGTTAATACGTTTCAAGAAGGACAAATCAACTTAGTACAATGTGTAAAAAGTTTGAACATACATAATAATTGATAGCTAAAACACATTATATTAAGAAGTATGTGCAATTAATTAAAATTAAATAATAACAAATAGGTACGTTTTGGTGCGTGATGGTGTAGTACATATAAGTGTGAAGGCTAATCATTTTAGAATTACATTTACATTGGGGCTTTGTCAGTATCCATGTAATATGTATAATGTCGTTAAGTTATATATAGTGTACCTTACAGAAATAAGTTTCATCTTTGAGTATATAAAAGTGCAAGGCCCGTTATTTAGGTTAAGTTAATTTCAAAATGCCAGTTTAGCGGGTCAATAAAATAGTATAGTGCCCGGAGCCAGCGGGCACTATTTCGTGTAGTGCCCGCTCAGCTCTAGGTGTGTGTAACCGCAGTTCTGGAGGCGTTTCGTGAATATTTACGATTGTTCTACGATCGTAATTTACGTATTGAGAGTTATGTAGTTGTTACTTAATTCATTAAGTATTCATTAATTCCGTTTTTTATGTCATATTTCTTTGTTTTCTTTGTTTAGCGGTGTTCAATAACTGTGATATCACTGGTGGGAGGAGCCTAACCGTGCATTAAGTAGCGTGCGTATAAATTAAAACTATATTGCAATATACCGTACGGTAAATATGGTATAAAATACTTGTAGCATACTCTTACCTGAATAACTAACATGTTGAGGAAATGGGTTAAAACAAGGACGTGTACTAAATATTCTTGAAAATTGATGACATTTACTCATTTACTACAACCAAAAGAGAAATCAAGAGAATGATTCGCCGTTGTAATTTCACAAAGCAAGCTCAGCTGTCAGAATGCCGTTTGTCTTTGAAAAAAAGCTGTATATTTCAGCACGAAATAAATAAATGTTTAGCGAATTGTATTATAATGCTTTTGTTATATTATCACCTTATCAGGAAACTTCTATAGTGAAACTGTGTGGTATACTATGAAAGAGCACAGACCACCGAGGGCCCCTCGCAATATATAGTGACCTCCCAGTCAGCCCGCAAACGTTGAACGAACCTTATCCTCCGACTTCGGTCCGCTCAACGTTTTTGGGCTGACTGGTCGGTCACTATATAAAACTAGGAGGCCCTCAGTGGTCTGTACTATTTCTTAAATGATATTCTCGTGTCCTTGCTTCGTTGCTCGCCATTCCACAATACGCACCGCACTATGCCGTCACTTGTAATTGTACATACATGCAGTTTCATGAATAAGTTTTAAAAGCAGTGGACTGTCGGTCCATCAAACCAGCAAAATCCACTGGACAATACAACAATTTAGTGGACAACAATTTGTTTGTAGATTTTCATTCATTCTTGCGTATATATATCAATAATTTTATTTAATAAATAAAATGAAAGCAATTATGGGTTTCAGACTTTTATTCTACCATGAATAATGTATTTATTACATTCACTCTAAATAAAAAATACGGCGAAATATCAATACAAGATCGCCAGTTAAATCAAATACCAGGTGCATATTTCGTTTTAGCCTATTTGCGTTCAGTACTGGCCCAAATGGCCGAGCTGGTACCTTGGCCGAAATTTACTCGAATGCACATATCAAATTAGGATTGCAGAACATGGACTCCCTACTCTTAAAGAGTTGAGGTCCCAGTAATTGTTACCAAAGCACCACTCCCCACCCACTCCTTAAACAATAAATGCTGTGTCCAAAAATTATTTTAAAATTCTATTGTTGAGTAATAAAACATTATTACTTCACTGACTTGACTTTTGTTAACTTTCGTGAAAATGTGGCAGCATAAGTTTTGGGGTGTAATCAGTGTATAGTTATACTTTTGTAAAGCTAGTTTATTAGAAAACACACTTTGTCATAACAATATTTTCTTTTAAAACAAACAAAGATTTACCTTTGACATTACACACTAAAATTCGATGCGATCGGCAAACACAATTTGTCAACATCCCATTTCGTATTTAAAGTAAACATTTTGCAAACAACAATATACTGAGTTCTTTTAATATGTAGTATTTTATTTATCATGTGGGTGTTACAAACACGCAGGTATCAGCATGCACGAAAATGTGTTACCAACAATGAGGGCGTGATAAACATTATATTCACTACACTCATCTACATATTGGAAATTTAATGCATGCGTTCTCATTGGCTGACTGGGTGACTGCAGTAAATCTAGCTCCTCCTGCTTACAGATTATATCGATTATTGACACGATGAAGCAGAAGGTGAGTGCGTTTATTGCCGAGTAGGCGTTCTTTATTTTGGAAAAACATGCGTACGCAAGCGAAGTGGTTGCGAATCTGACACTGAATTATATGGCGTCTTTTAGTACAAGTATGCATCCAACTACGCCGATTTTCGCTTTACCGAAAATTATTGGCTGAACATTTTTAGGGACTTCTGGTATCAAAATTATCAAGGGCAATTTCTTTGCTGGGCCGCCGGTCCAGTTTACTTGCAACTTTTGCTGGACTGAGCGAACATTTGGTGGACTCGGTCCACGGTCCACCACTTAACGTTGAAGACTGTACATGTACCTATACTGGTATTACTGGCATAATCTTTTCCGGCAGCAGGGAGTGCTAGTGAGGTAGAATCCTTGAATCTGTTTCTTCGGGTTGAATGTTAATTTTTGGTTTTAAAATTGTCCTAGTTTAAAATAACGCTGTGTTATCTAAGTTATTATACGATAATTTGGAAAATCTTAACTCAGTTAAGATACCGTTCAATGTATCTTCATGTCCATAATATTATCCATTCAAATATTGTTTTGAATTGTAGAGTCTAGATGTTAGATTTTATGAACATAAATAATTCAGATATCACTTAATTGTTTGAACAATATAAAAGACGTGATGATATTATTTAAACAATGTATTATAATCTTATCCTAATGCAAGACACTATCTCATTTAAATTAATTTTAAAAAATTCTTATAAATACTAAGAAAATTTATAATATTCTAAGAACAAAGAAGTTATACATATTGGGCCTGGATACTCAACAACTCGTCGGGGAAGGTGTCCGTAAAATTCGCGCACTGCGCGATGCGTACACGGACACAGATGTATATGGACACGCTACTGCACATATCAACTGGAGCGATTTTTTTATTTGCTGACGCGAATCTCAGACACGGATGACGGATCACGCGCACATGGAAAAGCGGCCTTAATGTCTAAACTGGAAAACTAACGCTTCTGAACTAAAGACCTCAACTATTTTAACAGGAAAAAAAGTAAGAACAAATGTGCCGCCACCGGGGATCGTTCCTACCATCTTCGGATCAAAGTTTGACGCGCTAACCAATAGTCAATCTGATTCATATACATGTCCGGGTAATTTGTACTTTCTGTAAGTGATCAACGTGTTGTCACCAATTTCAACGACAACAACAGAAGCACTCCAAGATATTTACAAATCCCCGATACTCTTTACATTTAATGCACAGGACTTTGTCCGTGCGGAGTGGAAGTAACCGCTGTGAGGAGGTGGACACTGCTGTTGGTGGCAGTGGTTACTGACGACCGCTTAGGGGGAAGTAACCGCTGTGAGGAAAATGACACTTATGCTGGTGATAGTGGTTACTGCAGAGCGCTAAGGGGGAAGTTACCGCTGTGACGAGAATGGCACTAATGCTGGTGGTAGTGGTTATTGAAGAGCGATAAGAGAGAAGTAACCGCTGTGAGGAGAATGGCACTAATGCTGGTTGTAGTGGTTATTGAAGAGCGATAAGTGAGAAGTTACCGCTGTGAGGAGAATGGCACTAATGCTGGTTGTAGTGGTTATTGAAGTGCGATAAGTGGGAAGTTACCGCTGTGAGGAGAATGGCACTAATGCTGGTTGTAGTGGTTATTGAAGAGCGATAAGTGGGAAGTTACCGCTGTGAGGAGAATGGCACTAATGCTGGTGGTAGTGGTTATTGAAGAGCGATAAGTGAGAAGTTAACGCTGTGAGGAGAATGGCACTAATGCTGGTTGTAGTGGTTATTGAAGAGCGATAAGTGAGAAGTAACCGCTGTGAGGAGAATGGCACTAATGCTGGTTGTAGTGGTTATTGAAGAGCGATAAGTGAGAAGTAACCGCTGTGAGGAGAATGGCACTAATGCTGGTGGTAGTGGTTATTGAAGAGCGATAAGTGAGAAGTTACCGCTGTGAGGAGAATGGCACTAATGCTGGTTGTAGTGGTTATTGAAGTGCGATAAGTGAGAAGTTACCGCTGTGAGGAGAATGGCACTAATGCTGGTTGTAGTGGTTATTGAAGAGCGATAAGTGAGAAGTTACCGCTGTGAGGAGAATGGCACTAATACTGGTGGTAGTGGTTATTGAAGAGCGATAAGTGAGAAGTTACCGCTGTGAGGAGAATGGCACTACTGCTGGTGGTAGTGGTTATTGAAGAGCGATAAGTGAGAAGTTACCGCTGTGAGCAGTATGACACTGATGCTGTTGGTAGTACATGTAGCTACTGAAGACCGCTAAGTGAAAGTTACCGCTGTGAGGAGTATTACACTAATGCCGGTGGTAGTGGCTACTAAAGGCCGCTAAGGGGGGAGTAACCGCTGTGATTAGGATGACACTAATGCCGGTGGAAGTTGCTACTGAAACCGTTAAGGGGGAAGAAACTGCTGTGAGGAGGATGACACTAATGCCGGTGGTAGTGGCTACTAAAGACCGCTAAAGGGGAAGTAACTGCTGTGAGGAGGATGACACTAATGCTGGTAGAAATGGCTACTGAAGACCGCTTAGGGTGAAGTAACCGCTGTGAGGAGGATGACACTAATGCTGGTTGTAGCGGTTACTGAAGACCGCTTAGGGGGAAGTAACTGCTGTTAAAAGGATGAAACTGATGCCGGTGTTAGCGGTTACTGAAAAGCGCTAAAGAGGAAGTAACTGCTATGAGGAGGATGACACTGATGATGGTTGTAGTAGCTATTGAAGAGCGCTAAAGGGGAAGTAACTGCTATGAGGAGGATGACACTGATGCTGGTGGAAGTGGCTACTGAAAAGCGCTAAGGGAGGAGTAACTGCTGTTAGAAGGATGACACTGATGCTGGTTGTAGTGACTACTGAAGAGCGCTAAAGGGGAAATAACTGCTATGGGGAGGATGACACTGATGCTGGTTGTAGTGGCTAATGAAGAGCGCTAAGGGGGAAGTAACTGCTTTTAGGAGGATGACACTGATGCTGGTTGTAGTGGCTACTGAAGAGCGCTAAGGGGGAAGTAACTGCTGTTAGGAGGATGACACTGATGCTGGTTGTAGTGACTACTGAAGAGCGCTAAAGGGGAAGAACCTGCTGTGAGGAGGATGACACTGATGCTGGTTGTAGTGGCTACTGAAGAGCGCTAAAGGGGACGACACTGCTGTGAGGAGGATTACACTGATGCTGGTTGTAGTGGCTACTGAAGAGCGCTAAGGGATAAGTAACTGCTGTTAGGAGGATGACACTGATGCTGGTTGTAGTGGCTACTGAAGAGCGCTAAAGGGGAAGTAACTGCCGTTAGGAGGATGACACTGATGCTGGTTGTAGTGGCTACTGAAGAGCGCTAAAGGGGACGACACTGCTATGAGGAGGATTACACTGATGCTGGTGTTAGCGGTTACTGAAGAGCGTTAAGGGGAAGTAACTGCTATGAGGAGGATGACACTAATGCTGGTGTTAGCGGTTACTGAAAAGCGCTAAAGGGGAAGTAACTGCTCTGAGGAGGATGACACTGATGCTGGTGGAAGTGGGAAATGGGTCATTTCCCAATGACTTGTTTTGTATTTTTAACGGCGAAGATGCACTTTACATATAACTATATAAACGGACTACTAAACTTATGTTGAATATAAACTAGACACTTAACACTTGATTTAAACTAAATCAAACGAAATCCAACAAGGGTTTACCCAGTACAATAAATGCTATATTATCAAAATAAATACATGTATATAATTTGTACCTTAGAAATATTACATGCCCATTATGAATCCAAACATAACTGTTGAATATGTTCGTTTAAAACAGGCTTTCCATGATACGCTTTATAATCGTTTTATCAAAGTTTAAAAGAAGTATACAAATAATAGTATGGTATTTTTACATATCGCTCGTATAGCACTGTATTGCAGTCGTTGAATTTTTACAACATTCCTATCGACTTGAGGTTATTTTCTGCACCGTCGACGTTCAATCAATAACATACAAATAAAGGAATGGTATTGAATATATATTTAGCTTAATTTTCATGAAAGGGTGTATCGATATACCTGTGCTTCAATATAATGTGTGGTTAAAGACTTAATATACTGAATATGTCGATTTGCAAGCATAATTAATTTTGTATAAACTGGTTGAATCAATACTAATTTAACAATAGGATCTTTTGTTCATTCCATTATCGTAACAATACTAATATTCAGGTAGCCGAGTGAGATAGATTGCCAACCGTGTTAGAAGTGGCACTTGAGGTAGGATTGACGTAGTCTATTATATTTGTCTACATCTAATTTTGTATTTCTATTTACTATATGCTTTTCAGCGAAATGTATAATTATATTAACGAAATTAACTTTGATAATTCCACCGTTAGATCAGAGTCTGGAGTGGTACCTAGACAGTACAGCCAGTCCACTCGTCACTATCTGGTAGGAGGCTGCACGGTTAATCGTGTTTCAACGAAAAACCGACCTTCGACAATCTTTAATAGCACATGTATTTTCTATTGTTTTACTGTCTTGATACATTTCATTTTATATACATGAACGACTTGTGTGTTTGTGTTATTTTTAATTAAACATGTATACAGGTATCATTTTATTCGTATATTGCATTGAATTATGTAAATACATGTATTAAAATGCGATAGTTTAATACATTTTAAGAAACTATTTCAGATTCAGTGCGAACATGCTTCCGTAGAGACCTGTAGAGTTCTGACGTGTCTCGGGTATGGGCCTCAGATCAGACAGGCACGGTGTGACGCCTTCAGGAAGATGGATAGGCTGTTTACTGCAATAGCGCGAGGTACGACAGTGGTGATCACTACGGGTAGCAAGGCCGAGGAAGAGTGATAAGGACATGATGTATGTACACGAAGGTGTCGTGTGTTTAGAAGATGGCGTTAATGCTAGCAGGCTTCCAAGGGAGACAACCGTGTTAAGACTAAACACTCGTCTGATGTAGAGTGCTGTCAGAAAGACTCGGTACATGGATTCCCCCACCACTGTACAATGCCTTGTGTGATGATGGAACTGGACGTGCTCTCCTGTGCAGTGACTTATTTCTTAATGAATGTCAAAAACGACTTCCACCAGGTTTAGTTGGTCATGAACGTGCAGGACCGTCGTGGCCAAATTCGTTTGAAGGATTCCTTCATAGTGACATAGTACACGCACTACGCTGTCATTGCCCCAGCATCCTCCAGAGGTGGGCTGAACGACCTCGTCATTGGCCACCAGCGGATATCGTTCAGAAAGTCGCATCCATTGAAGCATATCTCACAGCCGTTGGATTTAAAGGAAGTGAATATAAACATGTTGAGTGGAGGATATGTTTTAATACTGGGGAGACTGAACTGGTCAATCATCTAAATGACACTCAGGTAAAACTGTATGTTGTATTGAAAATGGTCAAGAAAGATGTATTAAATCCCCGTAATAAAGAGGTTACATCGTACACGCTGAAAAACATAGTGCTGTGGCTAGCGGAGAACAACCCGCAGGCATTGTTTCATGAAAGGAGTTTGTTTCACTGGCTACGCGAAGGGCTGGGAAACTTAAGGATTGCTATATTGACGAAACAGCTGCCATATTTCATGATACCAGAGAGAAATCTGATGGCAGCCTGTGGTATGGAGGACGCGCAGCAGCAAACATGGGTAGCAACTATCACGGACCTGATGAATGAAGGTCCGAGGATAATACTGAGATTGCCGAAGATACGGCAAGCAGTTATCTCCCACCCGGAGCCACTACTGTGGTACAGCAAGACAAGAGTGGAGCTAGAGATGCTGGAGCTTATGTCCCTGACCAGAGACATTCAATGCCGTTATGAAAACGGAGGGTTGGGTGAGTCTGATAGTGTTCTGCGGGCATTATCTATACGTTCTTGCGAGCTAGTGAGGGAGGTCCGACACAGGATGCACTTGGAAGGAAGTCGTGTGAACGATATGAATGATATATGCGAGCTAGTGAGGGAGATCCGACACAGGGTGCACTTGGAAGGAAGTCGTGTGAACGATATGAATGATATATGCGAGCTAGTGAGGGAGATCCGACACAGGATGCACTTGGAAGGAAGTCGTGTGAACGATATGAATGATACATGCGAGCTAGTGAGGGAGGTCCGACACAGGATGCACTTGGAAGGAAGTCGTGTGAACGATATGAATGATACATGCGAGCTAGTGAGGGAGGTCCGACACAGGATGCACTTGGAAGGAAGTCGTGTGAACGATATGAATGATACATGCGAGCTAGTGAGGGAGGTCCGACACAGGATGCACTTGGAAGGAAGTCGTGTGAACGATATGAATGATATATGCGAGCTAGTGAGGGAGGTCCGACACAGGATGCACTTGGAAGGAAGTCGTGTGAACGATATGAATGATATATGCGAGCTAGTGAGGGAGATCCGACACAGGATGCACTTGGAAGGAAGTCGTGTGAACGATATGAATGATATATGCGAGCTAGTGAGGGAGGTCCGACACAGGATGCACTTGGAAGAAGTCGTGTGAACGATATGAATGATATATGCGAGCTAGTGAGGGAGATCCGACACAGGATGCACTTGGAAGGAAGTCGTGTGAACGATATGAAAGATATATGCGAGCTAGTGAGGGAGGTCCGACACAGGATGCACTTGGAAGGAAGTCGTGTGAACGATATGAATGATATATGGTTAAGCATGTTGATGTAAAACTATTACAGAGATAAATTAACCGTGTAGCACGCATGTATAAATGTACGAGTACTCACGTCAATTGAAATCAGTATGGGCAACATGCATTGTTTTTGAAACAATGTACTGTATTTAAAAACGTATTATAGTTTTGGCAAATTATTTTAATTTTGTTCAAATATTTACAACTGTAAAAGCCTTACAAAATGGTGAAAGTAGGCAAATTAAAACAATTTATCAATCGTTTCATTGTCTGTCTTAATACCGCCTGAAATTGGTGTAAAACATTCGTCAGTACCATTCGGTTTGCTGCTTATTGTTTATTGCAAACAAACAGTTATCCTCCAACTAAAACTGTTTACAAGAAAAGCATGACTTACATAAGGAATATCGTGGCGACGCAGGTTTAATTCAACAATTCAATGTTAACATTCGGCCAGAGGCTCGACTATCTATATACAGCACGCGAAAGTTTCGTAATGTTGAAACTGGACACAATAAAATGAAGTTCAAACTGGTTCAATGCCATTTATATTTTGGAAACATTTAAAATACTTTTTATCATAATGCATTACTGTTTGTGATGTGTGACATTTGCATGTTTTCATACAATTTGTTTAAATGTATTGCCAATAAAATTGTTCATTGTTGTATGCAAATTTACTCGTAAATACCATGATGCACTCGTTCTTTTGTCGTTTATTTTTTTATGAGATGTGACCATTTAATGTCACAATCAAAACTGTTTAAAGGACCACTACATTATACCTGAATGAAGCTAATGTTTTAACGTTTTCACTATGAACTTATTGTTACGGTGGCTATTTTATTTATTTATAATGTTATCTTGTTGTTGCTGTGAATTAATAAAAGACGTTATTGTTCTCGGTGTGAATCAATTGATTAGGTTATTCTTGTCGCTGTGAATTTGTTGATAATGGTTGATTGATGTTGCTGTGAATTAATAAAGACGTTATTGTTGTTGGTGTAAATATCTTGATAAGGTTATTGTTATCGCTGTGAATTTGTTTTTAACGTTGTAGTTTTTGAGGAAGTGAATTTATAGACAACGTCAAAGATGATGTTGCTGTAAATTATATTGATATCGTTATTATTTCTGTTGCTGTGAATCGCTTGATCAAGTTACTGTTCTTATTGGCGCTGTGAATTTGTTGACAACGTTATTGATGTTGTCGATGTGAATGTATTGATAACGTTATTGTTACTGTCACTGTGAATTTTATTGATATAGTTGATGTTGCTATTGCTATGAATTTTTTGATAAACTTGCTTTTGTTATTGTCGCTGTAAGCGTATTGATACCGCTATTGCTGCTGTCACTGTGAGTTTATTGATATCGTTGTTTTGTTGTTGTCGCTGTAAATTTATTGGTATCTTTTCTGCTGTTGTCGCTGGGAATTTATTGATATATTTGTGTTGTTGTCGCTGTTAATGTATTGATATCGTTGGTGTTTTGTTGTCGCTGTAAATATAATAATACAGTTATTGTACTATTACTGTTTATTTATTTATAAAAAAACGTGTTTTGTGTTTTTGCTATCGCTGTGAATGTATTGATACCGGTATTGCTGCTGTCGCGGTGAATTTTTTTATATCGTTGTTTTGTTGTTATCGCTGTAAATTTATTGGAATCGTTTTCTGCTTTTGTCACTGTGAATTTATTTATATCGTTGTGTTGTTGTCGCTGTGAATGTATTGATATCGTTGGTTTGTTTTTATGTCTCTGTGAATTTAATAATACAGTTATTGTTAGTATTGCTGTTAATCTATTTATAAATGACGCATTTTTGTTATCGCTGTGAATGTTTTGATAAAGTTTTTACTGTGAATTTACTGATAACAATGATACATTTGTTATTGTCGTGAATTTCTTGAAAACGTTATTGTTGTTGTTGTTGCTGTGAATATAACTTTACCAATAAAATCACAACAACAACAACAGTAACGATATAAACTTATTCACAGCGACAACAACAATAACAATATCAATAAATTCACAGCAACAGCAACAATATCTTTTTTTGTCGGTGTGAATGTATTAATAACGACATTGTTGTTGTCACTAAATTTATTGAAAACTTAATTGCTAATGTCGCTGTTCATTTAATGATTACTTTATTGCTAATGTCGCTGTGAATTTATTGATAAAGTTATTGCTACTGTCGCTGTGAATTTATTGATAAAGTTATTGCTACTGTCACTGTCAGTTTATTGATAAAATTATTGCTACTGTCGCTGTGAATGTATTGATACAGTTATTGCTACTGTCGCTGTGAATGTATTGATAAAGTTATAGCTACTGTCGCTTTGAGTTTATTGATAAAGTTATTGCTACTGTCGCTGTGAATTTATAGATAAAGTTATTGCTATTGTCACTGCGAATTTATTCATAAAGTTATTTCTACTGTCGCTGTGAATGTATACATAAAGTTATTGGTACTGTCGCTGTTACATGAAATTCAGTTCATAACTATCGCTGCTTTATATCCAGTTATGTAATTGCATTACATATGCCTTGTTTTCACCAGTCACTGTCAAATATCTACATTGTATATTGATATTCGAACATAGTTACATTGCATTGCAATAAAAACATGGAAATTTGTATTGGTGTTATAAAAGTGTGCATGTCCCGTTTGTTTTAGAAAATAATTACATTTTATGTAAGAGTAATGGCAAACAAAACTATAGAATCAATTTTTATTTTGAACAAAACAAAACAAAAACACACACAACCATTCCGATTGTAAAGGTGCATAGTTCAGAACAATTGCTATTTTGTGCACGAATGTATGATCATCAGTCCGGTGGTATTGAGTAGTGAGTTTATCTCACAGCAAATTCTGTTAAAGGCGCAGTCCATAGAGTATAATTCAATACATTTTAAATGGACATTAGTTTTCTTATTTACGAAGGGCATTTTATATAAGGTCTTTGTTCGAAAACGCTTCGTACGAACGGAATGTACACTTATGTACATGCTGATTTACTCCAGATGCATCACCAGCTATCGCAAACAGATAATTGTACGATATAAAGTTACTAAAACGTTATTGTTTTACCAATTTCAATACCGTTTTGTTTTGTATTTCGCTCGGCAAGATGTCCATTAGAAACGATTTCACAATATTTCTGGACTGCTGCTTTAAATCATGCGATGGTCGTATACTCTGGTTAAGAATTCGAATCTCGAACTTGTTCAACCCCTCCAGATAACGAGCGCAGTAACCGAGATCCAGCTGAACTGATGAATAAGTAACCGAGATCCAGCTGAACTGATGAATAAGTAACCGAGATCCAGCTGAACTGATGAATATGTTTAATAATATAGGAGCTGCGTAGACTGTTTGCTGTTAGTCGACTTTGGCAGTTTACTATTAAAGCGAACTTCCGGTTGTTAATTATCACCAGATCGTTTTCATGAGTTTAATGTTTGCGAGAACTTGAACAACTTTCGCTAAACAGTAACACAAATATTAACTGGTTAGCAAGAAAAAATATCTAAGTACCGTAGTGCCCACTATACTTTACCTGGATCCTAGCAGAAAAAAAACTTAAATAAGGCGTGTCTTTGGCTTTATGCATGTGCGTAATGTGTCGTTCCTGATCAGCCTGTGCAGTGGGGTCACGGTTCGAGCCTGTAGTTTATTATGTAACCGGTATAACCAACGTAACGCCGACATACGTACACGTCAGAAAACAGCCGTTAGTACGTTCCCATAGAAACGATTGATGGTTGTCTACGTGTCCATATTCTAGGCCAATGTCAGTTCTGTAAATCGACAATGATATATAATGTTTACTATGAACAGGACGTAAGAAACGAGCCTGAAGTAAACAACAGTAACATTTACAGGATATATCAACTTGACCTTGACCAAACCAAAAATAGTCCGTGTTTAGGGCAACTTGACTCTACACATGACCGCGAACATTATTCTTCCGCGTGAAAAAAATGATTTTCCAGTACTAAGTTGACAGGGTCCATTTGTATAACGTACGTCCATTTATTAAGAGTAACATACCATTAATTTGTTTCCCGCAATTTGAATTTAATCTGCATGCCTATAGACAAACCCCGTATCACTCGTTTAGAACTTTCCAGGTGTTTGCCACTAGCATTAAAAGTTTTAAACTCCTCCCTAGATATTGATAAATAATTAATTTCCATTTATCGATAATCACAAAAATTCACAAAGTTGACGTTGATACATACTATGTAGACAACGCGATATAGTATATAGACAAGGGGACATGTATACAGGGAGATATTGTATGTAGACAAGGAGATATAGTATGAAGACATGGAGACATAGTATGTCGACCAGGAGACCTGGTATGTATACATGTAGACATAGTGTATAGAGAAGAAGAAATAGTATATAGACGAGGAGATATAGTAAATAGACAAGGAGACATAGTATATAGACAAGCAGACATAGTATGAAGACAGAGAGACATATAGAATTTAGAAATTGAGACATAGTATGCAGACAGGGAGACATAGTTTGTGGACCTGGAGACATAGTATGTAGACAAGGAGACATATTAACTAGACAGGGAGACATAGTATGTGGACATGGAGACATAGTATGTTAACATGGAGACATAGTATATAGACATGAATGCATAGTATGAAGAAATTGAGACATAGTATATAGACATGGAAACATAGTTTATAGACATGGAGACATAGTATATAGACATGGAGACATAGTATATAGACAAGGAGACAGAGTATGCATACTTCAAGACATAGTATGTAGACATGGAGACATAGTATGTAGACATGGAGACATAGTCCACAGACAAGGACACATAATATATAGACCAGGAGAAATATTTTGTAGACAAGGAGACTTCGTATATAGGCAGGGAGACATAGTATGTATGTATGGAGACATAGTATGTAGGCATAGATACATAATATGTAGATAGGGAGACAGAGTATGTAGACAAGGATACATACTCTGTTGACGGAGAGAGACATAGTATGTACACCCGGTGACATGGTACGTAGACAAAGAGACATAGTATGTAGACCATGACACATAGTGTGTAAACAAGGAGCATAGTCTGTAGACAGAGAAAGACATATTATGTAGCTCAGGAGACATGGTATGTGGACAGAAAAACAAGGTATGTAGACAGGGAAACATAATATGTGGACAAGGAGACATAGTATGTAGACCAGGACTCATAGTGTGTAAACAAGGAGCATAGTCTGTAGACAGAGAGAGAGACATATTATGTAGACCAGGAGACATGGTATGTAGACCAGGAGACATGGTACGTAGACAAAGAGACATAGTATGTAGACCAGGACACATAGTGTGTAAACAAGGAGCATAGTCTGTAGACAGAGAGAGAGACATATTATGTAGACCAGGAGACATGGTATGTAGACCAGGAGACATGGTACGTAGACAAAGAGACATAGTATGTAGACCAGGACACATAGTGTGTAAACAAGGAGCATAGTCTGTAGACAGAGAGAGACATATTATGTAGACCAGGGGACATGGTATGTAGACAGAAAAACAAGGTATGTAGATAAGGAGACATAATATGCGGACAAGGAGACATGGTATGTAGACAGGAAGACAAGGTATGTAGATAGGGAGACATAGTATGTGGACAAGGCGACATGCTATTTGGGCAATGAAGCATAATATGTAGACATGAAGGCTTAGTATATAGACAGGGAGATATTGTATGTAGACAGAGATACATAGTACGCAGACTAAAAGACATATTATATAGGCAGAGAGACATAGTATGTTGACTGAGAGAAGTAGTATGTAGACAGGAAGACAGGGTATGTAGATATGGAGACATTTTATGTAGGCAGAGTGACATAATACGTAGACATGAAGACATAGTATGTAGACAAGGAGACATGGTATGTGGGCAATGAGGCGTAATATGTAGACATGAAGGCATAGTATGTAGACAGGGAGACATTGTATGTAGACCGAGAGACATAGTATGCATGCATTGAGACATAGTATGCAGACAGACAGAAATAGTATGTAGACAAGTAGGCAAAGTATGTAGACTGGGAGATGAAGTATGTGAACAGAGAGATAAAGTGTCTAGACCAGGAGACATTTCTGTGTAGATCTGGAGACGAAGTATGTAGACATGAAGCCATAGTATGTAGACAGGGATACATAGTTTGTAGACAGGGATACATAGTATGTAGACATATTGACATAGTATGCAGACAAAGAGACATCGTATGAAGACAGAGAGACATAGTATGGATACATAGTATGCAGAAAGAGAGACATAGTATGTAGACAGGGAGACATAGTATGTACACAGGGAGACATTTTGTGTAGGCAAAGTGACATAGTATGTAGAAGGGAGACATAGATTGTAGATTGTGAGAAATAGTATGTACACAGAGAGACATAGTATGTAGACCAGGTCACATAGTGTGTAGACAAGGAGAAATATTCTGTAGACAGAGAGAGACATATTATGTAGACCTGAAGACATGGTATGTAGACAGGAAGACATAGTATGTAGATAGGGAGACATAATATGTCGACAAGGAGACATGATATTTGGGCAATGAAGCATAATATGTAGACATGAAGTCATAGTATGTAGACAGGGAGACATTGTATGTGAACAGAGAGATATAGTATGCAGACTAAGAGACATATTATATAGGCAGAGAGACATAGTATGTAGACTGAGAGAAACAGAATGTAGACAGGAAGACATGGTTTGTAGATATGGAGACATTTTATGTAGGCAGAGAGACATAGTATGTAGACAGGAATACATACTATGCAGAAAGGAATACATAGTATGTAGACAAGAATACATAGTATGTAAACAGATAGACATAGTATGTAGACAGAAAGACATAGTATTGAGACATAGTATGCAGACAGAGAGATAAAGTATGGAGACATAGTATGCAGACAGGGAGACATTCTATGCAGGCAAATATACATAGTATGTAGAAGGGAGACATAGTTTGTAGATTGTGAGACATAGTATGTGGACATGTATAGACATAGTTTGTAGACAAAGGTACATAGTATGTACACAGAGAAACCTGGTATGAATATAGGTAGACATAGTGTTTAGGCAGGGAGACAAAGTATGTAAATAGGGAGGCATAGTGTTTAGACAGGGAGACAATGTATGTATATTGGGAGACATTTAATGTAGACGCATAGTATGTAGATACGGAGACATAGCTTGTAAATTGGGAGACATTTTATGTAGACAGAGATACATAGTATGTAGACAGGGAGACATAGCATGTAGATATGGAGACAAAGTATGTAGACAGAGAGACATAGAATCTATGCAGGGAGACATAGTTTCTAGACAAGGAGAAATAGTATGGGTGCAATTAGACATAGTATGTAGACAGAGAGACATCGTATGTAGACAGGTAAACACAGTGTGTAGATAGGGGACATAGTATGTAGACAGAGAGACATAGTATGTTGACATAACGGCATAATATGTAGACAGAGAGACATAGTATGTAGACAGGGAGAAATATTATATGGACAGGGAGACATAGTGTGTTGACAGCGAGACATATTATGTAGACAATGAGACATAGTATGTAGACAGGGAGACATAGTTTGTAGACAACGAGACATAGTATGTAGACAGAGAGACATAGTATGTAGACAGGGAGACATAGAATGTAGATGGGGACATATTATATAGACAATGAGGCATAGTTTGTTGATAAGGATATAAAGTCAATTTTATTTAACTTTAGCACACAAAGAGCCATAGGACTTCAACAAAGAGACACGTTCGTAAAGAGAAGCACACAGTGTTTTGATTTTGTACAAGTCATGTGTCAAACTGACACTTCAGTCAGTAGGAAAAGTTGAATGTCTGATGATCTAGGTCAAAATGTCGTTCTTCATTCATCGTTTATCTTCTATCTTTGGAAAGCTTCGTGAAATAAATGTATTATTTTATATTGGATCCCGGTCCGATCGATCGTAGTCCATATACGAAATGGTCGAAAGTAGTTAAACAGTCTATATTTTTATATTTGAACTGCCAATTTTGAAAAATGGCGTGAAATCTTCGGAAACCAATAAAAATAGGTTCTCTAGTTTTGAAGCTCTATGTCAAACCGTGCGAGTTTGTGACGTCGTCCTTTTCTCTATAAGAAAAACTTACAAAGAAAAATGTGCTGTATTATTAAGAGCTAAAGGGACATTACAATCTTCCTAATGTGTACCTACATAGCGTAGCTTAGGTGCTGGTTTCAAACAGCTGAGGGATTGCATGCACCTATCAATATTTTCCCCGAGGGGGGGGGGGGGGGGAGCGGCGGGCAGTACCATGGGACTTATTTTATTTTTTGGGGATCTTATTCCCCACCCTAGAGCCAAACATATGTGTCTAAATCCCCACAGTGGGAGATGTCACTTTCAGTCTAAAGTCACGTATATTACCGTTCGAAGTTAACAATAAACTTACGTAATAAATATATCATACTTTTAAATGATGATTGCATGTTTATATATGGTCAAAACAATACGCAAACATAACGCTGATATAGTAAAAACGAATTACATGCTGAATGGCATAAAAAAAAATCTTTAAATGGACTTGATCACAGATTTGTTTTAAGTATGTCATTCATTGTCTTAACTTAACTCCGAATTAGTCCATGCTTTATTATTTTCTCAAATTCCACTAACAAAGCGGTATTTATAGTATATTTATATGTCCGTAGTGTTATTTCGCTCCATTATATACACTATTTTTTTATTGTGGGAATCTGTAACAAAAAGTTGGTAAATTGGCCTATCTGTGAACAGGTCCCTTAAGCATATATTTGATATATACAAATACTTATTTTCCCTACATCGCACAGGGTCCATTTATAAAGATTCCCAAGTTCTCATTAACTTATGTTGAAAATAAGTCAAAATTATAATTGGTGTTTGAAACACTTAACTTTTGTTGAAAATAAGTAGAAATTAGAATTGGTGTTTGAAACGCTATATAATCGTTTGGAATATGCGCAGACATTCCTACAATTGGAATTATATTTTAACTTCTGTGTCAAAATCTTTAAATAATGCATTTCATTGTCATTAAATCAAAAGATAAGGCGATAGTGTTTTTATTTCTTGGTTCTTGGATCCGCCGAAAAGATTTTTTTTACAAAAAGCAAAAAAAAAAAAAAGATAAAATAAATTAATAAATAAAAATTTGTACAATGTAAGCGTTGTCGCAAAAATGACCTTGTGAAAGGGCTTCAACCTGATACACGGAATTAAAAAAAAACAACATCGGAGAAATGACTAAATTTTATGTAACATGCATTATGACTGTATATCGCTGTATGATTCATGTGATCTGCTCTCTGTTATTTTATACATCATGCAACACTTAAAGTCAGAAGAAAATACTCAGTAAAACAAATGAAGATCTTAGAATGATTGTATTAAATACACATCTATAATTTACTATCAATATTATAATCAACACATTTCGTTGGTGAATATTGATTTATTGATCAGACATATTTAATTAGTTTTCACTTCATTAAACATGGTGTTATATATATAATATGGCCCCTGTCCAGCGATATCTGACGTAGGCCTACTGTGTTTAAGTGTGAGCATATTTTAACTGTAGTTTTTATACGATAATCACTGCCTGTTAATGTTACTATTAGTGGTATTAATGTCATGGTTATTCTGCAGTGATTAAGTTCATGTTGCGTTACATGATTTTTGTAAGTAATAATTCATGCAGATTTTAATATCACTGCCAATTTCAAGTTGTGAAATTCTAGAGTCACTTATTTCCTAAAGTTTGTGTTTATTTTTATTATTTTTTTCACTCCTCCAACAGGACCATTTTCCCAAAATTTCCGAGAACCAATAGATAAAAAAAACTCTGGCCTAACGATTTTTCTTAAGGACTAAGATTCTTTATTAATACCAGCCGTGACCTTGGCGTTCTTGAAACCCTCATCGCACACATGATTATGAGCACGCACTCTTACCCCCCCCCCCCACCCAACCCCTCCCTATCCACAAAAGTACTTTCTGATCTATAAAATATACAGCATCAGCATGCTCGCACGAGAAAGTTTGGATCAATTTACTGTTTATATATATATACGGCTAAAATAGTTAAAATTCCAATTTGCCCGCCTGTGGGCATTTTTAACTACGATTTATATAATAACATATACGCCGTAAACAGTACGGAGGTCATGCACGTTTACAGGTCATTCTTTACATTTTCAGCTACTAACAGAAAATTATATTTATTACTCCACCAAAACCCTTAAAGTGCATAATATTGATTTGCTAGCACGTACACGTGTTTTAGCGCGCCATCGTAGATTGTATATGCCAGGTTCTCCGTAACAAGGTGTTGTTCATTCATTACTCGTGTATTTATTTCCCCAACAAACTTCTGTTTAGTAATTCGATCAAGGTCAATTTCTGTATTCTCGTATGCAAACATTTGTAAATTATTAAATTGCTTGCAACTATGTCACTGAAAAATGGCAGTTTACTAAATCAATATCAAACCAAACAAAAACGCGGCTATAAAATAATAAAACATATGTGCCCAATTGGTTATATGTTACAAAATCCCTCTCGCCAATTACTACTTTGACCTATTTTTTTTCGATATTTAGCGGGGAGGTATAATACTCAGCTATTTGTGACCTTAAATTCTATAGGCTATTACTGTCACGGAACTTACTCCCAGATGTTCGTGCAAAATAAATAAAGGTTGTAGAAATATTATCATTATGTCAGTGGTTATTAAACGCATATTATTTGTAAGTGTAATTAAGCCTATCTATATGCCATTATGTCATTACACGTTTTTATTGGATTTTCGCAAAACGTTAATTGATTACGTTAACACGCGGGGTTGAATTCGTGCCCCGGAAATAGTTAACACTGTGTATTGAATGTAGAGTGTAATCTGTTCGAGTAAAAGAGGCCAGCCTTGTAAAAAAAATCGTGTGTTTTTTAGTTTATTCAAATCGGACTAATGAATTCGTTCATATGGATGGACTATTTATGTACTTATTCACCGTTCTTACGGTGATATTTTTGTCTCCTTGCGTTCAAGGTAAGTGTTTCTTTTCTCGAAGTACCATTGTTTTGGTCGGTTGCAGAAACATACAAAAACAGCTAGCAATGGCGGCCACTAGGGTTAACCTTTGTGAAAAAAACTCGGTCAAGATGACCCGAACATTTTTTGTCAATAAGGTTGAATTCGTGATACCGTTCTTCTAAATTGTACCGCTATCCGATTGATAGAATATTGGTTGTTTTAACGTGAGATGTTCGGATAACAATTTGCAGTGATGCAGTATGCATCAGTTAGCGTTTCGTTTGTGTTCGGTTAAGCCGAGGGGCGCCAAAGGGGAAATTCTCCTTTAATTGGACTTAACTGACCGACGAATCTCTGATGTGTTTTAATTGGATTTTAATTTACGTTTATAATTTTAAGTAAACATTGCGGACGGGGTATTTTTCATTGCACGTGTTTTTCTGAACATGTATGTTGACATTGATACTCTATTCTGTTTACAGTTTACATGCATGTATGTAGATCTGCATAATCATAATTGACTCATCAAAACATTGATTGTTAACAATGGATCATAATAAATTGTATGCTGATAATTCAACTAGATGGGTAAACATGTTCATTCAGTAATGACATTGGGTTACATGAACATTTCTCAGTAGAATATTGATGACACATTTTTTCTTTTTTGTGTATTTAAAGACTCGATACTTTTCGGCTTGGAATAGACTGAAGCAGTGATTTCTGTCAAATATGGAATTCATGATATATTATGTTACTTTGCTACTACTTTGCTCCTTGTATAAACGTGCTTGCCATTTAGATCATGCTCAAGACAGTTACTCTCTCAAGTAATTGTTACTTGGCAAGGTAAAACAAGAAAAAGGATTTGTCGATCTCAACATTTCTTGAACAGTTTCAGCAGATTGTTTTCATAGACTAAAATTAGGGTAGGCTTCGAAGTATTATGATCATTAAGTGAATGACTAGTTCTAGGTTAATGTTAAGATTTAAAACGTAGTAGCCAAGGTTTTCTCTTCTTTTTTTCCAATATACGGGCCATATTGAAATAAATTTCCTGGAAAATGTGAATATTAACCGCGTTTTCAAGTAATTACCAAAATTTTTGGTAGACAAAGATGTTATTGAATTGTTTTCGGGGTTTCATTTTTAGCTCATAGTTGTAGTTTTAATTATGATGGTCCAACCCGTTTTTGTGGTACTAAGGTGCATAATGAATGGTGGAAAGTGCGTTACCCTGTTTCTTGATATATATTCATGAATATATGATAATACAATCCTATTCACCTTTCTTGGTATCATTAAAATATTTACAGTACTTTTCCACATCATTGTTTTTAACCTTTGCATGACTACATTAGGTCACGGTCAGCCATTGTTGTTGTGATAAAACAAGTAATTTGGGGGTCATCTCAAAAGCAGTTGACCACAACGAAAGTGGCCTATATAACTCATGATACTGCTGGCTCCATCGTTGAACAGTAGTAGATATGGTGTTCATTCTCTGGACTTTTTAAGCACAGAATCATTAATTAAATTGAAATTTTACATGTTTGGATTGATAAATTGGTAGCTAAGTTAAATAAAATATAAAATAATAAACAGAACCAAATTGAATGGTTTATTGCTCATTCTTACCTGTTTTGAGTGCAGTTTTGACATTTAAACAAAGAGCTGTCAAACATCCAAAACAAAATATCTTGTTGAAGTATTTGAGTGATGGCATTTGGAATGGGACCTATAATAAGGCAAAAATCAGGGCTTGCATTAAGGGAAGTTTGGGAGTAATTTGCTCCCAGTTTTTGTCACAGAACTTCCATTGAAGTATCAAAAAGTCCGAAAAATGCTTAAAACTTCCGATATCAAACACTTGGAAGTGAGGACTTCCAAAAAAGGCAAGCTCTGATAGTAATTCTAAATTTACAATAGGTTTTAAAAAACAGCATGGAGTGAAAAACATGACTGTAGCAAAATAATAACTATTTTAGGAGTATTTATATTTGGTATGAAAATTGTAATGTACATATTAACGTCGCAAAATACTGTCAAAACTTCCAAATATTATGAGCAAAACTTCCAAAATCAGAGACCAGGAAGTTGATACTTCCAGTTTTCAAAAGTTAATGAAAGCCCTGAAAAATCACTGACGATTAGCCCTTGAAGTTGTTTATTGTTCAAAGTTATTGAGAGGATGTGCAGCAGATGTTTTCGGCACAAACGTAGTGCTTTTCTTATCAATGAAACTTATGACTTTCTACATGAATATTTCCAATTTTGGGGAAAGTTTTGTTGAAACAGTTACAGGCAAAAGCCTACTCCCTGGTGCACATAGGGCCTCTGTTTAGCACCATAAATAATGAAATGAAAACCACAAGTTTTCAGCTATGGTATCATTTAATCTAAAAGTAGAATAAAACACATTTGAAGTTAACATGTGTTTATAAAACTGCATTTCATATGTGCAGTCAGTGAATTAGTCATTTGCGAAACAGCCTGTAGGCTCATAAATATACATGGAGAGTACTACATTAACATAAAATACATGTAAACTTCCTATTTATTGCATTTGGCTTGCATTGCATTATTAATTTGCCAAGTATTTAACATTACAGTTCACCCATTCTTTTAATCCTAGATCTTTCCCTAGTCAGTAGTCAAGTTTTCTGATCCTAGGTATTTCATTGATTAAGTTTTCTGAACCTAGATCTCTCCCTAGTCAGCAGTCAAGTTTTCTGATCCTAGATCTTTCGCAAGTCAGCAGTCAATGTCCTAGATCTTTCCCAAGTCAGCAGTCAGGTTTTCTGAACCTAGATCTTTCCCAAGTCAGCAGTCAAGTTTTCTGAACCTAGATCTTTCCCTAGTCAGCAGTCAAATTTCTGAACCTAGATCTTTCCCAAGTCAGCAGTCAAGTTTTATGATCCAATACCTTTCCCCGAATCAAGTTTTTTTATCCTAGATATTTCTGTAGTCAATCGTCAAGTTTTCTGATCCTAGATATTTTAGTAGTCAATCGTCAAGTTTTCTGATCCTAGATATTTCTGTAGTCAATCGTCAAGTTTTCTGATCCTAGATAGTTTAGTAGTTAATCTTCAAGTTTTCTGATCCTAGATAGTTCTGTAGTCAATCCTAAAGTTATTTGATCCTAGATCTTTCTGTAGTCAAGTGTCAAGTTTTCTGATCCTAGATATTTCAGTAGTAAATCGTCAAGTTTTCTGATCCTAGATATTTCTGTAGTCAATCGTCAAGTTTTCTGATCCTAGATATTTCTGGAGTCAATCGTAAAGTTGTTTGATCCTAGATCTTTCTGTAGTCAATCGTTAAGTTTTCTGATCCTAGATATTTCATTAGTTATTCGTCAGTTTTTTTACCTAGATATTTCTGTAGTCAATCGTCAAGTTTTCTGCTGCTAGATATTCTGTTGTAAATCCTCAAGTTTTCTGTTCCTTGATATTTCTGCAGTCAATTGTCAAGTTTTCTTATCCTAGATATTTCTGTAGTCAATCATCAAGTTTTTTGCTCCTAGATATTTCTGTTGTCAATTGTCATGTTTTCTGATCCTATATATTTCTGTAGTCAATTGTAAAGTTTTTTTATCCTAGATATTTCTGTAGTCAATCGTCAAGTTTTCTGATCCTAGATATTTCTGTAGTCAATCGTCAAGTTTTCTGATCCTAGATATTTATGTAGTCGATCGTCAAGTTTTCTGATCCTAGGTATTTATGTAGTCAGTCGTCTAGTTTTCTGATCCTAGGCATTTATGAAGTCAATCGTCAAATTTTCTGATCCAAGGTACTTCGGTAGTCAATCGTCAAGTTTTCTGATCCTAGATATTTATGTTGTCAATCGCCAAGTTTTCTGATCCTAGGTATTTATGTAGTCAATCGTCAAGTTTTCTGATCCTAGGTATTTATGTAGTCAATCTTCAAGTTTTCTGATCCTTGATATTTCTGTAGTCAATTGTCAAGTTTTTTTATCCTAGATATTTCTGTTGTCAATCGTCAAGTTTTCTGATCCTAGGTATTTTATGTAGTCAATCGTCAAGTTTTCTGATCCTAGGTATTTCTGTAGTCAAGCATCAAGTTTTCTGATCCTAGGTATTTATGTAGTCAATTGTCACGTTTTCTGATCCTAGATATTTCTGTAGTCAATCGTCAAGTTTTCTGATCTTAGGTATTTCTGTAGTCAATCATCAAGGTTTTTGATCCTAGGTACTTCTGTAGTCAATCGTCAAGCTTTCTGAGCCTATGTACTTCTGTAGTCAGTTGTCAAGTTTTCTGATCCAAGATTTTTATCTAACCAAGTTTTCAGCTCCAGGATGTTTCCCTGTTGTCAGTAATCAAGTTTTCTGATCCTTGGGCAGCTTTTCCATATGTCCGTATCCGCATCCATATCTGTACGGACATATGGAAAAGCGCCCTTAAAGGGACACCATTAGCTGGGCTGGATTATTGGTAAAACTGGTTACGCAGTTTTAGCGCAAAAAATACGTACAGTGATTTGCAATTCGTAACGTTACGCACAAGTCCGATTTTCAATGCGTTATTTTTCAATTTCAGTGAGTAAATACGCGGATAAGCGTGTTGTCTGGATATATGCTTTTTCTAGTCGTATTTTCTGATCCTTGATCTTTCCATAGGCAGAAGGCCAGAAGTCAAGTTTTCTGATCCTAGATCTTTTCCTAGTCATTTGTCCACTTTTCTGATCCTAGATCTTTCTCTGGTCAGTAGTCTAGTTTTCTGATCCTAAATATTTCTCTAGTCAGTTATTTAGTAGCAGGAGTCAAGTTTTCTGATTCTGGATCTTTCCCTAGTCAAGTTTTCTGATACTAGATCTTTGCCTAGTCAGTAGTGAAGTTTTCTGATCCTTGATCTTTCCCTAGTCAGCAGTGAAGTTTTCTGATCCTTGATCTTTCCCTAGTCAGTAGTGAAGTTTTCTGATCCTAGATCTTTCCATAGTCAGAAGTGAAGTTTTCAAGTTTTCTGATCCTCAATTTTTCTCTAGTCAGTAGTCAAGTTTTCTCATCCTCCCTCCCCCCCTGATGGTAATGATGACACCCCTATCATGGGCAATTCGTATCGTCTCCGTCTTTATCTGTGATGTTCCTGGAAAATCATGCTCATCTGTGTAGAAACCATGTTGGTTGCATGGTGGAGTGTGGGCATCCTTGATCAAACCTTGTAGCTCGTGCATGAAACGTGCTGTGTCCTTGAAGGTCGGTCATGGCATAGACTTGTGTCCGGGGTGATCCTGGGCTGCCCATGTCCACAACATGTTGGACATAATTTGCTGGTTTGCCCCGGGCAAGCACGGTAACATTACCAACCTGCACAGTACCGTCACGGACCAACATGGCTGCTATATGGACCAACACTGTTTTATCGACCTTCCTGGACCACCCTGGAAGTTTTAAACTTCCGGGACGGTGCCCGGACCAAACAAGACCACACCGGACCATCAAGGACCCAATGCGGTCAACCAAGGACCCAACACGGATCATACCACGGATCCAGTCCGGGATTGTCCACCACAGTCCGGAACATTGGTGTGACTGTGGCTTTAACTTATAAGTCAGGGTTTCTGATCTTAGTCAGTAGTATTTATTTTTATCATATTGACTGGTAAGCTGTTAAAGACAAGTTTACAGATCTGAGATCTTAACATCGAAGTCAATTTTCCTCTTCTTTGTCAGTAGGGAAAAAAAAATAAAAATCTGTGTTTAGGGCAACCCGAACCTACCTAGCGAAAGCCCTCAGTTTTTAGCGACGATCGTTTTCCACGAAATCCATATTTGTCAGATTTTAGATAATTTGCAATGTTTTTGACCGAAATGTGTATTTAAAAAAGGAGTTTAAAAAAACCCCTCAATCCCGACCTGCCTTACTTTGGGACTGTTTACCAAAACACAGTTTATTTGTTTGGCTTAGGTAAAAGTTGTTTTCATCCTAGATCTTAACACAGAAATAAAATACAAAGTTAGAAATCAAGAAACCCTTGTCACAAATAATATAATTTTATTCCGTTTTCAGGGGACAGTGCTCAGACATTGTTAACGGTCAAAACGGGCGATCCAGACTACGTAATAACTCATAAAAACAGTGAACTCGCATTGAACTGTTCCGTGGCGTACAATGCCTCATTTGGATTCCCTCTGTTTACATGGCTGAAGAATGGTGAGCCAGTGGAGAACTCGCGTCGCGTGCAGGTACTTGAGAATGGTACGCTGTACATACGGCGCGTGCTACACCGTCTGAGGAAGGATGTCACGGACCAGGGGACGTACCGGTGTATTGTGGAGCTGCGGAACGTGGGAAAGGTCATCGTCCGGGACGTCAGGGTCGAAGTTTCTGGTGAGTATGATGTTCCAGAACTCTCTGGCTACTAGTTCTGTATTTCAAATTGAAGTTTTGACTCGCTTGCCCTCTTGGTAAATTTTTGTCTGATTTTGTTGTTGTTTTTTTTTTTCAAAATAAAGCATACATTCTGAGGAGAATTTTAAGGGGAAATACGTACATTTTAAGCAGGGGAATTGGGCCAAATTGGCCCTAAAATACACTGAAAACTGAGAATCTGAGAAAGCCCAATTCAAAATTGACCAGAGCAGGGCTTGCGGCTTGTGCTTATTTCTACAACAAATCAAAATCGCATATGTGTTTATGTAATTGATACTTGACAGTATGGCAAAAGGTTTAATGATATCGTGATATCATTGTTAACCCTTCTCGGTGTGGTAAACAAGCGTTGGTACCTTTTATAATAGCGATGATATATCTATGAAAGGTTGGGTTAGTTTACAAGAGTTCATTGCAATTAGCAGTCCTGATAACGCCGTCCTTGTTCTTTCATAATTTTTATAAACCAGTTAACCATAATCATTATAACTTACTATGTAGCAAAGTATATAATGCAGCTTGCAGAACAGATAAATAATCTGTGATGTTTGTGTATGGTCAAATAATGCATCTATGGAATAAATTTGTTGATAATTCTGTCTGTGACCAAGTTTAGCCGAATTATGGCCCTTTGTCACTTTTGTCCACTACAGAATACATATGAAAGTAAATTGGTGGAGGTTGCAATTAGTGTACTGTTGGTGACATGCCCTTTGTCTGTATCCAAACATGCATCGTAGGGGTATATGTGTCTGTGACATGCCCTTTGTCTGTATCCAAACATGCGTCGTAGGGGTATATGTGTCTGTGACATGCCCTTTGTCTGTATCCAAACATGCGTCGTAGGGGTATATGTGTCTGTATATGGGGTATATGTGTCTGTATATGGGGTATATGTGTCTGTATATGGGGTATATGTGTCTGTATATGGGGTATATGTGTCTGTATGTATATGGGGTATATGTGTCTGTATATGGGGTATATGTGTCTGTATATGGGGTATATGTGTCTGTATATGGGGTATATGTGTCTGTGACACATCTACATGTAGTTTGGAAGCCCACTCAGGCTTAGGCCCTACAACGTTAACTTGCCCGAATCCACCTGAACTTGTCCGAAATGTGGAAATGTGGAAATAAAATACCTAACCAGTTCAAATAAAAGTGATGTTCATTTAGTCATTTGGAAATAAAATCAGGTGATTACGATAAATCTACAGAAACATTTCTGGACATCGTTGTATTTGTGGTAAATGCGACTTTTAGTTCCATAATGTTGCATCTATGTACTTGCCCTTTCGGGCACGCAGGTCAAAATTGTAACTTGCCCGAAAATAGGTTATTGTTGTCCCTTTCTTCGGGCAAGTTGGTTATTTCGAAGAGTACCAGTAACTTAAAAACACGTTAATCACATGATGGCATAGGCCACCACCCAGTGTCTCATTCTTCAAGGATTTCTATTCCAGATTTAAAGAAACAGTTCTAAATGCATATATTTATTTTATTCAAAAGGAAAATGGGTGTATTAATTAGGTAGGGAATTTTGGGCAGTATTAGAAATAGGGGGGGGGGTGCCCTAAATTAGGAAGGTGGCATTAAATAGGGAATATATGGTAATTACATTGTATCAACTTGCATGAGACAGCTACATATAAGGTGACTGTACACTAAAATAGGATAAAAACAAGGTGTGGTGTAACCCGAAGAAAAATGAACGTGACAGTGACAGTTGGCTCGTAATACATGGTAACGTTCGCACCATAATACTTCTAATAGCAAAGTCAGCAAGAATATCGATACATCAAACAGTAAATATAACCAGGAAAACTTGAAGCCGTGAAAGAAAATCATGAACGAGGCAACTGTAACATAAGATGAAAAGTGAAACCCAGAAAAATGTATTTTGCAATGAATTAATAATGATATGTTTTGTTTTGATGTCATGAAATTTAGGACGATAAACAAAGTAACATAAAATCAGGGCTTTTTTCACCTCTTGGGGTGGGGCCCTTTTGCCCTCATTTTGGGGAACATAAATCCACTGTAGGCGGAAAGTGCCGGATTGGACTGTGCGGGCTGCACAGGCTGATCCAGAACGACACTACCCACATGCATTAAGCCCGGTTTTCCCACGACATGCCTCATATTGTATTTCCCATGCTTCTTTTGAGCTTCATACTATGCATTTTCAAATTCTAGATCTTTCCTTATATACAATAAAAACTCCCAAAAAAACAATGACACAGTTTTGTATCTGATAGGAATATTGATACATAATCACAGAAAAAAATACACTTTTTCTTTCTGATACTTTTCTTTCTGATATTTCGCCAGACAATACCAGGCTTTACCAAAAATCATGAATATGAATATACTGTATATTAATATTAAAAAAAAAAACATGAACAAAAAAGGAAAAAAGAAATTTCAACAAAAACACACCGATCCATTGCCATGTTCTTAGTACCAGATTGTATGTTTGTTTGTTTGTTTGTTTGTTTGTTGGTATATCACGGCGGTCACACTTTTCCTGGGTGAGCTTAGTAGATCTGAGCGGTTTACCAAGTGTACATACCTATGCCAGTAACTGACAACTGCCCTACTTAAATCAGAGGTAGGGGGAGAATGGCCGTAGAAATAATTTCATGATCAATCCCCACAAAAGTTATGTGTCCGGGCCGGGGTTCGAATTGCGATCCCCGGATTGACAGTCTAGCGATCTTCCAACTGAGCTAGCCGGGCCTGGCGTTAGAAGTACCAGATTGTAAATGTAGTACATGATTTACATGTGATGGTAACTGAGTCGTTGACGTTATTGGTTGTTGCTGCTTTTTTAGGTCATTACCCTTTGAACAACATTACAGAGGTAAAAGGCAGGTGATCACTATCTTGAAAACAACACGTAGTGAGAATATGTCACATGACTCACATGTAGTGTAGACCAGTGTGGGCGATTTTCTGTTTTCAAACATGTTATTTTGATTTGTTGGCTTGTTTTCATAAACATTTCTTAATCACATTCCCAAAAATTAAATAGCTTGACTCACAAAATTGTACATTTGGCTAAAGAAATATATTTTGGCTACATTTCATTTATAAAATCCTACAAAATTGTCCAAATTGGCATGTTTTCAAACAAATATGTTTAAGCTATATTTGGCTAAATAACCCTGAAAATGATTGAAGTGATTTGTCTATAAAGCACTTCCAACATTATCACTGTTGGGCTAGCGACACGGTCAAAGTGTCTCTCACACCAGAGACCCGGGTTCAATCCCTCAGTGGTGCTCAGGGTTTTAGTCACCTAAGTAATGTCAAACGTAAACAATACTGGGCTGGTTCAGTTCTGACTTCAGGTTTCAGGGTCATGCGGACAAATTAAATGTGGGAGGTGTGATGGTGATTGGTAAAATTCAGTCTCACAGTTAGGCTAGCTCTTCAGTGTCGCTGTTGGAGTGTCCACCTCTCACACCAGAGACTCACAGTTAGGCTAGCTCTTCAGTGTCGCTGTTGGAGTGTCCACCTCTCACACCAGAGACTCACAGTTAGGCTAGCTCTTCAGTGTCGCTGTTGGAGTGTCCACCTCTCACGCCAGAGACTCACAGTTAGGCTAGCTCTTCAGTGTCGCTGTTGGAGTGTCCACCTCTCACACCAGTGAATCACAGTTAGGCTAGCTGTTCAGTGTCGCTGTTGGAGTGTCCACCTCTCACACCAGAGACTCACAGTTAGGCTAGCTCTTCAGTGTCACTGTTGGAGTGTCCACCTCTCACACCAGAGACCCGGGTTTGATCCCCTGCAGGCGCTCAGGGTTTTTCACTTTATAAGAAATCATGCTACTTTATCGTTCTAATCCACTATGGTACCAGCACCTGTTTGCCCAAATTTCTGAAGAATTCAATTATTCTCAGCCTGGTCCTTTTTGTGAGCATGTTTTGAGGAAGTTGTTTATAAACTAAAGTATATTTGGGAATGTACAAAGTATAGAGTATAAGCACAATGATATGATAAAAATAAACCCATTTAGTAAAACAATTAATAACGCAGAAGTGTTAGTTATCACATACAAAAGAAAACCTTATTTGCATCTATTTTTCTGTTTTAGTTATTGACTTTTTAAAAAAAATTTGGAATAGTGATTTTATTCTTCTTGTCCATATGTATGTGCAGGTCAAGGCGCTCCATGACTTAATATGATTATTGTTAGTTAACATAATAAATGTATATGTTAGTATTTTTCATATGCCTTTAAACAACTTGACAAATTACTGGGAATGTAGTAGAGGTTAATGAAATAGGTACATGATGAAAGTAAAGTCAATACAGTGCATACACACAAAACACACATTTCACCCACATACATACACGTAGGACAGGAAAAAAAATGCTAAAAATAATAGAAACAAAAGTTTGAACTGTCAACAATTATGAACTTAAAATAAATCATCATTAGTTATTGCAATAATTGTTTTCAAGTTTGTGTGTGTTTTTTTTCTCTCTAAAAAAAACAACAAAACAAAAATGATGTTTTCAATCGTAAAATAGCCTTTATATAAATGTTTGTGTTGTTGTTTTTTGTCTCTCACAAATTATGGAAAAAACAAACAACAATGATGTTTTTAATTATTAAATAGTCTCTTACAGGCTTAAGTATAAAAACAAACAACAACAATGATGTTTTCAATTGTTAAATAGTCTCTTACAGGCCTGAGTAGAAAACAAATAACAACAATAATGTTTTTAATTGCTAAATAGCCTCTTACAGGCGGGTATAGAAAAAAACAAACAACAACAATATTGTTTTCAGTTGTTAAATAGCCTCTTACAGGCCTGAGTAGAAAACAACAACAATATTGTTTTCAATTGATAAATAGCCTCTTACAGGCCTGAGTAGAAAACAAACAACAACAATGACGTTTTCAGTTGTTAAATAGCCTCTTACAGGCCTGAGTAGAAAACAACAACAATATTGTTTTCAATTGCTAAATAGCCTCTTACAGGCCTATATAAAACAAACAACAACAGTGAGGCCTAAAATAAAATATTGTTTGTTTCCCCTCCCGCGACCGACCCAGCAAAATCGCAGCGACCCAAAAAATTTATAGACCCAAGAAAACAATAATCTATTTTAGTTGTGTGTGAAAATGCGGGGTGCGAATCCTTTAAAAGATTCCAATAGAGTGTACAAATCTTACTTTCAAAAGACGCTTATAAAATGACCTTAAACGGACAGTTCTCGGTAACGCGTAATTCAGCGTATTTTGACGCATGCTTTTACGAAAAGGACGCCATAACATTCAGTGTCAGATTCAAGGACGCAACCAGTTCCGCTCACATATGCATGCAAAGAACGCCCACCTGCAATTAACAAACTCGCCTTTATGCACTAAATGTCCATTATCGATAAAATCTTGACGCAGGAGGAGTCAGCTTAACAAGAGCCAAACAGTCAGCCAATGAGAACGCATACAATTTCCAACATGCAAATGAGCGTCATCATTAGAAAGTTTATCACGCTCTCATTCTAATTTTAATTGGTAAAGGTGCAAGTCATTTGTAACACATTTGCGTTAGGTATGTTATAGATATGCGTGTTTTGAACAGCCGCGTTTGTAATAAATTACTACAAATTAAAATAGTAAATAATTCTAAATAAATATAATAATTTTGGTGAATTCTGGTGAAAGTAACCATTTACTAAGAATATGAATTACGATGTCATGTTACTCGACAAACTGATTGCGTTAAACGTCTTATTTTGTTTAAAAAAATACAATTACTAGCTCTAGTAATAATTAACGAAAGTGTTATTCAAACTCATCAATGCACACGGATTAGAATTATGCAAAAACTTCGGCTGAGGCAACATTTGAATGAAAGTTAGAGGTACTAAAGTCCTTGTCAAAAATGAAAGTAAATAAACTTCAGCGCCTTTTCTTTTTATTTTAATTTATAAAAAATGTTCTGTTGCTTTCTTTTTATTGATGAACAAAGTCCTATTTGTTTTTATTTCCATAGATTGCTAATTCATTTGTGCTCTAGCATTTGTATTGTTCAGTATTACAGTATTACAGATTGATGCTTTTAAACACTATCCACGTGCTAACCGTGTAACACGCTTTTCAGCTACAAACTGCTAGCTGCAGTTTGACAGTCACCGTTGCTATGGCTGTTGCTGACAGCGTTCTGTTTTTGGATGCCCGGCAAATTGCAACGTCACGCTATTACTCCTTAGTTTTAACAGGTTTTTATTATTAACGCTCTTGTTTTTAACGTATGTTATTGTTTGTACAATTTTGATAAATTATTGTACGGTAATTAGAACATAGTATTACGTGAATAAGCAGAACGTTATTAATCTACTACAACGAAAATATTCAGAATTTATACTATAACGTAACATTTCGAACATAAAGGAAAACATGAATGAAAATGACTTATTGCGTATAAAAATAAAATGTGTCACTTCATGGGAAAACCTGACTTAATGCATGTGCGTAAAGTGTCGTCCCGGATTAGCCTGTGCAGTCTGTCTGTGCGGACAGCACAGGCTAATCTGGGATGACACTTTACGCACATGCATTAAGTCCGTTTTTCCCACGACGCGCTTCAAATATTTTTCGACCTACCAACCCACCCAACAACAGTGATGTTTTCAATTGTTAAATAGCCTCTTACAGGCCTTTGTATTAAACAAACAACAACAGTGATGTTTTCAATTGTTAAATAGCCTCTTACAGGCCTATGTATTAAACAAACAACAACAGTGATGTTTTCAATTGTTAAATAGCCTCTTACAGGCCTATGTATTAAACAAACAACAACAGTGATGTTTTCAATTGTTAAATAGCCTCTTACAGGCCTTTGTATTAAACAAACAACAACAGTGATGTTTTTAATCATGAAATAGCCTCTTTAATAGGTGCCTCTGTTATATGTAATGTTATGTACACTATTATGTAAAGTTAGAATAAGACATCAAACATAGAATGGGTCTGCTATATTTCTTAGCTCATATATTACTGAGCAATTCATGAAGGTTAAGTATGTTTGTTAAATTCAGAGATTATTTGCAATCCCTGTACTTTTTCTTTTAAAACATTTTTTTTCTTTGATGGTTTTCACTTTCTTGATAAACTGTCCATGCATGCATGATCACGGTCCTATTTTATTGTGAAAATTGTTTTGGTGCATACAAAAATACGGTACTGTGGTAAAATCAAGTTCATGGATGTAGTCATGAAGTCAGATGTCCACTGCACTGATTAATTTGCAAAATCTTTAATTTTCATATAGTTAACAGAACATAAAACATTGGTGAAATAAATCAGTTTATTCTATGGTTGATGTCTTATTCTAACTTCACATAACTGTGTGTTCATGTAAAAAAGAATCCTAGGTTAGATTAAATCTTGAAATCCTGCACCATTTCTCATGAATGTTCTGTAATTGGTTTGTTGGTCCCATTTCTCATGAATGTTCAGTAATTGGTTTGTTGGTCCATCATTACAGCAGCTTAAATAGGTTATAAAACATGATGGTTAAAAATAGAACAACACGGCCATATTACTTGTACAGATCATGACCTGGTCATTACGGGTCATACACTGTGGAAAGTACATGATATTCCATTGGTCAGTGCTTGTTTGAGGTATGAATAGGCATAAGTAATAGTGCTATGTGAACTGACCAATGGCATGTGAGGTTACAAAGATAGAGATAAAAGCAAAAGTCATTAACATAAAATTGGTTAGAGGCACCCAATGGGGAAATTAAGTTTTAGGAAGATATTTTATCCCAAGTTAGTTACTCACCTGAAGACATAGGGATTTTATTGCAATTTTTATCTCGTTTTTCAGTGGAAGAAGTTAGTCAATAATATTATGTTCAAGTATAAAGCAGCTTGAAGTAAAAAAAAAAACCAATACAATCTCATGGTGTAGTCATAACTTAGAGTGTAACGGCTTTACTTGTTTCAGAACATATGAATGAATGAATGATAAGGCCAGAGATGTTGCATTTTTAGTTTCTCTGACATTTTTGGAAAAAATTGTCCACTTGGAAGGGGAACTAAAATAAGAAATAAAAATACAATTCTATTATAAACACAGTCTTCAACTTGACTTTTCAAATCATTTGCCCGAACCGAGCAATTTTTACATGCATATTCCAAGTGCCGAAATTAAAAGAAGCTTTTACACTGGCCCGTAACAGAAATTATTTGCATTTAGCATCAAAATATAACGTATGACACAGACATTGCTTTTGATAATATAATAAAGTGTATGTTGATATAATGACAGCTTGCTAGCAATCATCTTTAATTAGACAATGAATGCTGACAAAGAGCCCGTTGTTTTCACAAGTTTGATAAAACATGATTAGAATTGTATTCTGATATGGCCTATTATAAGCAAGGGTCAAGCTGATACAGTTAATTTATTAACCCAATGGAAAACGACCGAAATGAAAGAAGAACGAGCTTTTATTTAACCCAAAGAAAAAAATAGAATATTTGGAATTTAGCACAAAAACTGGTTTGATTTAACAAAGAAAAAACTTTTGAGTAGTGACTTTTTCATTGGGTAGGTAGGCAATGGCAAACAAATGTTCAGTTAAATATTGGCCTGGGTTCTGTGAAAGACTGCAAACCATGCTTTTGCCATAGACATGACAGTTACAATAATAATACCAGGCAATGTTGCTGATATTATACTGGGCTTCAGTTGCCTCGTGGCACCATTTGACTAGTGTTATTTTAGTACACAACAATTTAAGTGTTTAACGCTTAAATTATTCTGACATTCTTTTGTTTGTGTTATTAAACAATCCTTTTTGTACAAAAAATAGTTATTTTTCATCTAATATTTATTTGAAATGTTCCCTTCTTTTAAGATATTGCAAGTACCATAAAATATTGGCTTTTATCTTATGTTTACTATTTCGTCTGTCACATGGCAGAGGTCAAACCACCCCGTGTTTTAATGTCAGGTTAAACCTCAATAATTTTTGTTCAGATATTTCAACTATTGCATGTAGCCAATAGTGATGTAAAATTAGGTGGAAATTAACCTTGCACAATGCATTTTGTTTACATTAGACAGGATTACCGCGACTCAAGTGATGACGTAATCCGGTAAAGATGGTCGACAGCAAATCATGCATATCGGCCATTTTTATGTGATTTTAATTGAAACTATGGTACTTATTAGAGTAAGTGAATAATTTAATAATGAAATAAAAATTTTCATTTGTTGGAAGTTGAGTTCAGCATTTTATTTTCTATTTAAATATTAAATACCTCGACTCAAAATATTATGACAGTATAACATGCATATAAAGTCAATTCGATTTATGTTGAATAAAAATATTATGAGCCATGTCATGTGAAAACCATGCTTAATGCATGTGCGTAAAGTGCCGTCCCGGATTAGCCTGTGAGGAATGCACAGGCTAATCCTGGGCGGCACTTTCCGCCTACAGTGGATTTATGTTTAGAAGAGACTTCCTTGAAACAGAAAATACCGTAAAAGCAGAAAGTGTCATCCCTGATCAGCCTGTGCGGACTGCACAGGCTGATCCGGAATGACACTTGACGCACATGCATTAAGCGCGTTTTTTTCCCACAACGTGCCTCTTGTGTTACGCTAAGTTTTTACTATATGTCTGTGTGTTGAGAACTTGCAATATTCATATCTGGCATTAATGGAAATATTGTAAATATAAAATTAGTTTAATTCCCCTTCCCACACCCTATGTTTATTATGACAGGACTGGTAGTCGCTAGGAAAAATTAATTTTGTTTCATTAATTAATTTTTTTGTGCTTTTCACATTATAAAAAAAATTTGACTTAGAAAAAAAAACTGCTGTGTCAATAGACCCTTTTCACATTCCCGTTATCGAGTACTGTAGGAGTTGTCTCCCTTGATAAAGCGAATCGAGAACGAGGCTGACGATGTATTGTCTGTAATTGTCCATAAAGAGAAATAATGTTCAATGGAGAAAATGTAGAATAAACTGATAAAATATTGTTTGTTTTTTTCATTAAACTTGAATAATACATTATTCACTAAATTATGTATAGGTGGATATGTTTCAAATACTTAAATTATAATACAAATAATGTAACAATCACAACATAGCCAAAGCTGCTAACGAAACTATGTTTGTTCAACATAAATGCATCATTATGTTACTTTATATTCAGATCTGAATTTGTAATGATTGAAATAGACCTATAAAATTGCTGAATTTGTCGAAGTTTACATAATTAATTATGAAGTCAGTGGCACAGCTGCCGAGGCAATAACACGTGTAATACTTCACTAATTAGTATGCACTTTGCTAACGCAATTGTGCCACATGTTATTTTAAAACTAGGACCTACAGTACAGCTCACGCGAAACCAACAAAACACTCGGCTACGCCGCGGACATAATTTTTCTACCGCGGCGAATCGCCGCGGCGAAATGCCGCACGCCACGGCGAATCGCCGAGGCAACAAAACACTCGGCTACGCCGCGGACATAATTTTTCTACCGCGGCGAATCGCCGCGGCGAAATGCCGCACGCCACGGCGAATCGCCGAGGCACTCGGCATCGATCCGCGGATTGCCGCCGTGTCCATTCACGCGGCGGGACACTGAGGAGAAATTTTACACTTTATACATGTACAATGTACATGTATAGTGTGTAACTGTACTGTCTGCATATAGGCATGTTCAAACAATATGTTATAATTAGGAGATAATTGTCATCGCTAACAAAACAACATTTAAAGTTATTGGTACAATTAAATCTTGGTTCTTGACGTGGCTTCAAACTGCTAATTATCTCAGCTCAAACATGTTGGCGAAAACAACATCTATGTGCGAAAACGGCTACTTTGCGTCCTGCACATCTTGTATTTACATTTTAAAAGTTCATCATGTCAAAATAAGTATTAACACCAACTTAAAGCAAATTAAATTGCCCTCTGATATAAGTTTCGTATCTTGATCAATATCAGTTGCGAAACGATCAATTTATAAAACGCTGACTTTGTCGACAATGACGCTCCACCCACTGAATTTCGGCTGACACGCTGACCTCGCGTTATCTGTATATCTGCTTTGTCATTTGCGGATTGTAAAGTTCACATGAATATTAATGCGCGTTCTTGAATTATTTTTAGAAATGATGAACTTTCTATACTATATTCCCCAATACTAATTCGGAGCAAAGAACACATGTACGCTGTAGCGAACGCCTAGTAACAAAGTTATTTTTAGCAGTCGGTGTCGAAAATCTATAATAATTTTTACGTGACATAAATTTACCAAATAATACACTTATAACAATTAGATTATTGTGAACCGGTGCCATATGCTATATATTTTTTCATAACACAAAATTTTACCACAGAAAATATTGATATCACAACAACTGCAACAATATAAAAATGTAAATTTTATGTATCACTTGAGAATGTCGCAAAAACGGGTTTTAAATCGAATTACGGCAAGTTTTACGTACACTGTACTTTGAAAACAACAACACAGTAAAAGTAATTGTTTCGGAATATACATGTACATGTAATTGAATTATTTAACAAGGTGATACGCGGGATGCCTCGGCATCATGCCGCGGATTTCCTCGGCGAACAGACGCGGATTGCCGCGGCGAACAGACGCGGATTGCCGCGGCAAACAGACGCGGATTGTCTCGGCGAATAGACGCGGATTTCCTCGGCGAACAAACGCGGCTACGATGGTAGACTCCGCGTCGACTCGCTGCCTTTGAACGCCGCGGATCGCGGAATTTGTTGGTTTCGCGTGAGCTGTACTGTATATATACACATTCTGGTTACATAATAATGGTCACGTGTTTATACAACATTATGATCTTATAGTAGATAAGACCAGGTTTGCACAATACGAAGTATGTCAGTCTCAGAGAAAGTACCTAAGTCTAAATTGCATTTTTGTTTTCATTTTTAGCGACGATACACTAATTAAACTGACACTCTCTTATCATATATCATAATTATAGTATCTACCATGCCAATCATATATCATAGTTATATTATGTGCCATGCCAATCATATATCATAATTATAGTATCTACCATGCCAATCATATGTCATAGTTATATTATGTGCCATGCCATTTCTGTTTATTAAGAAGTAAACTAAGTGAATATTTATAACATTTTTTAAGTAATAAACTGTAAATGCCCGCTATGCAACCAGTATTAACCACTATCAATTCATCGCGAGCCTCGTTTTCGATTCGCTGATAAATTATTGTGTGTCGTGATGATCGCTTAAAATGGGAATGTGAAACTCGTCTATTTAAGTTAAGTTATCATGATTTTGACAAGGCATTCGTTCAAACAATAGCAACATATTTTGTAGTGATTGTGAGTTTATTGGTAATAAATCATCCGAAACTTTGTTACAAACTACAGTCAGTAAAAATTCAAGTGAGAACCTTTATAAACATGGACAAGTCCATACAGGTAAACCAGACAATTTATAAATAAATATGCCTGCAGCTTGTTTATAAACAGAAAATCAGGAGTCACCTATTTTCAGTTAATGGTTTATTCTCTCTTTATCAACAAAACTTAATTAAACTGACTGTACTTGGCTAAAAACAAATGTATAGTAGATAAACATAGCATGTGTATCAGTCTGAATAAAATCATAAAATGTATAATTACTTTCAAACAAGGAAATTTCATACTTATTTCATGACAAATGTTTGTACCCAATAATTGACAGAACAAAAATACTTTTGACTTAGTTAAAAAAAAAATTAGGGGTAGGGGTGATTTTTCACGGGTAGGTAGTGTGAGGGTAGGGAAATATCTAGGCTCTAAAAGGTGCTGCTTAAAGGAGCAGGGGGGAAATCAGGCATTTTCTAATAATTTGCTAAATCCAAGGTTTTGATGAGTCTATTGCTTCTGATTTAGGTTTAAAAGCATATTATATTTATTTGAAGTTGAATATTTGCAAACATGTATTGAAATTCACTTCTCCCTAAAATTCACTTCTCCCCCTAAAATTCACTTCTCCCTAAAATTCACTTCTCCCTAAAATTTTGGGGGCTAGGAGGATCCCTGATTGAATATCAAAAGATATTCAACATTTCTGTGTTGACCAGTCCAGAGGGGCAGCGAGGGGGGGGGGGAACCAAAAAGGAGCACCCTGCTAGTTCACTTTAGATTTTTCCGGTATCCGGGCAAAAGCCCCTTGCCCAAAAGCCCCTCAGTCTAAAATTGTACACATGGACATAAGCCCCTTGGTATATTTAACCGAGTGAACATAAGCCCCTTGGTAGATTTAACAGGGTGGACAAAAGCCCCTTGGTAGATTTAAAAGGGTGGACTTAAGCCCCTTGGTATATTTAACAGAGTGCACATAAGCCCCTTTGTAGATTTTACAGGGTGGACAATAGCCCCTTGGTAAATATGACAGAGTGGACAAAAGCCCCTTGGTAAATATGACAGAGTGGACAAAAGCCCCTTGATGAATTTAGTGTTAATTATCACTTTTTCTAGGGTTTTTTGTCTGTTTGTCAACAGTTGATTGCAATTAATTTTTTGTTTCATTTGATGGAATGGAATTTCCTATTGAAATGCATACTCACTATACAATATCAGAAAGGGGCTTTTGTCCACTAATTCATAATCATCAAGGGGCTTTTGTCCACTCTGTTAAATCTACCAGGGGGCTTATGTCCACTCTGTCAAATATGTGCCTAATTACCATAATTTCGTGGGTTACCATAATTTCGTGGCCATTTAAAACTTATAGAATTTTCGCTCGTGCATCCGAAAACATTGTCCGAATTACTATAACTGTTCAGTGGATTGTATATTTTTGCAGTATCTGAAAAGGAAATCCTATTAAATGTCAACCAGTAAGTGACTTGGTCATTTAAATCACCAATAAATGACATTAAATACACAAATTTTTCACTATCGTACAACTATTTTGGAATAAAAATAATTCATGAAATTTCGTTCTAAAAAATTGTATATTTAGCACAGTTTTCCAATAATAATTGCATGTATGATTATCTCCCTTGTGTTTATTTCTCACTTGAATTTTGCTATTTTCGGTAAAAAAAAATTACATAAACACTCCCCTTTCCCTAAATTTGGCTGACATTTTCAAACTTTTAACTTTAAGTTAACATTCCTACCCACAAATCGCTGCGTGCAATTTCATCATTTATTTAATATTTACGAACAAAGACTAACATAATATAAATATTTATAGATTCACGAAGCCTCAAGTTAAACCTGCACAAGCAAAATTGAACAAGTGTGTAGATTTCGTCAGGCCTATATTGTTTTCTTTTAAAAAATATGATAAGGACTGTGTATCTATAATGATAAAATTTTTAAAAACACTAGTTTTCACGAAGATTTTCATTTGTTGATCAGCACAGGCTCCAGCACAAACAAAGTGAAACTAAATTGATGCTGTAAACACTCTTTTCCAACCAAAGTAGGCCAGCCAATCAGAACTCACGAAATTATGAGAAGCTTCAAGATGATACAGATCAGTAGGGTCAGGTACAATAACCTAACATATACATGAAATAGCAACAAAAATCGGTATTTTAATTACTTTGTTTGCAAAGAGCACATTGCAAATTTTGTTTTATCCAACTCAGAGGTGAGATAACAGAATGTACTAACGCGCATGCACCACACTCATAAATAAGACCCACGAAATTAGGGTGACACGGCATACCAAGGGGCTTATGTCCATGTGTGCATTTTTAGACCAAGGGGCTTTTGGGCAAGGGGCTTTTGTACTACACCCGATTTTTCCTTACGTGAGGGGAAACAAACAATATTTTATTTCAGGCCTAATATTACACAGCCAGGAATGCACTTGTGTTCAGATATTATATTGGATAGTATCTTATCTACACCACCCACCCCACGTATTTATCTATATATCGAGCCAGGTGGTTTGAAGTTTATGTTTTGAATGAAAAAAGCCAGATTTTTTGTCACACTCTTAACATTTTTGTTGCAGTTAGTGAATGCACTGGAATTATTGTCACTGTTAAAGCAACAGTTACTAGTCTATTAAACTTGGCCTTTATTTAATACATGTTCTTCATATCTAGCCAGGTGGTTTGAAGTTTAAAATGTTAAATGTAAAAGGCCAGATTTGCTTTTGACAAACTTATCAACTTTTGTATTTATCATTCAGTGTTGTGGAGTGCATTGAAGTTATTCTTACTGTTAAAGCAAATAGTTTACTAAAATTAGCCTTTGTTAAATACATGATTGTTCTTCATATCTAGTCAGGTGATTTGAAGTTTACATTTTGAATGTAAAAGGCCAGAATTTTTTTTCACACTTCTCAACTTTTGTATTTGTCGTGCAGTGTTAATATTGGTGTGCATTAAACTTATTGTCTCTATTAAAGCAACTAGTTCTTGATCCATTGCATGGCCTTTATTTAATTATACTCTTCATCTAACCAGATGGTTTGAAGTTTAAATGTTGAATGTAAAAGGCCAGTTGTTTGTTTTACACTTATCAACTTTTGTATTTGTCATGCAGTGTTTTGGAGTGCATTGAAGTTATTCTTACCGTTAAAGCAACTAGTTTACTAGCATTGGCCTTTATTTAATACATGATTGTTTTTCATATCTAGTTTGAAGTTTACATTTTGAATGTAAAAGGCCATACTTTCTTTTCACACTTCTAAACTGTTGTATTTATCATGCAGTCATGCATTCAAGTTATTCAATGTCACTGTGAGAGCGACTAGTCTATTTAAATTGGCCTTTATTGTAGTAAGTGCTATGCAACATTGATTAAAGCACGGTCAAAGTGTAACTGTTGAATACAAGTGCTATACATTCATCTCCCGATTGTGTTATTTATACATAAACTTCATTAAAATATGTCGCCAGCTGTGATTGATTCTTATTGAAGAAGCTACGTTTTTAAATTGTTTTCGATTAAAAACACGGTTGCACTCTTTGGTATTTAATTTATCTTGCATTTATACAATAAACTAAAACAATAAAGAATATAATTAATTTAAAGTAGCTGTACGATCAACAACAGGCTACTAATTGATACAGCAGTGTCATCTTTGGTATTTAATTAAGCCCACTTTTGTACATTTCATTAATACATAAATGAAATCAAATAAACTGTTGTACAATTTATTTTACATCTACCCAAATTTGGAAACTGCGCGATATGGTCATATTGTGTTGAGTCAGGGCTTTTTTTCACCTCTTTGGGAGGGGGTTCTTTACCCTCATTTTGTGGGCAAATAGATTTACTTGTTTGGCCTTTTGGGGAAAGATTTTCATAACAGGTGAATGAAAAATCCTGGGTAAGTTCAGTTTTAGGGGAAAACTGCCTGATTTTAAAGCATTTTTATGAGGGGATGACACCTTACTAGAGAAGGAAAAAAAGCCATGTGAGTTGCTGGTAAAACCCAAATAAACAAACACACAAACACACAGTCTGGAATGGTGATCACAATTTTGTTGACATCTACCAGTATCATTGTTCATCTATGTTTCAGGTAAAAAGAGAAAGCCCATTAATTTTAATCAGAATTCGAGTTCACAGTTTGGGGCAGGGCCTACACGCATTGTGTACATACATTATGGCCATATACTGTATATTCCCTAATAAACCCTCGGACCCTATAAATAAACGCCGCTCCCCCCTTGGGGGAAAATATTGATAGGTGCTTAATTATGTTGTATGTTACAGGTATAGAGGGGAAGTTCACTATAGAGCCCACTCCAGTCACAGTGTATGTTGTATGTTACAGGTATAGAGCGGAAGTTCACTATAGAGCCCACTCCAGTCACAGTGTATGTTGTATGTTACAGGTATAGAGCGGAAGTTCACTATAGAGCCCACTCCAGTCACAGTGTATGTTGTATGTTACAGGTATAGAGCGGAAGTTCACTATAGAGCCCAGACCAGTGACAGTGTATGTTGTATGTTACAGGTATAGAGCGGAAGTTCACTATAGAGCCCACACCAGTGACAGTGTATGTTGTATGTTACAGGTATAGAGCAGAAGTTCACTATAGAGCCCAGACCAGTCACAGTATATGTTGTATGTTACAGGTATAGAGCGGAAGTTCACTATAGAGCCCACACCAGTGACAGTGTATGTTGTATTTTACAGGTATAGAGCGGAAGTTCACTATAGAGCCCACACCAGTCACAGTGTATGTTGTATGTTACAAGTATAGAGCGGAAGTTCACTATAGAACCCACACCAGTGACAGTGTATGTTGTATGTTACAGGTATAGAGCTGAAGTTCACTACAGAGCCACACCAGTCACAGTGTATGTTGTATGTTACAGGTATAGAGCGGAAGTTCACTATAGAGCCCACACCAGTGACAGTGTATGTTGTATTATGTTACAGGTATAGAGAGGAAGTTCACTATAGAGCCCACTCCAGTCACAGTATAAGTTGTATGTTACAGGTATAGAGAGGTAGCTCACTATAGAGCCCACACCAGTCACAGTGTATGTTGTATGTTACAGGTATAGAGCGGAAGTTCACTATAGAGCCCACACCAGTGACAGTGTATGTTGTATGTTACAGGTATAGAGCGGAAGTTCACTATAGAGCCCACACCAGTGACAGTGTATGTTGTATGTTACAGGTATAGAGCGGAAGTTCACTATAGAGCCCACACCAGTGACGGTGTATGTTGTATGTTACAGGTATAGAGCGGAAGTTCACTATAGAGCCCACACCAGTGACAGTGTATGTTGTATGTTACAGGTATAGAGAGGTAGTTCACTATAGAGCCCACACCAGTCACAGTGTATGTTGTATGTTACAGGTATAGAGCGGAAGTTCACTATAGAGCCCACTCCAGTCACAGTGTATGTTGTATGTTACAGGTATAGAGAGGTAGTTCACTATAGAGCCCACACCAGTCACAGTGTATGTTGTATGTTACAGGTATAGAGCGGAAGTTCACTATAGAGCCCACACCAGTGACAGTGTATGTTGTATGTTACAGGTATAGAGCGGAAGTTCACTATAGAGCCCACACCAGTGACAGTGTATGTTGTATGTTACAGGTATAGAGCGGAAGTTCACTATAGAGCCCACACCAGTCACAGTGTATGTTGTATGTTACAGGTATAGAGCGGAAGTTCACTATAGAGCCCACACCAGTGACGGTCCCTGAAGGAGGGGTCGCTAGATTCCAGTGTCAAATAGAAGCGGTACCAGCCGTGGTTTACATTTGGGAAAAGAACAAAACTTTTCTACCTCAGAACATTAACAGGTGAGTATTTTCGCCTATACAGGGCTTGTTTTTCCTTATTGAAGCTTTTTATGCACCCGGAATCTTGACCTGGGAGGCAAATAGTGACTGTTCTGTCCGTCCGTCCGTACGAGGTTAACTGTATTTTACCAGCACTGCTTACTACAACACTCGGATGCTTCCACAGTTGTTTGCTTATGACCGTCCTAATCCATCCTTATCACCCAACCTCACTTTGACCTTGACCTAATCCATCCATATCACCCAACCTCACTTTGACCTTGACCTAATCCATCCATATCACCCAACCTCACTTTGACCTTGACCTAATCCATCCTTATCACCCAACCTCACTTTGACCTTGACCTAATCCATCCATATCACCCAACCTCACTTTGACCTTGACCTAATCCATCCATATCACCCAACCTCACTTTGACCTTGACCTAATCCATCCTTATCACCCAACCTCACTTTGACCTTGACCTAATCCATCCTTATCACCCAACCTCACTTTGACCTTGACCTAATCCATCCTTATCACCCAACCTCACTTTGACCTTGACCTAATTTGGACCTAGAATAATTCAAATGGGCTGTCCAGCACCAACCGGGGACGTGTGTTTATTGATCGCAGCGTCTTTGAAATGACTTAGGATTAACAAGGTTTAACAGTACTTGTTTTCCTGTCACAATAGACATTGCCTAAAAAGTGAATGATAGTGAAAACATATAGAATGCAGTAACCTTGCTTCCTGTAGGAACTTCCTGTAGGCACGCAATTATATATTTAATCCCAAAGATGAAGTTATAAAAAATGGCAGAAATGTAAAAAATGCAGGGGGAATCTGTGAAAGTTAATCTGATACTTCATTGCTTAATGATTACATCGATATGAAATTAATTTTATTAATAGAATGCATGTTTATTTTATTTTAATTTTTTAAACGGGGTTAAAGTGTTAGTTACCATAGATAAACACTCCTATTATTTAAAGTTAAGGATGCCTATACAGTGTATTAGCCAAGCTACGCCCCTTGAATGGAGGCATTATAAGTTGTTGAACCTGTTACAGTGTATTAGCCAAGCTACTCCCCTTGAATGGAGGCATCATAAGTTGTTGAACCTGTTGAACTGTTCACCTTGATTAAGCAAGTGTGAGTGACTGCTGAGCATTAACCAAAACAGTGCAAGGAGAACCAATATTTGCTGGGGGGGTTTTATTTGTGGAAAACCAGGTCTGGTGATTGCTTTACATATGTGTAACATGAGGCCAGAGTTGGTTGATAGGTAGTTTCTCGTCTGCCAACCCGATATTTTTGGCGATATGTTTTTGAAAATACAAAAAATACTGGAACAAACCCAATATTGTGAAAATAATAAAGCAAAAATTGTTTAAAAAAAATATGTCCACTGTTGCTGTTTTCCTTATTGATATTAAAAGTTGTCAATTCACATTTATAATGTACAAAACCCAGGGAAACATTTTAATATTGAACTTCAGCACCAGACTTGTATTTGCTTGCAGGTATTTAGTATTAAACATCCAAGTGAATCCCATTCATTTTCTGGGTATTCAGCACCAAACTTGTGTTCTCTTGCAGGTATTTAGTATTAAACTCAGGTATTCTACAAATCTCGGGTGTGCGATCGGAGGATGCGGGTCTATATCGGTGTTATGTCACTCAGGGAGCTCCCAGTAACCTTAGCAACGGGGACGACGAGGGCGACGCTTTCGACGTCAGCAGCAAGTACAGCATGGAGGCCGAGCTGGTCGTGGTGAAAGGTAGTGTGCAGCCTATTTGATATATCGTAGGTAGTGTGTAGCCTATGTCTGCTTATTGAACTATCACAACGTATACAGTGACTGGGAAAGGATTTTTCCATATGAGAGAATTTCTCATCTCCACAAAAATATATGGGCCTTTAAAAAAATTAATGGGATTTCCTCTGAATTTAATGGGATTTACAGCAATTACATTTTGTGAAGGTCTGTTTCAATCGAGAAAAATACACTAGCAGACGTTCGCGCTTTCCATTAAGTTGTAATGCGCATCTGTTCATATTGATTTTTAGACTGCCGAATTAATTTTATGGAAAAAAATTTGCCGCATAGTGACAAAACTGCAAACCAGACCAAGCATTGTGTATTTATGGCAGCGTTGTATGATTTGTACTCAAAAATGTAGGTGCGACGTAAAATCGATTCGGTAAACATTTCTTTGCGATTTTTCTCAATGTTATGTGCAAATATCGCATTTCGCATGGGTTTCCCAGTCACTAAAGGGTAGGTGGTGTGTAACCCTTTATTTGTCTATTTTAGAGCCAAAAACCTGTTTCCACAATAATTATTTGTCCAAAACATAGACAAATTCGTGATGATTCAGTACAAATGTGAAATATACTAAGTAAAAACAGTTTTGCCACAAAAATAAAACTTAATATATTTCATTGAATTATCATTAAATAAAAAGTATTTCATTTCTTCTTATAGTAACGGTCCCTCCCTTTAAAGACCAGTGAATATCAACATCATGCTTGGTATCAATGTCACAATGTTATAATAATATTATACAACCAAAAAAAACAATGCAGAGTGTGTGCCCTGATTTTGTCAGACACCTTCCTATCTGGCCTCATGTTCACAAAACAAGTTAAATATAAACAAAGTGAAAGTCCAGTTACGACAGCAGGAGAGAACTCTTATTAGCAGCCCGAGGTCATTTATTTATGGCAAGTGACCAATTGCCAAAAACAATACACAGGACATCACAAAAACACATAACAAACACAAAACACACATGAATAAAACTGGGGTCACCGCCTTGAAACGGTCAATGCAAAACATTTGAGATTTAAACGGGTTTATGTGTGCACGAACCTCACACTTGGCCCAGAATTATTCACAAAACATGTAAGTGTAAATAAAAATTAACCTCATAGCATCGCAGTTCAATTAAACAGCAATAAAAGAGAATATGATTCAATTTAATTACCATTTAATTACTCAATGGCTAGATCAAACCAGAGCAGCGGAATTGCAAGTTTCTGAGGCACGATGAAATAAAACAAAAGACAAGTATCAACTACATCTCGTCTTTTTATGAAAAGCTTTAAAGACAAGATGAACTTGAGCCTGATATTTCATGATCAGGCTCAAAAATGGTGTTCAGTTATTGGTCAAATATTGATTTTACATAATTATGAACTCGTCTCAGCGTAGATTTACTTTCTGCGATGATTATTTTAATCAAAACTTTAACAAAAATTGTGTTATTTTATCTAGAAAAAAAGGTATTTCGAAAATAAAATATTTTTGAGATTCTGCTCATTTGAGCTACAGGGCTTCGACTGGAAAAAAAAAAATATTTCGCCGCCATATTCGCCATTTTTTAAAAATCTGTCGCCATTTTCAGACAATAAGAGCCAATTTGTAGCAATTTGCAGCCATATGCTGTTCAGTCAGTAAGGCCAGTCTTTGAAATTTCTGGCTGGAGAATTAAGATAAATTTTGTTTTTAGAATTTGGAGAAGATCCTGATTCTAATGGCCGTTTTAAAGCCATTTTTACACTGATTGTATCTAGCTATGGATATATCCACAATGGTCACAGTATCTTTATAACCACATTTTATACCTTAGATAAAATTTTATTTGTAACAATTTATTACGCTTTTTATTTGGCAGTCATTTTAATGGCAATTAATGATAATTATTGTAATACCGATAATTAATTAAATTGCTGCTTAATTAACTTACTTTTATAACATCGATGTCAAACTGTGAAATCAGCCACTGAAGCCATACACCGCCTTATCAATTATCTAGTATCACGCAGTGTTGACACAAAGCACACGCCATCTATTACGACAGTCAATACAGAGATCGAACTAAAGGGTTGCCATCTGTCTGTGTGTCGTTCTGTCTGTTTGTCCGTATGTCTGTCTGTCAGTCCGTCCCCATTAAGCCGTGCTACCTAATCTGAAGAAACGATTTAAACGTTCATTCACTACAACGTATTTATTCGCAGAGCATATGTCTATATTTAGTACAAGCACGTGGCCGATACATGCACGCTTTCCATGCGTAGAATGTGACGTCGTTTGTGTCAACTTAACTTTCGCGCGCTTTTCTAGCACAACAAAGGTTTTACATGACATACAAAAATGTGTTTACGAGATTTTGGATATAAGAATGTGTTATGTGAAAATTCAAAGTTGTTGTAATCGGATTTGGAACCATATTGTACCCAATTTTACAGGAAAGTAATTTAAAACAGTGCCTTGTTTAGGAATTAAACTAAATTTGGATATGATGAACAACGAAAACGCGTAAGTCAATTGTGTTTACGTTTTATGGTCGGGAAAAGACGCACTTGCTTTCAAGGGACGCTTGTTTACATTTTACTAATGTGTGCATACATGTATTTCACGCCGATTGGCCGATTGTTCACACCATTGGCAAGTGTAAATAACACTGCGTTTTAATTGGATAATGAAGATTTTTCTGAGCGATAAAACTCCGCCTGGGGGGTGGAGCTACACGGTAACTGACTGCAGCTAAGGAATGCATGTGCTAGTAACATGTCTGGGATGCACGCACAGAAGCACATGTTTCCGGTCTATTTATGTCGAGTCGCTTACGCCATTTGTTTACCAAAAATTAATAAAAATACGTTTTCGCCACTAGTTTTCGCAAATTGAAAGATCTTGTCGCCACTTTTCAAAAACTTTCGCATTTAGCGACAATTGCGATAGGCAGCGGGAACCCTGAGCTAGAAGATCTAGATTAGCTAAGATTGATCTTGATCCTATAGTTAATCCTTTGTGAACACGGGGCCTGTGTGCTTTCAAGGGGCCTGTGTGCTTTCAAGGGGCCTGTGTGCTTTCAAGGGGCCTGTGTGCTTTCAATGGGCCTGTGTGCTTTCAAGGGGCCTGTGTGCTTTCAAGGGGCCTGTGTGCTTTCAAGTTACGAAACGTCGTGCCCCATTAGAAAACAAATCGGTATTTACCTTTACCTTTTAGCAATCAAAACGTCCTAAAATAACTCAATTTTTGCACTTATTTTTCTGCAGGTTCCCCAGTTCCAGTTAAGCTGGTGGCCAGTTCGGAGTCGTCGCCCGTAACAACGCGTGTGGGGGAGCCAGCCATTCTAGAATGCCTCATACAGGGGGTCCCTGGAAACGTGGAGTAAGTCTCGTAACACTGGGAACTCACTGACATTCTGTCTTGTCTGCCATTTTTGGATTGACAATCTGAAAACATTTCCAAATCTGTTATTACAAAATCCCAACCACAAAGGACTCTGTTTAAGATTGTATGTAAGATCTTACAACAGATATATTAACATAAATTAAAACAACCCGATAAAGTTAATCACCACATACTTTCATTTTAAATAGAAGAAAAGTTAAAAAGAACAATTGTAATTTGTAATATGCATATTTAGCTACTTTTTTTATCACAAACTCGTTTGCTGCCCCTTCTGGGATTGTCACTAATTGAATGTTCAATAGGTTTTAGAATTTAATATACTTTTGTAAATTCTAAACTGGAAATGAACAGGACATGTTTATAATAAACGTTAGTTAGAAGCATTATATTCATAATATCCCTATATTAATCAACATTTGAAAGACATTGGCTGTCTTTGCCCCTTCTCCTTTTTAGCAGCACCGTTTTAGCTTGACTATTCGAAGAATAGGTGAGCTTTCCTACTACCCCCGGCGCACGCGTCCGCGTCTGAATTTGGTTAAAGTTTTTATGCAAAAGTCATGTAACTTCAAAACTACATAAGTTATTCACTTGAAACTTGGAATATACCTTTGTCATCAACTCCACTGTCAGGGGCAACATTCCCCACGACTCTGTTTTGTGTATTTTGACAGAGTTATGCCCCTTTTTCAAATAGATTTTCTGATTAAAGTTTATATTCAAAAGTTTTTTAACTTCAAAACAACATAAGTTATTCACTTGAAACTTGGAACTAACCTTTGTAATCAACTCCAGTATCAAGGGCAACATTCCCTATAACTCTATTTTGTATTTTGACAGAGTTATGCCCCTCAAGTTATTCACTTGAAACTTGAAACTAACATTTGTCATCAACTCTAGTATCAGGGGCAACATTACCCATAACTATTTTGTAGGGATGGGACCGAATATTCGAATATAGGATAATATTCGAATATAAACAACGAATACGAATATTCGATTTTCAAACTCATTTAAAGAACAAAATTTCTTTAATCATGTTTTTTTTCCAGTTTGAATAAAAATTTAACATGAATTCAAATCGTACTTCCTGCCTAGCATGTGGGGTGGGGGGGGGGCAGTGTAACGCTTTTACAACACATGCCAAACATGTCCAATTAACGACAATTGATAATTGGCAGGGGGGCCACGTCCTTACAAGGGCCGCGAATTAACGGTTTGTAAGAGGCGCGAATATGACGCATTGTATCCACAAATAACAAAACTGGGCCATGTTGTGATAATGGTTTCACAGTTTGCACAAGGCGTACATTGTTGTTTTTTTTATCATTAAGTGACATATGTACGGTTAACTTGTTTACAGTAAATTACAATTACTCTCTAAGTAAACCAATCAAAATGAATCCATTATCAGCCAATCAATGTCTTAAACAAAATTAGCATGATCTGGTCAATCTTAATATACGTCACTAGTAAATTATTCTCCATTATATCAACACCGTATATTATACAAGAGTCTTTATTAATAAACAATGCCACCATCACGTGCTTGGAAAGTACTTTACGCGGTCATTTTGCAATACCCAGGCAACGTGTAATCTGCACAGCAGATACAAGCTTCATGGTTCTTAAAAAAATGGAACGATTAACAAATTAATTAACAATACATTTAACAATATCTTACATTTCTTTATATTTGCCTAACACTCACTAAGTTATATCGCTCATTTATCACTGAAACAAGGTAAAACAACTATGTACACATAGTATACATATTTCGGATAGGTAAATATTCTGACAGATATATATAATGATATGTAATATATAGTAGTATTTACAAAACGAATATTCGTATATATTCGAATACCTAAAACGAATATTTGAATATTGATTTCAGTATGCGGTCCCATCCCTACTATTTTGTATTTTGGCAGAGTTATGCCTCTTCTCACTTAGATTTTCTGTTTAAAGTTTATATGCAAAAGTTTGGTACCTTCAAAACTACAATAGTTATTCACTTTAAACTTGGAATTAACCTTTGTCATCAACTCCAGTATCAAGGGCAACATTCCCTATAACTCTGTTTTGTATTTTGGCAGAGTTATGCCCCTTATTCACGTAGATTTTTTTATTAAAATTTATATTCAAAAGTTTTGTAACTTCAATACTACAAAAGCTATTCACTTGAAACTTGGAATATACCTTTGTCATCAACTCCAGTATCAGAGTGAATATTACCCATAACTCTATTTTGTATTTTGACAGAGTTATGCCCTCTTTCTCTTAGATTTTCTGTTCAAAGTTTATATTCGAAAGTTTTGCAACTGCAGAACTGCATAAGTTATTCACTTGAAACTTGGAACTAACCTTTGTCATCAACTCTGTATCAGGGGCAACATTACCTGTAACTCTGTTTGTATTTTGACAGAGTTATGCCCCTTTTTCACATAGATTTTCTGGTTAAAGTGTATATTCAAAAGTTTTGCAACTTCAAAACTACATAAGATATTCACTTGAAACTTGGAACTAACCGTTGTCATCAACTCTAGTATCAGGGGCAACATTACCCATAACTTTGTTTTGTATTTTGACAGAGTTAGCCCACTTTTTACATAGACTTTGTGGTTAAAGTTTTTGTTCCAAAAATTCATAAACTATACAAGGCTTCACTTAAAAGTTTTGTATTTTAACAAATGAATGCCCTTTCCACTATCCAAAATATGTACCAACTGAAATACTTCGAATAGTCGAGCGCACTGTCCTCTGACAGCTCTTGTTCTATTCCTAGATGTTTTACGGTTTCTCATCTGCAGGTGGTCCAAGATCAAGCAGGACGTCCAAGGCTCCATGTACCCCATTGCGGTGCCCATCGACCATCGCCGCATCGATCTCTGCGGCAACAACCTCAGATTTCTGGAGACCACTATCGCAGACACGGGCACCTACTCGTGTAAAGCTGGCCCCATCACGACCACCATGCAGCTTAACGTCATCAGTAAGTACCATTTTAATCTATCGTATGTTCCCTAATAACTAGTAAAAGCCCCCACCATAATAAACGCGGCCCCCCCCCCGCTCCCCAATTTTTAGCCCACCTGAGCACAAAGTGCTCGTGGTGAGCTTCTGTGATCTCTCGTTGTCCGTTGTGTGTGCGTGTGTTGTCAACTTTTCATTCAAACAACATCTCCTAAACCGCTTGGCAGATTTTCACCAAACTTCACAGGAATGATCCTTGGGTGGACCTCTTTCAAAGTTGTTCAAATCTTTCCAGTCCGCTGAATATGTAGGTCACCAGAGCTAAAAATGGATTTTAAAAGTGAAAACTTTAAAAATCTTCTATGAAACCGCAAGGCTCAGACCTTTCATATTTGATATGTGACATCCTCTAGAGGTCCTCTACAAAGATGTTCAAAAATTATGCCCCTGGGGTCAAAACGGACAATGCCTCGGGGCTCACATGGTTTATATAGAATATATAGCAAAATGACTTTAAAACTCTTCTCCTCTGAAACCACAAGGCCCAGAGGTTTCATATTTGGTATGTAACATCCTATAGTGGTCCTCTACAAAGATTGTTCAAATTATGCCCCTGGGGTCAAAACAGACCACACCCCATGGGTCACATGGTTAATATAAACTTAGAGCAAAATGACTTTAAAATTTTTGTCCTGAAACCGCAAGGCCTAGAGGTTTCATATTTGGTATGTACATTGTATAGTGGTCTCTCTAAAGATTGTTCAAATTATGCCCCTGGGGTCAAATCTGGCCACCCCCGAGGGGACACATGGTTTATATAGACTTAAATAGCACAGGCTAATCTGGGACGGCACTTTCCGCCGACAGTGGATATATGTTTAAAAGAGACCTCCTTGAAACAGAAAATACCATAAAAGCGGAAAGTGTCGTCCCGGATCAGCCTGTGCTAACTGCACGGGCTGATCGGGGACAACACTTTACGCAGATGCAGCCCAGTTTTCCCACAACAAACCTAGTATGTATTCCAGGCAAACCCGTGATAGTGAAGAGGGACCAAATGAGTAACAGTAGGTTCATTGGGCATATTGCTAAATATATACGTTTGCTGGATATGTATTCCAGGCAAGCCCGTGATAGTAAAGATGGACCAAATGAGTAACAGTAGATTAATTGGGCATGTTGCTAAATATATGCTTGCTGGATATGTATTCCAGGCAAGCCCGTGATAGTGAAGATGGATCCAGAGGGAAGCGTGAAGAAGCCAAAGTCAGCCTGGATCTATCTCAAGTGTGTCGTTGAGGGTCACCCCAAACCTGAGGTCAAGTGGCTAAGGAACGGCAAGGAAATAGGGGATAGCCCAGAGTACCAGGTTAGATAACGCTAAATTGTGTGGCTGCACAACACTAATATTTTTTAGAGAAATCGCTTTATAAATAGATAATATAAATATCATAAATACATGTCAAGGGTCACCCCAAACCGGAGGTAAAGTGTCTAAGGAACGGCAAGGAAATAGGGGACAGCCCGGAGTACCAGGTTAGATACCACTAATTTGTGTTGCTGCACAACACTAATATTTTTAGAGAAATCAATTTATAAATAAATAATATAATAATAGTAAATACATGTCTAGGGTCAACCCAAACCTGATGTCAAGAAACAAACAGCAAGGAAATAGGGGACAGCCCAGAGTACCAGGTTAGACGTATCAGGTGCGACTGATATTGTTAAGTTGTAAATAAATGATAACAAATGACTGGAAAATGGCAATTATCTTTTGTGGTGACGTGTCACTGATATTTTAATGATTTCTGAAAAAAAGATAGCACTGGGTGTGTACTAGTAGTTACACTGTTAGTAACTGACTGTGTATGGGATATACACCCTCAGTGGTTTCTTACCATACGAGACCAAAGCTCGAGTATGTTATGAAGCCACTGAGGGTATGTGTTTTATACACCTTCAGTTACGAACAGTGTAACGAATATATCTCGCCAACTACCTTTCACTGGTTACTTTTAATTAATATCTCTTCATAATTAAAGAAAGAAAAACTTAAAAAAATATCACGAAACACATACATTGATGTCACGAGAATAAAGAAAATGACATCATTAGACTACATCATTAGGCTTGGGTATGGGGTATTGAAATATGCCCATGGTGTATGGAAAATACCCCATGGTCATGTGACCGCTCTTAGCCGATCGGATCGCGTCATTTATGTAGAAGGTGATATATATGAACATGTCCCCTTACATTCAGTTCACTCTAAAAAGGTCGTTATGGTGCAATGGAAATGGTGTCCGCCGGGAGGTCCCGGGCTCGACCACCACTCAGGTTCTCAAGATCTTTCCAAAGACTCCAAACTACTGGTTCTTCCCAGGAAATGGACTCGAGAGTGTCTAGATAAGCCTAAGGCTTTCAATGCATTGGAACTTAAATAAATAGGTTTCAGCTTAAACTAGTTCACTCTCTGAGCAGCAAATGTTTTCACTGCTTTGGGAATGGGTCCGATACCCAGCAAATTGGGAATTTTACGTCGTGACATCTGGCGATTGGGAAACATTTAAAAAAAGAAATGTGGCGCGTCGTGGGAAAACCGGACTTAATGCATGTGCGTAGTGTCGTCCCGGATTAGCCTGTGCAGTTCGCACAGGCTAATCCGGGACGGCACTTTCCGCCTACAGTGGATTTATGTTTAGAAGAGACTTCCTTGAAACAGAAAATACCTTAAAAGCGGAAAGTGCCGTCCTAGATTAGCCTGTGCGGACTGCACAGGCTAATCTGGGACGACACTTTACGCACATGCATTAAGACCGGTTTACCCACGATGCGCCTCAAATTTAATTAATAACTGAAACTATTGTTATAATGGTTACATTTGATATTTGAATGGCGTTCATGTATTACCGTACAAGTTATTTCATGATTCACAACTTAGATTCACATTTCCTATGTATTTCGGATTTTGTCTCTTCTGATTTGGGAATTTTTTCATTCCATTGGGAATGAAATTTCATTTTCATTGGGAATGGGTCCTTTGAACGGACCCTGTTATATAAGGAAAAAAATCACTGCCTCGGGCCTAGATCTAGTATATCGGTAAAATCCATTGAGCGGGCACACCGTGCATGTCTTTAAACATTTACTTTGATATAAAGAAGTAATGATCCCAAGATGACAGTTTGTTTTCACAAGTTGACCTTTTGAATAAAGAATAAGCACCCCTGATGTGGAGCCTGAAATAGTATTTCAATCGGCATTTAATTAAGAACAAGGTTTCAGTTTGACATAGCTGGATATAATTGATGTATTGTCTCGCCTAAATCATTCACTGTCACTCTCCTACATTTCAGATTAGCAAACCGGTTGATGAGGAAGGCAGTCGTCTGGCCCTGGTGCAGGGTCAAGTTGGGAACACGGGGTTCCATCAGTGTGTGGCCACCAACGAGGCCGGCACAGCAAGCGCCTTCACTTACCTCGAGATCTACATGAAACAGAATGCCCCCAACCAGGTATGTGATCTCATACTGCAGTGGGGAGGGGGTGTGGTTAGGGAACACAGGGTTCCATGAGTGTGTGGCCAGCAGCGAGGTAGGCACTGCCAGTGCCATCACTTACCTCGAAATCTACATGAAACGGAATGCCCCCAACCAGGTATGTGATCTCATACTTCAGTGGGGAGGGTGTGTGGTTAGGTACGGAACACGGGTTGCCATCAGTGTGTGGCCACCAACGAGGCCGGCACAGCCAGCACCTTCGCCTGCCTCGAGATCTACATGAAACAGAACGCACCCAACCAGGTATGTTAAGTTTAGTGGCATGAGAACTGAACCAGTTGTGTGATCTCTCACCATGAAATCCACATGTAACAGAGTACTGGTGAGTGGTGGAATTGCACGAATTTCATGATCTCATACCATAGAACAGAATACTGGTGAGAGGTGGAATTGCACCAGTTCCATGATCTCATACCATGAAACAGAATACTGGTGAGTGGTGGCATTGCACCTATTGCATGATCACATACCATGTACCAGAGTACTGGTTAGTGGTGGAATTGCACCAGTTTCATGATCTCATACCATGAAACAGAATACTGGTGAGTGGTGGCATTGCACCTATTGCATGATCACATACCATGTACCAGATTACTGGTGAGTGGTGGAATTGCACCACTTCCATGATCTCATACCATGAAACAGAATACTGGTGAGTGGCGGCATTGCACCAGTTCCATGATCTCATACCATGTAACTGAGTACTGGTTAGTGGTGGAATTGCACCAGTTCCATGATCTCATACCGTGTAACAGAGTACTGGTGAGTGGTGGCATTGCACCAGTTTCATGATCACATACCACATAACACAGTACTGGTGAGTGGTGGAATTGCACCAGTTCCATGATCTCATACCATGAAACAGAATACTGGTGAGGGGTGGAATTGCACCAGTTCCATGATCTCATACCATGTAACGAAGTACTGGTGAGAGGTGGCATTGCACCAGTTCCATGATCTCATACCATGTAACAGAGTACTGGTGAGAGGTGGAATTGCACCAATTCCATGATCTCATACCCTGTAACCGAGTACTGGTGAGTGGTGGCATTGCACCAGTTCCATGATCACATACCGTGAGTGGTGGAATTGCACCAGTTCCATGATCAGTTCTTTACAATCATAAATGTTCTGAATAAGTTGAGTTTTGGTCTCATCTATTTATTCCTATGTACCAAAGTTTATTGAGATTTTTTTTTTTTTTACGAAAATTTTTGAAGAAATTTTAATTATTAGATTGGTGTATGTCGTTGGGCAGGCAGGCAGTTGGGCGGGTTGATTCGGGCGGGCGTAGTGGCGGCGTCGACTTTTGGTTTCTGCTGTCTAACTTGAGAAGTAATTGAGCTATTGTAATGAAACTTCATACATTGATACCTTATATCGAGACTTCGCTTGGGATTGCATCTGGTGTGGGTGGGATCAAGGTCACCATTACTAAAAAACAATTTGTCCACTCAGTAACTCGAGAACAAATTGAGTTGTTGCGATGAAACTTTATACATATATAATTATATATCATATATCGAGACTTTGCTTGGGATTGCATCTGGGGTGGTTTCAGTCAAAAGTCATCGCTACTTTATGCACCCTGTTCGAAAAATTTGGTTTTCGTGGAATTTCCATGTTTCTTGTTTGAAGTGTTGCATCCAGTCCCCTCCCATAACTTGCTCAATGACCTTCATAAAACTTGGGAGATAGGTATTTTATGGCTATTATTAAGTTTATTTTTCAAACGTTATTCCTTGTCTGTTACAGGTGACCAATATCACTGTTCTGAAAAGGACCAGCACCACCCTTCTGTTGGCATGGCAACCACCTAAGACACCAGTGATTGCGTATACAGTGAACTATCGAAATCTTCGAGACGAGATCGTAAGTATCGTGATCTTTTATGGAAACTGTAGTCCACTGAGCAGATGAATACATTGGCGGCGTGTCCTGGGAAACCGGGGCTTAAGGCGTCTGCATAAAGTGTCAAGGAAGTTGCCTCTAGTGTCTGCGTCAAGTGTCAAGGAAGTTGCTTCTAGTGTCTGCGCTTCTAAACATAAAGCCACTGTATGCGGAAAGTGTTGTCCCAGATTAGCCTGTGCAGACTGCACAGGCTATTCCGGGACGACACTTTACGCACATGCACTCAGCTAGCTTTTCCCACGACAAGCCTTATTTATTTGTCAGCTACCATTTCTGTCAGTGGGTACAATAGGTTTATCCGATAGGGACTCATTTCAAATGCCGGTGGCATCTCTTGTTGTTGATGATTTGAATTTATGTGTGCGTACTTATAACTTGCTGCAATCCAAAGGGACCTGACGGTATTTTAGAAGAATCTACTGTGCTTCAAGCTATGGACAAGCTACTGTCTAGTAGTTAAGTCATTATACATAAGGGATATTACGCTAGTCAATTGTTTCAAGAGTATATATTATTCGAGTGGCTGGTGTGATGACGTATCACACGAGAGGCGGAGCCTCCGCCTCTCGTGTGATACGAAATAACGCAAGCCACAAAACTAATACATACTGTAGGAATAATTGACTAGCGTAATATTTCTTTTATTATATAACACGATAAACTTCAAATGTGCATTTACCTTATTTTATTTGATTAAAAACTACTATAATGACTTATTATTGTAGATATAGATTATATTTGTTTACATAACTCTATGATGACGTCATTAAAAAAAGTAATCCGGCTAGAATGGTAATACGGGATTAGAAAAATAGCGAATAGCAAAATACGGGATTTTGTTTTTGATGACATGTATTTCACCGATTGATACATCGTGTATTTTGTTAAGATTTAAGACAGGCATATAATAAATAAAAATATTTACTGCGAAGTCACTAATTTTCGTGGAGGTCTAATTTTTGTGCATTTCGTGCTCCTGCAATGGCACAAATTCATGACCACCATGAATATTTACTGATTTAATAATTTTAAAACACCTCCGAAGATTGTTCTTGTGTAAGTAGCTAGTCGTTCATAAACATAGGCAGGTATATGCGAATGTCGTGATGTGAATTTTTTTTATGCCACCGAAGGGAACTTCGGGGGCATTTAGTAATCGCATCGTCCGTCTATCCGTCCGTCTGTCATGCTTCTGGTGCTGATCATAACTCCATTAGCATTGAAGGGATTCAAATGAAACTTCATATAATGATAGAGGACAATGAGAGGAAGTGCAGAGCACAAGGACCATAACTCTTTCTTCAATATTTATAGAGTTATTGCCACTTGTTGTATTTTCTGATGTAAAGCATTAATTTTCTTGTGCAGAGCATGACTCCATTAGTATTGAAGGGATTCAAATGAAACTTCATATACTGATAGAGGATGTTGAGAGGAAGTGCAGAGTACAAAGACCACAGCACTTTCTTCAATATTTATGGAGTTAATTCCCTTAAGCCAATTTTCTTGTGCAGTGCATGACTCCATTGGTATTGAAGTGATTTAAATACAAACCACATATATTGATAGAGGATGTTGAGAGGAAGTGCAGAGTACAAGGACCATAACTTTTTTTGTAGGAAGCGTCATTGTTGCTAACATGTACCTGACATTGTGTTGCCTTCCTCTGACAAGCATGTACTTCGGGGGCATACGTCTCATCCAGTGACGAGCCTCGTTATTTATAATTTTCCTGGTAGCACAGGCTAATCGTGGACGACACTTTCCGCCACAGTGGATTTATATTTAGAAGAGACTTCGTTGAAAAAGAAAATACCATAAAAGCGGAACGTGCCGTCCTGGATTAGCGGGTGCGGACTGGATTATATTATGCGCAGCAGTCATTGAGTTATCGCTCTAAGGTGATGTTTTATTCTATTTATAGAAACTGGACCATGTGATGACATTTGTATTCTGTATTTAGAAACTGGACCATGTGATACCGGGAGAGTCCATACAGCTGAAGGACCTGACGCCCTACACCAACTACAGTATCTACGTGGTGCCCTTCTCATCCATAGGGGCTGGCCTCAACTCAGAGGAAGTCACCGTGGCAACTCTGGAGGATGGTAACGTTCTGTTGTAGTTTCAATGCTTGGCTTTGGGTCACCTGGTCACAGATTGAATGTTTTACAATTTCCGAAAGTTTTGTCACACAATCCCGGGTAGTCCCCGAGAAACCTGTAAATCAGCTGTCAGACACAATGATTTGTTAAGTGTGTACCACATGTTGAAAACATAAAATACAGTGCTAAATATTAGATTTTTTTTATTTTGCATAATATAATGCATACAGCTAATTGTTGCAGTAATAATTCTTCTGTTTATTAAACACAAGTCTAACTAGCACATAATATGTATAAGGTTTTTGATAAATTTTGTCAGATGCCCTCATTTTTTGTCAGACATGTCTGACTGTCTGACAGGTTTCACGTTGTCTTGAATCCAAACAGACAAGTACATTATATACAAAGAAGTGAAATAGCACTGGTATACATATAAGTATGGTAATAACCACATAATGCGTGAGCATATGGGAGAGAATACATAGCAGGTAGGCTAAAAACCACATGATATGTGAATGTATGAGAGAGAATACATAGCAAGTAGGCTAAAAACCACATAATATGTGAATGTATGATAGAGAATACGTAGCAAGTAGGCTAAAAACCACATAATATGTGAATGTATGAGAGAGAATACATAGCAAGTAGGCTAAAAACCGCATAATATGTGAATGTATGATAGAGAATACATAGCAAGTTGGCTAATAACCGCATAATATGTTAATGTATGAGATAGAATACATAGCAAGTAGGCTAAAAACCACATAATATGTGAATGTATGAGAGAGAATACATAGCAAGTAGGCTGAAAACCACATAATATGTGAATGTATGATAGAGAATACATATCAAGTAGGCTAACCACATAATAGGTGAATGTATGATAGAGAATACATAGCAAGTAGGCTAAAAACCGCATAATATGTGTATGTATGAGAGAGAATACATAGCAAGTAGGCTGAAAACCACATAATATGTGAATGTATGATAGAGAATACATATCAAGTAGGCTAAAAACCACATAATATGTGAATGTATGATAGAGAATTCATAGCAAGTAGGCTAATAACCGCATAATATGTGAATGTATGAGAGAGAATACATAGCAAGTAGTCTAACCACATAATATGTGAATGTATGATAGAGAATACATAGCAAGTTGGCTAATAACCGCATAATATGTTAATGTATGAGATAGAATACATAGCAAGTAGGCTAAAAACCACATAATATGTGAATGTATGAGAGAGAATACATAGCAAGTAGGCTAATAACTGCATAATATGTGAATGTATGAGAGAGAATACATAGCAAGTAGGCTAACCACATAATAGGTGAATGTATGATAGAGAATACATAGCAAGTAGGCTAAAAACCGCATAATATGTGTATGTATGAGAGAGAATACATAGCAAGTAGGCTGAAAACCACATAATATGTGAATGTATGATAGAGAATACATATCAAGTAGGCTAAAAACCACATAATATGTGACTGTATGATAGAGAATACATAGCAAGTAGGCTAATAACCGCATAATATGTGAATGTATGAGAGAGAATACATAGCAATTAGGCTAATAACCGCATAATATGTGAATGTATGATAGAGATACATAGCAAGTAGGCTAATAACCGCATAATATGTGAATGTATGAGAGAGAATACATAGCAATTAGGCTATGTATTCTCTCCCATGCATTCACATATTATGTGGTTATTAGCATACTTATTTCATACGGAAAATTATATTAGATATTTCTCTTAAATGTTGCTTAAGTATAGATTTTCCTTGGGAACATGGCCCCTGTTGTTTTCTCTACCCTTAAACATTTGTACTGGCTTTGTTTGAGGTCTTGTACACTTTCAGTGATTAAAACAAGGCGCGTTGTTGGAAAACCGGACTTAATGCATGTGCGTAAAGTGTCGTCCCGATTAAGCCTGTGCAGTCCGCACAGGACGGCACTTAACGCTTTTGTGGTATTTTCTGTTTCAAGGAAGTCTCTTCTAAACATAAATTAAATGTAGGTGGAAACTGCCGTCCCGGATTAGCCTGTGCCGACTGCACAGGCTAATCCGGGACGACACTACGCACATGCATTAAGACCGGTTTTCTCACAACGCGCCACATATCGTCCTTTGAAAGCCAGAAGGTGTCATCAGTATTATGAGCAAACAAGGCTGACAGCCCCTTATGGCTTTCAAGGAACGATATATGAGACTGACTGACCGGGCACTGACCTTGAACGATATATGAGACTGACTGACCGGACACTGACCTTGAATGATATACGAGACTGACTGACCGGACACTGACCTTGAACGATATATGAGACTGACTGACCGGACACTGACCTTGAACGATATATGAGACTGACTGACCGGACACTGACCTTGAACGATATATGAGACTGACTGACCGGACACTGACCTTGAACGATATATGAGACTGACTGACCGGACACTGACCTTGAACGATATATGAGACTGACTGACCGGACACTGACCTTGAACGATATATGAGATTGACTGACCGGACACTGACCTTGAACGATATATGAGACTGACTGACCGGACACTGACCTTGAACGATATATGAGACTGACTGACCGGGCACTGACCTTGAACGATATATGAGACTGACTGACCGGGCACTGACCTTGAACGATATATGAGACTGACTGACCGGACACTGACCTTGAACGATATTTGAGACTGACTGACCGGGCACTGACCTTGAACGATATACGAGACTGACTGACCGGGCACTGACCTTGAATGATATATGAGACTGACTGACCGGGCACTGACCTTGAACGATATACGAGACTGACTGACCGGACACTGACCTTGAACGATATACGAGACTGACTGACCGGACACTGACCTTGAACGATATACGAGACTGACTGACCGGGCACTGACCTTGAATGATATACGAGACTGACTGACTGGGCACTGACCTTGAACGATATACGAGACTGACTGACCGGGCACTGACCTTGAACGATATACGAGACTGACTGACCGGGCACTGACCTTGAAGACCACAATAAAATACTTTACGATCATCAGGTCAATGTGCCATACCAATAGAGCTACAGTCTTCACGAAAATAAATTATAGAATCAGTTGACTGTCGGTCCACCAAGCCAGCTAAATAGATTGGACCGGATTACAATTAAGTGGTCCATAGTTTGGAAATTTTCTGTCACACTTTTGTATTCAAAATACTATACAAATAAATACAAACAATAGTGTTGTTCACACTTCGCTCCTAGCAGCGCAAGGGACACAGCCGGCCCAGTAAGCTTGCACATTTTGATGGACCTAGCAAAAATTTGGTGGACTCGGTCCACAGTCCACAGGTTTGTTGTGAAGACTGGAGCTGTACGATATTTATGGAGCTATTTATAGTGTATAAATATAGAAAGGGCATATGGTCCCTTGAAAGGTGTTATCAGTATATATGCGAAGAAGACTGATAGCCCCTTATGCATTAAAGGGATGATATAGAAGAAACTAAACATTAACCACATAGCATGTCAGGGTTCCTACGGATCTGGAAAAGTCATGGAACATTTTGGGTTTTGTGCACAAAAATCATGGAATGTTGACATTTGAATTTTATCATTGAAAAATCATGGAATTTTCAAAAAAATGTCATGGAAAGCTGAAAATGTTGAAAATTTGAATCCTTGAATATGTATGTAAGTTCATAATATGATTAAATCAATTGAAATATATTCAAACAATCAATCATAATCAAGAGCATGATGATGGACGTCATGTATTGCGGTGCTCGAAGCAATTCCATACTATTATACAGAGTGGGATTCAGCATAGAAACAGAATTTTATTATGCTGATCAAATACAATGTGGATATTTGTGTGCTATTTTGACTTTATACTATGTTTGAATTGTATGTTGGAAAACTGAGAGATGTCATGGAAAAATTATGGAATTTTAGTTTCATCAGTTTGTATGAACCCAGTATATGTATTTTCAGTGCCGATCCGTGCCCCGTCCATGACCTTGACCCCTCGTGGGGATAGCCTGCTGGTGCAGTGGTCAAACCTGCCAGTGGAGGATGCGAGAGGAGTCATTACGGAGTACACCATCTATGTACGCAAGCAGGGTGCCTCGGGGTCCATGGAAATAGTTATCAAGAATGGTACGTACTATGTACGCAAGCAGGGCGCCTCGGGGTCCATGAAAATAGTTATCAAGAATGGTACATACTATGTACGCAAGCAGGGCGCCTCGGGGTCCATCAAAATAGTTATCAAGAATGGTACGTACTATGTACGCAAGCAGGGCGCCTCAGGGTCCATGAAAATAGTTATCAAGAATGGTACATACTATGTACGCAAGCAGGGCGCCTCAGGGTCCATGAAAATAGTTATCAAGAATGGTATGTGCTATGTGCACAAACTGGGTGCCTCAGGGTCCATGAAAATAGTTATCAAGAATGGTATGTGCTATGTGCACAAACAGGGTGCCTCAGGGTCCATGAAAATAGTTATCAAGAATGGTATGTGCTATGTGCACAAACTGGGTATCTCAGGGTCCATGAAAATAGTTACCCAGAATGGTATGTGCTATGTGCGCAAACAGGGTGCCTCAGGGTCCATGAAAATAGTTACCCAGAATGGTATGTGCTATGTGCGCAAACTGGGTGCCTCAGGGTCCATGAAAATAGTTACCCAGAATGGTATGTGCTATGTGCACAAACTGGGTATCTCAGGGTCCATGAAAATAGTTACCCAGAATTGTATGTGCTATGTGCGCAAACAGGGTGCCTCAGGGTCCATGAAAATAGTTACCCAGAATGGTTTGTACTATGTGCGCAAACAGGGCGCCTCGGGGTCTATGACAATAGTTACCCAGAATGGTATGTGCTATGTGCACAAACAATGTGCCTCGGGGTCCATGGAAATAGTTACCCAGAATGGTATGTGCTATGTGCACAAACAATGTGCCTCGGGGACTATGACAATAGTTACCCCGATTGGTATGTGCTACGTGCGCAAACAATGTGCCTCGGGGTCAATGAAAATAGTTACCCAGAATGGTATGTGCTATGTGCACAAACAATGTGCCTCGGGGTCCATGAAAATAGTTACCCAGAATGGTATGTGCTATGTGCACAAACAATGTGCCTCGGGGTCTATGACAATAGTTACCCAGAATGGTATGTGCTACGTGCGCAAACAATGTGCCTCGGGGTCCATGGAAATAGTTACCAAGAATGGTATGTGCTACGTGTGCAAACAATGTGCGTCGGGGTCCATGGAAATAGTTACCCAGAATGGTATGCGCTATTTGCACAAACAATGTGCCTCGGGGTCAATGAAAATAGTTACCAAGAATGGTATGTGCTACGTGTGCAAACAATGTGCCTCGGGGTCCATGGAAATAGTTACCAAGAATGGTATGTGCTACGTGTGCAAATAATGTGCCTCGGGGTCCATGAAAATAGTTACCCAGAATGGTATGTGCTATGTGCACAAACAATGTGCCTTGGGGTCCATGAAAATAGTTACCCAGAATGGTATGTGCTACGTGCGCAAACAATGTGCCTCGGGGTCCCTGAAAATAGTTACCCAGAATGGTATGTGCTATGTGCACAAACAATGTGCCTCGGGGTCCATGAAAATAGTTACCCAGAATGGTATGTGCTACGTGCGCAAACAATGTGCCTCGGGGTCCATGAAAATAGTTACCCAGAATGGTATGTGCTACGTGCGCAAACAATGTGCCTCGGGGTCAATGAAAATAGTTACCCAGAATGGTATGTGCTATGTGCACAAACAATGTGCCTCGGGGTCCATGGAAATAGTTACCCAGCATGGTATGTGCTATGTGCACAAACAATGTGCCTCAGGGTCCATGGAAATAATTACACAGAATGGTATGTGCTACGTGTGCAAATAATGTGCCTCGGGGTCCATGGAAATAGTTACCAAGAATGGTATGTGCTACGTGTGCAAACAATGTGCCTCGGGGTCCATGGAAATAGTTACCAAGAATGGTATGTGCTACGTGTGCAAACAATGTGCCTCGGGGTCCATGGAAATAGTTACCAAGAATGGTATGTGCTATGTGTGCAAACAATGTGCCTCGGGGTCCATGGAAATAGTTACCAAGAATGGTATGTGCTACGTGTGCAAACAATGTGCCTCGGGGTCCATGAAAATAGTTACCAAGAATGGTTGGTGCTACGTGTGCAAACAATGTGCCTCGGAGTCCATGGAAATAGTTACCAAGAATGGTATGTGCTACGTGTGCAAACAGTGTGCCTCGGGGTCCATGAAAATAGTTACCCAGAATGGTATGTGTTATGTGCACAAACAATGTGCCTCGGGGTCCATGAAAATAGTTACCCAGAATGGTATGTGCTATGTGCACAAACAATGTGCCTCGGGGTCCATGAAAATAGTTACCCAGAATGGTATGTGTTATGTGCACAAACAATGTGCCTCGGGGTCCATGAAAATAGTTACCCAGAATGGTATGTGCTACGTGCGCAAACAATGTGCCTCGGGGTCCATGAAAATAGTTACCCAGAATGGTATGTGCTATGTGCACAAACAATGTGCCTCGGGGTCCATGAAAATAATTACCCAGAATGGTATGTGCTACGTGCGCAAACAATGTGCCTCGGGGTCCATGAAAATAGTTACCCAGAATGGTATGTGCTACGTGCGCAAACAATGTGCCTCGGGGTCAATGAAAATAGTTACCCAGAATGGTATGTGCTACGTGCGCAAACAATGTGCCTCGGGGTCAATGAAAATAGTTACCCAGAATGGTATGTGCTATGTGCGCAAACAATGTGCCTCGGGGTCCATGGAAATAGTTACCCAGCATGGTATGTGCTATGTGCACAAACAATGTGCCTCAGGGTCCATGGAAATAATTACACAGAATGGTATGTGCTACGTGTGCAAACAATGTGCCTCGGGGTCCATGGAAATAGTTACCAAGAATGGTATGTGCTACGTGTGCAAACAATGTGCCTCGGGGTCCATGGAAATAGTTACCAAGAATGGTATGTGCTACGTGTGCAAACAATGTGCCTCGGGGTCCATGGAAATAGTTACCAAGAATGGTATGTGCTACGTGTGCAAACAATGTGCCTCGGGGTCCATGGAAATAGTTACCAAGAATGGTATGTGCTACGTGTGCAAACAATGTGCCTCGGGGTCCATGAAAATAGTTACCAAGAATGGTTGGTGCTACGTGTGCAAACAATGTGCCTCGGGGTCCATGGAAATAGTTACCAAGAATGGTATGTGCTACGTGTGCAAACAGTGTGCCTCGGGGTCCATGGAAATAGTTACCCAGAATGGTAGGTGCTTCGTGTGCAAACAATGTGCCTCGGGGTCCATGGAAATAGTTACCAAGAATGGTATGTGCTACGTGTGCAAACAGTGTGCCTCGGGGTCCATGGAAATAGTTACCAAGAATGGTATGTGCTACGTGTGCAAACAGTGTGCCTCGGGGTCCATGGAAATAGTTACCAAGAATGGTATGTGCTACGTGTGCAAACAGTGTGCCTCGGGGTCCATGGAAATAGTTACCAAGAATGGTATGTGCTACGTGTGCAAACAGTGTGCCTCGGGGTCCATGAAAATAGTTACCCAGAATGGTATGTGCTATGTGCACAAACAATGTGCCTCGGGGTCCATGAAAATAGTTACCAAGAATGGTATGTGCTATGTGCACAAACAATGTGCCTCGGGGTCCATGGAAATAGTTACCCAGCATGGTATGTGCTATGTGCACAAACAATGTGCCTCGGGGTCCATGGAAATAATTACACAGAATGGTATGTGCTACGTGTGCAAATAATGTGCCTCGGGGTCCATGGAAATAGTTACCAAGAATGGTATGTGCTACGTGTGCAAACAATGTGCCTCGGGGTCCATGGAAATAGTTACCAAGAATGGTATGTGCTACGTGTGCAAACAATGTGCCTCGGGGTCCATGGAAATAGTTACCAAGAATGGTATGTGCTACGTGTGCAAACAATGTGCCTCGGGGTCCATGGAAATAGTTACCAAGAATGGTATGTGCTACGTGTGCAAACAATGTGCCTCGGGGTCCATGGAAATAGTTACCAAGAATGGTATGTGCTACGTGTGCAAACAGTGTGCCTCGGGGTCCATGGAAATAGTTACCTAGAATGGTATGTGCTACGTGTGCAAACAGTGTGCCTCGGGGTCCATGGAAATAGTTACCAAGAATGGTATGTGCTACGTGTGCAAACAGTGTGCCTCGGGGTCCATGGAAATAGTTACCAAGAATGGTATGTGCTACGTGTGCAAACAGTGTGCCTCGGGGTCCATGAAAATAGTTACCCAGAATGGTATGTGCTATGTGCACAAACAATGTGCCTCGGGGTCCATGAAAATAGTTACCAAGAATGGTATGTGCTATGTGCACAAACAATGTGCCTCGGGGTCCATGGAAATAGTTACCAAGAATGGTATGTGCTATGTGCACAAACAATGTGCCTCAGGGTCCATGAAAATAGTTACCCAGAATGGTATGTACTAAACAATGTGCCTCGGGGTCCATGGAAATAGTTACCAAGAATGGTATGTACTACGTGCACAAACTGGGTGCCTCGGGGTCCATGGAAATAGTTACCCAGAATGGTATGTGCTATGTGCACAAACAATGTGCCTCGGGGTCCATGGAAATAGTTACCCAGAATGGTATGTGCTACGTGCGCAAACAATGTGCCTCGGGGTCCATGGAATTAGTTACCCAGAATGGTATGTGCTATGTGCACAAACAATGTGCCTCAGGGTCCATGAAAATAGTTACCAAGAATGGTATGTACTACGTGCACAAACAATGTGCCTCGGGGTCCATGGAAATAGTTACCAAGAATGGTATGTACTACGTGCACAAACTGGGTGCCTCAGGGTCTATGACAATAGTTACCCAGAATGGTATGTGCTACGTGTGCAAACAGTGTGCCTCGGGGTCCATGGAAATAGTTACCAAGAATGGTATGTACTACATGCACAAACAATGTGCCTCGGGGTCCATGGAAATTGTTACCCAGAATGGTATGTGCTACGTGTGCAAACAATGTGCCTCGGGGTCTATGACAATAGTTACCAAGAATGGTATGTACTACGTGCACAAACAATGTGCCTCGGGGTCCATGAAAATAGTTACCAGGAATGGTACGTACTACGTGCACAAACAATGTGCCTCAGGGTCCATGACAATAGTTACCAAGAATGGTATGTACTACGTGCACAAACAATGTGCCTCAGGGTCCATGAAAATAGTTACCAGGAATGGTACGTACTACGTGCGCAAGCAGTGGTCCTCTGGGTCTACGAAATAGTTACCAAGAATGGTACATACTACGTGCGCATACAAGGCGCCTCAGGGTCCATGGAAATAGTTACCCAGAATGGTATGTGCTACGTGCGCAAACAAGGGTCCATGGAAATAGTTACCAAGAATGGTACGTACTACGTGCGCAAGCAGTGGTCCTCGGGGTCTAGGAAATAGTTACCAAGAATGGTACGTACAAATGTTGGCCTTGAGATGCATTGCAAGGTTATTGTATATCATCTCTCGAAAGCCTGTAAGAGTCATTACCTTGAGATGCGTTACAAGGTTATAGTATATCATCTCTCGAAAGCCAGTAAGAGTCATTACCTTGAGATGCGTTACAAGGTTATAGTATATCATCTCTCGAAAGCCAGTAAGAGTCATTACCGTATTTACACTACGTATTGGGACACTTAAAAATAATAACAATTTTTCTTGTCCCAATATAAAGGGTCATAAAAAATAATTCCCTAAAATGTGTCCCAAAATATAGGGTAATATTCGACCCAATGTATTTTCACACGCACACCAATTGTCGTTATGCAGTGGAGCGTGTCATTAAGAACACGGGGTAGTATAGCGTGTTAGTACACAGTTTGCAGCATGGGTCAATTAAACAGGCCTTAGACGTGTTTGTTTAGCGATAAGAACGCTGCATGTGGCACACTCATTGGCTTCATGAGAGACCCAACAATTATCACATACTACCGGGTAGTTACCCTAATACTGGTAACTGTTAATAGACATTAATTGACAATTTTATAGTTTGTTATAAGATGTTCAATAAATTATTTAATATGAATATCATTTTATGCACATGATGTAATACATGCATTAAAATTTTGAAAACGGTACTCTTTGTAGTTTTTATTTTACAAAAGGGGTACACTCTTATTATTTGCAGTATATCTAGTGCAGTATACGGTGTACAGTAGATCTATACTACTCTGATCATATCGAAATCGAGAGTTATTTATTTTAAACTGGCAAAATTGACGACAATTTACAATTATACATTTGTGTCCCAATATTTACGGACAAAAAAAAATTTTAATGTCAAGGCACTGAAAAAATAATTATCTTTCTGAAAAATAGGGGTGTCCCAATATTTAGGGTAAATGCTGTATGTGCATAGAAGGCTGATAGCCCATTCTGGCTTTCAAGGTACAAAACAATGGCTTTCAAGGTACAAATTGTTAGCTTCTCCATGGAAATCCATTATGAATAGTATGTGTTAGGATTGTTTGTGCACACGTGTTGGCCTTGTGATACCTTACAAAGTTGTAGCATATGTTAGGACTACGATTGCCAAGAATGGTATGTGATCATCATCGTTGTACACAAATGTTAGACAACACAAAGAATTGTGTGTGTTGGGTAACGGTCTCAAAAAAGTTAGGTAGGGTCGGGATTGAGTTTTAGCTTGAGGTGAGAAAACCCCTGACCCTAAACCTTTCAGTGACGATTGCTTTCCCTGAAATCTGTATTTGTCAGATTTAATAATAATTTTAAAAGTTTTTGAAATGTGTCTTTTAAAAAAAAAATAAAACCCCCCCACGAAATCCCGACCCTATCTAACTTTTTTGCGACCGCTGCCCAATCACACAGTGTATTTTTTTCCCAATGAATTCAATACAATTTTGCAGGTACCACACGGAGTTACCTGATGGAAGGGCTGGAGCCCAACAGCGTGTACGAGGTCCGGATGCTGGCAGCAACATCAGTCGGGTACCCAGACATGTACGACCTTCAGGAACAGAACCTGTGGCCCTGGGTTGCCATGGCAACCAGGAATAAGGACTGTGAGTACACTTACACCTTATCTATTGTTGTTGTTAGCTAGCCTAAGGCCATAGAGCTTATCAAGGAATGAATGTGAAACTGGTGTATGTGCTTAACATTTCTTTATCAGACACACTAGTTTTGCATTCAACCCTCGTTATGTTATGGTGTGTCTTGTCTGAAACTACCAGGCTTAGGTTCTTGATATTTGACCAGTATGAAGCATTGCCTTATGCTTTTTTTTATCACAATTATAAAAATGGTGCTCCTGGGCTACAAAATTTAACATATTATTAACATGCTGCACTCTGGTTAATTCAGCATGTTGCACTCTAGTTAAGTCAGCATGTACAAAAATACTGATTTTCCTTGAACAGGGGATTATTATCAAGTTACGTCTGTGTGTTTAACATTCCAGATTTGCCTGTACAAGAGATAGTATCATTCAACCCTGCATTTTACATTACAGATTTGCCCTGTACAAGAGATAGTATCATTCAACCCTGCATTTTACATTACAGATTTGCCCTGTACAAGAGATAGTATCATTCAGCCCTGCATTTTACATTCCAGATTTCCCTGTACAAGAGATAGTATCATTCAGCCCTGCATTTTACATTACAGATTTCCCTGTACAAGAGATAGTATCATTCATCCCTGCATTTTACATTCCAGATTTCCCTGTACAAGAGATAGTATCATTCATCCCTGCATTTTACATTACAGACTTCCCTGTACAAGAGATAGTATCATTCAACCCTGCATTTTACATTACAGATTTCCCTGTACAGGAGATAGTATCATTCAGCCCTGCATTTTACATTCCAGATTTCCCTGTACAAGAGATAGTATCATTCATCCCTGCATTTTACATTACAGATTTGCCTGTACAAGAGATAGTATCATTCAGCCCTGCATTTTACATTCCAGACTTCCCTGTACAAGAGATAGTATCATTCATCCCTGCATTTTACATTACAGATTTCCCTGTACTAGAGATAGTATCATTCATCCCTGCATTTTACATTCCAGGCTTCCCTGTACAAGAGATAGTATCATTCATCCCTGCATTTTACATTCCAGATTTCCCTGTACAAGAGATAGTATCATTCATCCCTGCATTTTACATTCCAGATTTCCCTGTACAAGAGATAGTATCATTCAGCCCTGCATTTTACATTACAGATTTCCCTGTACAAGAGATAGTATCATTCAGCCCTGCATTTTACATTACAGATTTCCCTGTACAAGAGATAGTATCATTCAGCCCTGCATTTTACATTCCAGACTTCCCTGTACAAGAGATAGTATCATTCAGCCCTGCATTTTACATTCCAGATTTCCCTGTACAAGAGATAGTATCATTCATCCCTGCATTTTACATTCCAGACTTCCCTGTACAAGAGATAGTATCATTCAGCCCTGCATTTTACATTCCAGATTTCCCTGTACAAGAGATAGTATCATTCAGCCCTGCATTTTACATTCCAGATTTCCCTGTACAAGAGATAGTATCATTCATCCCTGCATTTTACATTCCAGATTTCCCTGTACAAGAGATAGTATCATTCAGCCCTGCATTTTACATTCCAGACTTCCCTGTACAAGAGATGGTATCATTCAGCCCGCATTTTACATTCCAGAGTTCCCTGTACAAGAGATAGTATCATTCAGCCCTGCATTTTACATTACAGATTTCCCTGTACAAGAGATAGTATCATTCAGCCCTGCATTTTACATTCCAGATTTCCCTGTACAAGAGATAGTATCATTCAGCCCTGCATTTTTCATTACAGATTTCCCTGTACAAGAGATAGTATCATTCAACCCTGCATTTTACATTACAGATTTCCCTGTACAAGAGATAGTATCATTCAGCCCTGCATTTTACATTCCAGATTTCCCTGTACAAGAGATAGTATCATTCATCCCTGCATTTTACATTCCAGACTTCCCTGTACAAGAGATATTATCATTCAGCCCTGCATTTTACATTACAGATTTCCCTGTACAAGAGATAGTATCATTCATCCCTGCATTTTACATTCCAGACTTCCCTGTACAAGAGATAGTATCATTCAGCCCTGCATTTTACATTACAGATTTCCCTGTACAAGAGATAGTATCATTCAACCCTGCATTTTACATTCCAGACTTCCCTGTACAAGAGATAGTATCATTCATCCCTGCATTTTACATTACAGATTTCCCTGTCCAGGAGATAGTATCATTCAGCCCTGCATTTTACATTACAGATTTGCCCTGTACAAGAGATAGTATCATTCATCCCTGCATTTTACATTCCAGATTTGCCTGTACAAGAGATAGTATCATTCAACCCTGCATTTTACATTCCAGATTTGCCTGTAGAAGAGATAGTATCATTCAGCCCTGCATTTTACATTCCAGATTCCCTGTACAAGAGATAGTATCATTCAACCCTGCATTTTACATTCCAGATTTCCCTGTACAAGAGATAGTATCATTCAACCCTGCATTTTACATTCCAGATTTGCCTGTACAAGAGATAGTATCATTCAGCCCTGCATTTTACATTCCAGATTTCTCTGTACAAGAGATAGTATCATTCAACCCTGCATTTTACATTCCAGATTTCCCTGTACAAGAGATAGTATCATTCAACCCTGCATTTTACATTCCAGACTTCCCTGTACAAGAGATAGTATCATTCAACCCTGCATTTTACATTCCAGACTTCCCTGTACAAGAGATAGTATCATTCAGCCCTGCATTTTACATTCCAGACTTCCCTGTACAAGAGATAGTATCATTCATCCCTGCATTTTACATTACAGAATTCCCTGTACAAGAGATAGTATCATTCAACCCTGCATTTTACATTCCAGACTTCCCTGTACAAGAGATAGTATCATTCAGCCCTGCATTTTACATTCCAGACTTCCCTGTACAAGAGATAGTATCATTCATCCCTGCATTTTACATTACAGATTTCCCTGTACAAGAGATAGTATCATTCAACCCTTCATTTTACATTCCAGATTTCCCTGTACAAGAGATAGTATCATTCAGCCCTGCATTTTACATTACAGATTTCCGTGTACAAGAGATAGTATCATTCAGCCCTGCATTTTACATTCAAGATTTCTCTGTACAAGAGATAGTATCATTCAACCCTGCATTTTACATTCCAGATTTCCCTGTACAAGAGATAGTATCATTCATCCCTGCATTTTACATTACAGATTTCCCTGTACAAGAGACAGTATCATTCATCCCTGCATTTTACATTCCAGATTTCCCTGTACAAGAGATAGTATCATTCAACCCTGCATTTTACATTCCAGATTTGCCCGCGCCGCAACTTCAAATAGTGGCACTCAACTCCAGCACCCTGAAGGCCAGTTGGACCTTCACCACTGCTCTCACCGTTAGACAGTTCACTGTGCAGCTGACCCGGCTACCGGACGGAAACGTGTACGGTCCAGTGGAGCTCCAGCCCTCCACCAGTGTATACCTGTTCATGGGACTTGGTACGGACTGAATGGACTGAATCTCATCTTGCTTGTGGCTGCTGCTTCTTCTTCTTATGCTTTTTATGCCGATTCAAGATTCAAATTAACAGTTTTTTTAACCAGTGTATACCTGTTCATGGGACTTGGTACGGACTGAATCTCATCTTGCATTGTGGCTGCTGCTTCTTCTTCTGCTTATGCTTTTTATGCTGATTCAAGATTCAAATTAACAGTTTTTTTAACCAGTGTATACCTGTTCATGGGACTTGGTACGGACTGAATCTCATGTTGCTTGTGGCCGCTGCTTCTTCTTTTTATGCTGATTCATGATTCAAATTAACAGTTTTTTTAACCAGTGTATACCTGTTCATGGGACTTGGTACGGACTGAATCTCATCTTGCATTGTTGTGGCTGCTGCTTCTTCTGCTTATGCTTTTTATGCTGATTCAAGATTCAAATTAACAGTTTTTTTAACCAGTGTATACCTGTTCATGGGACTTGGTACGGACTGAATCTCATGTTGCTTGTGGCCGCTGCTTCTTCTTTTTATTCTTTTTATGCTGATTCAAGATTCAAATTAACTGTTTTTTTAACCAGTGTATACCTGTTCATGGGACTTGGTACGGACTGAATCTCATGTTGCTTGTGGCCGCTGCTTCTTCTGCTTATGCTTTTTATGCTGATTCAAGATTCAAATTAACTGTTTTTTTAACCAGTGTATACCTGTTCATGGGACTTGGTACGGACTGAATCTCATGTTGCTTGTGGCCGCTGCTTCTTCTTCTTATGCTTTTTATGCTGATTCAAGATTCAAATTAACTGTTTTTTTAACCAGTGTATACCTGTTCATGGGACTTGGTACGGACTGAATCTCATGTTGCTTGTGGCCGCTGCTTCTTCTTCTACTTCTTCTTCTTATGCTTTTTATGTTGATTTAAGGTTCAAATTAACGATTTTTTTGGAACGGAACAGTTTCAAGAATATTCTTTATTATTACGCCTTAAGTTGAAGAATGGTTTGATGTTTACCGTCCCAGGTTGAAAGTTTCCATTTTGTATTTCAGAGATGAACCAACTCTATGAAGTGATACTCGGAGTGGAGCTTGTTACCGGGGCAACCACGCAGGTGGTGGAGGAGTTCAACCTGTCAGATCTGCCCCAGCCCCCCATACCCAGAAATGTCAGGGTTACCCTGAGACAGGTACGTAACACCTAGGTTAACATTTTCATAGAGTGTGAACTCAACTTTGACTGTCAAGACATGGCAAAAGACTGTCAAAACTTGCAGGCCAGAATGTCCTACGAAAGGGAAAAATACAGGCCAGTTGTAAATTTCACCAGCCTAAATTGAGTTTGAAATACATATTATATTTATTGATACAAACAAAATTACCGGACTTACTGTCCGGTATCTTGGATATTACCGCTGGCCTTTTGACATTTTTACCGGCTATGTCCAGCGGGCCTGCGGTCTTTCACCATGTCTGGACTGTGATATCAATTTTAGATAAATTGTCATTACTGTGAACTGAACATTAAGTACATGTATTATTTGACTGAACTCATATTTGCTGTGAACTTAAATTAATGTTAAAATATAACTTGACTGTAAACTCAAACTTAGATGAATGTAAATTGACTGTGAACACAAATGGACTGTGTAGTCAAAACTGTGCACTCAGCTTGATGTTTGTATTTTTATTGTCTGTGCACTCAGCTTGATGTGTATATTTTTATTGACTGTGAACTCGTGAGCTATGTGACTTTCAGGCTACCTCCCTGGCCGTAGAATGGCATCTCCCGGACACGGAATTTGACGTCAGTCTGTTCACAGTCAAGTATTCCCTTGTGTCGGCCACCGCTGACGGGGGTGATGGCAGCGACATGACTGTTACAAGGTAACATACGCCACCTTGTAGTCTTCTCAGTTTCAGACCTGGGCCCATATTTATAAAGATTCTAAAGGCATTCTTAACTTAAGTTGAACATAAGTCAAAAATAGAATATGTGTTTAAAACACTATGCTTTGGAACATTTGCATGACTAATGCTAGATATTAATACGCTTTGAATTACATTGCAAATTATGTGTCAAAATCTTCCAGAAATGCATCACTTTTTCAGAAAATCCAATAATTAAATTTTAGAATTTTAAGATTTTTCTTAATTGTCGACTAAGATTCTTTAGAAATACCAGCCCAGGGTCCGTATTCACAAAGCTCCTAAGGGAAATCTTAAATTAAGTTGTAATTAAGTGAACATTTAAGATCAACTTTTCTATGTGAAATTATTGGATTTCTGTACAAAGAAGGCTGCAATATTAAACATATAATCAATATTTACAAGTTTACAACATGTTAATGTTAAAAGACCGATACATGAAACAGCCAGAGACTTAAGGAATTTTATGACTTTAAGGAATTTACTTAAGTTTTCCCTCAGGAGCTCAGTGAATACAGGCCCTGGTGATGTGTTGACTAACACATTCACAAGTCACTTATCCTTTGTCATTGCATATATATAGGATCTGACACGAGTTGTCATTTCTTACCATATTTTATTAAACGAGTTCAGGAATTTTGTTAGAAAGCGAACCTTAGGCAAGCTTACTTAGGAATTTCCTGGACAAGTTTAATAAAATATTTTGTATGAAATAACAACGATTTCAGATCTTTTTTTATCACGTGCTTTTTAAACAAAAGCAAAGTCTTCTAATTTTACCAAAATAAGTTGGTACTGACGTGACGTCATTTCATGTTAACGACATCATTTCACCAAAATAACATCACGCGATTGGTCAGTTAAAGAATACGTAGCCAATGAAAACGTACAAAATGTTATCTTACACATGTGTAAGATCAAAATATTCGTAATGGCTGTATTACACGGAAACCAAGGTAAAGCATGTAATCAATTCCTATGAATTGTCTTATGGTATACAGTTAAGTGTTTTAAAAATATGCGTGTCTCGCTTGCCTTTTGTTATGCTAAAAAGACTTACGAAATAAAATGTGCCTAAATCTCTGTAGCTTAGAAAGCCATATAGAAATGAATGTAAGCTTTTTAAGAAAGAAGCAATATTCAATCAAAGTTATTCCTACAATGTGCACATTGTACGATAACCATGTATGTTATAATGAGGTTACAAACCACCCAATCATTGCCACTATTTCAGTGGTGTCCCCTCCGCTTTACTAGACAATCTGCAGCCATTAAGCATGTTCTATAGCCATGCTTGTTTAAGAAGAAATATCCAGTCATAACCATAGAGAGGATTTTTGTTGAAGAAATAAACCACCAAATCGTTGCCACTATTTCAGTGACATGCCATCGGCCGTGCTATATTGATTCATGACCACTATTTCAGTGACATACCCTCCGCCCTGCTGTATTTATTCATGACCACTATTTCAGTGACATACCCTCCGCCCTGCTATATCAGTGACATACCCTCCGCCTTGCTATATCAGTGACATACCCTCCGCTCTGCTATATCAGTGACATACCCTCCGCCTTGCTATATTTGCTATATTTATTCATGACCACTATTTCAGTGACATACCCTCCGCCCTGCTATATCAGTGACATACCCTCCGCCTTGCTATATTTGCTATATTTATTCATGACCACTATTTCAGTGACATACCCTTGGCTCTGCTATATTTATTCATGACCACTATTTCAGTGACATACCCTTCGCCCTGCTATATTTATTCATGACCACTATTTCAGTGACATGCCATCCGCCCTGCTATATTTATTCATGACCACTATTTCAGTGACATGCCCTTCACTCTGCTATATTTATTCATGACCACTATTTCAGTGACATACCCTCCTGTCTGCTATATTTATTCATGACCACTATTTCAGTGACATACCCTTCACTCTGCTATATTTATTCATGACCACTATTTCAGTGACATACCCTCCTCTCTGCTATATTTATTCATGACCACTATTTCAGTGACATACCCTCCTCTCTGCTACATTTATTCATGACCACTATTTCAGTGACATACCCTCCTCTCTGCTATATTTATTCATGACCACTATTTCAGTGACATACCCTTCACTCTGCTATATTTATTCATGACCACTATTTCAGTGACATACCCTTCGCCCTGCTATATTTATTCATGACCACTATTTCAGTGACATGCCATCCGCCCTGCTATATTTATTCATGACCACTATTTCAGTGACATACCCTTCACTCTGCTATATTTATTCATGACCCCTATTTCAGTGACATACCCTCGGCTCTGCTACATTTATTCATGACCACTATTTCAGTGACATGCCATCCGCCCTGCTATATTTATTCATGACCACTATTTCAGTGACATGCCCTTCACTCTGCTATATTTATTCATGACCACTATTTCAGTGACATACCCTCGGCTCTGCTATATTTATTCATGACCACTATTTCAGTGACATACCCTTCACTCTGCCATATTTATTCATGACCACTATTTCAGTGACATACCCTCGGCTCTGCTATATTTATTCATGACCACTATTTCAGTGACATACCCTTCACTCTGCTATATTTATTCATGACCACTATTTCAGTGACATACCCTCCGCCCTGCTATATCAGTGACATACCCTCGGCTCTGCTATATTTATTCATGACCACTATTTCAGTGACATACCCTCCCATTTGCTGTATGTATTCATGACCACTATTTCAGTGACATACCCTCCCATTTGCTGTATGTATTCATGACCACTATTTCAGTGACATACCCTCCCATTTGCTGTATGTATTCATGACCACTATTTCAGTGACATACCCTCGGCTCTGCTATATTAATTCATGACCACTATTTCAGTGACATACCCTCCGCCCTGCTGGACAATCTACAGCCATTCAGCCTGTACCAGATATCAGTGCGTGCCGACCTACAAGGACTGCTGGGGACATTCAGTAAACCAATACTGGAGCAGACCAGCGAAGCAGGTGAGTGTATGACTTCAGTTGAACCTGGTCCTGTAATAAGCTCTGCCATTTCAGTCAAACTTTGGCGAATTAGTCAAACTTAGGCCATTTCAGTCAAATGTGGGCCATTTTAGTCGAACGTTAGCCATTTCAATCAAACTTAGACGAGTTAGTCAAACATAGGCCAGTTCAGTCAAACTAAGGCCATTTCAATCAAACTAAGGCCATTTCAATCAAACTTGAGCCATTTCAGTCAAACTAAGACCAGTTAGTCAAACATAGGCCATTTTAGTCTGACCTTGGCCATTTTTAGTCAAATTTGAGCCGTTTCAGTCAAACTAAGGCCATTTCAGTCAAAATATGCAATTTCAGTCTAGCTTTAGCAGTAATCACATGAGTTGTTATAATCCACTAGCTAGAATCATTATGTAATCATAGTAAACAGGTGAAATTCCTACTAGCCCAACTATATATGTTACTGAATTTCTACTAACCCAAATTCACCCACATTTCACTAGCCCCGGGCTGTCAGGCTAGTGTTTAGCGGGAAGACTGTTTTAGCCATTTCAGTCAAAGTTATGCCATTTCAGTCAAACTTGAATGCTGATTTGTGATTTGTCAAACTCTTGTGATAATTTCAGGAACGTTTGCACCTATCTGAAAGACAATTTGATAATCACTAGCAAGGTATCTTGAATAAGGGATTTGGTTTAATCTGCTGTGAAATACTTATTCCTGATCATCTTTCATGTTAATAATCTAATATACGCTTCCGCAAATGTCAATCATATGAAAATTAATCTGCAATATTATCCAATCATCGCACTTGGATATCACGTGTTTAGCGGTTAAACTATATCATACAAAAGGGCGTGTGAAATTTATTTGTGCTATTCCAAAGAGCACGTGGTAATGTTTGTGATTTTCGATGATTGGAACATAATCCTTTTAGAATAGCTGGGGAGGAGTTGAACTTATTTGTTGCAAATCCTGGATCGGTCTATTTCAGTCCCGTCAGAGCCACTGAACATACAGGTGGAGACGGTACAGCCGGGGAAGGTGTCCGTTGCCTGGCAACCGCCCGCCCAGCCTAACGGGGTCATCAGGTCGTACACGGTGTACTATTCAAGTGTGCCAGAGAAGGAGGAGTGGCTACAGGTCATCAGGAATGGGACCCAGCTGTCAGCAGTGATCACGTTCACGGAGCCAGAGCAACAGATGTACTATGTCAAGGTAACTATAGTAGTTTAAACCTATTTACCAAGCCCCCCATTGAAGATGGCGAGGTATACTGGTTTGCTAATGTCGGTCAGTCTGTCTGTCGGTTGACCACTTGAATTTCTGCTCTCTTAAGTCCAACAGTTTTCATCTGAGCCTCTCGAAACTTAATGAAAATGTTTGTGGCCGTAATATCTCAGGCACGTTCTATAACCAGCCAAATCATCCCAGGAAGTACAAGAGTTATGGCCCTTGATTTATCTAAAATTTACCTTTTTAGCGGTATACACTCGCTATCAGGGATCATATTTTTCTGGAGTCGCTCCGTCCTGAGGTCACCCACTCATCTTGTATCCGAATTATGTGTATCCAAAAATGGTGCATGTTTGAAAATGTGTATCATAAAGTATAACTATTATCCGGAGAGTTTTCACACCTTAACCTCCAATTTTCATTTCCATGTTTATTATTAGTTTTTAACTTAATGAAAGTTGAAAGATAATGCAATACAATAAGAAAGACCATTCTGTATCCGAATTATGTGTATCCGAAAACATAGCATGTCCGAAAATATGTATTTTTAATTTTTAATATAAACTAAGTTTCCACACATTAAACTTAAATTAACTTTTAATTTCTATGTCTGTTATATGAGTTTTGCATAACTAAACTTAACATATAATGTAGTTAAATATAATGTAATGGAGTATGGTCACTTTGTGCTTATTTTATTAACAACATGACGTCATGAACCTCAATTAATCCAACTAGCAAATACACTTCAATTTTATTGAAAACTATTTGTATTATGATTTGTTTTAATTTTCAGTTAGGTTTCATATCGCTATGAGTTTTTTTTTATATCATTAGGAACTCAGTTCAGTTATCCAGGAAATGCCCGTTTTCCACGAGGATTACATGCAGTTGCTATGCTTAGTCTTTATAGTTACTAAACAAGATTTTATTATGGAGAAGTGCACTCTGTGTCCACAACAGAGACCAATAGTTGTCAGGTATATAATACAGTCAATGAACTGCAGCAAAGCCACTCCAATTATCGATCGATAGTGGCACAACTGTGGTCTATCGCGCATCACTGATCCGGCTTTCGCACATACACAGCGTTGGGGCCATAAATTGTGGGTATTGTGTAATGAAATACAGGGATTGTCACGATTCTTATAGTGACTGGAGAAATTTAAGAAAACAGGTCGGACCGATTACCATCATTTAAATCGATCTTTTTCAACACCAATCGGTCTCAAAGCGGCAGAGCTGAAAACAGTATGATCCCTGCTCTCTCTCTATGTCCAACAGTTGTCATCAGGTCCCTACCATACGTTATATTTTAAAGATTGCATTTAAAGCCACAGTCCATAGAATATAATTCTACACATCTTAAATTGGCTTGATTTCTAATAAACTTTAATGACGTTTATTTGACTGAAAACTGTTTCTTATTTACAAAAGGCATTGTATAATGTCTATGTTCGAAAACGCTTGGTATGAACGACATGCAGTTTTTCTCCAGAGTCATCACCAGCCTTCGCATACAGATAACTATATGATAAAAAGTTACAAAAATGTTTTAATTTTTACTGATTCCAATGCGTTTTTTGTATTTTGATCAGTAAGATGTCCATTAGAAACGATTTCTGCAAAGTTTTATTTCTGTACTGCTGCTTTAACGTAGAGGGTGCATAACTGTTGTTCGGGCCCAGATCTTGGTTTAGGTTGATTGGCTTGAAAGTCTGTGGTTTACTGAGACACTTTTGAGTCAGTTTGCTGGGTAGAACCAGTACTTCCCTTCACGAAGAAGTGTATTCAATACGCATTAAGCGCTGCGGTATTGGCATCATATTTTTTCTGCGCATTAAATACACTTAGAAATGCAGAAAAAATACACATAGTACTGAAAAAAGTGTGTTTTTTTCTGCCTTTTTACTGCATTAACACACTTAAGTGCATTTAAAGTGTACTTTTCTCCTTGAAAAATACACTGTCTTCAAAACATACACTTAAGTGTATTTAAAGTGTATTTTCTAATGCATTAGTGCACTTTTTTAGTAAAAAACGCAGAAAAAGTACAGAAAAAATACAATTATTATACTAAAAGTGTATTAATTGCGCTTTTAATGCCGAAAAAATATAGTGCCAATACCGCAGCGTTTGATGTGCATTAAATGTGTATTGAATACACTTCTTCGAGAAGGGTTGGTTTTTGTTGAGGTTGATAATTCAAACACCTTCTGAGTAGGGCTCAAACCCATGACCTCCCTAGCGCAAGGGGGAATAGGAGGCCATTGAAAATGGGTAGTTTTGGTCAGTGAAAAACTGGGTTTAGTCAGAGAAAAGTCAATGAAAAGTCTGGGTAGTCGAGGGCTGTATATGAAGCATCCATTGACATGTAGTATTCGAGGGCTGTATATTAAGCATCCATTGGCATGTAGTATTCGAGGGCTGTATATGAAGCATCCATTGACATGTAGTATTTGAGGACTGTATATGAAGCATCCATTGGCATGTAGTATTCGAGGGCTGTATATGAAGCATCCATTGGCATGTAGTATTCGAGGACTGTATATGAAGCATCCATTGACATGTAGTATTTGAGGACTGTATATGAAGCATCCATTGGCATGTAGTATTCGAGGACTGTATATGAAGCATCCATTGGCATGTAGTATTCGAGGGCTGTATATGAAGCATCCATTGACATGTAGTATTCGAGGGCTGTATATGAAGCATCCATTGCAGTCTTCACGCTAATTTTTTCAAAGCACTTGCCAGTTCGGGCAAGCTTGTTACCAAAACCACTTGCCCGAAATCTGTTTGACTTGTCCGAACTATTTAACTTCAAATGGTTCTCTACAGCAATATCAGAAAATGTTGTTTTCTGTAATTTTATTTATTTATAATTTATTTCTATATACATGTGTGTCATCTTGTTTTGTTGTGCTCCCTCAAAATACATAAGGTTCGATCATACTATTTTGTGCATCATGCTTCACAATCTGATCAAAAAAGATAAACAGGGAAATATATAGGGTCCAAAAAGGTACATGGCTCTACTAATAAGGAGCAGTGTGGAAAGCTGGATCAATTTGTTGATATTTTCTAATAAATTGGTTACTCACTTAAATGCTTCTAATTAAGGTTTTTAAACAAAGTTTATTAAGTATTTGCAAAATAAATTGTATTCAACATTTCTGTGTTAACCAACCCAGCGGGGAAGCAGAGCGAAGATAAAAAGGAGCAGGTTGCAGCAATCAGCTATTTAGCTCTCTGACTTTCCCTTATTAAACTGCATGCTACATTTGACAAAAGTAGTTCCAAAATGCAGTTTCACTTTCAAGCAGCATGCGTTTTTTAAATTTTACAATTCAAAATAGAGCTACAATACTTATTTATATATTTGTAAATTACCGACAACAATGCAAATATATGCAAACTTCAATTTCAGACAAACTGGCACGTACTCCAAAATTGCCCTTTCAACTAAAGTAGTCTCCTTATGAAGCTTTTAACAAAGAAGCGTTTAGTCGACTGCGATCGATTGTCTATATATTTCAATAAGCTTCTACACAATAATGAATACCACACAGCATGATGACGTCATATGTTTATGTGTAAATACTAGATTCCAATAAAACAATGGGTTTTGTATGTTTTTTTGTTGTTTTTTTTAAAGAAAAAACAACCTAAAATGCTATTTTGAATGAATTTTCTTCGTCTACACAATATATAAAGCCTATGAAAACACCAATAGGGCAAGCATTGGCATTTTCTGCTAGCCCGAAATCAGATCTACTTGTCCCGGGCATCGGGCAACCCAGTTACGACGAAGACTGCCATTGACACGTAGTATTCGAGGGATGTATATGAAGCATCCATTGACATTTAGTATTCGAGGGCTGTATATGAAGCATCCATTGACATTTAGTGTTCAAGGGCTGTATATGAAGCATCCATTGGCATGTAGTACTCAAGGGCTGTATATGAAGCATCCATTGACATGTAGTATTTGAGGGCTGTATATGAAGCATCCATTGACATTTAGTATTCAAGGACTGTGTATGAAGCATCCATTGACATGTAGTATTCGTGGGCTGTATATGAAGCATTCATTGGCATATAGTATTCGAGGACTGTATATGAAGCATCCATTGACATGTAGTATTTGAGGGCCGTATATGAAGCATCCATTGACATGTAGTATTCGTGGGCTGTATATGAAGCATTCATTGGCATGTAGTATTCAAGGGCTGTATATGAAGCATCCATTGGCATGTAGTATTCGAGGGCTGAATATAAAGCATCCATTGACATTTAGTTTTTAAGGGCTGTATATGAAGCATCCATTGACATGTAGTATTTGAGGACGGTATATGAAGCATCCATTGACATGTAGTATTTGAGGGCTGTATATGAAGCATCCATTGGCATGTAGTATTCGAGGGCTGTATATGAAGCATCCATTGGCATGTAGTATTCAAGGGTTGTGTATGAAGCATCCATTGACATGTAGTATTCGAGGGCTGTATATGAAGCATCCATTGACATTTAGTATTTAAGGGCTGTATATGAAGCATCCATTGACATGTAGTATTTTAGGACTGTATATGAAGCATCCATTGACATGTAGTATTCGAGGGCTGTATATGAAGCATTCATTTAAATGTAGTATTCGAGGGCTGTATATAAAGCATTCATTGACATATTCTCCTGCTTCAGATTCGTGCCAGCACCTCTATAGGAATGGGAGCCTCCACACAGCTGATCCCGGTGAACCCGAGTGCTGTAGTGGCCACCACAGGTATGGGTCCATTAACAGGGGCCGTTGGGTCCATTAACAGGGGCCGTTTTTTCAAAGAGTCTTAAGCTAATCTTAAGTTGAAAAGAAAAAAAATTACAGTTGGTGTTTCTAACACTATGTTTTGGAACATGTACATGACAAATACATAATATGAATACACTTGAAATTATATTGCAATTTGTGGGTCAACAACAATGCATTATAAATTTTCTTTGTCAGAAAATCCAATAAGAAAATTTCTGACTTTCTTCATTTTCTACTTTATAAATACCAAGGTCACAAGATAAAGGTTACAGAAAATTAGATAATAAAAATTCACCATGTTTTTTTCAGGCAGAATTCAAAATAATTGTTTCGAAGAACTTGCCCATCTGGACATAAGGCATCAAATCTAAACTTGCCCATTCCACTTTGAAAATGTCCAAAATAAAGAACTATACAGAGTACCTGATCAACGTAGGGGGTAGTCATGATCAGAGGATAGCAATACAAAGACAGAACATTTCTGGACAATGTTGTAATTTTGATAAATGGTTAATTTTGGGATTTCCTAAATTTCATATTTTTTTATCAGTTCGGGCAGGTTGGTCAAAATTTCAACTTGCCCGGAGAGTTATTCATTTTTCCCGGGCTTCAGGCAAGTGGTTATTTCAAAGACTGTGTTTCAGGTCATGCAGCCGAGAGCACCCAGGACAGTAAGACGCTGGGCATCATCATCGGCGTGTGTATCGGGCTGTTCTGTGTCGCAGTCTGCGTCGTCATCTTGGCACTGATGAGAAAGAAGTGAGTACTTCTGGGGCCGCATTCCAGAAACATCTGTGGCGCGTCATGGGAAAACCGGACTTAATGCATGTGCGTAAAGTGTCATCGCGGATTAGCCTGTGCAGTCCGCACAGGCTAATCCGGGATGACACTTTCCGCCTAAAGTGGATTTATGGTTAGAAGACACTTCATTGAAACAGAAAATTCCATAAAAGCGGAAAGTGCCATCCCGGATTAGCCTGTGCGGACTGCACAGGCTGATCCGGGACAACACTTTACGCACATGCATTAAGACCGGTTTTCTCACGACGCGCCACGTCTTAAGTTTATCTTAAAATATTTCCACGTACGTTCCGTTTGTTGTTCGGATATATTTTTAAAACTGCATATAAATTAATGATTCAGATTACAGTTAAGTAAAAAGTATTTAATAATAAATTGATAATTGGTGAACATTTAGCAGAATTTAATGTATACAGGGAATAAAATGCCTAGGAAAATGACAATTTTAAGGCTAAGGATAAGATGTCACTTAAGATGTTTCTGGAATACGACCCCTGATCCCACGACTAGGAACATTCTTAAGGCCAAAAACAAAAAAGTTCTGTGCTTCGGGCAACGCGACCCTACCTATCAAAAGGCAACGCGACCCTACCTATCAAAAGGCAACGCGACCCTACCTATCATAAGTCAACCCGACCTTTCCTATCAAAAGGCAATGCGACCTTACCTATAAAAAAGCAACGCGACCCTACCTATCAAAAGGCAACGCGACCCTACCTATCAAAAGGCAACGCGACCCTACCTATCAAAAGGCAACGCAACCCTACCTATCAAAATGCAATGCGACCCTACCTATCAAAAGGCAATGCGACCCTACCTATCAAAAACCGCCCGACCCTGAGGTTTTTAGAGACAACCGTTTTCCATGAAATCTAAATTCGTTAATTTTTTTCAAGGGAGTTAATAGTGATTGACTAGATAGCCCGTGACGAAAAGGCGCTTTATATTATTAACTGAGTGTTCTGGATCTCTTCATGGATGAATAGTATTGCCGGTTAAGCGTTCACAATTTGTTTCCCTTTTATGGCTAGACTTTAAAAAAAAAACACACAAAAAAACAACAACTCTACATGTACCGGTATCTCTACCTCTGCCTAACTTTTTTGAGACCGTTGTCTGAAACACTTTGTTTTTTTTAGCCTAAGCTTAATTTTAGTATTAAACCAATGAAAATCAAAGCTGAAATGTTACAAGCATTCTCAGTCGAGACTAAGTTTGAGATTGAAAACTTTCGTAGTCGTGAGCCCAGGGATTTTTTTCACCATTTTGGGAATATGACCTTTACTCATGAAATTGGGAAGTTAAGCTTCAATTCACCTAAACTGGGAAAAAGTGTAATTGTTTTATTATTCTCACATGATACTCGCTTCTTTTGTCTATAGAATGTGTACTGTTTGTAGAGCATTAATTGGCAGTGATGGCGCAATCAATTGTATGTATTGCCCAGCTCGTATCAGAGCATGTAGGAACAAGTGAAATATTGCATACATTTACTGTACAATTACATGATTTGTACAACTAGACAAGTAATTCGAAATGAGATTTCGCCAGCTCTGAATTGACTATTGTGTTTTCGGGACCAGGTGTTTTGCTATGGAACGTCACCATAACCATCGTCAGCCTCCAGCAGAGCCAACATATTTCCATGATAACGGACACATCCCTAGCAACGGGAACGGGCACGCCCATCACCTTGGTAACGCGGACGGTGGCTTTGTAACCACGGAATACGAGATGGACACCTACACACCCATGTTGGCACATTTGGCAGAGAATGAACAGTCGGACTCCAAGGTAAAATATATGAGGCGTTTCTTGGGAAAACCGGGCTTAATGCATGTGTGTAAAGTGTTGTCCTGGATTGTTCTGTGCAGTCCGTGATGACACTTTTCCGCTTTTATGGTATTTTCTGTTTCAAGGAAGTCTCTTCTAAACATATATCCATTGAGGCGGAAGTGTCATTGGGAGCTGAGATTGGGATCTGAGAAGAATTTTAGATAGCATTGGAATCTAAGATTGGGATCTGGGAAGAATTTTAGATAGCATTGGGTATCTGGGATGGGACCTAAGAAGAATTTTAGATAGCATTGTTAGATAGCATTGGGATCTGAGAAGAATTTTAGATAGCATTAGAATCTGAGAAGAATTTAAGATAGCATTGGGATCTGATAAGAATTTTAGATAGCATGAGGATCTGAGAAGAATTTTATATAGCATCTGAGAAGAACTTGAGATAGCATTGTGATCTTAAATTGGGATCTGGGAAGAATTTAAGATAGCATTGGGATCTGAGATTGGAATCTGGAAAGAATTTTAGATAGCATTGGGATCTGAGAAGAATTTTAGATGGCATTGGGATCTGAGTTAACTTCTGGAAAGAATTTTAGACAGCATTGGGATCTTAGAAGAATTTTAGATAGCATTGTGATCTGAGAAGAATTTTAGATAGCATAAGGATCTGAGGAGAACTTTAGATAGCATTGGGATCTGAGATTGGGATCTAAGAAGAATTTTAGATAGCATTGGGATCTGAGAAGATGTTTTTAGATATGATGACTTTTTAGATATGATGTCTGATTCAATGTCCAGAATTTAAATAATCAACTTTTGATGAAATATATATATCAGATATTTAGCACTATTTAGCCCGCAATTTGAGCGTATGTCAAAATACATCGTATTTCATCGGCAGGGTGGTGGTACGGGTAACGTGATTCTCACCCCTAACGGAGCCAAGCTGAATGGTTTTCTACCTCTGAAGAAGAACGGCCTACAGAATGGCAGGCTGCATAATGGACACATGAAAACCTTCGGAAACCCTCTATACAGCGAGGAGGTAGGAGATTAAATTGTGTACTTTGTCTTTATCATGGTGGTCTAATATTTGTACATTTACCAGTGAATATAATTACATGCGCATAAAAACCTTCGGAAACCCTCTGTACAGTGAGGAGATTTAATGGTGTACTGGGTTTCCATTGTCCATAGAAGCTTTCCCTGCCCCCATGACTATGAACATTCTTAAGTTCAATACAAGTCTAAATCTTAAGCATTCAGCCAACGGAAACCAAATCTCAATTGGACATTATTTAGACTATGAGGCCCTCAAATGTAACGAGTATTCTCATTGGACAGTATTTAGACTATGAGTCCCTCAAATGTGACTAGCATTCTCATTGGACAGTATTTAGACTATGAGTCCCTCAAATGTGATTAGCATTCTCATTGGACAGTATTTAGACTATGAGTCCCTCAAATGTAACTAGCATTCTCATTGGACAGTATTTAGACTATGAGTCCCTCAAATGTAACTAGCATTCTCATTGGACAGTATTTAGACTATGAGTCCCTCAAATGTAACTAGCATTCTCATTGGACAGTATTTAGACTATGAGTCCCTTAAATGTAATGAGCATTCTCATTGGACAGTATTTAGACTATGAGTCCCTCAAATGTAACTAGCATTCTCATTGGACAGTATTTAGACTATGACCCTCAAATGTAACGAGCATTCTCATTGGACAGTATTTAGACTATGAGTCCCTCAAATGTAACTAGCATTCTCATTGGACAGTATTTAGACTATGAGTCCCTCAAATGTAACTAGCATTCTCATTGGACAGTATTTAGACTATGAGTCCCTCAAATGTAACTAGCATTCTCATTGGACAGGATTTAGACCATGAGTCCCTCAAATATAACGCATTCTCATTGGACAGGATTTAGACTATGAGGCCCTCAATTGTAACTAGCATTCTCATTGGACAGTATTTAGACTATGAGTCCCTCAAATGTAACGAGTATTCTCATTGGACAGTATTTAGACTATGAGGCCCTCAAATGTAACTAGCATTCTCATTGGACAGTATTTAGACTATGAGGCCCTCAAATGTAACCAGCATTCTCACTGGACAGTATTTAGACTATGAGGCCCTCAAATGTAACTAGCATTCTCATTGGACAGTATTTAGACTATGAGTCCCTCAAATGTAACAAGCATTCTCATTGGACATTATTTAGACTATGAGTCCCTCAAATGTAACCAGCATTCTCATTGGACAGTATTTAGACTGTGAGTCCCTCAAATGTAACCAGCATTCTCATTGGACAGTATTTAGACTGTGAGTCCCTTAAATGTAACCAGCATTCTCATTGGACAGTATTTAGACTATGAGTCCCTTAAATGTAACCAGCATTCTCATTGGACAGTATTTAGACTATGAGTCCCTTAAATGTAACTAGCATTCTCATTGGACAGGATTTAGACTATGAGGCCCTCAAATGTAATGAGCATTCTCATTGGACAGTATTTAGACTATGAGGCCCTCAAATGTAATGAGCATTCTCATTGGACAGTATTTAGACTATGAGGCCCTCAAATGTAACGAGCATTCTCATTGGACAGTATTTAGACTATGAGGCCCTCAAATGTAATGAGCATTCTCATTGGACAGTATTTAGACTATGAGGCCCTCAAATGTAATGAGCATTCTCATTGGACAGTATTTAGACTATGAGGCCCTCAAATGTAATGAGCATTCTCATTGGACAGTATTTAGACTATGAGTCCCTCAGATGTAATGAGCATTCTCATTGGACAGGATTTAGACTATGAGTCCCTTAAATGTAATAAGCATTCTCATTGGACATTATTTAGACTGTGAGGCCCTCAAATGTAATGAGCATTCTCATTGGACAGGATTTAGACTAGGAGTCCCTTAAATGTAATGAGCATTCTCATTGGACATTATTTAGACTATGAGGCCCTCAAATGTAACGAGTATTCTCATTGGACAGTATTTAGTCTATGAGGCCCTCAAATGTAATGAGCATTCTCATTGGACATTATTTAGACTGTGAGGCCCTCAAATGTAATGAGCATTCTCATTGGACAGTATTTAGACTATGAGGCCCTCAAATGTAACGAGCATTCTGATTGGACAGTATTTAGACTGTGAGTCCCTCAAATGTAACGAGCATTCTCATTGGACATTATTTAGACTGTGAGGCCCTCAAATGTAATGAGCATTCTCATTGGACAGTATTTAGACTATGAGTCCCTCAAATGTAATGAGCATTCTCATTGGACAGTATTTAGACTATGCGTCCCTCAAATGTAACTAGCATTCTCATTGGACAGTATTTAGACTATGAGTCCCTCAATGTAACAAGCATTCTCATTGGACAGTATTTAGACTATGAGGCCCTCAAATGTAACAAGCATTCTCATTGGACAGTATTTAGACTATGAGGCCCTCAAATGTAACAAGCATTCTCATTGGACAGTATTTAGACTATGAGTCCCTCAAATGTAACTAGCATTCTCATTGGACAGTATTTAGACTATGAGGCCCTCAAATGTAACAAGCATTCTCATTGGACAGTATTTAGACTATGAGGCCCTCAAATGTAACAAGCATTCTCATTGGACATTATTTAGGCTATGAGGCCCTCAAATGTAACAAGCATTCTCATTGGACAGTATGTAGACTGTGAGGCCCTCAAATGTAACAAGCATTCTCATTGGACAGTATTTAGACTATGAGGCCCTCAAATGTAACAAGCATTCTCATTGGACAGTATTTAGACTAGTTGAAACTGAGTTTGAGGTTGAGACTTTTTATAGTCATGAGGCTCTTATTCCAGAAACACCTCAAGTTAACCTTAAAATATTTTCACTTCTGTTCCAATTTTTGTATGGTCATATTTTTTTGGACAAAATAAAAATTAACGAATCGAATTACAGTTAACTAAATAGTTAATATGCAGTTGATAATTAGTGACCACTAAGCAGAATTTAATGTACACATGGAATAAATTGCTAAAGAAACATGACCACTTAAGGCTAAGGATTGTACTAAAGATGTTTCCAGAATACCACCCCTGAATAAACATCTTCAACTCATTCCAGGAGACGAAGGGCCTGATAGCTGAGATGCTGAGCGGAACCACCAAGTCCTCCTGCCTGCCTGTAACCATGGGAGACGAGAGCTTCAACCGGAGTCGGTGCGAAGACTCCGGTTCCCTGGACAACATAGATGACAGCAGCACAGAGGGGGTTCTAGACGCCACTCAGGGATTCACGTGCAGAGACAGGGTCGAGCTCGATAGCGGGGAGGGGAGCTGGAGTTATAGCTCGAGTGATCGGAATTCTACGGGTTATATAAATTCTGTCCCGCACTCGGATACCACGGATACGGGAGAAACCATCTTTTGCGGTGACTCGTGTGTTCATGTGCCAGTCGGTGGGGAAGGTAATTTTGAAGGTCAGGGGGGTACTGATAGAGGTCATGAGGGTCATGATAGAGGTCCTGAGAGTCATGATAGAGGTCACAGTGAGGTTGGTTTATACAGGACTGTAAGGAATGAGGAGGACAGTGAAAGTGCTATCAATGACTGGAGGTTACCAGGGCAAAGGACTGTTTCAAATGTAAAGAGTCCTGGTTTCGCAGGAATGGCTATGGCGAGTTTTAAGCCATCCTCGTCATCGTCACAACCTACGGATGTCAGTGGTCCAGGTTACCTTGGTGATGCCCCGCCCCAGCTGGCTCAGAAAGTGCCCCGCCCACTGGACCTTGCGTCCACTCACAGGGACATACCTCAATCAACCGCTACCTCAGCATTGTGTTTAGACACTTGTCACCATAGTGGCACCGTTGTCGCGGACACTGGGCTGGGATCCAATCAAATGTCTGCATCGGCGTCGCCGCGTGGTCGGTCCGATGTCTGTGCGTCCATCATGCCAGTACGACTCCCGTCAGCATCGGGAAACATTGAGAATAATCAGGAATCGCACGGTTTATTACCTGGCACAACTTTACCTCAGTTACTTGTATCTACCTCACTCTCATCTCAGGCAGACATGCACCACCCAGATTCATCTTGGAGGCGGAGCCATCATCAGACTCCGCCTCCGTCATGTGTTGTTTCGTGTAACGGGTCAGTCCCCACGTTTGAGTCGTCACACGCTCCGCAGAACGGACGCGCAGACTCGGAGCGGGAGAGTGGGCGGCGGCGGCGACATCCTGCGGAAAACCATGGACACCTCGTTAACGGTGTTCCGCCACAACTGCGGCAGAAAAATAGGTCAGTCAAGTCACCGGCTCAGGGATACGTCCAGGGACGCGCACCGGAAGATAGTAGTCTCGGTGTTCAAGTGGCCCCTATTTCGCCGTCAACGTTATTCGGCGGCGGCGGCTCTACCTCGGAATCAGGGGACTGTTCATGGGAAATAACTGTGCATTGTGAAAGGGACACAACTACACTACCTCAGGAGAATGTTCAGTCGGGGAGAAATATTACCTCCCCTGCAGGACTGGATGCTGAATCGTAAAAAACATTTTGTGAACAATTTCATGTGTATTCACAAGTTATGAATATATTTTATGTGCTGATTAGTAATACAAAACCAAACTGGCATATATCTTTATATACGTATATAATAAACAGTATGATGCGATTTATTGCCATTTTCACAGAAAACTTTTACACAACTCGGGTCACTTTGTTCGGACATGTGGAATAAATACCAATGTAAATTGGTCAGACATTTAACTACCGGTAATGCATTTTTCTTTTGTGGAAGACAAATTTAGAAGTTGAAAAACGGAATGAATTCCTGAATTGAAATTAATTTATCAGATGTTGTAATCACATTACGAACAAAAGTGGTTTTCATTGTCAAGGGGAACGAGCATCAAGGAAGGTGGCAAGAAATTGACACTTCATGTTGTGAAATCTTGACAGATTGCAAAACGCTATACATTGGACCGTCTGCATTGGAATACTTGTGGGATTATTATTTTTCAAGATGTGAAATTTACGATGTACAAAGTACCTCAGTTCAAAATTGTCATACCTCAGATAGACTGATATATGTGTGTTGATTTATTTCGGTCTGAGTAAAACGTGTATTCATACTTTTTTTATCTTTATGCATACATGCAGGGAATCAGGACTGTTCGGCAGGTTTTATAATTATCTTATTTAATTGTTTTTTATGTAATCTTGTCGACATATTTCCTCAATGTCAAAAAACGTTTTCATGAACAATGCGGGTATCTCTATAGACAACTTTCACGTGACTTTGTGAGTTCCCTTCTCGAAGAAGTGTTTTAAATACACATTTAATGCGCATTTAACGCTGCGGTATTGGCGCAGTATTTTTTCTGCGTTAAATGCGCACTAAATACACTTAAAAATACACTATGTCTTCAAAACATCCACTTAAGTGTATTTAAAGTGTATTTTCTAATGCAGTTACGCACTTTTTTTGTAAAAAACACAGAGAAAGTACATAACAAATACAATTGGTGTACTAAAAGTGTATTAAATACAAATACTGAAAGTGTATTAATTACAAATACAAATACTAAAAGTGTATTAATTACAAATACAAATACTAAAAGTGTATTAATTGCGCATTTAAGGCAGAAAAAATACGGTGCCAATACCGCAGCGTTTAATGCGCATTAAATGTGTATTTAAAACACTTCTTCCAGGAGGAAATTCATGTGTTGTTTGATATATATTATGTATTTAATATGCGTATATGTGTGATGTTTTTTTTGTGTCATGATCATTTTAGTAAATAGAAAACTTTTTTGTTATAACTGGGTATTAAGATCTGGGTATTTTTACTGAACATAATGTGTTCGATATTCACAATAAACAATATTAAGTGTTGTCACAACAATTGAATACTAATAGTATTGATGTTTGAAATTGTTGAGACTTAGTCTACTAGTCTTAAAAAAAAAGAAGAGAAATTGGACCCTTTTGTTTACACTTATATACAAATAAGGTGTTTCGTGGGAAAACCACGCTTAATGCACGTGCGTTAAATGATGACACTTTCCACTTTTATGGTATTTTCTGTTTTAAGGAAGTTTCTTCTAAACATAAATCCACTGTAGGCGGAAAGTGCCATCCTGGATCAGCCTGTGCGGACTGCACAGGCTGATCCAGGACGACACTTGACCTACGCGCATTGAGCCCGGTTTGCCCACGACGCGTCTCAAATATTCGTTATATACATATATATATCGGCCTGTCAGGAGCATTTTATCTTACCTCTTTGTTTTATTTAAAAGTTACAATTGATCTGTAGATGATGATGTTACAAGTGTTGGTTTTTTGTTCTCTTATGTTTTTGTTAATGTATTTGTAGCGTTCATATAAAGGTGCAGTAGAGTGCTTGTTTGCGGTATATGTCTTTGAAATTTATGAACGATTATAGAGAATATTATGTGTTTGCTGGATCAAGATCAAGTTTATCATACGAGAAACCTGGTAGCGTGAGGCTTATTTTTTCTGTTTTTCTGTCATTTTTTGGAAGAAAAAGTGCACATGTCTGCATAAAAATGAAATTGGGATAAGTTGGTCTTTTCATAGTTGACATCGTTGCTATTTAAAGAAAGTACATTATTTGGAAAAAAATGGACTGTATCATTCTGCGTACATTTCAACAAGAAGAAAATAGCCCATGATGAGTTTTTATTGATCAAGCAACCTTTTAACAAGTATTTGATTTATTTTGATGTTTATAAATGGCAGCAGTTTGTGTTTTGTTGAAAATAACAAACATGTGGCTCTTAAGTTACCGGCACTCGGGATCGCCAAGACCGATCTATTAATAGAATAATACAAATAAATCAGAAAACTTGTTATTTCACGAAACAAGGAACACAATCTCTCTAAATGATGCTATGGCAGTTTTCATTGGTTGTTAAGACCTTAAAGTTTGAAGGGCCAATCAGAAAACTTGTTATATCAGGCAACAAGGAACACAATCTCTCTAAAGGATGCTACGGCAGTTTTCATTGGTTGCTAAGACCTTAAAGTTTGAATGGCCAATCAGAAAACTTGTTATATCAGGCAACAAGGAACACAATCTCTCTAAATGATGCAAAGGCAGTTTTTATTGGTTGCTAAGTCCTTACAATTTGATCGACATGGAATTGAAAGACATGTACCTTAAATTTCTGTTTTATTTTGTTTAAATGTTGTACAGTCAGACCCTGATTTCTCAGACAGCCGGCCCAGTGGTCACAAAACTGAATTTCCGCTTCAAGATGAACTTGGGCCAGATATTTCCAGATTTAGGCTCAAAAATGGTGTCCACTTAAAATCTGGATCAATTTTAATATCTGGTAAAATACTTAATATATATAATTATCAACTGCTGTCTGTGTAAATTTTATCTGCTAAGAAGAATGTCATCAAAACCTAACAAAATTTCATGTTCTTTTATCTAAAAGAAAAGTTATTTTGAAAATAAATTATTGTTAACAGGGTTAGACTGTACATAGTGTGTTGACTGTTGTTTTATTTACACACAAAATGTGCTAATTTGTTTTATTTCTTGTTTAGACCATTTATTTGTTAGTTATAAACATCGTACAATGTACTGTTGTAGTTTTACAAATAATTTTGATTTCTTTTACTTGTTTCAGAGTATGTTTTTAAAGCTTGTCATATGACATTTTGCTGGGTTCACAAATCTGCCTAGGATCGTTGTAGGCTTCGGTCAGGCCTCCAAATGTTAGTCCAAATTAAAAATAGAATTGTATTCTTGGCGATCCTAATACAATTATCATTTATTTATAAATGAAACACAAGTTTACATCGTTGTCAAATATAGTACAATTATATAATAATATAATTAGTAACTCCCAATTTCACATCATTTTCGCACACCAAAACTGTACTTGTCCACTGACAACTTTACAGGAAAAGTTTACTTCAGAGTTGTCTGGTGGTACAATTACCCACGTCGGACAAGTCGGGCATAGGATTTCCACAATTCTGCAAAAAAGTACTAAAAGTATGCATTACAGCACTACAATAATAACGTTTACTAAAATCATAATCGTACTTGCCGTAATAATGATAATTCATTTTGCAGAGAGTGATGCTATTAATAATATTATGTATTCATAAAATGTACAACAAGGCTCCATGTTCAAAAACGCATTAGGTAAATCGTACGTTATACCGACCAGTAGAAGAACGTTTAAAATATTTGTTGATGTTATGATTTGAGGCGCGTCGTGGGAAAACCGGACTTAATGCATGTGAGGAAAGTGTCATACGGACTACACAGGCTAATCCGGGACGACACTTTATGCACATGCGTTAAGACTGGTTTTCTCACGACGCGCCACATTTATGTAAAACAAAGTCTTTCTCACAAGAACTTGGAATGTTTGAACAGTTGTCTCACATGGTATCCTTTCTTATTAAGACCATACCAATTTGATTCTATGTTTGAACAGTTGTCTCACATAGTATCCTTTCTTATTAAGGCCATACCAATTTGATTCTATGTTTGAACAGTTGTCTCACATAGTATCCTTTCTTATTAAGGCCATACCAATTTGATTCTATGTTTAGCGTCCTCTGGCTGGTAGGTTTTGGGATGCCTGAATGAAAGAAAAACAAGTTTAACAATGTGAAAAATCGAGTTGGAAAGCATAACATAGGGTGCAACTAGTCAATTTACACAGTTAAAATACTGTGTTACAGTAGGCTCCCTGTATGAAGAGGATATATTACAGTTTCGCAAGTAAACATTTGCTTAAGCTCGTACCACTGCCTGGAATTAGTTGTGAAAGAAAACTGTTTCGTTATCGACTCGTTGTTTGTTTTTTCCTGTCTGGTTGGTAGGTTTCGAAATGTCATGGGGACGTTAATCATAAAGTCAAATTTGTATGGCTTAAACCAATGTCAAATTATTTACATGCACTACTCTTTAACTTCATACACTTGACCTGTATAAAAACTGCAATGCTGCACTATACAACAATTTTTGTTGTTGTTTTGAAGACGTTTTTACGAAGTTATCTTCCCCTGGGTCTGTTGAGTGGAAGTTAGTTATATATTTATCGGTGTCAGTGTTTTGAAATCATGCTTTTGAAGTCATTTTGGGTCGGTAATAAGGCAAAAAAAAAAATGTGTGTTACGGGCAACGAGCTCAAAAAAGTCAGTTAGGGTCGGGATTGAGGTTTTTTTAAAAGACACATTTCGGTCAAAAGACATTGAAAATTATCTAAAATCTGACGAATACGTATTTCAAGGAAAAACCTGAGGGTCTGGCGGTTTTCGAGGTAGGTTTGGGTTGCTCGAAACACGTATCGTTTTTTAGCCTAATTTCAAGATTTGCTCAATTTTTTTAAGTTTTGTACAAAGCACATTTTCTAAACCGATGATGTTATATTTTTTAACTGTATTTTTTGGGGGGGGGGGGGGGGGTAATCATTATCAATAAATGACGGGGTTGATCGTGCAACTGTTGTACCTACTTAACATTTTTATATCAGATACAATAGTTTCACGCTTAATCCAGTTATTGCCATGATACATAGCGAGTTTTTTGTAAACTCTAAATGACTTCGTTGTTGTTGTCAATCGAGAGTTGGGTGTGAAACTGTTGTATCTGCGTAACATTTCTGTAGCAGATACAACATTTTTACGCTCAACACTCACAATGCATTTGTAACTCAGATGGGTGTAAACTGGATCTAATCTGAATCCAAAGATGTGCTACTATATATAAATATATATAGCTCTTTTTTTTTTTCCGTGGTACCAGTCTTCACGACAAACCTGTGGACCATGGACCGAGTCCACCAAATTTTTGCTAGGTCCATCAAAATTTGTAAGCTTACTGAACCAGCGGTACATCAAGTTAAGGTCCCTTGCAATGCCAGGAGTATTGTGGTAGAGAAAATTGATTTCCCATTTAATGAGAGAAAAAAGTATAAACAATATTATTGTTTTTAGTTATTTATATAACAGATTTAATACAAAAGAGTGACAGGAAATTTCCAAACTATGGTCCACTTAATTGTAATCCACTCGAGTCTTTTTAGCCGGCTTGGTGGACCGATGGTCCACTGACTTTTTAATTTATTTATGAAGACTGCGGTACTTATGGTATGCAAATTTCTAAATACTAGAAATGTTTTTGTCAGTAAAATTACCATTAAACAAGTGCTATTACTCACTGTTAATTTTTTGTAACTCTAAATGCTTTAACAGCCCGGCCACATATCTTGTGTGGGGATTTGTCATGAAATAATTTCTACGGCCATTCTCCCCCTACCTCTGATTCAAGAAGGGCAGTTGTCACTTACTGGCATAAGTATGTGCACTTAGTACTGGTAAACCGCTTTGACCGGCTAAGCTTGCCCAGGAAAAGTGTGAGTAGGTTAATTGACCGCCGTGATATGACTGAAATACTGTTAAAAACAGCGAAAAATCCCAACAAACATACAAACAAAACAAACATTTCCTAGGTAGAACCAATAAGAGAAAGATTTGAATGCTTCCCGAGTAAGAATCTTGGATATAATCCATATTTCTATCATCTATACTTGAATACCAAAAGAATTTTACATTTATGTTTGGTGTACTTTTATATGCATTCAAAGGAAGATTTTTTGTTGTTGAATATATTCAAATTATTTAATATATGAAATTATTGGGACAAATGTAAAATATTTCAAATTTCAGCCATTCTTGAACTAATTTACATGTAATTGCCATAAAAAAGTTGCACAGAAACACATACAATTTGTGTGAAAGTTGTACATGTTTGCTCCGAAATTAATGCCACATCATTTTAGAAGCTATTTTCAGTTGGTAACTACAAGGTTATCTGAAATAGACCTCAAAAACGAGTTTGTCAATCAGTAGATCATAAAGAGATACAGAATTGGATTCAGTTTACATGCCAGAGTGTGGATTTGTAGCCTTTGAGAGTTTCAGAGGAATGTAACTGTTTGGCTTTAAATGGTTCTTAGGCCCCAATTCAATTTATTTAAACACAAACTTTGTTGCAGAGTTGTAGATCAGCAGTGAGAGGGGGGGGGGGAGGGGGTGAATTTTTATCATGTGCACCGGAATTCTCTCCCATATGGCCATCGCCTCCAAAAGACTTGATTGTTAGGTAACGGGGTATAGTGCAAGATACAGGAGATGCTCTGTTCCAATGCTCTGTTCCAATGCTCTGTTGCAATTCTCTGTTCCAGTGCTCTGTTCCAATGCTCTGTTGTTCCAGTGCTCTGTTACAGAGGTAACACTGGGTCTTCTAGTTCCCAGTGTAAAGATCGTAGTTCACTGCACCTCTGTTTAACGTCTCATGCGAAAGACAGTTCAGTAGGTTATTCTGTTACTGGGGCTCAAGTCAAAGCAGTAGGTCAAAGTGTTACATTCGTCGTGCAGGCGATCAGAGGTCGAGGCCACTGTTGTTTAAACGGGTGACTGTGCATTAATCCTTTATATAACATGATACTGTTTTGTGATAAAGCATGGCGTACGAGGATTGTTGTTGATACGATTTTACATCTTCGTTAACTTGAACCAGGGGGACCCTTATGTGGGGTTTAATTCAATGATTTTTTTACAAATAGTTGATACAAAATTTGATATACTGATAGGGAAAAATCCAGAGTGAAGTGGCCGGGTGCTGCATCCTTTTTGGTTCCCTATGCTGCCCCTCTGGGCAAGTCAACAATGGAACGGTGAATATCTTTCAAAATTTAATACATTTGTGCAAATTTTCAATAATAAATGAATATGTTTAAAAGCCTAAAGTAGTAGCATTGTGCATGTAAAATACTTAAATTTTTGAAAATTTTGAAGAACTGGTCGTACCAGCCCCGCTCACGTCGGTAATGTTTCTATGATGACTGAAGTATGTAATTGGGTCTGACTGCTGGGTTCAAGTTAATGAAGATATTCTGTGTTTACGGCCTTTTTGTGGATTTCATGACTCTTGTGTTCATCCAGAGGCTTTATTCATATTCATTTTACTACGGTCAGATCTGAAACTAAGAACAGCTGATTTTACGTTGAAGTTGTTTCTTAAGTAATGAATTATTTGGATCAATTATTATGAGATTGCATTAAATATAAGGCTTAATTAATTACATGGATACTTCAAATGTTTATTTATCCACAGTACTAGTGGTTGCTCAGTGTAATTTTCATAACATCTTTGGTAAGGCCATACAAATTTGATTCTACATTTAGTGTCCCCATGATTTTGCGAAACCTACCAACCAGGCAGGACAAAATGGGCCGATTTAAGAAGATTTTGCTTTCGCAATGTATTCATGGCAGTGGTACAAGCTAAAGCAAATGTTTACCTGCAATACTTTTATATAAACATGTATCATCTTCATATTGGAAACCTACTTTAACACAGTATTTCAACTGAGTAAATTGACTAATTGCACACTATTTTTTCAAATATTTGTAAAAACACCTAATCAGTGTTTGTTTTTTTAAATTTTTATATGCTTTCCAACTCGATTTTTCACTCAGACATCCCAAAACCTACCATCCGGAGGACGCTAAACATAGTATCAAATTGGTTTGGCCTAAAATTCATACGAGTATTCACAGTTTTTCTCGTTGACATAGGAACCGTATTCAGAAAACACAGATTAGAATCATAAAATCGTCTATCTGGAGACACATGGAACTGTTCCAAATTGCTGACGTCTTGCACTGATTTTTCTTTTCTTTATTTAACAGGGGCGGGTAAAAGGACCATGTCATGCCAATTTTAAAAACAAAAAAAATGTTAATAAGTCCTTTGAATTATAATAACATAATATCAATTAAAGGGACTATGTCATCGAAAAGGGCCCCAAGGGGGCAATTTCTTCAAAAATCTGAAATTTAGATATTAATACTGGCATTTAATAACGGTTAAAAATGGGTATATATAATGGGAAGAGTGTTCGGATTCTGAGATACAATCAATTTATAATATGGGTTGTGTTTGTTTGGCCCTTCTCATGTTTACGTTCTGATGTCAGAATTGTGAGAATTTTGTATAACCATAGTTTGCAAACGACTCGGTACCAAGCATGACAGCGCATTTGGTTTAAGTACGTTAAAAATTCACAATTTGATGGGTACCTGACCGATTCAAAGTGAATAAAATCGATGATTGTGGTTTTAAATAACTTCAGAAGGAGAGACGTGGAACCATTTAATCTTGCTGCAATCTCGGCTGGTATTTATAAAGAATCTTTGTCGAAAATTAAGAAATATTAAAATTCTCAAATTTAACTGTTGGACTTTTGGACAAAGTAATGCATTTCTGGAAGATTTTGACACATAATTTGCAATGTAATTCAAAGCGTATTAATATCTAGCATTAGCAAATGTTCCAAAGCATAGTGTTTTAAACGCAAATTATAATTTTGACTTGTGACCAACTGAAGTTAAGAATGGTTTAAAAATCTTTATAATTATGGGCCCTTGTTTCAAATCATTGTCAAGCTTGTAAGTCATACCATATGCTCCCTCATCAAGGCATTAATTATACAGGGAGGTTTGGGTAATGTAAAAAATGGGGAAGGGTGGGTGGTGGGGGTATTAGGGAATACACAGTATGAGTGCCAATATGGAGCAATTCAAAATTCCTAAATCTTGTTTGAGGCGCGTCGCGGGAAAACCGGACCTAATGCATGTGCGTAAAGTGTCTTCCCGGATTAGCCTGTGCAGTCCGCACTGACTAATCCGGGACGGCACTTTCCACCTACAGTTTAGATTTATGGTTTGAAGAGACGTCCTTGAAACAGAAAATACCATAAAAGTAGAAAGTGCAGTCCCGCATTAGCCTCTGCGGACTGCATAGGCTAATCCGGGGCAACACTTTACGCACATGCATTAAGTCCGGTTTTCCCACGACGAGCCACGTTTCGAATCCTAATTACCTAGTAATGCAGAATATCACTGTTTAAGGAAGCAAAGATGAACAAGAAATTTAGTATGAATTCATTCAGAGCTGTTGTAGTGTTACGTTTTCTTTGGCCACGTAGTTGGCAATTTTCTTGCCCAAAGTTTCAACAAAAGCATACATTTTAAGACATTTTGTACTTAATTTTGCTAGGATTTTTTGTGTGTGAGTTCATAAAAAGTAAGTTAACACTACCGTGAATTTTACTGCATTTATTTAAATAAGTTATACAGGTATAAATTTAATAATTATTTTTTGTGCGATCCCAAAATATTAATGTTTAAAATGTAAATTATGAAATGTTCTTATCTCGTTATATTTTCATATATTGATTTCATCTATCTAAAGTGCTGGTACATACGTAAAAGTGTACAATAATTACGGAAGCATTTTACACTGGTGATTTTCATTGACTATACATTTTTTTTATGATTGTATTACTATTGATGTGTACAAAATTGATATTTAATGTAAAAATCCCGGTAAAGAATGGTTGTTTATACATTTATATACCTGTATATATACATGTATTAATTGTTACCCTTGTCTAATAAGCTAATTAAACGCTGTATTGGCATCATATTTTTTCGGCATTAAATGCGCATTAAATACACTTAGTACACGAAGTGTATTTATTCTGCACTTTTTACAAAAAAGTGTATTAATGCACTAGAAAATACATTTGAAATATACTTAAAATACACTTAAATGTATTTTTTGAAGATATAGTGTATTTCTCAAGGAGAAAAATACACTTTAAATGCACTTAAAAGTGTTAATGCATGAAAAATGCAGAAAACACACACACTTGTTTCAGTTAGAAAGTGTATTTTTTCTGCATTTTCAAGTGTATTAAACGCGTATTAAACACAGTAATAATATGGTGCCAATACCGCAGCGTTTAATATGCGTTAAATGTGTATTAAATACTTTTTTTTTTAGAAGGCTACTCTTGGTTGGTAGTGTATGAATTTTGATTTAGGCCAACATTTTGTTATGTTTTGTTTTACAGGGGGTGGGGTGGGGGAGTAAGTATTTGAACAGATACAATTATTACTTGATACTTTTCCAAAAAACATTTATATGTCCTTAATACTAGTACATGTGCTATGAATAAAATACCAAGTCGGGGGGGGGGGGGGAATTATAAATAAAATTCACAATGATTCCTTTTATTTTTATTTGTTTTTGTTGAAAATGAGGGTAGAGATTTCCATAAAGCAAAAATTAAAAATGTTGGCCTTAGATAATTTTAGGCTACTCTCTTCTGGCAGTTTTGAATTCATGGAGTTTATTTAACATAATGGAAACTCTTTGAGACTTATGCCATTACAATGTGGCTTAAACCATAATGCGAAAATAATAACTTGAACCATTTTCTCAAAATTTGTGGTTTAAACCAAAATGAGAAAATAACGGCTTAAACCATTATGGCAAAATTTATGGCAAAGAAGTGGTTTAAGCCACAATGGAAATTACCAAAACGTTAAGCTAATAGTTGTGGCTCAAGGCAATTGTGGAAATGAAATTATTACTCTTTTGATAGTGAAAATGTCTTCATTCATACTTTTGGTTGAAAATAGAACAGAAACACCATTCCTACTCATGCTTAAACTGTATGTGAAACTATGGAAACGAATTTCATAATGTAAGTGCGAAATACCTCTACACTTTTCTAAACTTAATGGTTTTTAAATGTTAAAGACAACTGGGGCTTTATAGCATGCGTAACACTTAAAAGTTACTGTTATGAGCCAGGCTTTATAAACAGATTCAATCATTGATACTTTCCATAAAAGCCAGATTTTTGGAGCAATTAATTTAGATTTCTGTCGTCATGGATATATGGCAGAATAATTCTTATTAATCCTACTGATATCCATGCTTTGTAGGACGTTTCAATTGCTGCTTACTGTAGATTTTTGGAAGTCTCAAGGTGGCGTACAAAATGTTGTTTTTTTCAGGTTACTCGACTTACCCTAAAAAAAATGCCCTGACCCTAGAAATAAACCCTGACCTACCTATTCTATTTTTTTGGGCATGCTACCTGAAACAAACATATTTTTTTTATGCCTGAGTAAAATCTTATACAGTGTCAATGTTTGCATGTGAATTTCAAAATACCACAATTGTTTTTGTCCGTTAAATAGCCAATAAACAAGTGATATTACTCACTGTAGATTTGTGTAACTCTAAATGAATAAACATGTGTCATGGTATCAATTTTTTTACGTAACCTTAGAAACACAACAATTGAGGCGTATTGTGGGAAATCTGGGCTCAATACATTTGCGTAAAGTGTCATCCCGGATCAGCCTGTGCAGTCCTGTCCTGCACAGGCTAATCCGGGACGACACATTTATGCACATGCATTAAGTCAGGTTTTCCCACGACGCGCCACTGTTTAGACTTAATCCTGTTATACTTTAGAAGTGTGAGAAATCCGACCCTGTTAACTCCACACAGGCTATTCCACAACGGCACTTTCCGCCTCTAATACCATAAAAAGCAGAAAATGCTGTCCTCTATTAGCCTGTGTGGACTGCAAAAGCTAATCCGGGATGACACTTTATGCACATGCATTAAGCTCAGTTTTCCCACAACACGCCACAATTATAGTTTATTTCATAGTACCGGTACTATAAAAACTCTGTGAAGTGACCAGTTATTGAGGCCACTTGTTAACTATGACACTTTTTGTGTATTAGTGTCTTTACGTATGGACTGTTTCACCATAATGATTTATTTTGTTGAATGTAGAATCTGGTGTAAATTTGCGTCGAGAAAAATGTCTCAGTTTTCATCAGCATTTCATGCCTAAGGTCAGAGATTTTTTTTTTCCAACATTTTGAAAAGCTGTCAAGTCGGACGGTGGAAATAAAATAAATAAAAAATCTGAGAAACTTAAAATAAACAAACGCTGGCATAGGAAGTCTGATGCAAACTGAAGCGTTTTTCTGAGTCAACAAATATTTGTTAGCTTAGTTTATCAGATGAAAGACAGTTATGTAAATTGTTTGATCACCGTGTTAACTGATGACTTTGTACCATTTCTCAGTTTATTTTCTTTTTCGAGGGGAAGGGGTCCGATGTGTGCGGGTCGGGGGGGGGGGGGGTTGATGTAGTGATTCTGAATTTGGCGGATTCTTCAGAGTTTGCCTTTTGTTTATGGATATTATGAAGGTAAGAGTTATGGCCCATGATTTGTGCCTACCAGTTTGACCATGTCCATCCAGTGTTGTTTTTTCACCTTTGGGGGAAAGGTGGGGAGGGCCCTCCAGATGGGGAATTTAACGGCAAAAGGGGATATTGTTTTTAGAAAAACATTATTACATGTTTATATTCTACTTTGTTATAACACAGTAATGAATTGTTTTCCTACAAATGATAACTTAGATTCACTTGGTTTGAAGAAAAATTGCTGGGATTGTTTACAAAAACCCATGTATCTTAGCCAAATTTTGTCAGATTTTGGTCAGTTTTTTTTCAAAATGGAACTTACATGCTGTGGGGAATGTAAGGGTAAATATAGGGGAAATATATATACTTTTTATGCAGCGGAATGGGGCCGAATTTTGGCCCTAAAAAACCCACTGCCATTGACCTTTCCAGTTTTGTACCACTAACATTTAAACTTCTACCCAGCTATTGGTAAAGGATTTTTTTCCATTCATCAGTTATCACGAAGACACCACAAGCTTTACCAATGGACGCTTTCACATATGTCAGTCATACTCAAATTAATCTGCAATATCATCCAAACATCGCACTTGGATATAACACGTGTTTACAGGTTAAACTATTTCATACAAAAGAGCAAGTGCATAATGTTTGTGATATTCAAATGAGCGCGTGGTAATGTTTGTGATTTTCGATGAATGGAAATTAATCCTTTAACATTAGCTGGAGAGGAGTTTCAACTGTTCGTGGCAAAACCTGGATCGGTCTATTGCTGTTTTGTGTAAAATAGGTTAACCTTTAAACACATGATATTCAAGTACAGTGATTGGATAAGCTGGATAAACTACTAGATGGCTTTGCATGTGATTGACATTTGGGGAAACGTCCATTGTTACTTCCCTTGGTTAGAATTAATTTGGTATGGACACGGGTTTACCCATTGTTACTTCCCTTGGTTATAATTCATTTGGTATGGACACGGGTTTACCCATTGTTACTTCCCTTGGTTAGAATTCATTTGGTATGGACACGGGTTTACCCATTGTTCCTTCCCTTGGTTAGAATTCATTTGGTATGGACATGGGTTTACCCATTGTTACTTCTCTTGGTTAGAATTCATTTGGTATGGACATGGGTTTACCCATTGTTACTTCCCTTGGTTAGAATACATTTGGTATGGACACGGGTTTACCCATTGTTACTTCCCTTGGTTAGAATACATTTGGTATGGACACGGGTTTACCCATTGTTACTTCCCTTGGTTAGAATTAATTTGGTATGGACACTGGTTTACCCATTGTTACTTCCCTTGGTTAGAATTAATTTGGTATGGACACGGATTTACCCATTGTTACTTCCCTTGGTTAGAATTAATTTGGTATGGACACGGGTTTACCCATTGTTACTTCCCTTGGTTAGAATTCATTTGGTATGGACACGGGTTTACCCATTGTTACTTCCCTTGGTTAGAATTCATTTGGTATGGACACGGGTTTACCCATTTTTACTTCCCTTGGTTAGAATTCATTTGGTATGGACACGGGTTTACCCATTTTTACTTCCCTTGGTTAGAATTCATTTGGTATGGACACGGGTTTACCCATTGTTACTTCCCTTGGTTAGAATTAATTTGGTATGGACATGGGTTTACCCATTGTTACTTCCCTTGGTTAGAATTAATTTGGTATGGACACGGGTTTACCCATTGTTACTTCCCTTGGTTAGAATTAATTTGGTATGGACACGGGTTTACCCATTGTTACTTCCCTTGGTTAGAATTAATTTGGTATGGACACGGGTTTACCCATTGTTACTTCCCTTGGTTAGAATTAATTTGGTATGGACACGGGTTTACCCATTGTTACTTCCCTTGGTTAGATTAATTTGGTATGGACACGGGTTTACCCATTGTTATTTCCCTTGGTTATAATTAATTTGGTATGGACACGGGTTTACCCAGATAAGATTTGTGGCCCTTGGATTGATTAACTTCCAAAGTATGATTTGCTGCCCCGAAATTTAGCCTCCCGAGACCAGAGTTATGACCCTTTATTTTGGCTGGATTCCTTTTTATCTGAATTCCCCAAATTAAAGAATTAAGGCCCTTGCTTTTATTTCTACTGGTATACTGATGTCTGATAGATTGGTTTTGCCTTGTTGCACAAATATATTGGTACAAAATGATCAGTTATTGTTATCTATCATATGATGATTATTGTGTTGAGTTAGTATGGCACATTATAAAACGTTTGTATTCACTTTTGTTGATATATATATTTTGTAAATTATTGTCATGCGGTAATGAACTTGATCGTGGAATCAATTTAATTTTTACAATCTGTAATTTGCTCTAGATTAGCCTCTTGCTAGGTAAAGTTTGTAACTGAGGAATGGCATTGGTTAAGTCTTGGCTTTATTGAAGATTTCGACATCAATTGTAGGCATAGCAACAACAATTGTACAGAAGTTGTTTGTGAACATTGTTCAAAATTTTAAAATACTGCGTTGATAAACACTGTCAGATCAGATACATTTCTTTCTCTGCAACTCTTATTTAAACGTTTTATTGAAACTTCTTTATAGATTGTTTTAACATTTTCAAACAAGCTAACTTCATTTCAAATCTTCATACTGCCTTTCAATCATCATACTGTTGTTGTCAAGGTGTCGTTGCTAGGGAAGCATTTACAGTTGCCAAGGAGATGGTTGCTAAGAGATCTACCTCATTTGTCTATATTTGTTCCATTATCAGGCTCAGGGAGTACCATGGTTATCTGAAAACGGAACCCAACAATTAAAACGCATCTGGGGCCTTTGTCAGAAGCTTTGTAGGAAAATCTTAACTTAAATTGAAATTCAGTGAACATTTCTGATAAAATTTTCTATGTGAAATCCATGGATTTATGTTCATATAAGGATAAATTACTAAGCATCTAAGCAATATTTACTAGCTTAATAGACTTTAATATAAAAATACGTAAACATGAATTTAAGAAATTTACTGAAGTTTTTCCTAAGGAGCTTTTTGAATATGGGACCTGGGCCCACAATTATAAAGATTCTTAAACCATTCTTAACTTAAGTTGAACATAAGTCAAAATTAGAATTTATGTTTAAAACACTATGCTTTGGAACATTTGCATGTCTAATGCTAGATATTAATACACTTTGAATTATATTGCAAATTATGTGTCAAAATCTTCCAGAAATGCATTCCTTTGTCAGAAAATCCTATAATTAAATTTGAGAATTTTAAGATTTTTCTTAATTTTCGACTAAGATTCTTTATAAATACCAGCCTAGGGACAATATCCACAAAGCTCCTGAAATGAAAATCTTAACTTATGTTCGCCTTCAGTCAAGATTTGAAATTCCATTTTCTATGTGAAATTCATTATTTTATATTTTAAATATGGTACCATTAGAAGCATCTGTTGAGTCTTAACCTGAATAAAACAGTTTGATACAAAATACACTTTAGATGAAACAACCACACACTTAAGGAATTGTATGATTTTAAGAAATCTACTGAAGTTTTCCCTAAGGAGCTTTTTGAATATGGGACCTGGGGCCGTGTTCCAGAAACATCTGAAGTGTATCTTAAAATATTCTCACTTAAGTTCCAATTTTTGTAAGGTAATATTTTTAAAACTACAAATAAATTAATGATTCCAATTACAGTTAAGTAAATTGTAGTTAGTAGTAAGTTGATAATTAGAGAAAAATTAGCGGAATTCTTAAGATGCTAAAGAAAAAGGATGATTTTGAGGGTAAGGATAAGATTTCACTTAAGATGTTGGAATACGGCCCCTGGGCTCATAGTTAAAAAGCTTCTTAAGTAAATCTTATGTCAATTTCTACAAGTGGAAGTATGTAGCATTTAAAATATAGTTCAATATTAGGCGTAAAAAAAAATATGTTTGTTTCAGGTTACCCGACCTACCCTAAAAAAAAAAGCCCGATCCTAGAACATTTTATTGAGTGGGTCAGATATTTTTTGTTTATTTTACTCATTTTCCGATAATTAAATGTTTTTGGGATAAATAAGTGTTTTGTTTTCATAGCATCCACTTCAAAACAATGTTTATGATATTAGAGACATGTTTTGAATATTCATTCAGTGTTAGAATCTTCAAGTTAAACATTTACCAAATAAAAAAAAAATATATATATATATAAATCCCTACCTACCTACCCTAATTTTGTTGGGCATGTAACCTGAAACAAACATTATTTGTTTACGTCTTATTATATATAGAGCGTAAGATGGTTCTTTCCTAGCTTGAAACATTTTAATTTGACAATTTGTGACTGAATTGTTAATGGTAAAATAAAATAATTTAACAATGTAAGGTGATGTATTAATACTGACTCAAGGCATGTAGTTATAAAACTTCTTACGAAAATTTGATAGGAAAATTTCTTAAAACATTGAAATCGTTGAAGTATACAGCTTTTCACAGTATAGTTGAATATCTGTCAGATGGTTACACTCTAGTACAAAATTGAACAGTTATGTGTTAAATTTTTTAGCTTTTAGCGAAATTTGAACAACTATTGACCTTTATTTTAGAGACAAAATTTTTTGTTTACATTTTTAGCTTTTAGCAAAATTTGAACAACTGTTGACCTTTAGAGACAAAATTTTATGTTCAAATTTTTAACTTTTAGCAAAATTTGAACAACTATTGACCTTTAAAGACACAATTTTATGTTCACATTTTTAACTTTTAGCAAAATTTGAACAACTATTGACCTTTAAAGACACAATTTTATGTTCACATTTTTAACTTTTAGCAAAATTTGAACAACTATTTTAGAGACACAATTTTATGTTCACATTTTTAACTTTTAGCAAAATTGGAACAACTATTGCAATTTAGAGACAAAATTTTATGTTCAAATTTGTAACTTTTAGCAAAATTTGAACAAGTATTGACCTTTAGTGACAACATTTTATGTTATAATTTCGTGTCAAGTGTAATTTAGTAATCTTAAGTTAAGAGTTTTCTATGAAGCTTTATGCATATGGACCCAGTACCTACAAAGAAGATGCTAAAAATATTGACAAGACTTTTAGGGACATATTGACTCCAGTCTGTGTTTTGCTGTACTTGAACTTGTGTTTAAGAAACTTCAGGTTGACCATTTTCAAAAAATAAATAAAAAATCCCTACCTACCTGCCCTAATTTTTTGGGGCATGTAACCTGAAACAAACATATTTTTCTATGCCTAATGTGTCAGAAAAACATAATTGTAGTCAATAATTAGTGCATGATTTTCAATAAACTGTCATTAAAAAATCTCAAAAAGGTTACAAAATATCAGAATTTCCTGTATATAAAAAGAAGGGAACCATAATTCATATCGACATTTCAGAAGGTAAAATATAAGCACCAAAGTATTCTAAGTAAAAACTGTGGTAAGCTGTTCACATCAAATGATAATGTTTACATTGTACATCAAGTCGGAATAATTGAATGAATTAAACTCGTCGATATGACCCTTAAGTCTTAATTGTATGTGTTACTTTTACAGTTTACATATTTTTTAATGACAACTTGCCTTTTAATATTGCTTTAATGAACAATGAATTTTTTTATCTACTGAGACTGCATTTTAAAATGTACATAACAAATTGGTATTGTTTGATAACAGTCAGTCGTAGTAAAGGTTTTATTATACATAATGTGTTCTGTGAATTTATATTTACATTTTTAAAACCTATACCTCTGTTACGATGATGTTCTTTTGATTTGATGAAAAATGGCTACAGTACGGCGCAATACTGTATTAGGTAAAACAAACTACAAATGCGAAAAAAATGTTTGTTTTTCATGAGCCTTACTGTAGCCCTGTATTAGGATGTTCTTTCATACAAAGAAACAATGCTAATTTCTTCGTCCTAAAGTGCCCAGATGAACTCCAGACCCCACAACTACCAACTTTCTCAATCTCAAACTTAGTCGCAACTTAAAATATTGACCAACAAGAATGCTTGTAACATTTGAGCAGTCCCAAATTGACAAATGAGAATGGTTGTTACATTTGAGCTTTGATTTCCATTGGTTTGATATTATTATAAGATTAAGACTAAGATTTACCTTAAGAATGTTCGTAGTTATGGGTCTGGTCATGGAAACTGGCTTCATTCTTTTTGGAGAACTCATGTTCACACGATTTGATGGTTTCTATGATTTCTAGTTGAGTAGTCTGCATGCCTCATTAAATTCCTTCTGATAAAGCAAATATTGTATAGCGATTATAATATTAAACTTGATCCGTATGCCTGTCTTGCGTTGTTCTCCTGACGAGGGTTGAGTGTGTAACTATTGTATCTACTTCACATTTCTATATCAGATACAATAATTTCACGCTCAAACCTTGCAATGTGTGTTTTACAGCTGGACTTTGTTGTCTTGAAGTCATGAGGAATTGGAAATAACTTTGAAATATGCAAGGTTCGACTTATTTGAATACAGCCGATACAAAATATTGGGTCCAAAAAATTGATAAATCATACTATAATAATAGAAATATGTGTGTATGCATGATACCGTACTGTCAACAAAAGATAATTGACCAGTAGGTACATATCGATCAAGGATTGAGTTGACCAATTATGGGTTTATAATTATTCAGCGGTAAATAATAGCACATGGTTGCATAATCCTATTAATTTACTTTAAATGCTTGGACAAACAACGTTGGACAAACAGAAAGGCGGAGTGATCTTTGTTCGTTTGCTGGTTAATTTACTCAGTTGAATGACAATCGCTTAATCGCTAAAACCTGTGAAAAGAAGTTACAAATGTGTGACAAACATGGACCACTGTCACACACTTTTGCCATGGATGTTAATTCTTCAAGATTAACACGTAAAATAACGTGGCGAAAATACTTCTTAGGACAGGAAATTTTGAGTCAAAAGTTCGAGACAACCGTATTTAATTTTATACAATAGGGCCATGATGGTCCAAAGCACTCACCTGAGAACTGGTACAGATGAAGACCATACTGTTGTGACAGGTTTGAAAATTTCGGCATCTGAACAATACGCAAAGGCGGATAGGATCAATTGGATTGAGAACATTGGTTAGTGCAATGCGGTAAAACAATACGCAAAGGCGGATAGGATCAATTTGATTGAGAACATCGGTTAGTGCAATGCGGTAAAACAATACGCAAAGGCGGATAGGATCAATTTGATTGAGAACATCGGTTAGTGCAATGCGGTAAAACAATACGCAAAGGCGGATAGGATCAATTTGATTGAGAACATCGGTTAGTGCAATGCGGTAAAACAATACGCAAAGGCGGATAGGATCAATTTGATTGAGAACATCGGTTAGTGCAATGTGGTAAAACAATACGCAAAGGTGGATAGGATCAATTTGATTGAGAACATTGGTTAGTGCGATGCGGTAAAACAATACGCAAAGGCGGATAGGATCAATTTGATTGAGAACATTGGTTAGTGCAATGCGGTAAAACAATACGCAAAGGCGGATAGGATCAATTTGATTGAGAACATTGGTTAGTGCAATGCGGTAAAACAATACGCAAAGGCGGATAGGATCAATTTGATTGAGAACATTGGTTAGTGCAATGCGGTAAAACAATACGCAAAGGCGGATAGGATCAATTGGATTGAGAACATCGGTTAGTGCAATGCGGTAAAACAATACGCAAAGGTGGATAGGATCAATTTGATTGAGAACATTGGTTAGTGCAATGCGGTAAAACAATACGCAAAGGCGGATAGGATCAATTGGATTGAGAACATTGGTTAGTGCAATGCGGTAAAACAATATGCAAAGGTGGATAGGATCAATTTGATTGAGAACATTGGTTAGTGCAATGCGGTAAAACAATACGCAAAGGTGGATAGGATCAATTTGATTGAGAACATCGGTTAGTGCAATGCGGTAAAACAATACGCAAAGGCGGATAGGATCAATTTGATTGAGAACATTGGTTAGTGCAATGCGGTAAAACAATACGCAAAGGCGGATAGGATCAATTTGATTGAGAACATCGGTTAGTGCAATGCGGTAAAACAATACGCAAAGGTGGATAGGATCAATTTGATTGAGAACATCGGTTAGTGCAATGCGGTAAAACAATACGCAAAGGTGGATAGGATCAATTTGATTGAGAACATCGGTTAGTGCAATGCGGTAAAACAATACGCAAAGGTGGATAGGATCAATTTGATTGAGAACATTGGTTAGTGCGATGCGGTAAAACAATACGCAAAGGCGGATAGGATCAATTTGATTGAGAACATTGGTTAGTGCAATGCGGTAAAACAATACGCAAAGGCGGATAGGATCAATTTGATTGAGAACATTGGTTAGTGCAATGCGGTAAAACAATACGCGACGGCGGATAGGATCAATTTGATTGAGAACATCGGTTAGTGCGGTAACTGAAGTACGAGCTGGGTGGTGGATGTGGGGTGTTTTTTCTAATGGTTCTCAAATCATTTTTCTCGATATTTTTCCCTGACCCTTTTTCATTATCTGAACATCCTTTGTAGAGGACCACTATACAATATTACGTACCAAATATGAAACCTGTAGGCCTTGAAGTTTCAAAGGAGAAGATTTTTAAAGTCATTTTGCTATTTAAATCAATATAAACCACGTGAGCCCCAGCGTGTGGCCAGTTTTGACCCCAGGGGCATCATTTGAACACTTTGTAGAGGAACACTATACAAGTTTACATACAAAATATGAAACCTCTGGGCCTTGTGGTTTCAGAGAAAATTTTCAAAGTCATTTTGCTATACAAGTCTTTATAAACCATGTGACCCCCGGTGTGTCCCCAGTTTTGACCCCAGGGGCCTCATTTGAACTAAAGTAGCAGAGGACCACTATACAATGTTACAAACCAAATATGAAACCTCTAGGCCCTGAAGTTTCAGAGGAGAAGATTTTTAAAGTCATTTTACTATTTAAGTCTATATAAACCATGTGAGCCCCAGGGTGTGGCCAGTTGTGACCCCAGGTGCATCATTTGAACAATCTTTGTAGAGGACCACTATAAAATGTTACATACCAAATATGAAACCTCTGGGCCTTGCAGTTTCAGAGGAGAGGATTTTTAAAGTCATTTTGCTATTCAAGGATATATAAACTATGTGACTTCCGGGGTGTGGCCAGTTTTGACCCCAGGGGCATAATTTGAACACTTCGTAGAGGACCACTATACAATGTTACATACCAAATATGAAACCTCTAGGCCTTGCCATTTCAGAGAAGAAGATTTTAAAAGTAATTTTGCTATTTAAGTCTATATAAACCATGTGAGCGCCGGGGTGTGGCCAGTTTTGACCCCAGGGGCATAATTTGAATAATCTTTGTAGACGACCACTATACAATGTTATATACCAAATATGAAACCTCTGGGCCTTGCTGTTTCAGAGGAGATTTTAAAAGTCAATTTGCTATTTAAGTCTACAGTAGATCACCGTTATTTCGAACACTGTTAATCCGAATTCCTCGTTATTTCGAAAAAAAAAATAGGTGCCGATTTTTTCCTTCTTATTTTAATTATTATTTTGATGTTCAATTCGAACTCCGTTATTTCGAATTATCGCTATTTCGAACCATTAATCCGGTCCCAACACTTGTTTTTCAATTCATTTATCAATTGTTAATTCGAAGTGTTAATAATCGAGATGGAGATAATTTCACACCTTTACCTTAACCGTATCAACTGTGACAGCATTTTCTCTCTGCTTGATTTTCGCACCTTTCCGGAGTTGATAATCGATTAAACCAATCTGTTGAGTTTGTATAATTAAAGCGTGGCAAGCTATAGCTTTAACAAGACTGAATTGCAAACACGGATGTCAAAACATTTGAGCAACTATTAGGTTTCTGTATTTAAGTTAGACTTGCATTTGTCAGATCATCAGTTCGTATTTACTTTCGCTAATATTCACGATGTCAGAAGCAATAATAAATACAGACAAAAATCAATCCCATTGCCAAGCAATCTGGAGAAGGGCCCGGTAACCAACCCGGGAGGATATCCGGATTGACAGCAGGGAAGAGCGTGGCCAGTTTTGACCCCAGGGGCATCATTTGAATAATCTTTGTAGAGGACCACTATACAATGTTACATATCAAATATGAAACCTCTGGGCCTTGCAGTTTCAGAGAAGATTTTAAAAGTCATTTTGCTATTTAAGTCTATATAAAACATGTGACCCCCGTGGGTGTGTCCAGTTTGGACCCCAGGGGCATCATTTGAATAATCTTTGTAGAGGACCACTATGCAATGTTACATACCAAATATGAAACCTCTGGGCCTTGCAGTTTCAGAGAAGATTTTAAAAGTCATTTTGCTATATGAGTCTATATAAACCATGTGATCCATGGGGCGTGGCCAGTTTTGACCCCAGGGGCATCATTTGAACCATCTTTGTAGAGGACCACTATACAATGTTACATACCAAATATGAAACCTCTGGGCCTGGCAGTTTCAGAGATTTTTAAAGTCATTTTGCTATACGAGTCTATATAAACCATGTGACCACTGGGGCGTGGCCAGTTGTGACCCCAGGGGCATCATTTGAACCATCTTTGTAGAGGACCACTATATAATGTTACATACCAAATATGAAACCTCTCGGCCTCGCAGTTTCAGAGAAGATTTTAAAAGTCATTTCGCTATACGAGTCTATATAAACCATGTGACCATTGGGGCGTGGCCAGTTCTAAACCCAGGGGCATCATAAGAACAATCTTTGTAAAGGACCCTTAGAGGATGTCACATACCAAATATGAAAGCTCCAAGCCTTGTGGTTTCAGAGATTTTAAAGTTTTCCGTTTTTAAATCTATTTTTAGCTCTGATGACCTACATATGCAGCAGACCGGAACGATTTGAACAGTTTTGAAAGAGGGTCACCCAAGGATCATTCCTGTGAAGTTTGGTGAAAATCTGCCCAGCAGTTAAGGAGATGTTCTTTGAATAAAAATGTTGACACACGACGCACAACGGACAAAAGGCGATCATAAAAGCTCACCATGAGCACGTTGTGCTCAGGTTGGCTAAAAATCGTGTGTGCAAGCCAATCATTGATAACTTGTTGATGTTTTTTTCCTAACACAAGGGGCAATAACTCCGGTGTGTCTGGCCCAATCATGCTTATATTCGACTTCACATGTAGTCTTACGTTCATGGATAAACTGCATGATTGGCTAAGATTAGATGAACAAGAGCTGTCAGAGGACAGCGCGCTCGACTATTCGAAGTATTTCAGTTGGTACATATTTTGGATAGTGGAAAGGGCATTGATTTGTTAAAATACAAAACTTTTAGGTGAAGCCTTGTATAGTTTATACATTCTTGGAACAAAAACTTTAACCACAAAATCTATGCAAAAAGTGTGCATAACTCTGTCAAAATACAAAACAGAGTTATGGGTAATGTTGCCCCTGATACTAGAGTTGATGACAAAGGTAAGTTTCAAGTGAATAACTTACGTAGTTTTGAAGTTACAAAACTTTTGAATATAAACTTTAACCAGAAAATGTACCGGTATGTGAAAAAGGGGCATTACTCTGTCAAAATACAAAACAGAGTTATGGGTAATGTTGCCCCTGATAATAGAGTTGATGACCAGGGTAAGTTCCAAGTTCAGGAGAATAACTTGCTTAGTTTTGAAATTACCAAACTTTGGAATATAAACTTTAAACAGGAAATCTAAAAAAAAAAAGGGGGCATAACTCTGTCAAAATATAAAACAGAGTTATGGGTAATGTTGCTCCTGATACTACAGTTGATGACAAAGGTTAGTTCGAAGTTTCAAGTGAAAAGCTTATATAGTATTGAAGTTACACAACTTTTGAATAGAAAACTTAAACCAGAAAATCTTTGTGAAAAAGGGGCATAACTCTGTCAAAATACAAAAAGAGTTATGGGGAATATTGCCCCTGATACTGGAGTTGATGACAAAGGTATATTCCAAGTTTCAAGTGAATAACTTATGTAGTTTTTAAGTTACAAGACTTTTGAATAAATTTTTTAACCAATTCAGACGCGGACCCGGACGTCAACGCCAGAGGTAATAGCTAACCTATTCTTCGATTAGTCGGGCTTTAAATGAAGTCTTTATCCTGAATAGTGTCTATTTTTTGTATATTTTTTTCATAACCACCCAGTGTCTATTTTTTGTATATTTTTTTCATAAACAAAGGGCAATAAATCTGGTGTTTCTGGCCCGATTTTGCTTATATTCGACTTCACCTTTAATCTTATGGTCATAGACACACAGTGCAAGATTGGTGAAGATTTGATAAAAAATGAAGTCTCTATCCTGGATTATGTCCATTTTTACATATTTTTTTTTACAAACAAAGGGCAATAACTCCAGTGTTTCTGTTCCTATCTTGCTTATATTCGACTTCAACTGTAATCTCATGGCAGCAGACAAACTGTGCAAGATTGGTGAAGATTGGATGAAAAATGAAGTCTCTAGCCTGAATAATGTCCATTTTTGTATAATTTTTTAATAAACAAAGGGCAATAACTCTGGTGTTTGAAACACGATCTGGCATATTTTTGGCGTCTGTTGAGATCTGATGGTCATATACAAACTGTGAAAGTTTGGTTAAGATTTGATGAAAAATAAAGTCTCTAAGTTGGAAAGAGGCATTTTTGCACTTTTTTTTGCATGAAAAAGGAGCAATAACTCTAGTGTTACTGGTGTTATCTGACCCAATAACAATCCCATCTGAGATTTTATGGTCATACACAAACTGTGCAAGTTTGGTTAAGATTGGATAAAAAGTTAAGTCTCCAGCGTGATAACGAACCCAATTGTTGATGGCACGCGGACGACGCAGGAGGTCCCCTATACCAATAGCTCACCAAGCACTTTGTGCTCAGGTGAGCTAATAAAACAAGAAACAATTTTGTATAATTTTATCCAATCATCAGGCCAACATTGACAAAATGGGATAAACTTAGGTGTATGAACACACTGTGGGATAAAGGAAACACGCGCAGTGTAATGACGCCATTCGGTTGATTTTTGTGACCCATCTTATGTTCGTGTTATGTAGTATTTTCATGCCCCCGGCATCTTGTGATTGTCTTGTCCGTAAGCCTTTCTGTCCGTCCGTGACCGTGACAGTGTTATGCCCCTTTTTTATTCCGCGGCATCTTGATCCAGAAGGCATATAGTGATTGTCCTGTCCGTCCTTCCATCCGTAACAAGGTTAAGTAGATTTTACCGTTTCGTCTAGCACCAACACCACTTACTACAGCACTTGGATACTTACACTGTTGTTGCTTATGACCATTCCCTATCCACCAATATCACCCAACCTCACTTTGACCTTGACCTAATTTGCACTTAAAATAATTCAAAAGTGCCATTTCTTGGTTAACTATATTTTACCATTTTGTCTAGCACCAACACCGCTTACTACAACACTTGGATATTTACACAGTTGTTACTTATGACCGTTCCCAATCCACCCATATCACCCAACCTCAATTTGACCTAATTTGGACCAAGAAATGGGTTATCCAGCACCAACCGGGGGCATGTGTGTTTATCAAAAACAGAATCTTGTTCTTATTTAGTAATTTGTTTATTTTTTAAATGAATGACAAAATGATAGGATAAAAAGAATATTAGGCAAGTTTTGATTAAAGATAAGTTTATTTGCTCGGCAAGAAAACGTGAACCACTTGCCAAGGCGCATGGCTCAGGTTTTCTAAGCCTCGCTAAATAAACGTATCTTTTATCAAAACTAAAACACTAACTTGTACTTCTATTTTGGCCTTTCTGCTGTACAGCCACATAATGATTGTCTAGAAATGCCCTTGGTGGCTAATTTCCTGTGTACAAGTATCAAAACTCCAAACCATTGTTTAGTTGCCATTAAACAACAGTAAATTTAAGAAGATTTCTTAAATAAAAAGAAGACACCAATACTTCCCTTCCCTTTTTATTTCTGGTTTTCAATAAATATAATGTGTTACATAACAGGTTGGAATAACATGGGTGCTGTCAATCAACAATACAACGAGTACGTCAGCAAAGCCTTTCAATACAATCTGGCCTGTTTATGTATAATCAAACTAAACTAAAATGAAATTAAATATCGATCTGTTGAACAATAATGCAGGGCTTTATTTTTGGCCTATTTTATTGCCCTTACTGGGTCATATTCCCAATGGCAAATCCCAAATCCAGTCCCAGAATTCCCAATGGCAAATCCCAAATCCAGTCCCAGAATTCCCAATGGCAAATCCCAAATCCAGTCCCAGAATTCCCAATGGATGGTTGTTTGACAATCAGATGTTTAGAAGTAAGAAGTGTTCAGTGTAGAAATAAAGACTGTTGAAGTTGCAATAACTGTTTTACAGATTTTTTTGTTCAAAAGATTATATTTTATGTAGTTTATCTATAATTATTCAAATTCTATTAATCAAACAATTATAATTTATCGCAGTTTTACGTGAATTTGCTCTGAAATTCCAAATGTCATGGGTATATGTCATATTCCCAAAATGGTGAAAAAAGCCCTCAAGCATGTATATGAGAAAATATCAAGGGTCAGATACGGTGCAGGGTACGGCTCAGAAGACGTAGGGGTGGGGGGTGGGGGGATAGCCTAGGCAGAAAAGTTCTTTTACATTACTAATAATTTGCTATTTCCTGCCTGGGTAGTAATGGTTTTAAGAATCAAAATTTTAAATGACTGGCGCAAACGTATTTCAAGATTTGCAACAAGGCATGCAATATCTGTGGCTAAGGAGATATTTTCTATTCCTTTCAGCCAAAACACAAATGAGGGGAAAACTGGGTTTAATGCATGTGTGTAGTCTCGTACTGGATCAGCCTTTGCAGTCCGCACAGGCTTATCCGAGACGACACTTTCCGCTTTTATGGTATTTTCTGTTCCCATGAAGATTCTTCAAAACATAAATTCTCAGTAGGCGGAAAGTGCCATCCTGGATTAGCCTGTGCTGACTGCACAGGCTGATCCGGGACGACACTTAATGCACAAAACACGCCTCAAATATTTCTTTAAATGAAGTCATTGCAAACAAATACAGCTGACAATCTTTAATAATCATCTTCTACGAAAAATTTAAGATGGTAGACACGTTTGTGCTAAATATATACTGGTATTATAGTGTTGAAATACTTCTATAATTCTATTCTCCAATCTTAAAACCATTATTTACTACACCAGAATCACAAGACATAAACACAACATAAGCCACTACAATCAAGTCGTTGCAAACAGATGTAACAGTCCTTTGGCAAACTGTACGATCTCACTCCCTCCCAGCTTCGACTCCCCGTAAACACGATCAACGAACGAAATTGGCACTTCGCCAAGAGTAAACCCGAACTGCCTCGCTCTTACAATCATCTCCATTTGGAAAACGTAACCTTTTGACACGCACGAGTTCACTAATTTCTCAAGCACCTCCTTTTTATACATTCTAAAACTTCCTGTAAGGTCCGAACATCTCGGCCGCAATAAGATCTGTGTGAGGAAATTTGCCCCACGGCTGACAAGCTTGCGTTTAAAATCCCAACCATAGACTCCGCCATTACCCGAATACCGGGTCCCGGTCACTATGTCCAAATTTCCTTGTTTCTGCTTCTCGATGAATTCGGGGATGAATTTCGGATGATGTGACAAATCCGCGTCCATGATGATGATGAAGTTTCCTGTGGCGTGTTTTATGCCGTGAACGTATGCTGTTCCAAGACCCAGCTTTTTCTCGCGAGGTCGCAGCACTATCTTCTTGTCCCCGTATATCTTCTGTAGTTGCTTAGCAACATCCAAAGTTCCTGAAATTAAACAAACACCATAAAAAGTTCAGTATTAGAACACGACATTTATTTATTAAGCAAATTGTAAATGATTACAGTAACTTTATTACAAACAGGAAGTAAAACATCTACACATAACAGAGTTCCTGATAAGAGGGGTATTTGTATTTGTATTTGTATTTGTGTAGATACCCTTTAAAATATTGTGAATACCCTTTAGAAATTGTAATAGTGGGTACTAGTACCCTTCAGAAAGTTAAAGTGGGGGTACTGGTCTGCATTGAAAATCTTGCCAAAAATTAATTATTAACTTCGAAAACTAAGTTTCTTAATTAGTTAAACACTGCTAGTACTTGACAATATTTACATGCACATGTATATACTTCACACTTAATAAAATGGGATTAAATACCCTCCTATATGAAGGTCTGAAAATACCCTTTAGGATTCTCCAATACCCTTTAAAGCTGATGGTGAGGGGGTAAAATACCCTCTGAGGAAAGAGGCCAGGGGGTACAGCACCCTTTTGCGTAAAACCTTATCTGAAGCCCTGGACATAGATATTTGACATATAGATCACAATGTATTTCAATGATGTGTTGATGTTTTAGGTGGAGCAATGTCAAGATTTCAAAACGCAATTCAAACTGTTTAAGAAGAATGTAAATAGAATCCTTTTCACTACGAGCAAGATTTAATATCTAAAGCTACGTTGCCATGAGACCGTAGCCGCGTCCGTATCCGCAAAATTTTAATTCGGAAGCACGTTTACATGCATCCGTATCCATGCATAAATTTATTATTGTCTTTCTTTTTGATTCTGGCTTTCAAACAATTCCACAATTTGACAGCATTTATTCAAATTCAACATATTATCTTCAATTGGCTAGCATTTTACAGAGTCCAACACGATCCCTACTATTTAGAATATACATTTAAATATCTGTATATTTTAATGTGGTTTACACAGCAAACAAATTGCCCTTGCTGAATGGCGTCCGTATGTTGTCCGCATCCGCATAAAATCACTCAGCGAGCAATTCTATACCGCCACACGGACATGCCGATACGGAAATATGGAACCGGCCAAACGATTTTCAATGTGTTCAATTTGGACACATGGAAAAGTGGCCCTATTCAACTTATAAAATGAGTGACTGGGAAACCAATGCGTAATTTGCGCATATAATTGAGAACAATTGCATATAAATTTTCATCGATGCGCTTTTTTACGTCGCACCAACAGTTTTGAGTACGAATCTAAAAACATAGCAGTACAATACAAATGGCTCGATCTGCTGTGCAGTTTTGTCACTATGCGGTGATGGCTCGGTCTGCTGTGCAGTTTTGTCACTATGCGGTGATGGCTCGGTCTGCTGTGCAGTTTTGTCACTATGCGGTGATGGCTCGGTCTGCTGTGCAGTTTTGTCACTATGCGGTGATGGCTCGATCTGCTGTGCAGTTTTGTCACTATGCGGTGATGGCTCGATCTGCTGTGCAGTTTTGTCACTATGCGGTGATGGCTCGATCTGCTGTGCAGTTTTGTCACTATGCGGTGATGGCTCGATCTGCTGTGCAGTTTTGTCACTATGCGGTGATGGCTCGATCTGCTGTGCAGTTTTGTCACTATGCGGTGAGATGTTATCTGAACATAAATTATTGTTTGTTTCGAATTTTCACCGTATTCAACAGTATTTCAGTCATATAACGTCGGTCAGTTAACCTACTCACACTTTTCCTGGGTTACCAGTACTGAGTGCACATACTTAAGTCAGTAACTGACAACTGCCCTACTTGAATCAGAGGTAGGGGGAGAATGGCCGTAGAAATAATTTCATGACCAATCCCCACACAAGTTATGTGGCCGGACTGGGAATCGAACCCGCGATCCTCGGATTTGTAGTCCAGCGCTCTACCAACTGAGCTGGCCGGCCCAGCACTAACATAAATAATATTTCCTGATAAGAACATAAACATTTCAACTTCAAGGTTGCTTTTATGTTTCAAACGCGTAAAGTGTTAAGTTTGACTTGTTTGAAATGTAATTACTGTAAATCCCATAAAAATCAGAGAAAATCCCACAGATTGTTTAAAATCCTATAGATTTTTGAGGAGATGAGCAATTATCTCATATGGAAAAATCCTTCTCGAAGAAGTGTATGAAATACGCATTTAATGCGCATTAAACACTGAGGTATTGGCACCGTATTTTTTCTGCATTAAATATGCATTTAATACACTTTTAGTACACTAATTGTATTTTTTCTGTACTTTTTCTGTGGTTTTTAACAAAAAGTGCATTAATGCATTATAAAATACACTTTAAATACACTTAAGTTTATGTTTTGAAGATAAAGTGTATTTTTCAAGGAAAAAAATACACTTTAAATGCACTTAAGTGTGTTAATGCAGGAAAAATGCTGAAAAAATACACTTTTTTCTGTAATATGTGTATTTTTTCTGAATTTTAAGTGTATTTAATGCGCATTTAACACAGAACAAATATGGTGCCAATACTGCAGCGTTTAATGCACATTAAATGCATATTTCATACACTTCTTCGAGAAGGAAAACTGTCACTGTAAAATTTCATCTACAGCAGCGTTTCCCCAAACTCTTAATTGGAGGTGGAATACCCCCAGTTTGTCTGATGAATCCCAAATTTTATGGAGAACCTTTTAAAATTCTGATTTGACTTAAAAATTCCATATGGAAGGCGTTCACAAGGCGTTTGGTGAACCCCCATTTATGAAAAATAGTGCGAACACTCTTAAAGGGACTTGTTTACAGATTTTTGTATTTTTTGAAGTATGCCATTAAATGTCTTAACTTGATAGGTTTAACCATCGGAACTAAACAGCTCCAGTATAATAGTTCACGAAAAGGACCAAAAAAAAGAAAGGACAAAAAGTTGCTCCCACCGGGGTTTGAACCTCGGACCTCCAGATCAAAAGGCTAACGCCTTAACCTTTCGGCCATTCTGAATTCTATATTTAAATCGGCATAAAAGTGATCCACGTGCTGTCAACAATTTTAACGAAAACAACAGAAACATTCCAAATTATTCCATCTTGTAGCATTACTAATGCTTTATAATTCTATTAATTTCAACTGATGATTACTCTTTAACAAAATGGTATATACAGTATATCTCTATGTCTGTAGTGTTATTTTGCTCCTTTATATACTCTATCCTTCTATTTTTGAAATCTGTGCCAAAAAGTTAGAAAATTGTCAATTTGTCAATCTGTGAACAGGTCCCTTTAAGAGTTTCTTTTTAATCATCAAAGTGATGCACCCTCAGCAAGAGCTGTCGGAGGACAGTGCGCTTGACTTTTCTTGTGCTTGTCAGAGTGTTCTGGCATTTTTTTCTACTACACACTGTTTAAATAGTAGGGGCCAATTAAACAACATTAATTTCATTCTCAAGTTAATGTGTGAAGAGCATTTTTTTAATTTTCAAAACAGTGACCTTGACCTTGACCCGACCAACCCCACATGCAATCTCATGCAATGTCTCATTATACAGTATCTATAAATTGAATTTCATTTCAATTTGTTCTAGAGTTATAAAGCAGAAACTGTTTTTTCTATTTTCAGTAACTGTGACCTTGACCCTGACCCCACCCAACCCACCACAAATGCAATCCCAAGTAAAATGTTGCTTTAGGGTATATATGTATGAAGATTGATTCTCAAGTTAGAGAGTGGAAATCCAAAGTTGACGCAGCCATCCCACCCACGAACAATTTCTAACTGTAAAAAGGCACATAATTTTGAAAAATTTCAAACTAGAGTTATCAAAACTGGCCTATGAGTTCATTTTAATATAGGAATTAGTGTTCTAAGTTTGAATGAAATCCCTCAATCCATTCTTAAGAAACCAGCTTACTGAAAAACTTGAACCTGTCCATATAGCTTATATGTAAAATTTCTAAGTGTAAAGCAGCCCATAATTGTGACGAATTTCAAAATTGAGTTATCAAAATTAGCCTATAAGTTCATTTTAAACTAGGGAATCAGTATTCTAAGTTTGAATGAAATCCCTCAAGCCATTCCTGAAAAACCAGATTACCCAAAAACTTGAACCTGTCCATATACATTATAGGTAACATTTCTAAGTGTTAAAATGCCCATAATTTTGACAAATTTCAAACTAGAGTTATCAAAATATTGGCTTATGAGTTCATTTTAATATAGGGAATAAGTGTTCTAAGTCTGAATGAAGTCCTCAAGCCATTCCTGAGAAACCAGCTTACTGAAAACTTTAACTTGTCCATATAGCTTATATATAAAATTTCTAAGTGTAAAAAGGCCCATAATTTTGACAATTTTCAAACTAGAGTTATAAAAATTGGCTTATGGGTTCATTTTAATATGGTAAAATGAAATCCCTCAAGCCATTCCTGAGAAACTAGCTTACCGAAAAACTTTAACCTAGTAGAATAGCTTGCCTTTTCTTTGAAAAGTAGAGCTAAAAATACTTTTGAGTTACCATCCGGGCTGCCATCGTCAATGATGATGATTTCAAACTCCCAGTCGCACTCGGAGAGGTGTTTGACAAGCAGCCACGTGATTATTGGCAGGTTCTCTTTCTCATTGTATGTTGGCAACAGAACGGAATACTTGTCTGGCATTGCGGCGTGTCTTGTGATTAAAGATGTCAGCTGACCTAAAAATATTAGGAATAGTAAAAGTTCTTAAAATAAATAAATAAAATGCTTTAGTTATCAAATTCTCAAGCTATTGAGGTACCAGTTGATAACATGAAATGAGCTATATGTAGGGTGTTGTCTGCTTCAAGATTTCATCTTACATGACAATTTTAGGTATGCTGCTTGACCCTATTAACGGTGTACTTAACATTTGAATAGAATTGTGAATTGTATGGTCCTATAATTTACATAAATTTCACCTATTTTAAAACAAAAAATATGTTTTATTTAATAAATAAATCTTTTGACAGGTACATTCTATCACATTTTGTTTATTTGACCTAGTTTTCTAACCATGTGATGGCCTCCATATTTGTTTTTGTCGTTACCTATTACTGGTGCATATATAAAATTGATACACAGTTTTACTGCACTAAACTTCTGCATGCCGACACATTTAGAATACTGCAGAAAACAACTAAGATTATGATGTATCATTTTGAATTTATATTTGTAATCATTAATGTAGAAAAAAATGACTTGTTAAATACATGGGTTGAAAAGGTTCTGTCCCTCAATGTGGTTTCTGGAAAACCAGACAATCTGAACTAACGGTTTTATTCTAAATAAGCCCATGAAATCAAATCAACACTATACATACTTTACTGATGGGGTTCTCATTTGTTTTCCAATAGCTATATGCTGCAAATACAAACAAAATAAACATATAATCAATTCAGACTTCCTACCTTTCCATGGTCAAGTTGACATTTGTAAGTGAAATTTAACTGATTTGTGAGAATGGTCCAAAGCTTAGTGCAGTAGGATAAGCAGCTTTATTCAAATGAGGTAAGTGCATTATAGGATTTGATTACGTCATAGATAAATTTGGAACTCTTCAGATATCATGTACTTGATAAAAATGGAGAAATCTTATGCCGGAAAACACAATCATTATGCAAAAAAATAAAAGCTTGAAGTAATTATTGCTATTTTTTTTATCTATTTACATTTTAAGACAACATTGTTTCCATTTTTTGTTAGATAACACTTGGCGCGAACGATTGTCTAAAAACGAAACCGGATATGACTATCCCCCGCATTTTAAAATACGAAAATCGGAATACACCCCTAATACGTATACAACGGTAATAGGGTCATTGAGAATATAGTAAAAGTTTAATTCAAGGTTGCACCAGTATGGAAAAAAAAATGCTCGAGTTATCAAGATTATCTTACTGTGAAGTGAGGGGTATGTGGTGAATCTTACACTTCAAGATATCATCTGAACTCAGCTTCAGATACCTGAAAGTATGAAGTATTGATGTGAACCATTATTGAAAAAAAAAAAAAATAATTGAGACTGTTGGTGCACTCGATAAAAAATTATATGTCTTAAATAAGTACAATTGTTCAAAATACGTTGGGAATACCCGTATTTTCATTTGTTGGTTAGTTCAAGGTTGTTAAATGATATCAAATATATCGCTTGGCCATTGGCAAATTGTCCGTTATTATGACAAGGTACGAACATAAGTGGGTACGAAATATTTAATCCACAATAACGTACAATTTTAAACGTTAAAATCAATGACATTAGCACAGAAAAGTTATACTATATTTCAGCCATCAATCTCCAATCTTCATTCATATAGGGATATGAATATTTATTATCTTTTCAATACATAGATAAACATGTTTACCGATGATGTGTCAATCGAGTAAGCACGTTCACAGGTATCAACGTTAAAGCAAGTCAAACTGGTCACAAGTCAAACCGGTCTACATTTATCTGACCTACATGCATCCGACGAGGTCGACGTATATTGCAAAATTTGAATATTACAATAATACACACAAAATATACTGCAAAAGTTAAACAACGGTATTTAACTAATTTAGGTGCATTAATATAAACAAATAATGATGTTGGTTAAAGATTTTTTAAAAACGACTGCACCATATGACACGAAATCATTTCTTGGACTATGGTATTTAAAATAAAATACGAGTTGATTGATTAATTAGGCCTAATTATACCTGCCCCGCATTTACATGCAACAATTAATGTATCACACTATTGCATCAATTAATCAATACTTCTGAAAATACCTTGATATTTACATACATTGATAATTAAAGACCTCCGCGCTATGTCCAACAGAGGATTTTGCGGGATACCTCATCAAAGTCGAAGCCAACACGTAATTTGTGGAAAAAACAAACAAAAAACGTGATGCACGTGCAGAATAATTAAATGCATGGAGTTTTTTTTTACGATTTTGCTTCGCGTATTACATAATACGTGTGCATTTTAAGAAAATGTAATGTATACTCGTACTCATTGCAAGAGTGGCAAGTCATATCTCATCTCGCTACTTTTTTGTTGTATGGGTCGTCGCTGGAAGTACATACACGTATATACTCTATTCGGATGGAGTTGCAGTACGGACGGAGTCGCAGTAAATGATAAACGTCATATAGCGGACATTTCTTCGTAAACTAAACCCCACTCTTTTTCTAGACTCGGCTTCTAATCGTTAAAATTAATATTGCTAAGTACAATTTGTTTTCTTAAAACTTGTTTGTATAATGCATTTCTGCTAAGAGTCTCATCCGATTTCATTGAAGTATTTAATAAGATATTGTTTTTTACTCTGTCGTCTGTGCCAAAGTAGTAGGAGTAGTTCCCCGTGGGTTTTGTACATAAGTTATTTTCTTTCCGGTAACTAAGGTTATATGCTGTTTAAAAATTGGAAATGATTACTTCCCGTGTTACCGATTACCGCGACTCCGTCGTGCAAGTTTTCATAATTGTAACTTATAGACAGTGTTGTGTGGTTTGGTTTTTTAAAGGATCCAGAATGAAATAATTGTTTATTTGTTGATTGCCATGTGTGTGTAAGATATTTTTACAGATTTTAGTCGTTTATTAAAAGTTGTAAGTGTTATCTTTCCTTTTTGATTATTCAACAAATCGTTAATACCGCGGCTCCATCGGAACACATTATACATTAATCATACACGGAATTCATATTTGGGTATGTCTGTATCTATGAATGAATCTGAGTTTCATCAAGTTTGATGTTTATAAAATGTTGATAAATGTATTGAACATTAACTTCACTACATTGTTGTCTTATTGATATTTTAGAATTTAAACTTGCGTGCGTTTTGCGTTTTCAAGTATACCGAGTATAGATTCTGTACAATTATTTATATTTCCTGATTTATCAGCCATACTGTTTTAGTATATGGAAGCACAAACATTGATTTTCGAATATAATATTAAATGCAATAGATCAGCACCTATGAGTAAAGGTCACAATACACTAAATAAATAAGTCATGTAGGGCTGTACTCTCTAAATAAATCAACAAGTTTAACTCGAAGACATGTTTTTAGGTTTAGACACTTGCTTTGATATTATTTTTTGGAGATGATCGTAGGGTAAGCATTGGTATGCACAAATAAATCACTGATATGCTTTAAGATTGGAGACTGCGCTGACGCGGGTTACATTCAACTAGAAAGTAGCCGCTAAAAAGATGGCTATAAAACAGTCAACTTTGTTTAGTGTCGAGTTCTTTCTTACATAATACATGACATACCATTTTTATTGCTTAAATCAATTCAGCTTAGAATGCTCTTTAAGAAAAGTTATGGTTATGAGGGTCCTTATGTGCAAAATGTTGCATTTATTTTTGGTTAAAGTTATCGCTTTTACATTAAATTATTTAAGGATTGGAAGTAGTATATTGTAACCTAAATACAAAAAAAAACCCTGAAAACGTATTGTCTGCCATAGATATGTAAACCTTTATATATCTATGTTGTCTGCTATCATAACTTCATCCTGGTTCATAAGTATGGTGTATTGTAACCTGTCTAACTCCTGCTTCCGGTTTCTAAAAATCTTCAGTGTTTCCAATGAATTGCGGTAGAAATTACGTTATATTTGGACTGAAAAGAACCTGTCAGTGTCATATTTTGCCCATACGACGCTGTATTTGCTCTAGGTGAGTATATTTCACAGCTAAATCGAACAAAACGATTCAAATCCGGGTCAGTTGACATGCGCAGACGATGCTAGACGGGTTAGGTCACAAGCCTACGAAAGAATGTACATGATTGTCTGGACTATATATGCAGGACATATATAGAAATATACATGAAAATTACCCAAATTTGTGTACATTTCGTGCCCACCTGGACTTAGATTGCAGGTTAAACGATGGATTTTTCACTTTAGTATTGTATGACAGACGTTTTAATAGCGTTAAATGGTTTAAATGCGAAACACATGGGGAATTGTCAGAGGGTGTAGTAAAAGTGCGTGCACCATGCAAGACATTTTGTTCGGTGTACAGTGCAGTTGATGAAGTGTGTATATGCAGTGACCTTCAGTATGTTTATGTAGTCAGTAACGTCTAGAAAGCAAAATAACCTGTGATCTTTAATAAGTGGTGTCAGTATAAACCAGACATCACTTCGTGTCTCTAAACATTCAGGTTGCAATATTTAGTGCTGGTAAACATGTTTGACCGTCCCTCGATAAAATACATTCTGATTTGTTTATATAATGTACACAGTGACTGCTTGTAGAGGCTGTCATTATGTATGTAGAGTCGTGACATTTAACTACGCATTGGATTGATATATTTGTTTAACTGTAAATAAAAATGTTTCTTTGCAACAGTTGAACTTGTGTTGCATTTAAATCAATCATTCAGTTTAATTAAGAAGTAAAATAAAATATAAAAAGGCATTTTAATGGGCATATTGTCAGTTTCCATTTTATTGCACAAATTTGAGTTTATTACTAGATAAATTAAAATTTGGCAGATATTTTATGAACATACTATTTGTACAAGTTGGTTATCTTACTTCCCTGTTATATGTACACAGGGATTATCATTATGCTACAAGTTTGCTATCCAGCTTTGCACTTTGCCCACACCAATGACAAGCTGTCCAATTAATGTAACAGTTTATATAACCACATTAAAGTGTGTATGTTGTATGATCTGTCATATAAAATTTGTTCAAAATATGCAGATGCAAGCGACAATAAAACTTGAAAGCAAACAGAAAAACATAAAAATGAAGAAGGAAACAATTCCATATGAAATAAATCAACCATTACTAGTGTCAAGTTTTTGCATCATTTATTAAATGTTGTGTAACCTAAACCAACTGTCAAGTCAACGTACATACATGTATTTGAGTTTCCGCTTGTACAGATAAAAGCTATTTGGGGATTTAAAAACTAGCTTACTGCGCGTTTAAAAGCAGTGTTTGTTCTTAACTTTTATTCCATTTTAAATAGAAATATATGTTAATGGACTTTATTTTGTTAATTGTATTAACTATATCTGTAGTAAGGTCGTACGTACACACTTTAAGTGATCAGAGAATAAGACTCTGGTCTTATTACTTAGTATCTCATATGTCAAACCATTGCTTTCATGACATGTTCACACCTTTGCCCAATCGAGAGCACAGTATTCCTGCTGAATGCCTGGAAAACAAGGGCCTGTTCAAGTTCCCATAGGTTACACGGGGCTGCTGGTTGCCTCAAAATCTGCTGCTCAACTGGCAGTGTTTGACTTTCCATGAACCACGTCCAGGTCTGTTTGGGTGTGTAACAAAAGTGCACTTCCGTAGCGAGAGTCATCGTTGGACATGACCAAGACTGGAGTCTTATTCTGTGATTGCTTAATTCAGTCATAAAAATTAGCATTTTGATCTAGCAAGCCTGACTTCTCATCAGCCTTTCTCCTCTATGTGAATTTGGTACCAGAAAACTTGCTTGCATTAAGGGAAGTTTGGGAGTAATTTATTCCCAGTTTTTGTCACTGGACTTCCAAAATTGCAGCCATGGAAGTTGCAGAACTTCCAAAATTGCAGCCATGGAAGTTCCATCATGTAAGGATGAACAAGTTAAAAGAAAAATTGAGTAATTTATATAAATGTATACCTCTTTCACATAATAAATTGGCATATAAACACTTGATGCCAAAAACTGACCTTAAAAAACACTTGAATTTTATACTTAATTTCATTACTGAAATGCTCATGACTTATGTAGCGTATTACTGTCAAAACTTCCAAATATTATGATTAAAACTTCCAAAATCACAGACCAGGAAGTTCAAACTTCCAGTTTTCAAAAGTTAATGAAAGCCCTGATACCTGGCAATGTTTAACTTTCCTTGAACCACAACCAGGTCCGTTTTGGTGTGTAAGTTAACGAAAGTGCACTTACGTAACGAGAGTCATGGGTGGACATAACCAAGACTGGAGTCTTATTCTTTGATTGCTTAATTCAGTGAGTCATAGAAATGAGCATTTTGGTATAGCGAGCCTGACTTCTTATCAGCGTTTCTCCTCTATGTAAATTTGGTAACGGAAAGCAGTACCATTCCCAAACTGATTTATATACCAATTTTAAGTTTAAAAATTCTCCAATCTCTAAACAAAATAAAAAACAACCAGAAAGATTGACGGTGTTCCTGTAAACATTTAACTTTCAACAACTCCAAACAATAAATGCAAGCAAAGAATCAATGAAACAAGTTGTTTAGAGTTTATTTATTGTAACTTATTGTTTTCACATCCTTTTGGTAGTTTTTTATGAAAGTGATAAAATTGCCAATCTTGTTGAAAAGGACGCTAATTTTCCCAATTCGACCGGTAGCGGTACTATTCCCAAAGGAGTGAGGAAAAACGCTGCTTATATAATTGAAATAGATAACCCTTCTCAGTCTTCACAAATACATTTTGAAATCAGTGGACTGTCGGTCCACTTAGCCAGCTAAAAAGACTGGACCGGACTACAATTAAGTGGACCATGTAGGTTTTCTTTCACTCTTTTATTCAGTTTGTAAAATAATTAATTTTAAGCAATCAAGTCTTTAAGACTGTCAATAGGTGAAAAAGATATGTTTTCTTTTTAAACTATTATTTTCTTAATGACCAAAGGACCATAATTTGATAGACCATCGGTCCAGTTAACTTCTAAAGTTTGATGGACCGAGTAAAAATTTGATGGACTCTGTCCGTGGTCCACTGGTTTATCGTGAAGACTGCCTTCTTTTAAAAGTGTGTTTGCATTTTGCATATGATTATTGCAATATACAATTTACTATACCTAAGTTATATGTTTGTATAATTTTGACTTTATCCACTCAGTTATAATAGCTTCATCTGCAAAAAAAGCACTGCAAATGTTAAAAGTAACAGTCAGTGTCCGACAAATGTCAGAATTGTTAGGTAGCCCACCGGGCCACCAGATGAAACATTTGGTAGCCCAACATTTTTATGGCTCATAACTGATATACCTGCTAAGTGACAAGCAAAATAGTGTTATATTTATATTTGGCACGTCATGAGAAAACCGGTCTTAATGCATGTACGTAAAGTGTCGTCCTGGATTAGCCTGTGCAGTCCGCACAGGCTAATCCAGGACGGCACTTTCAGCTTGTATGGTATTTTCTGTTTCAAGGAAGTCTCTTCTAAACATAAATCCACTGTAGGCGAAAAGTGCCAGACACTTTACGCACATGCATTAAGACCGGTTTACTCACGACGCGCCACATATTTATTTAGATAGTCTATAGATACATACAGTCATAACTAACAACAAAGGCATGTTGATGGGAATAATAGAATTATGAGTAATATTAGTAATAATAATAGTAAGTAAAAATAAATAAATGTGTCACTGATAAGAATACTAGTTTAAATGATATAAATAGTAAAAAGTGGGGATAACACTACTAATCAAATTGTATATCAAACAAGTCAAGCCACTAATTCACAGTCCCATTATAGAATTCACTGTCACTCAGTTATTCTTTAATTGATTTTAATTTTCGCATGTATCATTGTTGTTTATTTTGGCGTCCTTAGTTAATTAACGACATCAAAAACGTTGTCGCAAACATGTCTTTACCGCGGAATTCTGAAAAGTGGAATGAAGTCATAGCACGTGTGTAAACTAACCAATTGTCTTTCATAACATTAATAGCAGATGACACTGAATGCTTCTGATTGGATGGTCATGATACATCACCGCTGTTGACAATCGAAAGCGTGATTACCGTAAATGACGGATAACAATCGCTGATTAGATAATTGATCGAATTATAAACATTACACAGTGTACAGCCACACTCTCAGGGTAATTAATTGCAAGGTTGTTTTGTCAATATACCGGGCTACCAATTGTAGAAATTTTAAGTAGCCCAACAGGCATGTGCTTAGAATTTTAGGTAGCCAGACTGAAATTTTTAGTAGCTCCCGGGCTCCAGGATTTGTCGGACACAGGGTGAAAGCCCATGTTTGGAAGTTAAAGAGATTATATAGGGTGTCAGCGTTTTTTTTAGGGCCAATTTGGGGCCGAAATTTGGCCCCATTCCTCTGCTTAAAAAGCATATATTTTTCCCCTATATTTACCTTAAATTTCCCCTGAGATTGTAAGCTTCCTTTTGAAACAAACTTGACCAAAATCAGACAAAAATTGACTTAAGATTGTGGAATTTTCATAAACAATTTTTTTTCAAATCAAGTTTGTGCATGATCTAAGTTATCATTTGTAGCAAAATAATTGATATATGTTTTATAACACAGAACAATAAACAAAATTTAAAATGCTTTTCTACAAACACAATTCTCCTTTTGCTGTAATATTCCCCGTCAGAAGGGCCCCACCACCTTTCCCCCAAAGGTGAAAAAAACCACTGATTTGTTTCTTTAAAAAATACTCAAAATCTCATAAAACCAGAGAAAAGTTGTAGATCTACATCTCTGCTGGTCCGGAAGAGTGAAACAAAATGTATGGTTCCGTCAAATTTTAAATATTTTATAGGAGAAATTTTGTGTTACACAGGGTTTTACACTTAATTTAGTTTTCCATTCAAATTAAAAGGTCACAAGAACTGGGTTTATAATTGTAGTTGTCCTTGAGTTTGTAAGGCCAATTTGGGGCCAAAATAGGGCCACATTCCCCCAGCTCTGGTCTCTGGTGTATATGTGGCCCTTCGTGGGAAAACTGGTCTTAATGCATGTGCGTAAAGTGTCGTCCCGGATTAGCCTGCGCAGTCCGCACAGGCTAATCCAGGACGGTACTTTCCACCTACAGTGGATTTAGGTTTAGAAGAGACTTCCTTGAAACAAAATATACCATAAAAGCGGAAGGTGCCATACTGGATTAGCCTGTGCGGACTGCACATGTTAATCCGGGAAGACACGCCGTTATATGACTGAAATACTGTTGAATACGGCGAAAACTCCAAACAAAACAAAAGAAACATGGCAGAAGCTTTGTAGGTTGTGTGTATATTGGGAAATCAAAGTGATATGAACTATTAATGTGATAATGGGAAATGTGTGTTTTGCTAAAAAATGTTAACCTGGCACTGACCTTATAGTCAGTGCTTTTTTAGGGCCAATTTGGGGCTGAAATTTGGCCCCATTCCCCTACTTAAAAAGTATATATTTTTCCCCTATATTTACCTTAAAATTGTTTTCATAAACAATCCCAGCAATTTTTCATCTAAACCAAGTTATTTCAAATTATCATTTGTAGCAAAACAATTCCTATATCAAAGTAGAATATAAACATGTAATAATGCTTTTCTAAAAAAATCCCCTTTTGCCATAAAATTCTACATCTGAAGGGCCCTGCCACCTTTCCCCCCAAAAAGGTGACAAAAATCACTGTATAGTTACATGAATATAAATAAAATTTTGATTATGATAATGACGGATAACAATGGTATTAGTTTTTGTATCGTAGTAATGCTGATTTAATAATTTTCGTTGAAAACGCCATTCTGATATTATTGCTGATAAAAACATGTGAAATTTTGTAACACAAGCACTGACTTAGCTGAGGATACATTTAGTAGCATCCCCAGCTAAACATTTTCATTCCAGATGTATTAATTGAATTATTATCACATTAAAGTGCAAATGAAAACAAACTCAAAACACTTTGAATTATTTAAATATCTCTATTCCTTCCAAAGTTATGAGGTTTTGAAGTTGTGAAATTTTCGCAATATTTTGCCACTTTTTTGGCAGGTTTTGTTCTGTAGAAGACTGATTTCTCAGAAATTCGCAGCAACGCCGCCGCTGATATTTTATTATAAATTCTTATATTTTTAGCTCACCTGAGCACAAAGTGCTCATGGTGAGCTTTTGTGATCGCCTGTTGTCCATCGTGCGTGCATTAGTGCGTGCGTGCGTCGTCAACTTTTCATTCAAACAACATCTCCTCCTAAACCGCTTGGCAGATTTTCACCAAACTTCACAGGAATGATCCTTGGGTGAACCTCTTTCAAATTTATTCAAATCTTTCTGGTCCGCTGCATATGTAGGTCACCAGAGCTAAAAATAGATTTTAAAAGTGTAAACTTTAAAAATCTTCTCCTCTGAAACCGCAGGACCCAGAGGTTTCATATTTGGTATGTAACATGCTATAGTGGTCCTCTACAAAGATTGTTCAAATTATGCCCATGGGGTCAGAACTGGCCACGCCCTGGGCGTCACATGTTTTATATAGAATATATAGCAAAATGACTTTAAAAATCTTCTCCTCTGAAACTGCAAGGCCCAGAGCATTCATATTTGGTATGCAACATCCTTAAGTTGTCCTTTACAAAGATTGTTCAAATTATGCCCCTGGGGTCAAAACGGGCCACGCCCTGGGGATCACATGGTTTATATAGAATATATAGCAAAATGACTTTAAAAATCTTCTCCTCTGAAACCACAAGGCCCAGAGGTTTCATGTTTGGTATGTAACATCCTATAATGGTCCTCTACTAAGATTGTTCAAATTATGCCCCTGGGGTCAAAACTGGCCATACCCCTGGGTCACATGGTTTATATAAACTTAAATAGCAAAATGTCTTTAAAAATCTTCTTCTCTGAAACCGCAAGGCCCAGAGGTTTCATATTTGGTATGTAACATCCTATAGTGGTCCTCTACAAATATTGTTCAATTTATGCCCATGGGGTCAGAACTGGCCACGCCCTGGGGGTGACACTTTTTATATAGAATATATACCAAAATGACTTTAAAAATCTTCTCCTCTGAAAGTGCAAGGCCCAGAGGATTCATATTTGGTATGCAACATCCTTAAGTTGTCCTTTAAAAAGATTGTTCAAAGTATGCCCTTGGGGTCAAAATGGGGCACACCCTGGGGTCAAATGATTTATATAGACTTGAATAGCAAAATGACTTTAAAAATCTTCTCCTCAGAAACCGAAAGATCTAGAGGTTTGTTATTTGGTATGTAACATTGTATAGTGGTCTTCTACCAAGATTGTTCAAATTATGCCCCTGGGGTCAAAACTGGACACGCCCCAGGGGTCACACGGTTTATATAAACTTAAATAGCAAAATGTCTTAAAAAATCTTTTCTGAAACCGCAAGGCCCAGAGGTTTCGTATTTGGTATTTAACATCCTATAGTGGTCCTCTACAAAGATTGTTCAAATTATGCCCATGGGGTCAGAACTGGCCACGCCCTGGGGGTGACACTTTTTATATAGAATATATACCAAAATGACTTTAAAAATCTTCTCCTCTGAAAGTGCAAGGCCCAGAGCATTCATATTTGGTATGCAACATCCTTAAGTTGTCCTTTAAAAAGATTGTTCAAAGTATGCCCTTGGGGTCAAAATGGGGCACGCCCTGGGGATCACATGGTTTATATAGAATATATAGCAAAATGACTTTAAAAATCTTCTCCTCTGAAACCACAAGGCCCAGAGGTTTCATGTTTGGTATGTAACATCCTGTTATGGTCCTCTACTAAGATTGTTCAAATTATGCCCCTGGGGTCAAAACTGGCCACGCCCCTGGGTCACATGGTTTATATAAACTTAAATAGCAAAATGTCTTTAAAAATCTTCTCTGAAACCGCAAGGCCCAGAGGTTTCATATTTGGTATGTAACATCCTATAGTGGTCCTCTACAAATATTGTTCAATTTATGCCCCTGGGGTCAAAACTGGGCACGCCCCGGGGGTCAAATGATTTATATAAACTTAAATAGCAAAATGTCTTAAAAAATCTTCTCTTCTGAAACCGCAAGTCCCAGAGGTTTCGTATTTGGTATTTAATATCCTATAGTGGTCCTCTACAAAGATTGTTCAAATTATGCCTCATGGGTCAAAAGAGACCACACCCCATGGGTCACATGGTTAATATAGACTTAAATAGCAAAATGACTTTATAAAATTATTCTCTGAAACCGCAAGGCCTAGAGGTTTCATATTTGGTATGTAACATTGTATAGTGGTCCTCTACAAATATTGTTCTAAGTATGCCCCTGGGGTCAAAACTGGTCACGCCCGGGGGGTCACATGGTTTATATAGACTTAAATAGCAAAATGACTTTAAAAATCTTCTCCTTTGAAACGGCAAGGCCCGCAGCTTTCCTATATTTTGTACGTAACATTGCATAGTGGTCCTCTTCAAAGATTGTTCAAATTATTCCCCTGGGGTCAAATCTGGCCACCCCCCGAGGGGTCACATGGTTTATATAGACTTAAATAGCAAAATGACTTAAAAATCTTTACCTGAAACCGCAAGGCCCAGAGGTTTGTTCAAGGTTGTTCAACTTATGCCCCTGGGATAAAAATAAGCCACGCCTCTGGGATGCAAATTCCAATTGGGTTACAAGGTCTCAGGTGAGCGTCCTAGGGCCCTCAGGGCCCTCTTGTTTATATTTATTAGAATATCTTCATGAAAATTGGTAACCGTATGTAAATCTACATGCTCTTTTTATTTTTAAGGTCCATTTTGGTCTATGTGCAAGTGCAAACATTTTTTTCGCATACAAAATGACTGTCCTCTATTGTTGTTTATTTTTCAATCAGAATGGTAAGTGACTTTGCATTTACATGCCATAATATTGTAATGTCATTCTTCAATTGCTTTCTTGGTGATTAAAATTCATAAATCTTTGGTAACTTATTTAGCATTTTAACATTTCAAAGACATTAAACAAACAGGTTGTAGAACATAATACTTTTATTACAAATACACACATCAATGGCATTACGTAAATACATTGTTCACTGACAACTGCTCTAGGACTGTCTGTAAATTGTTTAGCATGGGAATTCACTTCCTCCTTTTGTGGAGAATTTGTAACTGCCTCTTTGGTTGTATTTTCCTGGAACATATGCTCCTGTGTTGGCGGACCTGGAAAGTTAAGATGATCCGATGCCATCCGGAATTCATCCTGTTGTAGTCAGACTGGCTTTAAAGGGAATAATAATGCACCTGAAAAATAATAAAGATACAGTTAGAAATAAAACAATGTAAAGAAAAAGAAATCAAATAATGTAAGAAAATAAAACAAACTTTTTCAATAAATTTAATACTTACTATTATTTACACAAGTATTGGTTATTTGTTTACTGTTGTCATGATTCCTATTCTCGTAATATGACTTCAATACATACATGATACAACCAATATCCTAAACAAATGACATTCTTTACACATACACTTTACAGGTTTATCGACTTCATAAAATAAAAAAAATATTCACAATATGTAGAATTATTTAATTTGTATGACTTTAGTGCATACAAATAACAATACGCTAGTGTACGAGTAGAGAATGTGTTATTTAAAACGATGACGGAAATGCTGCCTATCCAGTGTTTTTTTTCGGGCCAATTTGGGGCCGAAATTCGGCCCCATTCCCCCGTTTAAAAAGTATATATTTTTCCCCTATATTTACCCTAAATTCCCGTCAGAATGTAAGCTTTACTTGGATGAAAACTTGACCAAAATCGGACAAAAAATGACTAAGATACAGGAATTTTCGTAAAAAAATCCCAGCAATTTTTTTATCAAACCAAGTTTGTGAGTTATCATTTGTGGCAAAACAATTGATAAATGTTTTAGAACAATATTGAATATAAAAAAATTCCCAGTCTGAAGGGCCCTGCCACCTTTCCCCCAAAGGTGAAAAAGACGCTGCTATCCGAAACTATACGTACTATTGTTTACAAGCATATAACATATTTATATAAAAAACTAAAACCTGTTACTAGTGTTAGTAACATAAAACACTGAAATGGACAAATATATATTAAATTACACATTCTTCACCATTTTTCTTGTTTTTATTGGGGCTTGTTTACTGGATAAATCGTTCATTCTTCGCTAATCGAAAGAAATTCAAGATGGCGACCATTGATTCGCCAGAATGGATTTTGGGTTTTTCCAGACCTCTGAACTTTGAACGCAAAAGCGGTCGGGTTAACATCAACCGATTTAATCGTGGTAAATATCAAATTAAAGCTTAGAATGTGTATTTTTTAATGATATAACTTTCATATTAACATACCGATTCCGGATCCGACAAATTCATGTTGAGTTTGGTCTTGTGTAACACAATTGTTTACAGCCCGATTTTAATGAAAGTTGCATCATCCTGAAGGGAAATTGCTCCTCTGATTGGTTAATTTAACTTCATACATTTTCAAATAGATTTGCCTCACCGCATTACCTGTGGAAAATACCCACCGTCACCAGACTGCGTCCGCTTTGTCAAACTCGATCGCGGAGGTGTGAAATCGTCGATAATCCCCATTGTTCAATAATTAATCAATGATAAACAACACTTATCCTTTATGGATTTTCATGAAACCAAAACTATATTAACGAGAATTTGATTGTGATTAATCTGATATATGATTCATTATAATATTTTAAGTACAAAGCACCTTATTCAGCCGATGAAATATACGACAGTCAGAAAATCAATATCAGTGAATGGATTATTGGATTTTGCTGGGGATGCTGCATTTAGGAAATAGTTTGGATCCTATGTTACATTATTTAAATAGAGTAAGTGGGGGTATGTTGCCATGTTCGTAAGCCTGTCATAGAGTAAGTGGGGGTATGTTGCCATGTTCGTAAGCCTGTCATAGAGTAAGTGGGGGTATGTTGCCCTGTTCGTAAGTCTTCCATAGAGTAAGTGGGGGTATGTTGCCATGTTCGTAAGCCTGCCATAGAGTAAGTGGGGGTATGTTGCCATGTTCGTAAGCCTGTCATAGAGTAAGTGGGGGTATGTTGCCATGTTCGTAAGCCTGTCATAGAGTAAGTGGGGTATGTTGCCATGTTCGTAAGCCTGTCATAGAGTAAGTGGGGGTATGTTGCATGTTCGTAAGCCTGTCATAGAGTAAGTGGGGGTATGTTGCCATGTTCATAAGCCTGTCATAGAGTCAGTGGGGGTATGTTGCCATGTTCGTAAGCCTGTCATAGAGTAAGTGGGGGTATGTTGCCATGTTCGTAAGCCTGTCATAGAGTAAGTGGGGGTATGTTGCCATGTTCGTAAGCCTGTCATAGAGTAAGTGGGGGTATGTTGCCATGTTCGTAAGCCTGTCATAGAGTAAGTGGGGGTATGTTGCCATGTTCGTAAGCCTGTCATAGAGTAAGTGGGGGTATGTTGCCATGTTCGTAAGCCTGTCATAGAGTAAGTGGGGGTATGTTGCCATTTTCGTAAGCCTGTCATAGAGTAAGTGGGGGTATGTTGCCATGTTCGTAAGCCTGTCATAGAGTAAGTGGGGGCATGTTGCCATGTTCGTAAGCCTGTCATAGAGTAAGTGGGGGTATGTTGCCATGTTCGTAAGCCTGTCATAGAGTAAGTGGGGGTATGTTGCCATGTTCGTAAGCCTGTCATAGAGTAAGTGGGGGTATGTTGCCCTGTTCGTAAGTCTGCTAGTACCCTTATACTAATTTAATGCATATTAAACCCTGCTGTATTCGCACCATTTTTTTTTTTTCTGCGTTTAATACTCGTTTAACAAGCGTATTTTTTCTGCATTTTTCCTGCATTGACACACTTAGGTGCATTTAAAGTGTATTTTTCATGGAGAAAGATGTCTTCAAAAATACACTTAAGTGTATTTCAAGTGTTTATTATGTGTACTTTCTAGTGCATTAATACACTTTGTTGTAAAAAATGCAGAAAAATTTAGTGTAATAAAAGTGTATTTAATGCGCATTTAATGCATAAAAAATACGGTGCCAATACCGCATCGTTTAATGTGCGTTAAATACACTTATTCGAGAAGGATATGACCAAACCTTGTCCGGGAGACCCTTATTCCTTAATTCTTCCAACTTTGTAGGTAGGTTGGTCATGGCTAGTAAAGGATCCCTATTGATTATTGAGTCCTTGGGGCTTGGGTCAAAGGTCAATCTGACCTCCTCCAGGCAATAACTATGAACCCTTGGGCCAAAGTTCGTAAAACTTGGTAGGTAGGTTGGTTATGACTACAAGTAGATCCCTGTTGATTATTGGGTCATAGGGTCAATGTCAAGGTCAAACTGACCAATAGTTGAAAAAAAACCATACAAGTTTCATTCAGCATTGCACTAAATACTCTGTATTGTTGAAGAGATTTGATTGACAGCCATGCCTGATTATGTCGTCCTTGCAATTTTGTACAGTTTGCTCTGGACCTAAAGGGAGGCCAATCTCATTTAAATCAAATCCTAACATTGTTAGGATCTAAAGACATTATATAACAGGTCACGTTTAAATGACCTTCGGAACAAGAAAATATCAGCCCGGCTGTGCCCAATAAAATTGCCTTTTGCAAAGCAATGTTTGGCCACGGTTTTTGAAAATTGATGCATTTCCAACTGATCCTCGGGAATAAATCATTTAAAGTTAATTTTCATGCGGATAACAATGGATATAGTGGTACCTTCGGCGAGTAAACATCCAATGTTCACGTTAATATCGTGCATAGTATTGGTGGTTTATATATTATGTACGGTAGTTTTATTTTTATACCACAACATTTTGAAGGCAACAATTTGATTGGCTCCTGAAAAGGTCATCTCAACGTGACCCCTAATGCGAAGTCATCAGATCCAGTCAGCGGATACAATAGTAGCCACAGACTGGAGATGATTTTAATGATATTGAAATGGGGGCATACCTAAATTACAAACAACTCTTGTTATTATTATGAATTTATCGTGACAAGGCTTATACTACAAGATGTAAGCACTTGTCATTCTGTAGAGGGTTACTACTGAGGCCCCCCCAAAAAATAGTCCTGTTTCTGGTCTCCCGACCGACCCTTTACGATTGCTGTCGACCCTACATATTTTTGGTAAAAAAATAATAAAGACTGAAAAAGACTGTTACCGTGTACAACACAAACAATTCTCCCATCATAAAAAAAAAAAAATCCGTACCTACCGACCCTTATTTGTTTGGGCAGCAGACCAGAAACGGAACTTCTTTTTTTGGGGCCTGATCCATACAAAGTTTATAAACTTGTGTTTGACATAGATCTCTCAACTAGATAAATGAGTTGAGAATGACAGTATGACCCATATTAATTTTGTCACAAGGTTTGTATTGGTCATAGTTCCTTCCAATCGAGGAAGTGTCTCACGCCTGTTTACTAGCCATAAGAACTGATAAATGACCAATTACTGGCATGAACACCTTATTCAGGGCTTGAATTAAGGGAAATTTAGGAGTAATTTACTCCCAGTTTTTGTCCCAGGACTTCCAAAATTGCAGCCATGGAAGTTCCATCATGTAAGGATGAACAAGTTAGAAGAACAATTGTAGTGATTGATCTCACTATAAAATTATACCTCTTTAACTGAATAAATATTATAAACACCTGATGAAGAAGAAATGACCTTAAACAAGCCTTGAATTTTATACTTAATTACATTTATGAAATGTTTCTGAAATGCTCAGGACTTATGTCACGCAATACTGTCAAAACTTCCAAATATCATGAGCAAAACTTCCAAGTATCATGAGCAAAACTTCCAAATATCATGAGCAAAACTTCCAAATATCATGAGCAAAACTTCCAGATATCATGAGCAAAACTTCCAAATATCATGAGCAAAACTTCCAAGCATCATGAGCAAAACTTCAAAATCAGAGGCTAGGAAGTTCAAACTTTCTGATTTCAAAAGTTAATGAAAGCCCTGCTTATTACTGGCCACTTTTTATTAAGCCAACATAAGTTTAAGTATGTCAAGGAAGCAAAAGCTACTGCTGAGTATCTGACAAACTCATTTGGACATAAGGTCCAGTAACTTGGTTGACTGTTCTAGAACTGATAAATTTGTGTACAGCTCGCTTGCAGTCAGCTTATCTTATGCACCTTTCAGTATTTTCCCCCGGGGGGGGGAGCGGCGGTCTGACCCAGGGGAATTTGACAAATTCTATTTCTATGCCCCCACCATTAATGATGGAGGGGGTGGGGGCATATAAAGTTTACCCTGTCCGCCTGTACGTATGTATGTACGTGTGTACGTAGGTTCGGATTCTTGTCTGGACAATAACTTTGTCAAGAATTGGAGGATTTTCAAATAACTTCGCAAGAACCAGGTCCAAGGTCAAGGTCACACATAGAGGTAAAAGGTCAAATATAAGAATTAAAGCCATAGACCCTGTCCGGAGCATAATTTTGTCCAGCATGGAAGGAATTTAAAATAGCTTGGCAGAAGTGTTGAGCACGGTGAGAAGGTGTGTCGCACGCAAGAACCTGGCGCCTATTATTATTGTTTGTTAGTGCTTGAATTCTGATCTACTTCTTGTCATCTATTCATAGACAGTAGCGTCGATAACAGGAACCCTCACTCCTCCCCGAGCAAAGTGCAGTAATATATCGATTATTCATTTACTGACTCGTAGCCTCCAGAGTAAAGAAGTAGTTCCCTGGAAGGAATTTAAAATAGCTTGGCAGATTTGTTGAGCACGGTGAGAACGTGTGTCGCACGCAAGAACCTGGCGTCTATTATTATTGTTTGTTAGTGCTTGAATTCTGATCTACTTCTTGTCATCTATTCATAGACAGTAGCACGATTTCTGAATACAACTACTAAGTCCTGTTGGCTTGTGCCAACAGTCTAAAAAAGACAAACTTGAAAATACCATGCCTAAAACAATAACAACCAGATCAACTCTAATTTAACCAGTTTGCCATTCTGTGACTGTCTGATGTTAACAATTTTCTAAAAGTCTCTAATAAATTAAGGTAAATACTCTCCAGTGATTTTTTTTCACCTTTGGGGGAAAGGTGGCGGGGCCCTTCAGACGGGGAATTTTACAGCAAAAGGGGAATTGTTTTTGTATTAAAGCATTATAACATTTTTATATTGTACTTTGTTATAAAACATTAATCAATTGTTTTGCTACAAATGATAACTTAGATTATGCACAAACGTGGTTTTTAAACAAAATTGCTGGGATTGTTTACGAAAAGTCCTTAGTCAATTTTTGTCAGATTTTAGTCAAGTTTTTTTTTCAAAATAAAGCTTACATTTTGAGGGGAATTTTAAGGTAAATATAGGGGAAAAAATATACCTTTTTGTAAGGGGAATGGGGCCGAATTTCGGCCCCAAATTGGCCCTAAAAAGTTCCTAAGAAGTGATGAGCATCCATTGATATTGATTTTTCAGACTGCCACATTAATTTTATGGATTAAATCTCACCACATATGATAAAGTGCAAACCACACCAAACATTGTGTATTGTACGGCTGAGGTTTCCGAATCGTACCCAAAATGTTGCGAGGTAAAATCGCATCGGCGAACATTTCCAGACTCCGCAAAAGTCGTCAGACCTCGGACAAAAGCCAGTACGAGGTCCAGTTAATATGACCAGAACATTGGCTCTTCTGTCTGGTGAAAACTTCTGGTCAAGTACCTACTTATAGGCTAAATGTTTTTGAGAGACCAGTAAAATGGAGTTCGAGCCAGTAATAATTAACAGATTACCAGACCTTGTGGCCAGTAATCGATTTTTCTCAATTTTATGCGCAAATATTGCATTTCGCTTGGGTTTCCCAGGAACTGCTACTCTGGAGCCATTAATTTTGTATCTGTATTATTTTTCAGATTATCAAAGGGACATCACTCTGCAGCTGACAATTTCATAAATGTACCAGGCTGCTCTCCCTTGGATTCTGTGTAGCTGAGTACTGATGGGTGAAAAATAAATGAATTTGTGATAAATGTATTAGTTGTTTGATATACATTAACGTGTGATATGTACAGCAGAATTCGGTGCTTTTTTGTTAGATTGATATGCAAATTGTTGGTTTTCAACTTGAAATGATTTAATGTAATTGAAAATACTGGAAAATTGATCAAGCTTATATTGAACTTCTTAAAAAAAGTTACAGCTCTCCTTCAAACCTTTCAAAACTGGAAAATCCAAAACTATATTTACAGTATCTACCAACAAAAAAAGCTTTAAGCAGGAATGAAAATTGTAAAGGCTTTGTGTACTGTAAGTTGTTAACTTGTGCATGTACGGATTTTTAAGTTTTTGAGACCAAAAAAATGTAACTTGTTTGAAATACACGTAAGCTATAATATGGCAATGATTCCACACAACATACTACATGTTTATGCAAAAGATGTGATAATGCCGATGGATCTTGACGGCTGAACTTCAACCAAAACGACTGGAACAACAAATTAGCGAACAATCAGTTGCCATGGATATCAAAGATGATTCGGAAATGGCTGCTCAGCTTGCGTTGAGTCTTTCGTCGGGAGTGGGGGGTGGACACCACTCTTGGACCCAGGGGGGACCTCTGTTGGCTCCACAGGTGAGTAGGTTATTGTGTCCTAGTCTTGCGTTGAGTCTTTCGTCGGGAGTGGGGGGTGGACACCACTCTTGGACCCAGGGGGGACCTCTGTTGGCTCCACAGGTGAGTAGGTTATTGTGTCCTAGTCTTGCGTTGAGTCTTTCGTCGGGAGTGGGGGGTGGACACCACTCTTGGACCCAGGGGGGACCTCTGTTGGCTCCACAGGTGAGTAGGTTATTGTGTCCTAGTCTTGCGTTGAGTCTTTCGTCGGGAGTGGGGGGTGGACACCACTCTTGGACCCAGGGGGGACCTCTGTTGGCTCCACAGGTGAGTAGGTTATTGTGTCCTAGTCTTGCGTTGAGTCTTTCGTCGGGAGTGGGGGGTGGACACCACTCTTGGACCCAGGGGGGACCTCTGTTGGCTCCACAGGTGAGTAGGTTATTGCAACCTAGTCTTGATAAGAAATTCTAGGGAGGGCGAAATCAATTTTCTGTATTACCTATCTTGTCCCAGATAATGCACAATTAGTGAAAATTTGCCAAAACTTACAAAATAATTAATGAACGGACAAATGGTGCATAGCATTTTGTCAAAAACAGACAAGTTTTGCCACCCATGTTACTGATATCTTTGTAATTTTGCCTTATTTTCACGACAACATCTATTTGAACCATGGAGTGAATTTATTTTATTTTATTTTTTTTTAAATCATTTTGTTTAATCTATTTTATCAGTTGATTTAATCTATTATTATGAAGTTAATAATAATCTGTTGAGTTAAGATATTTGATATATTTAGTTAATCTATTTAAATTAGTTGAGTTAAGCTACTAGTTTTCTACCAGGCTCACATGTTGATATTGATGTCGTTAGGGGACAACCCTTCTTGAAGAAGTGTATTAAATAAAAGTGCATTTTATGCTCATTAAACGGTGTGGTATTGGTACCATATTTTTTTCTGCATTGAATGCGCAATTAATACACTTTTAGTACACTAATTGTATTTTTTCTGTGTTGTTTTACAAAAAAGTGCATTAATGCATTTGAAAATACACTTTAAATACACTTAAGTGTATGTTTTGAAGTTATAGTGTATTTTTCAAGGAGAAAAATACACTTTAAATGCATTTAAGCGTGTTAAGCAGGAAAAATGCAGAAAAAATACACTTTTTTCTGTAACATGTGTATGTTTTCTGAAATTTTAAGTGTATTTAATGCGCATTTAACGCAGAAAAATACGGTGCCAATTCCGCATCTTTTAATGCGCATTAAATGCGTATTTAATACACTTCGTCAAGAAGGGAACCAACACCTGACGGCCCCCAGCACATGCCCACACTATTTTATCAATTGGCTCAAGCAACTAGTTTTATTTTCAGGCCCACACGTCAATGATGACATCGTCAACGGACACCCAACACCTGACGGCCCCGCCCCCTGCACACGCCCACACGGCAACCAGTAACCTGAAACCACTGGAGACCTTGTTCGACAAATGTAAGTGACACAGGTCTGTGAATAGACTGATGCAGTCGTTTCTGTCAAATAGCGAATTCATTATATATATGTTAATTTTCTCCTACTTTGCTCCTTGTATAACGTGCTCGCCATTTTGGTCTTGCACAAGACAGTAACTAAAAACTCCCAAGGAAATATAACATGGTAAGATAAAACAAGAAACAGGATTTGTAGACCTTTACATTTCATACACAGTTTCAGCAGTTTGTTTTTAGAGACTAAAATAAGTCTAATCTGTGAACATTCGAGCACGCCTTTTTCTATAGGCCTCATTGGTCCGAATATCCGACCCATTCCCAAAGCAAAAAATGTCTGATTTTACCCAATTCTAAATTAATTTCTCTCCGCTACAGAATTTACGCATTTATAACTAAATCTGAAGAAATTGCAGAAAGACCAAATAAAAAATAGTTAGTATTTAACTGCTCAATGAGTTCCTAATCTAAATAAAAAAATGGCTTGATAAATAAATCAGTCTTGACGACAAACCACTGGACCATGGGCCGAGTCCACCAAATTTTTGCTAGGTCCAGCAAAATTTGTAAGCTTACTGAACTGGCGGTCCATCAATTTAAGGTCCCTTGGCAGTCCCTTAAAAAAGAAAACATTATTTTTCAGCTATTATACAACACGTAGATCCACCATTTGTATCGACTGTCCAATGCGATAAACAGCCTACTGTCAGTGACAGAAAATCTCCAAACCATATTCCACTTAATTTTATTCTGGTCCAGTCTTTTTAGCTGGCTTGGTGATTTTAAAGTCCGCTGATTTTAAAATGTATTCGTGAAGACTGATGAATGATTTATCGTATTTCAGCCCTGTTAGAGGCCGCAGCCAACTATCTTATCAGCAAGGAGGCTTCACACCCAATTAAGAACGAGAGCCCAGTGAGCCATGGTCAGAGCTCGCCCGACACCTCAGGCTCCCTGCCCTGGGCTCTCCAGCAGCAACAGCTTCTACAGCAGTATGGGCACCTGATGTTAGAGAAAATGATGGGCAAGCAGCAGTTAGATGGGTCACACATGAATACCACGTCCGCGACCGTAACATCTGATGCAGGTATGTGTAGCCTTTGAAAATAATCCACTTATGGGCTGCCCCTTAACATCATTGACACCGTTACTGTCATGTTCATGGGTCCCATGTTAATAACACATCCGTGATCATCACATCTGATGCTGGAATGTTTAGCCTTTGAAAATAACCCACTTATGGGCTGCACGTTAGCACCATTAACACCGCTAATGTCATGTTTATGGGCCCCACATAATAATACATCCGCTACCATCACATTTGATGCTGGGATGTTAAAAAATTAACACACTTGCCCGATGTTGCACCATTTGTGGACTTCAAAACTACATCTGCCATTGTCACTCCTGATGCAGGCCTGCAGGGCTTCAGATAAGGTGTTATACTAAAGGGTACTGTGCCCCCTGACCTCTTTTCTCTAAGGGTATTTTACCCCCTGACAATCACCATTAAAGGGTATTGGAGAATATAGAAATATTATAAAGTACTAGCAGTGTTTACATTAAGAAACTTGATTTTTTAAGGTAAGAAGTTTTTGGCAAGATTTTCAATGATGACCAGTACCCCCTCTTTAATTTTCTAAGGGTTACTAATAAGAAGTGGTACTAGTTCCCCCTATTTACAATTTATAAAGGGTATTTGCAATATTTTAAAGGGTATTCACACAAATACCCCTCTTCCCTGGAGCTCTGGGTATGTTTAGCCATGTTAACACTGCATTTGCTACCACCATGTCTGATGCTGGTAACAGCTTTCCTGGACTTAAAAAAAGAAGAATGCGACCTTTTGAGACATTCTCGTTCTTTTAAGACACCATAATTATAAACACTGCATCTGCCACTGTCATGTTTGATGCAGATATGATTGGCCTTGCTTCATAACCCACTTACCCAATGTAATGCCTTTTGCGGACAAGTTTCTTTAAAAAACCTGAGTAATTTTGAGAAAATCTTTAGTCTGTTCTATTAGGACACCATGTAAACACGGCGTCTATTATGTTTTTTGCCAAGGAGGTTATGTTGTTGCCAAGGAGGTTATGTTGTTGCCAAGGAGGTTATGTTGTTGCCAAGGAGGTTATGTTGTTGCCAAGGAGGTTATGTTGTTGCAAAGGAGGTTACGTTGTTGCCAAGGAGGTTATGTTTTTGCCAAGGAGGTTATGTCTTTGCCCAGAAGGTTATGATGTTGCCAGGGAGGTTATGTTGTTGCCAGGGAGATTATTTGGTTATGTTTTTGCAAAGGAGGTTATGTTGTGCCAAGGAGGTTATACTGTTGCCAAGGAGGTTTTGTTGTTGCCAAGGAGGTTATGTTGTTGCCAAGGAGGTTTTGTTTTTGCCAATGAAGTAATGCTGTTGCGAAGGAGGTTATGTTTTTGCCAAGGAGGTTATGCTGTTCCCAAGGATGTTATATGGTAGCAAAGGAGGTTATGTTGTTTCGAAGGAGGTTATGTTGTTGCCAATGAGGTTATGTTGTTGCCAGGGACGTGATGTTGTTGCCAAGGAGGTTATGTTGTTGCCAAGTAGGTTATGTTTGTTGCCAAGTAGATTATGTTTTTGCCAATGAGGTAATATTTTTGCCCAGAATATTATGTTTTTGCCAAGGAGGTTATGTTGTTGCCAAGGTGGTTATGTTGTTGCCAAGGTGGTTATGTTGTTGCCAAGGTGGTTATGTTGTTGCCAAGGAGGTTATGTTGTTGCCAAGGTGGTTATGTTGTTGCCAAGGAGGTAATGTTGTTGCCGATAAAATCTTGTCTGTTTGTTAGTTAGCAGCTTTACTGGTAAAGTTATGAATGGATTTGCACAAAATCTTCTGTGATGGTTGGTAATATGAGAATGAACAAATGATAAGATTTTGACCGATCAATACATTTCAGTGACACAGATTGACCGATCAATACATTTCAGTGACACAGATTGACCGATCAATACATTTCAGTGACACAGATTGACCGATCAATACATTTCAGTGACACAGATTGACCGATCAATACATTTCAGTGACACAGATTGACCGATCAATACATTTCAGTGACACAGATTGACCGATCAATACATTTCAGTGACACAGATTGACCGATCAATACATTTCAGTGACACAGATTGACCGATCAATACATTTCAGTGACACAGATTGACCGATCAATACATTTCAGTGACACAGATTGACCGATCAATACATTTCAGTGACACAGATTGACCGATCAATACATTTCAGTGACACAGATAGACGAATTGACAATTTTTTTCAAATTGGTGTCACCGATTCCAAAACTAATAGAACACTGTATACAATGGAGCAACATAACACTACTGACCTAGAAATATAATATAAAAACTGTTTCATTTATGAGTAATCATCAGTTTAAATTGATAAAATTATAAAACGTTTGTAACGCTAAACGATGGAGTAATTTGGAGTGTTTCTGTTGTTTTTGTTGAAATAGTTGACGACACGTGGAACACTGACATAAAGTAAATAATGCAGGGTGAAATATAGGAGTCGGAATGGCCGAGTGGTTAAGGCAATAGCTTTTTAATCTGGAGGTCCCGGGTTCGAAGCCCAGTGAGACCATATTTGTTCTCTTCTTTTTTTTTTCTAAACACTTTTCTTGTTATTATACTTGAGCTTTTTAGTTCCAATGCTTAAATCTGTCAAGTTAAGACATTTAATAGCATACTTCAAAAAATGCGAAAATCTGTGAACGAGTCCCTTTAAGAGAAATTTTATCGGGAAATTTTATCCTTAAATCAGGAAATTTTATCCTTAAATCAGGAAATTTTATCCTTAAATCGGGAAATTTCCTTAATTGTATTACTCCGTATAAAAACATTGCAGAACGAAATAACCTTTGAAAATGACATCAGTAATAAAATTTTATTTGCCAAACATCGGCAACATACAAATGTGTCAATTCAGTTGACAAATACAATATATTAAAATTTTACACTTAAGTGATAATATTTAAATGAAAATATTTAATAGATTACTTAAAGATATTTCGTGAATACTGCCCCGTACTTTAGTCATATTTAAGTTAAAAAATCAAATAATTGTTTTCCTTGTAACAATCATTCTTTTATATTTTAAGTATGGTAAAATAATAAGTATCTGTTGATTTTTTAACAAATTAAAACCATTTAATACAAAAAGAACTTTAAATGAGGCGTGTCGTTGGAAAACCAGACTTAATGCATGTGCGTAAAATGTCGTCCAGGATTAGCCTGTGCAGTCTGCACAGGCTAATCCGGGATGGCACTTTCCGCTTTTATGGTATTTTCTGTTTCAATGAAGTCTCTTCTAAACATAAATCCCCTGTAGGCGGAAAGCGTTGTCCTGGATTAGCCTGTACGGACTGCACAGGCTAATCCGGGCCGACACTTTACGCACATGCATTAAGTCCGGTTTTCCCACAACACGCCTCAAATGAACCAGCCACAGACTTAAGGACAGTTCTGATTTTAAGAAATTGACTTTTGACTTAAGTTTTCGCTACGGAGCTTTGTGGATTAGGGCCCTGGACATTATCAGGGGAGTTTAATCTGGAATTTTACAATTATAGTTATAAAGTTAATAAAACGTAATAAAAGTAAATGCAATCTTACATTAATTTATATAACGAGGGTTGAGTGTGAAACTGTTGTATCTGCTTAACATTTCTATATCAGATACAATAGTTTCACGCTTAATCCCCTATAAATGAATAAAATATGTAAGTGAGGCGTGTCGTGGGAAAACCGGGCTTAATGCATGTGCGTAAAGTGAGTCCCAGATTAGCCTGTGCAGTCTGTACAGGCTAATCCAGGACAACACTTTCCGCCTACAGTGGATTTATGTTTAGAAGAGACTTCCTTGAAACAAAAAATACCATAAAAGCGGAAAGTGCTGTCCCGGATTAGCCTGTGCTGACTGCACAGGCTAATCCGGGACAATACTTAACGCACATGCATTAAGCCCGGTTTTGCCACAATGCGCCTTAAATATTAAATATCGTGTGCTTTTTCACTAAGTTCTTTCTTTATCATTTGGAGATCAATTTTAGGACAAAAGACACCATTAAAGCAAACTCATTGCCTTTTATCTTCCATGCTATTGAAATGCATAGGAAGATAATTCATACGGATAACTTCCTTTAGGCCTAAACAAATAATAGTTGTGTTTCTGTTCGCATGGCCAAAAAATGTAGGGACGGTAGGTCGGACATTTTTTAAAATTTGTTTCTATTTGATTGTACAAGACTTTGGTTTGTGTGAATTAATCTGTGGGTAAATTTTGATAATTTTTAATGCATTTTATAATCACCAATACCTCAAGAAAAATGATATAGTGCATTTTATTATCTCCACTTTCAAGAAAAGTGCTTTTGTCTTGGACCAGTTTCAGTATGTTTTGTGGATTATTTGTAGCAGTTCTATTTTATGATCTGCAAAAGTCATGGAAAAAAATTAAAGGGACTGTGTCATCCAAAAGGGCCTCAAACGGCAATTTCTTACAAAATTATGAAATTCAGATATTTATACTGACATATAATAACGGTTAAAACAGGGTATATATATATGTAATTTTAAACGAGTACACGCATTCTGAGATAAAAATCAATTTATAATATGGGTCTTGTTTGTTTTTCCCTTTTCATGTTTACATTTTGACGTCATAGTTGTCAGTATTTTCTATAACCATAGTTTACACTCTACTTCTTACGAAACATGATAGCCCAGTTGGTTAGAGCGCTGTCTACTGTTATTTCTTCGTATGACTCCTAAGTTGTGAATTTGATGCCTGCTTGGGGTTTTAATTTTTCAGACTTTTTTGCTAATTTGTTTTTGTCAAATATCTTGGTGCGTATTAAAGTGTATTTTTTCTGCATTTTGAAGTGTAGTAAACGCGTATTAAATACAGACAAAATACGGTGCCAATACCGCAGCATTTAATACGCATTAAATGCGTATTAAATACACTTTTTCGAGAAGGGAATGTTTTATTTACGTCTTGCACATGTCGTTATAAAGCCCATTTCTATCATATAATTTCATTTATAGTGTAATAGGAATCCAATTCTTCGATGATTTAAGGTCCGCATGAAAAAAGTAGGGTCGGTGGGGCCACCAGAAACGCAAACTATTGCCGGGTCCGGCTAGCTCAGTTGGTAGAGCGCTGGACTATCAATCCGGGTATCGTGAGTTCGAGCACCAGCCCGGCCACATTACTTGTGTGGGGAGTGGTCATGAAATTATTTCTGCTGCCATTCTCCCCCTTCCTCTGATTCAAGTAGGGCAGTTGTCAGTTACTGGCATAAGTATGTGCACTTAGTACCTGTAAACCGCTTAGATCGGCTAAGCTTGCCCAGGAAAATTGGTGAGTAGGTTAACTGACCGCCGTGATATGACTGAAATATTGTTAAAAACGGCGAAAAAAACCAACAAAACAAACAAACAAACAAACACAAACTATTATTTTGGCCTTGAAGCTTTTATTTACACATCTTAATGTTTCGCCTGTTAAACACTCATTAAAAATTACAAATTGTAAAGTTTACAGCCTGCCTTAGGCATTAATGGACTTATTTTCGACAGGCAGTGTAGTGGAGCATTCAGTTTTACTACACAGTTGGCTCGTGTGTGTTCGTTTTTAATTATTAAATAAAGCTATTAGTGAAGTCATGTTGGTATACTTATGTACAGTTCTTTTATTCCAATAGTGGTTTTATACTGGATATTATTCAAGAGAGAGATCTGGGGTCAGAAAAGAAGTCTTACTACACAGTTGGCTCGTGTGTGTTCGTTTTAATTATTAAGTAAAATAATAAGTAATGTCATTTTGGTATGTACATGTACAGTTCTTTTATTCTAATAGCGGTCATATACTGGATATAATCAAAGAGAGAGATATTGGGTCAGAAAAGCTGTTGTACTACATAGTTCACTTGTGTGTGTTCATTGTAATTATTAAATAAAGTAATTAGTGAAGTCATTTTGGTATGTACATGTGCAGTTCTTTTATTCTAATAGCGGTCATATACTGGATATAATTGTAGAAAAAGAATTAGGAAAGGACAAGCAGTTTTACTGCACAATTCTCTTGTGTGTGTGTTTGTTTTAATTATTAAATAAAGCAATTAGTGAAGTCATTTTGGTATGTTCATGTGCAGTTCTTTTATTCTTATAGTGGTTATATACTGGATATAATTGTAGAAAAAGAGATTTAATATCGAACACACTATTATATGAAGTTGGAATATGACATCAAACATAGAATAAACTGTTTTATTTCAGCAATGTTTTATATGCAGTTTACCATTTGTTATTTAAAAATTTTGCACAGTAATTAGTGCAATAGACCCCTGCATATATAACTGCATCACTAAAATTGATTTTACCACAAAACTGTATACTTGTATGCTTTTACAATTTTTTCGCCAAAAAATTGAACTGTGTCCATGCGTGCATGAACACAGTTTATAAATACAGTAAAAATGATCTAAGACACAGTCAGTTTTAATGAAAAAGTCATGGAAAAATGCTATTTATACCAAGTGTATTGACATAATACAACAAACATACATAAACAACATGAAATACTCAGTTTTATGTGAAAAAATAAAAAAAATCACGTCCATTCTATGTTTGATGTCTTATTCTAACTTCACTTAATACAGTGTTCATCGGAAAAACAGTCTTACTACACAGTTCCATTGTGTGTGTTTGTTTTAATTGTTAATTAAAGTAATTAATGAAGTCATTTTATATTTATGTGTACATGTATAGATGTTCAATTCCAATTCTGGTTTGGATATAAATATATCTCACCTTCTTCATAAATGACGCGACCCAATTGGCTAAGAGCGGTCACATGACCATGGGGTATTTTCCATACACCATGGATATATTTCAATACCCCATAGAAGTCTAATGACGTCATTTTGTTTATTTTTGTGACGTCATTGTGTGTGTTTCGTGTTATTTTGTTAGTTTTTCTTTCGTTCATTTTCAAGTGGTATCAATTAAAATAAACCACTGAAAGGTAGTCTGTGAGATATATTTGTTACACTCCCTTCTCGAAAAAGTGTATTTAATACGCATTTAACGCGTATTAAATGCTGCGGTATTGGCACCAAATTTTTTCTGCGTTTAATACACATTTAATACACTTGAAAATGCAGAAAAAATAACACTTTCTAACAGAAACAAATGTATTGTTTATGCATATTTCCTGCAATAACACTTATGTGCCTGTAAAGTGTATTTTTCTCCTTAACATATACACTACATCTTCAAAAATTACACATAAATGTATTTTTTGTGTATTATAAGTGTATTTCTATTGCATTAATACACCTTTATGTCAAAACTCAGAAAAAATACACTTAATGTACTAAAAGTGTATTTAATGCACATTAAATGCAGAAAAAATATGGTGCCAATACCGCAGCGTTTTATAAGCTTATTAGACAAGGGCTGTCAGTAACTGAGGCTGTATGGGATATACATGCCCAGTTACTGACAGTATAACGAATAGTACTTGTAACAATCAGCAATTAGAAATCTATGTTTGAAAATGTCGTCTTCATGCTCAACAAGTAAGTTGTAATATTTTTTGCCAATAGAACCCAACGCTAAACAACATAAAATAAAAAACACACCACCACATGATGATTAGCAGTGTATACATTTTCAGGGATATTTTCACAGCATTTGGGAATGAGTCAGGTACCCATCAGATTGTTACAATTGATTATGTGAGTCAGGCACCCATCTGATTGTTACAGTCGATTATGTGAGTCAGGCACCCATCTGATTGTTACAATCGATTATGTGAGTCAGGCACCCATCTGATTGTTACAATCGATTATGTGCGCCAGGTACCCATCTGAATGTTGCAATCGATTATGTGAGCCAGGTACCCATCTGATTGTCACAATCGATTATGTGAGTCAGGTACCCATCTGATTGTTACAATCGATTATGTGATTCAGGTACCCATCTGATTGTTACAATCGATTATGTGAGTCATGTACCCATCTGATTGTTACAATCGATTATGTGAGTCGGGTACCCATCTGATTGTTACAATCGATTATGTGAGCCTGGTACCCATCTGATTGTTACAATCGATTATGCGAGTCAGGTACCCATCTGATTGTTAAAATCGATTATGTGAGTCAGGCACCTATCTAATTGTCACAATCGATTATGTGAGTCAGGTAGCCATCTGATTGTTACAGTCGATTATGTGAGCCAGGTACCCATCTCATTGTTACAATCAATTATGTGAGCAAGGTACCCGTCAGATTGTTACAATCAATTATGTGAGGCAGGAACCCATTAGATTGTTACAATCGATTATGCGAGCCAGGCACCCATCAGATTGTTACAATCGATTATGTGAGCCAGTTGCACATCAGATTGTTACAATCGATTATGTGAGCCAGGCACCCATCTGATTGTTACAATCGATTATGCGAGTCAGGTACCAGCTGATTGTTACAATCGATTATGCGAGCCAGGTGCCCATCTAATTGTTACAGTCGATTATGTGAGACAGGTACCCATCTAATTGTTACAGTCGATTATGTGAATCAGGTGCCCATCTGATTGTTACTATCGATTATGTGAGCCAGGTACCCATCTGATTGTTACAGTCGATTATGTGAGTCAGGTGCCCATCTGATTGTTACAATCGATTATGTGAGCCAGGTACCCATCTAATTGTTACAATCGATTATGTGAGTCAGACACCCATCTAATTGTTACAATCGATTATGTGAGTCAGGTACTCATCTGATTGTCACAATCGATTATGTGAGTCAGGTACCCATCTGATTGTTGCAGCCGATTATGTGAGTCAGGTACCCATCTGATTGTTACAATCGATTATGTGACTCAGGTGCCCATCTGATTGTTTCAATCGATTATGTGAGCTAGGCACCCATCAGATTGTTACAATCGATTATGCGAGTCAGGTACCCATCTGATTGTTACAATCGACTATGTGAGTCAGGTGCCCATCTAATTGTTACAATCGATTATGTGAGTCAGGCACCCATCTGATTGTTACAGTCGATTATGTGAGCCAGGTACCCATCTGATTGTTACAATCGATTATGTGAGCAAGGCACCCGTCAGATTGTTACAATCGATTATGTGAGCCAGGCACCCATTAGATTGTTACAATCAATTATGTGGGCCAGGCACCCATCAGATTGTTACAATTGATTATGTGAGCCAGGCACCCATCAGATTGCTACAATTCATTATGTGAGCCAGGCATCCATCTGAGTGTTACAATCGATTATGTGAGTCAGGTACCCAGCTGATTGTTACAATCGATTATGCGAGTCGGGCACCCACCCGATTGTTACAATCTATTATGTGAGCCAGGTACCCATCTGATTGTTTCAATCAATTATGTGAGTCAGGTGCCCATCTGATTGTTACAATCGATTATGTGAGTGAGGTACCCATCTGATTGTTGCAATCGATTATGTGAAGTTAGAATAAGTCTCTTTTTTTGTTTTTGTTTAGATATTTTGCTGTTTTTAACAGTTTTTCAGTCATATCACGGCGGTCAGTTAACCTACTCACACTTTTCCTGGGCGAGCTTAGCTGATCTAAGCGGTTTACCAGTACTAAGTGCACATGCCTATGCCAGTAACTGACAGCTGCCCTACTTGAATCAGAGGTAGGGGTAGAATGGCCGTAGAAATAATTTCATGACCAATCCCCTCACAAGTTATATGGCCGGGCTGGGGTTCGAACTCACGATCCCCGGATTGACAGTCTAGCGCTCTACCAACGGAGCTAGCCGGACCCAGCTAGAATAAGTCATCAAACATAGAACAGGCCTGCTATATTTCTTGGCTCATATATTACTGAGCAACTCACGAAGGTTAAGTATGTTTGTTAAATTCATAGATTATATGCAGTATTTTATGCATGTTTCCTTTAATCTTTCTTGAAAAACTGTGTCCATGCATGCATGAACAGGATCCTATTTTATTGCGAAAACTGTTTTGGTTCATACACAAATACAGAACTGCACTAATTAATTTGCAAAATCTTTAATTTTTCATACAGTTAATGGTATATAAAACATTGGTGTCATAAAAGTTTATTCTGTGTTTGATGTCATATTCTAACTTCATATAATAGTGTGCTTTGTGAATTTAGTGGTTTGTAATCTTGTTAATTGCGAAATATTTAAGAGGTAATTTAATTTTATTACTTACTTAAACTACAGGGGCATTTGTTGAAATCATTATTTCAATGGTGTTTATCTATACACCTACATATTATTTCATGATTTACGACTTAAATTCATATTTCAAAATTTAATGTATTAAGATTTTTTTTTCACTTTTGATGTTGGGGATTTTTCTTTTTCCATTTGGGTAAAAACAAACAGTATTCGGGATAGGGAATAGGTTCTTTTACCAGGTCCTGTCAAATAAGGACCCTTCTCAAAGAAGTGTATTAAATGCGCATTTAATGCGCATTAAATGCTGCGGTATTGGCACTGTATTTTTTCTGCGTTAATTGCACATTAAATACATTTACAAATGCAGAAAAAATACACATATTACAGAAAAAAGTGCATTTTTTTCTGCATTTTTCCTGCATTAACACACTTATGTGCATTTAAAGTGTATTTTTCTCCTTGAAAATTACACTATGTCTTCAAAACATACACTTAAGTGTATTTTAAGTGTATTTTCTAATGCATTAATGCATTTTTTTTGTAAAAAAACACAGAAAAAGTCCAGAAAAAATACAATTAGTGTACTAAAAGTGTATTAATTGCGCATTTAATGCAGAAAAAATACTGTGCCAATACCGCAGCATTTGATGCGCATTAAATGCGTATTTAATACACTTCTTCGAGAAGGGGAACAAAAATCACTGATACTGGATCAGGGGGGTGGGAAATATAAAAATTATTGACTTATCCATGTACAAGTTTATTGCATAAATATACTGGGACCCGTCTTATAAAACATCTTAGGGCATATTTACATTACGATACAATTTTCGAAGAAGCATAAATGCTAAGCACCAACACCTATGATTACTTTAATTCAGTCATTCAATTCATTTCTTTGGTATCTTTCACATGTCTTTTATTTCGGGAACATACTGATCATAAGTGTCTTCTTTTTTTAAACTACAAAATTCAGTCGTAACTTAAACTTGCCGTAAGACCTTTGTTAAGACAGGGCCCTTGTCCGCAAACAAATGTCACTTGTCCAAATAAACATGAAGTTTCTATTCCTGGCATTCCTAATATAATGTGTCATCAAATTATGAATAACTTGCAATTTGTTAATGATGTTAAAATATATCAGTATAATATTAATATAATAATTACTTCCCACTTTTTACATCGTTTTCACGGCCTGACAGTGTACTGGTCCACCGACACCTTGACAGGAAAAGTTTACTTGTCTGTTGGTCAAATTACCCGCGTCGGACGAGTCGGGCATGGGATTTCCACACCCCTGTGGATATAAAAATAAATGAGGCGCGTCGTGGGAAAACCGGGTTTAATACATGTGCGTAAAGTGTCGTCCTGGATTAGCCTGTGCAGTCCGCTGATCCAGGACGGCACTTTCCGCCTACAGTGGATTTATGTTTAGAAGAGACTTCCTTGAAACAGAAAATACCATAAAAGCGGAAAGTGCCGTCCCGGATTAGCCTGTGCAGACTGCACAGGCTAATCCGGGATGGCACTTTACGCACATGCATTAAGTCCGGTTTTCCAACGACGCACCTCAAATGTACATGTACTTATCAATTATTAGTGGTATATGTTTGAAAGAAAAATCTTATACTTTCTAAACTACACAAGTTATTTACTTGAAACCTGGAAAGCATTTTGTAATCAACTCCTGCATCAGGTGCAACAATCCCCATTACTGTGTGTTGTATTTTGACAAAGGTATTCCTACTTTTTACATATATTTTGTGGTTAAAGTTTTTGTTCCAAAGTCTAATTTCTAAACTACATAATGTATTTACTTGAAATCTTCATGGTCAGGAAGTTAGTTTTTTTAACTATTTAATGCAAAAAAACAACAACTAAAACCATTCAACAATAAAGTAAGCAAAATTCACAGCATATAAATGTGGACTATGGATAGTATGAAATAGATTTCAGGCATGTTGTGGGAAAACTGGGCTTAATGCATGTGCGTAAAGTGTCGTCCCTGATCAGCCTGTGCAGTCTGCAGAGGCTAATGCAGGATGGCACTTTCCGCCTACAGTGGATTTATGTTTAGAAGAGACTTCCTTGAAACAGAAAATACCATAAAAGCGGACTGCACAGGCTAATGGGGGGACGACACTTTACGCACATGCACTAAGCCCAGTTTTCCCACAACACACTACGTATCAAGCCTGGTTACATGAACATGTTTTCCGTGTATATGTACATGACGTAAATGTTTGTATGAAGATTCTTCAGTTGTATGCAAACTAATGATTGATTTAATAATTATTTGTAATTTGGATGATTTATATTTCTTGCATCATTTAATTCTTGGATTTATTATCAATATTAAAGGAGTAAAATGATGTTTTAAGATTTATTATCAATATTAAAGGAGTAAAATGATGTTTTAAGATTTATTATCAATATTAAAGGAGTATAATGATGTTTTAAGATTTATTATCAATATTAAAGGAGTATAATGATGTTTTAAGATTTATTATCAATATTAAAGGAGTATAATGATGTTTTAAGATTTATTATCAATATTAAAGGAGTAAAATGATGTTTTAAGATTTATTATCAATATTAAAGGAGTATAATGATGTTTTAAGATTTATTATCAATATTAAAGGAGTATAATGATGTTTTAAGATTTATTATCAATATTAAAGGAGTATAATGATGTTTTAAGATTTATTATCAATATTAAAGGAGTATAATGATGTTTTAAGATTTATTATCAATATTAAAGGAGTAAAATGATGTTTTAAGATTTATTATCAATATTAAAGGAGTATAATGATGTTTTAAAATTTATTATCAATATTAAAGGAGTATAATGATGTTTTAAGATTTATTATCAATATTAAAGGAGTATAATGATGTTTTAAGATTTATTATCAATATTAAAGGAGTATAATGATGTTTTAAGATTTATTATCAATATTAAAGGAGTATAATGATGTTTTAAGCTTTATTATCAATATTAAAGGAGTAAAATGATGTTTTAAGGCCTGGACTGGTATTCACAAAGCATCTTAAGTAATTTATTAAATATTTTCACTTCAAAATTTGAATGTATTATTTTTCTTTACCTAATAAACAGACGCATATGTTGTTGATATTGCTCAAATAACACTTTCATAATGAAGCTATTTTTCAAGTGTTACTTAATGATAAACTGTTTCTTTATGGAATTATACAGTTGAGGAAATTTCCACATTTAAGGATAAGGATAAAGTTTAAGATAAGATGCTTTGTGAATACTGTCCCTGGCTTTATTATAGCAGATACCTTTTGTGCCAATATTGTTTGAAAATAATCAGATCTGGAATTACGCTGCATTTATAAAATGAAAGTAAGCAATAAGTCATAGAATTTTCTACGACCCTGATTTGGGGGGTGGGGGGTGGGGGGGGAGATACCGGTTTTGCTAAAATTTGATTAAGGAAAAATAAAAAATCCACGCCTCTTTTGTTGAATTTTTATGATTATTGAGAAATTTGGCTATAAGATAAACAAGTTATAAAAAGAGTGATTTTATTGGAAAAGAGGTTTAAATTGAAGCTCAGAAAGTTGTCTTTTACTGATTGAAAACAATACACTTTACCTCTGTTATGTCTGTGTTCAAAATTGGAAGAATATAGATATAAAAACAACGACGACGTAATTTTGAAATAGGCTTGTGCAATTCGTTTTTGTTGAGAAGAGAAGCAAAATAAGCTCTTTACCAGATGTGTACGTAAAAAGACTTTATGTTCTGTTTCGTTCCAAGATGTACCAACCATTACACCAAGTTGTGTTATTGCAGAGACATACCCCCTGAGTTGTTTTCTTGTTAGCTCACCGGAGTGCAACATGCTTATGGTGAGCTTTTGTGATCGCCTCTTGTTTGTCGTGCGTCATCTGTCTTGCGTCGTCCATCGTGTGTTGTCAACATTTACCATTTGAACACATTAATTGCCCAATCTTCATGAATTTTGCTCCGAACAGTTGTCCCAATGGTATCTCGGATATATTCAAAACTGTGTGTTGTGGGGTCAAAAACTAGGTCACGAGGTCAAATTGAAGAAAAAGCTTGTGAACACTCTAGAAGTCACATTTTTTGCCCAATCATCATGAAACATGCTCATATCATTTGTTTTTAGCTCACCTGAGCGCGAAGTGCTCAAGGGTGAGCTATTGTGGTTAGTCTGTGTCCGGCGTCTGTCGTCAACATTTTACTTCAAACAACTTTTTCTCTGAAACCACTAGGCGGATTTTAACCAAAATCGGCAGGAAGGTTCATGCGATGGTCCTTTACCAAATTCTTATAATTTTATTAAAATATAATAATTATTAAAAACTCTGGTTGTTATGGCAACCAAAAGCTTAAAAACTGGAAAACTTAAAAAATCTTGTCAGAAACCACTGGCTGGATTTGAAAATAGTTTTCACAGAAATGCTCTTTGGGTGACCCTCTACCAAATTCCTTCAAGTCATTATGATTTGTTGAAAAACATGGCTGCCAGGGGGCGGGGCAGTTTTCCTTATATGGCTATATTGAAAACTTTCAAAATCTTCTTGTCTGAAAACACTGGCTCCATTTGAAAATAATTTCACAGAAATGTTCCTTGGGTGACCCTCTACCCAATTCCTTCAAATCATTGGCGCAGTTTTCCTATATTGAAAACTTAAAATCTTATAGTCTGAAACCACTGGCTGGATTTCAAAATAATTTCACAGAAATGTTCCTTGGGTGACTGTCTACCAAACTTCTTGAAATCATTTTGATTTGTAAAAAACATGGCCGCCAGGGGGCTGGGCAGTTTTCCTTATATGGCTATATTAAAAACTTTAAGAATCTTCTTGTTTGAAACCAATGGCTGGATTTCAAAATTATTTCATTTAAATGTTCCTTGGGTGACCCTCTATCAAATTCCTTGAAATCATTTTTATTTGTTAAAAAAACATGGCCGTTAGGGGACGGGGCAGTTTTCCATATATGGCTATATTGAAAACTTTAAAAATCTTCTTGTCTGTAACCACTGGCTAAATTTCACATACATGTTCCTTGGGTGACCGTCTACCAAATTCCTGGAAATCATTTTGATTCATTAAAAATAATGGTCGGGGGGGGGGGGGCATGACAGTTTTCCTTATAATTATGGCTATATTGAAATCTTAATCTTTTTGTTAAAAGCCATTATGATGCTTTACACTCAGGTGAGCAACCTAGGGCCAAGATATCTCGCCAGAGTTTGAAAACGGTTCCGCTCCATTGAAAATCTTGGCGGCCAGGGGGCAGGGCAGTTTTCCTTAAATGGCTATATTGAAAACCTTAAAACACTTGTGAACACTCTAGAGGCCACACTTTTGCCCAATCAACATGAAACTCGCTCAGAACATTTGTTCTTATGATATCTCGGTCGAGTTCGAAACTGTGTCATGTTGGGTCAAAAACTAGGTCACTAGGGCAAATTGAAGAAAAAGCTTGTCAACAATCTAGAAGTCACATTCTTTGCCCAAAATTATTGAAACTTGCTGACAACATTTGTTTCAATGATATCTTGGATAAGTTCGAAACTAGTTCATGCGGGGTCAAAAACTAGGTCACAAGGCCAAATCGAAGAAAAAGCTTGTGAACACTAGAGTTCACATATATAACCCAATCATCATGACACTTTCTCAGAACATTTGTCCCAATAATGTCATGGAGAAGTTCGAAACTGGGTCACATAGGATAAAAAATTAAATCACCAGGCCAAATTATTAGGTGAGCGACCTAGGGCCTTATGGCCCTCTTGTTTCAAATGATTGCATACAGGACATTGCATCATGCGTTTTAGGCAAAATACTCTTTAAACAAACTTTTTGTGTAGCAGACATGCACGGTGTTGTGTTATTTAAGAGACTGACCAACAATGTCTTGTGTCAATTTTGAAATATACAGATAAAAAGACTTTAAGGTAACAGCAGGCAAAATAAATTAGTTCAAGGGCTTGCAAAAAAGATGTGAACGTGTCGGTGAAGTCAGAGGCCAAATAAGTTTCTTTTTCCGCCTCCCCCCCCCCCTACATTTGCTGTACAAAAATGCACCACATTTTATTTCAGTGTCAGAGATGTACCCACCAGAGCCTAATGGCAATCTCTGCTTACCATGTGAACATGTTGGTGAATGCTGAGGCAAAATAAGTTTGTTTTGTTTCAAAGGCTTACATGAAAGAAGTTCACCACATGTTATTATAATTTCAGAGACATACCCCACATGTCGGTGAATGCGAAGGCAAAATAAGTTAATTTTTCCCCCCATACATTTATAACAGAAGTTCACCACATGTTATTTCAATTTCAGAGACATACCCCAAGAGCCTAGTGGCGACCTTTGCTAACCCTGTGAACATGTCGTTGAATGCGAAGGCAAAATAAGTTAATTTTGTCCCCCATACATTTATAACAGAAGTTCACCGCATGTTATTTCAATTTCAGAGACATACCCCAAGAGCCTAGTGGCGACCTTTGCTAACCATGTGAACATGTCGGTGAATGCGAAGGCAGAATAAGTTAATTTTGTCCCCCATACATTTATAACAGAAGTTCACCACATGTTATTTCAATTTCAGAGACGTATCCCCAGAGCCTAGCGGCGACGTCCGCTAACCATGTGAACGTGTCTGTGAAGTCAGAAGGGGTTAGCGACAACTCGGACGCCCAGCGTGACGCCTATAGAAGGATGCTGAACTACTCCATGAGCTCCTCTCTTGCCCAGCAGTACTATCTGTCGCAGTATGGCTACAACTACATGCAGGTATAGATGTCAGTTCTTTTTTTCCGTCTATAGTAGGGGCCGTTACAAGGTGTCATCCCCTCAGAAAAATTTCTTCAAATCATGCAGTTTTCCTCTAAAACTTATTTACCCCATGATTTTTTATTTCCCTGCTATGAAAATGTTTCCCCCAAAAGCCCCAAATGACTCTTATTTTTCCCCCAAATGAGGGCAACGGGCTCGATCCGCAAGAGATCTTCCCCTAAAACTGATTTACCCCAGGATTTTTTATTTTCCTGCTATGAAAATGTTTCCCCCAAAAGCCAAAAATAATTCTTATTTTTCCCCCAAATGAGGGCAAAGGGCCCCATCCCCAAGAGATGTTCCCCTAAAACTGATTTACCCCATGATTTTTCATTTTCCTGCTATGAAAATGTTTCCCCCAAAAGCCCCAAATAACTCTTATTTTTACCCCAAATGAGGGCAAAGGGCCCCATCCCTAAGAGATTTCTCCTAAAACTGATTTACCCCAGGATTTTTCATTTTCCTGCTATGAGAATGTTTCCCCCAAAAGCCCCAAATAACTCTTATTTTTCCCCCAAATGAGGGCAAAGGGCCCCATCCCCAAGAGATTTCCCCCTAAAACTGATTTACCCCATGATTTTTCATTTTCCTGCTATGAGAATGTTTCCCCCAAAAGCCCCAAATAACTTTTATTTTTACCCCAAATGAGGGCAAAGGGCCCCATCCCCAAAAGATTTTCCCCATAAACTGATTTACCCCAGGATTTTTCATTTTCCTTCTATGAAAATGTTTCCCCAAAAAGCCAAAAATATTTTTTATTTTTCCACCCAAATGAGGGCAAAGGGCTCCATCCCCAAGAGATGTTCCCCTCAAACCGATTTACCCCAGGATTTTTCATTTTCCTGCTATGAGAATGTTTCCCCCCAAAAGCCCCAAATAACTCTTATTTTTACCCCAAATGAGGGCAAAGGGCCCCATCCCCAAGAGATTTCCCCCTAAAACTGATTTACCCCAGGATCTTTCATTTTCCTGCTATGAGAATGTTTCCCCCAAAAGCCCCAAATAACTCTTATTTTTCCCCCAAATGAGGGCAAAGGGCCCCATCCCCAAGAGATTTCCCCCTAAAACTGATTTACCCCAGGATTTTTCATTTTCCTGCTATGAGAATGTTTCCCCCAAAAGCCCCAAATAACTCTTATTTTTCCCCCAAATGAGGGCAAAGGGCCCCATCCCCAAGAGATTTCCCCCTAAAACTGATTTACCCCATGATTTTTCATTTTCCTGCTATGAGAATGTTTCCCCCAAAAGCCCCAAATAACTCTTATTTTACCCCAAATGAGGGCAAAGGGCCCCATCCCCAAGAGATTTTCCCCATAATCTGATTTACCCCAGGATTTTTCATTTTCCTTCTATGAAAATGTTTCCCCAAAAAGCCAAAAATATTTCTTATTTTTCCATCCAAATGGGGGCAAAGGGCTCCATCCCCAAGAGATTTTCCCCTAAAACTGATTTACCCCAGGATTTTTCATTTTCCTGCTATGAGAATGTTTCCCCCAAAAGCCCCAAATAACTCTTATTTTTCCCCCAAATGAGGGCAAAGGGCCCCATCCCCAAGAGATTTCCCCCTAAAACTGATTTACCCCATGATTTTTCATTTTCCTGCTATGAGAATGTTTCCCCCAAAAGCCCCAAATAACTCTTATTTTACCCCAAATGAGGGCAAAGGGCCCCATCCGCAAGAGATTTTCCCCATAATCTGATTTACCCCAGGATTTTTCATTTTCCTTCTATGAAAATGTTTCCCCAAAAAGCCAAAAATATTTCTTATTTTTCCATCCAAATGAGGGCAAAGGGCTCCATCCCCAAGAGATTTTCCCCTAAAACTGATTTACCCCAGGATTTTTCATTTTCCTGCTATGAGAATGTTTCCCCCAAAAGCCCCAAATAACTCTTATTTTTCCCCCAAATGAGGGCAAAGGGCCCCATCCCCAAGAGATTTCCCCCTAAAACTGATTTACCCCATGATTTTTCATTTTCCTGCTATGAGAATGCTTCCCCCAAAAGCCCCAAATAACTCTTATTTTTCCCCCAAATGAGGGCAAAGGGCCCCATCCCCAAGAGATTTCCCCCTAAAACTGATTTACCCCATGATTTTTCATTTTCCTGCTATGAGAATGTTTCCCCCAAAAGCCCCAAATAACTCTTATTTTTCCCCCAAATGAGGGCAAAGGGCCCCATCCCCAAGAGATTTCCCCCTAAAACTGATTTACCCCATGATTTTTCATTTTCCTGCTATGAGAATGTTTCCCCCAAAAGCCCCAAATAACTCTTATTTTACCCCAAATGAGGGCAAAGGGCCCCATCCCCAAGAGATTTTCCCCATAATCTGATTTACCCCAGGATTTTTCATTTTCCTTCTATGAAAATGTTTCCCCAAAAAGCCAAAAATATTTCTTATTTTTCCATCCAAATGAGGGCAAAGGGCTCCATCCCCAAGAGATTTTCCCCTAAAACTGATTTACCCCAGGATTTTTCATTTTCCTGCTATGAAAATGTTTCCCCCAAAAGCCAAAAATAATTCTTATTTTCCCCCCAAATGAGGGCAAAGGGCCCCATCCCCAAGAGATTTCCCCCTAAAACTGATTTACCCCAGGATCTTTCATTTTCCTGCTATGAGAATGTTTCCCCCAAAAGCCCCAAATAACTCTTATTTTTCCCCCAAATGAGGGCAAAGGGCCCCAAGAGATTTCCCCCTAAAACTGATTTACCCCATGATTTTTCATTTTCCTGCTATGAGAATGTTTCCCCCAAAAGCCCCAAATAACTCTTATTTTACCCCAAATGAGGGCAAAGGGCCCCATCCGCAAGAGATTTTCCCCATAATCTGATTTACCCCAGGATTTTTCATTTTCCTTCTATGAAAATGTTTCCCCAAAAAGCCAAAAATATTTCTTATTTTTCCATCCAAATGAGGGCAAAGGGCTCCATCCCCAAGAGATTTTCCCCTAAAACTGATTTACCCCAGGATTTTTCATTTTCCTGCTATGAGAATGTTTCCCCCAAAAGCCCCAAATAACTCTTATTTTTCCCCCAAATGAGGGCAAAGGGCCCCATCCCCAAGAGATTTCCCCCTAAAACTGATTTACCCCATGATTTTTCATTTTCCTGCTATGAGAATGCTTCCCCCAAAAGCCCCAAATAACTCTTATTTTTCCCCCAAATGAGGGCAAAGGGCCCCATCCCCAAGAGATTTCCCCCTAAAACTGATTTACCCCATGATTTTTCATTTTCCTGCTATGAGAATGTTTCCCCCAAAAGCCCCAAATAACTCTTATTTTTCCCCCAAATGAGGGCAAAGGGCCCCATCCCCAAGAGATTTCCCCCTAAAACTGATTTACCCCATGATTTTTCATTTTCCTGCTATGAGAATGTTTCCCCCAAAAGCCCCAAATAACTCTTATTTTACCCCAAATGAGGGCAAAGGGCCCCATCCCCAAGAGATTTTCCCCATAATCTGATTTACCCCAGGATTTTTCATTTTCCTTTTATGAAAATGTTTCCCCAAAAAGCCAAAAATATTTCTTATTTTTCCATCCAAATGAGGGCAAAGGGCTCCATCCCCAAGAGATTTTCCCCTAAAACTGATTTACCCCAGGATTTTTCATTTTCCTGCTATGAAAATGTTTCCCCCAAAAGCCAAAAATAATTCTTATTTTTCCCCCAAATGAGGGCAAAGGGCCCCATCCCCAAGAGATTTCCCCCTAAAACTGATTTACCCCAGGATCTTTCATTTTCCTGCTATGAGAATGTTTCCCCCAAAAGCCCCAAATAACTCTTATTTTTCCCCCAAATGAGGGCAAAGGGCCCCAAGAGATTTCCCCCTAAAACTGATTTACCCCATGATTTTTCATTTTCCTGCTATGAGAATGTTTCCCCCAAAAGCCCCAAATAACTCTTATTTTTACCCCAAATGAGGGCAAAGGGCCCCATCCCCAAGAGATTTTCCCCATAAACTGATTTACCCCAGGATTTTTCATTTTCCTTCTATGAAAATGTTTCCCCAAAAAGCCAAAAATATTTCTTATTTTTCCACCCAAATGAGGGCAAACGGCTCCATCCCCAAGAGGTTTTCCCCTAAAACTGATTTACCCCAGGATTTTTCATTTTCCTGCTATGAAAATGTTTCCCCCAAAAGCCAAAAATAATTCTTATTTTTCCCCCAAATGAGGGCAAAGGGCCCCATCCCCAAGAGATTTCCCCCTAAAACTGATTTACCCCAGGATTTTTCATTTTCCTGCTATGAAATTGTTTACCCAAAAAGCCAAAAATAATGCTTATTTTCCCCCCAAATGAGGGCAAAGGGCCCCATCCCCAAGAGATTTTCCCATAAAACTGATTTACCCCATGATTTTTCATTTTCCTGCTATGAAAATGTTTCCCCCAAAAGCCCCAAATAACTCTTATTTTTCCCCAAAATGCAAAGGGCCCCATCCCCGAGAGGTGAAAAAAGGCTTGTTAGACCTCCTGAAAGCTCAAAAAACATGTCCCACATTCGGTCTGCAACATCTCATAACATGCTGGACCGAAAAAAAAAATTGCTGGACTAAAAAAAAGATTTCTGAATTTTTTTTTTAAACCGTGAAATCTGTCGGACAGTCGGACCTATTTTAAGTAAATAAGTCCTGGTCAAAATAAGGCCATTTATTCCTGCGCGTCTAATCTTCCTCGTTTTTCTGCAGGCCATCAACTTTACGGCCAAATGGAGATTTCATATAGCTTCATTTTCCCCGCTTTAGGCTTCACACTTCTCTGTCAATAATAATATTGCAACAATACAGCCAGGAATGGAAATAGGCACCAGGCTTTGCATACTATCAAGCTTACACAATTAAGTCGGAAAAAAAATGGCTGAATAAACTCTCCTATGATTCATACAACAGGCTGACAATGCCACCGCCACTTCCACGACGTCGTCATCGCACGGTACCCACACTTCAATGGCAGCAGAAAATGGTTCCCAGCTCCCAAGCATCGACTCAGTGTTGCTGAATCTCTCCACGAAGAAAACGAACGTGAAAGCGGTACCGACATCAACGTCTGCGATAGATCACTTGGCGTCCCATTTCAAGCCTGTAGTGTCCCAGCACCACCACCATCATCATCATCAGCTGCAGCATTCGGTGCCTGCGTATGGACTACAGGTGAGATATTGTTCTTGGTTTACAAATGTAGATGTGAAATGAAGGGTGTCGTATCATCATCAATTCATCATCATCATCAATTCATCAGCATCGTCAGCTGCTGCATTGAGTGCCTGCGGATGGACTACAGGTGAGATATTGTTCTTGGTTGACAAATGTAGATGTGATATGAGTATTGTCATATCATCATCATCATCATCATCAGCTGCAGCATTCAGTGCCTGCATATGGTCTGCAGGTGAGAGATTGTTATTGATTTACAAATGTGGAAATTCATGAACTATGACTAACCAATCCTGTTGTCCCACCGCCATCATCATCAATTGCAGGTGAGTAATTGTTATATCCCCCATCAAAGATGGCGGGGTATATTGGTTAGCTAATGTCGGTCAGTCGATCTGACCGCTTTTAAAGTCCAATGTTTTTCATCTGATCTTAACCAAACTTCATAAAAATGTTTGTGGCATAGTATCCCTTTCAAGTTTGATAATCAGCTAAATCGCTTCAGGAACTGTGGAGTTATGGCCCTTGAATTAAATAAAATTGGGCTTTTTAGTCCTTTCCCCTCTGTGAGTCCAACAGTTTTTATCCGATATTCACCAATCTTCATGGAAATGCTTGTGGGCATAATATCTTGGCCAAGTTTGATAATCGGCCAAATCGCCCCAGGAATTGTCCAATCTTCACCAAACTTCACCAGACTTCATGAACATCTTTGTGGACTTAATATCTTAGTCAAGTTTGATAATCAATCAAAACACCTGCAGAGTTATGGCCTTTGATTTATCTTTTTAGCAGTTCCCTCCCCCTAGTTGTAACAGTTCTCATCCAATCACCACCACACTTGATACGTTAAAGATTGCTTTTAGCCTAGAGTGGGCATAACTGTTTTACAAACAGCTCTTGTTCAAAATAAAAATACTGTAGATGTGAGATGACATCTTTTCTGTTGCATTATCACCATCATTATCATCATCATCATCATCGTCATTAGCATTATCGTAATCATCGTCATTAGCATCATTATCATCATCACAAGCATCATTATCATCATCATAGTCATTAGCATCATCATCATTAGCATCATCTGCAACATTCAGACCCTGCCTATGGCACAAATATGCAAGTTAATGATAATCGAACAAAAATAATTGTATTCTATGCACTTTATCAATGACTATCCAAGCCTATAGTGTTGCAGCCCCACCATCATCATTATCATCACCATCACCATCTTCATCACCAGCCTCCTCCTCATCACCATCATCATCGTCACCAACACCATCATCAGCTGCAGCATTCAGTACCTGCCTATGGTTTACGTACCTCTAGTTGGATCATGCAGTTTTTATGAACGGCCTCAATTCTCACATTTTAGTTTCTATTCTATCCATTGAAAGGCGCTGGCTAATGCAGCTATAGGTGTATTCTATCCATTGAAAGGCACTGGCCAGTGCAGCTATAGGTGTATTCTATCCATTGAAAGGCGCTGGCTAATGCAGCTATAGGTGTATTCTATCCATTGAAAGGCACTGGCCAATGCAGCTATAGGTGTATTCTATCCATTGAAAGGCACTGGCTAATGCAGCTATAGGTGTATTCTATCCATTGAAAGGCACTGGCTAATGCAGCTATAGATGTATTCTATCCATTGAAAGGCACTGGCTAATGCAGCTATAGGTGTATTCTATCCATTGAAAGGCACTGGCTAATGCAGCTATAGGTGTATTCTATCCATTGAAAGGCACTGGCCAATGCAGCTATAGGTGTATTCTATCCATTGAAAGGCACTGGCTAATGCAGCTATAGGTGTATTCTATCCATTGAAAGGCACTGGCTAATGCAGCTATAGGTGTATTCTATCCATTGAAAGGCACTGGCTAATGCAGCTATAGGTGTATTCTATCCATTGAAAGGCACTGGCTAATGCAGCTATAGGTGTATTCTATCCATTGAAAGGCACTGGCTAATGCAGCTATAGGTGTATTCTGTCCATTGAAAGGCACTGGCTAATGCAGCTATAGGTGTATTCTATCCATTGAAAGGCACTGGCTAATGCAGCTATAGGTGTATTCTATCCATTGAAAGGCACTGGCTAATGCAGCTATAGGTGTATTCTATCCATTGAAAGGCACTGGCTAATGCAGCTGTAGGTGTATTCTATCCATTGAAAGGCACTGGCTAATGCAGCTATATGTGTATTCTTTCCATTGAAAGGCACTGGCTAATGCAGCTATAGGTGTATTCTATCCATTGAAAGGCACTGGCTAATGCAGCTATAGGTGTATTCTATCCATTGAAAGGCACTGGCTAATGCAGCTGTAGGTGTATTCTATCCATTGAAAGGCACTGGCTAATGCAGCTATAGGTGTATTCTATGCATTGAAAGGCACTGGCTAATGCAGCTATAGGTGTATTCTATCCATTGAAAGGCACTGGCTAATGCAGCTATAGGTGTATTCTATCCATTGAAAGGCACTGGCTAATGGAGCTGTAGGTGTATTCTATCCATTGAAAGGCACTGGCTAATGCAGCTGTAGGTGTATTCTATCCATTGAAAGGCACTGGCTAATGCAGCTGTAGGTGTATTCTATCCATTGAAAGGCACTGGCTAATGCAGCTATCGGTGTATTCTATCCATTGAAAGGCGCTGGCTAATGCAGCTATAGGTGTATTCTATCCATTGAAAGGCACTGGCTAATGCAGCTATAGGTGTATTCTATCCATTGAAAGGCACTGGCTAATGCAGCTATAGGTGTATTCTATCCATTGAAAGGCACTGGCTAATGCAGCTGTAGGTGTATTCTATCCATTGAAAGGCACTGGCTAATGCAGCTACAGGTGTATTCTATCCATTGAAAGGCACTGGCTAATGCAGCTATAGGTGTATTCTACCCAATTCCAGGCACTGGCTAATGCAGCTATAGGTGTATTCTATCCATTGAAAGGCACTGGCTAATGCAGCTATAGGGGTCGATGCTAAGTACCGGAGCTTAATCACACGAATCTTTAGGTTGGCCACAATTCTCACTTTCATTAAGTATAACTATTCATATATAAATGGATTGTCCATTTCTATTCTATCCAATTCCAGGTGATGGCCAATGCAGCTATAGGTGTATTCTATCCAATTCCAGGCACTGGCCAATGCAGCTATATGTGTATTCTTCCCAATTCCAAGCGCTGGCCAATGCAGCAATTCCAGGGTTTGACCAATGCAGCTGTAGGTGTATTCTATCCAATTCCAGGCACTGGCCAATGCAGCTATTGTTGTATTCTATCCATTGAAAGGCACTGGCTAATGCAGCTATAGGTGTATTCTATCCATTGAAAGGCACTGGCTAATGCAGCTGTAGGTGTATTCTATCCATTGAAAGGCACTGGCTAATGCAGCTATAGGTGTATTCTTTCCATTGAAAGGCACTGGCTAATGCAGCTATATGTGTATTCTATCCATTGAAAGGCACTGGCTAATGCAGCTGTAGGTGTATTCTATCCATTGAAAGGCACTGGCTAATGCAGCTGTAGGTGTATTCTATCCATTGAAAGGCACTGGCTAATGCAGCTGTAGGTGTATTCTATCCATTGAAAGGCACTGGCTAATGCAGCTGTAGGTGTATTCTATCCATTGAAAGGCACTGGCTAATGCAGCTATAGGTGTATTCTATCCATTGAAAGGCACTGGCTAATGCAGCTATAGGTGTATTCTATCCATTGAAAGGCACTGCCTAATGCAGCTATAGGTGTATTCTATCCATTGAAAGGCACTGGCTAATGCAGCTATAGGTGTATTCTATCCATTGAAAGGCGCTGGCTAATGCAGCTATAGGTGTATTCTATCCATTGAAAGGCACTGGCTAATGCAGCTATAGGTGTATTCTATCCATTGAAAGGCACTGGCTAATGCAGCTATAGGTGTATTCTATCCATTGAAAGGCGCTGGCTAATGCAGCTATAGGTGTATTCTATCCATTGAAAGGCGCTGGCTAATGCAGCTATAGGTGTATACTATCCATTGAAAGGCGCTGGCTAATGCAGCTATAGGTGTATTCTACCCAATTCCAGGCACTGGCTAATGCAGCTATAGGTGTATTCTATCCATTGAAAGGCACTGGCTAATGCAGCTATAGGGGTGGATGCTAAGTACCGGAGCTTAATCACATGCATCTTTAGGTTGGCCACAATTCTCACTTTCATTAAGTATAACTATTCATATATAAATGGATTGTCCATTTCTATTCTATCCAATTCCAGGTGCTGGCCAATGCAGCTGTAGGTGTATTCTATCCAATTCCAGGCACTGGCCAATGCAGCTATAGGTGTATTCTACCCAATTCCAGGCGCTGGCCAATGCAGCAATTCCAGGGTTTGACCAATGCAGCTGTAGGTGTATTCTATCCAATTCCTGGCACTGGCCAATGCAGCTATAGTTGTATTCTATCCAATTCCAGGTGCTGGCCAATGCAGCTATAGGTGTATTCTATCCAATTCCAGGAGCTGGCAAATGCAGCTATAGGTGTATTCTTCAGGCGCTGGCCAATGCAGCTATAGGTGTATTATTTCCAATTTCAGGCGCTGGGCCATGCAGCTATAGGTGTATTCTATCCAATTCCAAGCGCTCGCCAATGCAGCTAAAAAATGTGTATTCTATCCAATTCCAGGCACTGGCCAATGCAGCTATAGGTGTATTCTATCCAATGCCAGGCCCTGACCAATGCAGCTATAGGTGTATTCTACCCAATTCCAGGCGCTGGCCAATGCAGCTATAAGTATATTTTGTCAAATTCCAGGTGCTGGCCAATGCAGCTGTAGGTGTATTCTATCCAATTCCAGGCGCAGGCCAATGCAGCTATAGGTGTATTCTATCCAATTCCAGGTGCTGGCCAATGCAGCTACAGGTGTAATCTATCCAATTCCAGGAGCTGGCCAATGCAGCTATAGGTGTATTCTATCCAATGCCAGGCCCTGACCAATGCAGCTATAGGTGTATTCTACCCAATTCCAGGCGCTGTCTAATGCAGCTATAGGTGTATTCTGTCCAATTCCAGGCGCTGGCCAATGCAGCTATAGGTGTATTCTATCCACTTCCAGGTGCTGGCCAATGCAGCTACAGGTGTAATCTATCCAATTCCAGGAGCTGGCCAATGCAGCTATAGGTGTATTCTATCCAATTCCAGGCGCTGGGCAATGCAGCTATAGGTGTATTCTATCCAATTCCAGGCGCTAAACAATGCAGCTATAGGTGTATTCTATCCAATTCCAGATGCTGGCTAATGATGCTATAGGTGTATTCTCCAGGGGCTGGCCAATGCAGCTATAGGTGTATTCCAGGCGCTAGGCAATGCACCTATAGGTATATTCTATCCAATTCCAGGTGCTGGCCAATGCAGCTATAGGTGTATTATATCCAATTCCAGGCGCTGGCCAATGCAACTATTGTTGTATTCTAGCCAATTCCAGGCGCTGGCCAATGCAGCTATATGTGTATTCTATCCAATTCCAGGCGCTGGCCAATGCAGCTGTAGGAGTATTCTATCCAATTCCAGATGCTGGCCAATGCAGCTATAGGTGTATTCTATCCAATTGCAGGCGCTGGCCAGTGCAGCTATAGGTGTATTCTCCAGGCGCTGGCCAATGCAGCTATAGGTGTATTCTATCCAATTCCAGGCGCTGGCCAATGCAGCTATAGGTGTATTCTATCCAACTCCAGGCGCTGGCCAATGCAGCTATAGGTGTATTCTATCCAATTCCAGGTGCTGGCCAGTGCAGCTATAGGTGTATTCTATCCAATTCCAGGCGCTGGCCAGTGCAGCTATAGGTGTATTCTATCCAATTGCAGGTGCTGGCCAATGCAGCTATAGGTGTATTCTATCCAATTCCAGATGCTGGCAAATGCAGCTATAGGTGTATTCTATCCAATTCCAGGCGCTGGCCAATGCAGCTATAGGTGTATTCTATCCAATTCCAGGCGCAGGCCAATACAGCTATAGGTGTATTTTATCCAATTCCAGGCGCTGGCCAATGCAGCTATGGGAGTATTCTATCCAATTGCAGGTGCTGGCCAATGCAGCTATAGGAGTATTCTATCCAATTCCAGATGCTGGCAAATGCTGCTATAGGTGTATTCTATCCAATTCCAGGCGCAGGCCAATACAGCTATAGGTGTATTCTATCCAATTCCAGGCGCAGGCCAATGCAGCTATAGGTGTATTCTATCCAATTGCAGGTGCTGGCCAATGCAGCTATATGAGTATTCTATCCAATTCCAGATGCTGGCAAATGCAGCTATAGGTGTATTCTATCCAATTCCAGGCGCTGGGCAGTGCAGCTATAGGTGTATTCTATCCAATTGCAGGCGCTGGCCAATGCAGCTATAGGTGTATTATATCCAATTCCAGATGCTGGCAAATGCAGCTATAGGTGTATTCTATCCAATTCCAGGTGCTGGCCAATGCAGCTATAGGTGTATTCTATCCAATTCCAGGTGCAGGCCAATACAGCTATAGGTGTATTCTATCCAATTCCAGGCGCTGGCCAATGCAGCTATGGGTGTAGATGCCAAGTACCATGAGCTGGATCATGGGGACCATAAGGACAGCCACAAGACGGACCTAGATGAGTTGACAGACACAGACAGCAGTAACATGTCTCCCTCAGACAGCCACTCCAGCTCCATTATGTCTCCACCTAGAAACTCCTACAGCCATCTGCTTGACGCCAACCCCCATATCAGGTAGAGTGGGGCCACATCACATATTCCCGTACTTTGACAGATACTATTTGTTGTTGACTTGACATCTGGAGTTTTCCCCTTTTAAAGTTTACCAAAGTTTTGCAATAATTTTAACCCAAAACATAGGGCAAATATTCTATCCCCAATCTCTGAAAAAAAGCCCTGCAATATTTTACCAACCCCCTGATTTCTTCATATTTGGGGGCTAGTAGTAACACAGGGCCCACAATGAATTCTCCCCACATTTTACATAGAAGTAACATGTCTCCCTCCGACTGCCACTCCGGCTCCATCATGCCGCCACCTAGAAACTCCTACAGCCACATGCTCGGCGTCAACCCCCATATCAGGTACAGTGTGTTCTATTACTTTCAAATCACATATTCATATAAAGCTGTGTAACTAATTTTGACTGTGACATAATGGACAATTTCAAATCAGCTAAGAAGTTCAGCTCGGTGTGCTTTACCATCTCCAGGCCCCGTGTTCACAAAGGATCAATTACAGTGTTTTTTTGAGGGGGCCAATTTGGGGCCGAAATTCGGCCCCATTCCCCTGCTTAAAAAGTATATATTTTTCCCCTATATTTACCTTAAAATTCTCCTCAGAATGTAAGCTTTATTTTGAAGAAAAAAAATGACCAAAATCGGACAAAAATTGACTAAGATAAAAGAATTTTTGTAATCAATCCCAGTTACCATTTGTAGCAAAACAACTGATTAATTTTTTATAACAAAGTATAATATAAAAACGTTATAAAGCTTTTCTACAAAAACAATTCCCCTTTTGCCGTAAAATTCCCCGTCTGAAGGGCACCGCCACCTTTCCCCCAAAGGGGAAAAAAACAACTGAATTACAGGATCAGGATCAGTCTTAGCTGATCTTGATTTTGTAGCGCAACTGAGCCGAATATAAACCATATTTTATTTTCGAAATAACTTCTTTTTGATAATATAAAATCACATAATTATTTTTATTTCTTTTATTGAATTCTTCATATCAGACAGCAAATATACGTTTGCTAAGAGTTTAAAATCGTTTTTATGATATATGTATGACCAAAACTTCATTTTTGAGCCTGATCCTGAAATATCTGGCTCAAGTTCATCTTCAACCTAAAAATCAGGCTCAACTTGTTTTGTGAACACGGGGCCAGAATTTCATCAAAATTTGGGGCTGGATGTGTGCCTTATTTTAGGATTAGGTAGTTGCATAAGATGACCCAAAAAACCTCTGGCGTATTAAATACCCATGCATTCTCCATAGAGACATAGGACAATTTAGCCAGCGGTGTGGAAATAGTAAAATTGTTCATCTATCCACAGACAAGTTCATTCCTTAAAGCTACCAGTCCCCAGGCAAAAGTCTCTTGTCCAATTAAAAAATACAGTTTTTATTCTCTGCCGTTCCTAATATATGTTTTCATTACAAAATAAAGCCAATTTTACATTGATATTAAAATATATTTAATTATGTATTTATTAATATCATAATTAACGCCCAACTTTTACATCATTTTCACACACCGATAAGTGATATTGCACTGGTCCATTGACCACTTGCAGTGTTCTGGCGAGGCCACGAAATTGCGATTGTATCGCCTATTTTTCACAAATGTCGCAATAAAATTGGTCTAGTAGCGCTTTTTGTCGCATACAACATTTCACGGCACGAATCGTCGAAAATGCGAAACAATTTGGGGACGAATATCAAATCTCTCGAAGTGCACCGAGTATGAATCAAACATCCGATTGAGGTCTGCTTTCTGATTGGTTTAATTAAATATGGCTCTACAATCTTAGCCAATCGATAACATTATGCGTTTGAGCTTTATCTCCATATTGAAGAGTATTGGCTTTGTTGTCCAAGATGTAGTCGTCTGCTGCGACACCTAAGAAAAAAAGCCTCGAACGTTATATTGAGTAATTTTTCCTCTCAAAACATCAAAACATAAGAGTTTGTTGGTAACGATACGAGTCTGACCGTTGCTTTGCAAGCTGCCTGCAACCCTATCAATAAAGCCGGTGACGGTCTAGAAGTTTCTTTTACAGAAACTCAAAGTGACAGTGTCACGAATTTGACGTAAACACCTGAACGAAAATGCCAAAATTATTGGTTTAAAAACCACAATTGGCTTGCATAATGTTGAAGGAAATTTTAGGACGCGTTCACTTTTAGTACAAAAAGAATAACGTTTTCCAATAAAAGTCACTAATTTTAAGTTTATTAGTTAAATCAGTTATTTGTGTTGAACAGTTTATAATTTAAAAAACAAAAACATTAACTGTGTTTCTAATTTGATTTGCTGTTGGTTAAACTCATACCAACCACTGACGCTTATACAAGACACAACTAGTCACGGTAAATAAATATTTTTATTGATTTTATCATTTGTATGAAATTGTAGGTGTATTTTGTTTGTGTCTCCAAAAAAATGGAGATGTCCCCAATTTTTCATGAGCTGTGAGACAAATGTCTCACCTTTCGAGATACCTCGCCAGAACACTGCACTTGACAGGCAAAATTTACTTGTCTGACAGAAAAAAATACCTGTGTCGGACAAGTCTGGAATAGGATTTCCACACCCCTGATTTATTATAATTTTTCATTTGATCTTTATGATCATCAAGATAGGAGTGGGAGGATGATGATGATGATGAGCATGAAAATAAATACTTAACCATCCCCCTGGTGTATCAACCAGTACTTGTGTGTGTAATAAATACTTAACCATCCCCCTGGTGTATCAACCAGTACTTGTGTGTGTAATAAATACTTAACCATCCCCCTGGTGTATCAACCAGTACTTGTGTGTGTAATAAATACTTAACCATCCCCCTGGTGTATCAACCAGTACTTGTGTGTGTAATAAATACTTAACCATCCCCCTGGTGTATCAACCAGTACTTGTGTGTGTAATAAATACTTAACCATCCCCCTGGTGTATCAACCAGTACTTGTGTGTGTAATAAATACTTAACCATCCCCCTGGTGTATCAACCAGTACTTGTGTGTGTAATAGAACCGAATAGTGTTTGCATTGCAGGCTGTCAACCAATTCCTTTATTCCTATATTTTGCTATATTTTTGAAAGAAATCCTATATTTAAAAAAACCCTGTATATTACTATGTTTTAAATATTATTCCTTTATTTTTGATAAATTTGGTCATTCACACGTATGAAACAGTATATCGCGAACTTATATGTTGATTTTTTTCTCGCTCACTTCGCTCGCACCAAACTTAAATACTCTAAATTATTTTAGGCCATGGCATGCATGTCTCAGTTGCACATTAGTTTCCATAAAAAAATTAAAACACAAACTGTATGACTTAATCAGGCTAGAATATGATCCCATATCATCCTTAACATGAAGTATTTTTACTATAAAATTCCTATATTTTCTCGAAAAACTTGATAAAAAGTCCTAAATTTTTGGTGAAAATATTCCTATATTGTTTCTATATTTTCTTGGTAACTTGGTTGACAGCCTGGTATTGGAATACTTAATTTAAATTATCTGATGGCGTTTTAGTATTTGCTGCAATCCATACATTTCACACGACTCTGTGTTTCTGTTGCAGTATCCCAGCTGCCCACTCCCACCAGCTGTCCTCCCTGTACCAGACCAAGACTTCCATTGGCACGCTACCCAGCATCCATCATTTCTCTGCTGTAGGGAAGTCTCAAGTCTCCCCAAGACAGGGCGACCATTCCTTAACAGTAAGTACATCTATGAGCATACAGCATTTTTCTGCCATAGGGAAGTCTCCCCAAAACAGGGCGACCATTCCTTAACAGTCAGTACATCCGTCTATATACAGCATTTCCCTGCAATAGGAAAGTCTCAGGTGTTCCCAGAACAGGGCGACCATTCCTTACCAGTAAGTACATCAGTCTATCAGCATACAACATTTCTCTGCCATAGGGAAGTCACAGGTCTCCCCAAAACAGGGTGACCATTCCTTACCAGTAAGTACATCAGTCTGTATATAGCATTTCTCTGCCATAGGGAAGTCACAGGTCTCCCCAAAACAGGGCGACCATTCCTTACCAGTAAGTACATCAGTCTATCAGCATACAACATTTCTCTGCCATAGGGAATTCTCAGGTCTCCCCAAAACAGGGCACATTCCTTACCAGTAAGTACATCAGTCTGTCGGCATTCAGCATTTCTCTGCAATAGGGAAGTCTCAGGTGTGCCCCAAAACAGGGTGACCATTCCTTACCAGTAAGTACATCTGTGAGCATACAGCATTTCTCTGCAATAGGGAAGTCTCAAGTGTCCCCAAAACAAGGCGACCATTCCTTACCAGTAAATACATCAGTCAGCATACAGCATTTCTCTGCAATAGGGAAGTCTCAGGTCTCCCAAAAACATGGCGACCATTCCTTACCAGTAAATACATCAGTCAGCATACAGCATTTCTCTGCAATAGGGAAGTCTCAGGTCTCCCAAAAACATGGCGACCATTCCTTACCAGTAAATACATCAGTCAGCATACAGCATTTCTCTGCAATAGGGAAGTCTCAGGTCTCCCAAAAACATGGCGACCATTCCTTACCAGTAAATACATCAGTCAGCATACAGCATTTCTCTGCAATAGGGAAGTCTCAGGTCTCCCAAAAACATGGCGACCATTCCTTACCAGTAAATACATCAGTCAGCATGCAGCATTTCTCTGCAATAGGGAAGTCTCAGGTCTCCCAAAAACATGGCGACCATTCCTTACCAGTAAACACATCAGTCAGCATGCAGCATTTCTCTGCAATAGGGAAGTCTCAAGTGTGCTCAAAACAAGGCGACCATTCCTTGACAGTAAGTACATCAGTCTGTATACCGGACTTGTCTGCCATAGGGAAGTCTCAGGTCTCCCCAAAACAGGGGGAGCATTCCTTGCCAGTAAGTACATCAGTCTGTATACAGCACTTCTCTGCTATAGGGAAGTCTCAGGTCTCCCCAAAACAGGGCAACCATTCCTTACCATTAAGTACATCGGTAAGCATACAGCATTTCTCTGCCTTAGGGAAGTCTCAAGTGTCCCCAAAACAGGGGGAGCATTCCTTACCAGTAAGTACATCTGTGAGCATACAGCATTTCTTTGCCATAGGGAAGTCTCAAGTGTCCCCTAAACGAGGCGACGGGGAAATCACAGGTCTTTCCAAAACAGGGCGACCATTCCTTGCCAGTTAGTACATCAGTCAGCATATAGCATTTATCTGCTATAGGGAAGTCACAGGTCTCCGTAAAACATGGCGACCATTCCTTACCAGTAAGTACATCAGTCTTTATACAGCATTTCTCTGCAATCGGGAAGTCGCAAGTGTCCCCAAAACATGGCGACCATTCTTACCAGTAAGTACATCAGTTTTTCAGCATACTGCACATTTCTGCCATAGGGAAGTCTCAGGTCTCCCTAAAACAGGGTGACCATTCCTTACCAGTAAGTACATCAGTTTGTCAGCATACAGCACATTTCTGCCATAGGGAAGTCTCAGGTCTCTCTAAAACAAGGCCACCATTCCTTACCAGTAAGTACATCAGTCAATATACAGCATTTCTCTGCCATAGGGAAGTCTCAAGCGTCCCCAAAACAGGGGGACCATTCCTTGCCTGTAAGTACATCAGTCAGTATACAGCATTTCTCTGCCATAGGGAAGTCTCAAGCGTCCCCAAAACAGGGGGACCATTCCTTGCCTGTAAGTACATCAGTCAATATACAGCATTTCTCTGCCATAGGGAAGTCTCAAGCATCCCCAAAACAGGGCGACCATTCCTTGCCTGTAAGTACATCAGTCAGTATACAGCATTTCTCTGCCACAGGGAAATCGCAGGTCTCCCCAAAACAGGGTGACCATTCCTTGCCAGTAAGAACATCAGTCAGTATACAGGACTTCCCTTCAACAGAGAAGTCTCAAGTGTCCCCAAAATAAGGTGACCATTCCTTACCAGTAAGTACATCTGTCAGTACTGAACACTTCTTTGCCATAGGGAAGTCTCGGGTCTCCCCAAAACAGGGCGACCATTCCTTACGAGTAAGTAAATCAGTCTGTATACAGCACTTCTGCAATAGGGAAGTCTCAGGTGTCCCCAAAACAGGGCGACCATTCCTTACCAGTAAGTAAATCAGTCTGTATACAGCACTTCTGCAATAGGGAAGTCACAGGTGTCCCCAAAACAGGGCAACCATTCCTTGCCAGTAAGTAAATCAGTCTGTATACAGCACTTCTGCAATAGGGAAGTCACAGGTGTCCCCAAAACAGGGCGACCATTCCTTACCAGTAAGTAAATCAGTCTGTATACAGCACTTCTGCCATAGGGAAGTCACAGGTGTCCCCAAAACAGGGCGACCATTCCTTGCCAGTAAGTAAATCAGTCTGTATACAGCACTTCTGCCATAGGGAAGTCACAGGTGTCCCCAAAACAGGGCGACCATTCCTTGCCAGTAAGTAAATCAGTCTGTATACAGCACTTCTGCCATAGGGAAGTCACAGGTGTCCCCAAAACAGGGCGACCATTCCTTGCCAGTAAGTAAATCAGTCTGTATACAGCACTTCTGCAATAGGGAAGTCACAGGTGTCCCCCCCAAAAAAACAGGGCGACCATTCCTTGCCAGTAAGTAAATCAGTCTGTATACAGTACTTCTGCAATAGGGAAGTCACAGGTGTCCCCAAAACAGGGCGACCATTCCTTGCCAGTAAGTAAATCAGTCTGTATACAGCACTTCTGCAATAGGGAAGTCACAGGTGTCCCCAAAACAGGGCGACCATTCCTTACCAGTAAGTAAATCAGTATGTATACAGCACTTCTGCAATAGGGAAGTCACAGGTGTCCCCAAAACAGGGCGACCATTCCTTACCAGTAAGTAAATCAGTCTGTATACAGCACTTCTGCAATAGGGAAGTCACAGGTGTCCCCAAAACAGGGCGACCATTCCTTGCCAGTAAGTAAATCAGTCTGTATACAGCACTTCTGCAATAGGGAAGTCACAGGTGTCCCCAAAACAGGGCGACCATTCCTTACCAGTAAGTAAATCAGTCTGTATACAGCACTTCTGCAATAGGGAAGTCACAGGTGTCCCCAAAACAGGGCGACCATTCCTTGCCAGTAAGTAAATCAGTCTGTATACAGCACTTCTGCAATAGTGAAGTCACAGGTGTCCCCAAAACAGGGCGACCATTCCTTACCAGTAAGTACATCAGTCTGTATACAGCACTTCTGCAATAGGGAAGTCACAGGTGTCCCCAAAACATGGCGACCATTCCTTGCCAGTAAGTAAATCAGTCTGTATACAGCACTTCTGCAATAGGGAAGTCACAGGTGTCCCCAAAACAGGGCGACCATTCCTTGCCAGTAAGTAAATCAGTCTGTATACAGCACTTCTGCAATAGGGAAGTCACAGGTGTCCCCAAAACAGGGCGACCATTCCTTACCAGTAAGTACATCAGTCTGTATACAGCACTTCTGCAATAGGGAAGTCACAGGTGTCCCCAAAACAGGGCGACCATTCCTTACCAGTAAGTACATCAGTCTGTATACAGCACTTCTGCAATAGGGAAGTCACAGGTGTCCCCAAAACAGGGCGACCATTCCTTACCAGTAAGTAAATCAGTCTGTATACAGCACTTCTGCAATAGGGAAGTCACAGGTGTCCCCATAACAGGGCGACCATTCCTTGCCAGTAAGTAAATCAGTCTGTATACAGCACTTCTGCAATAGAGAAGTCACAGGTGTCCCCAAAACAGGGCAACCATTCCTTGCCAGTAAGTAAATCAGTCTGTATACAGCACTTCTGCAATAGGGAAGTCACAGGTGTCCCCAAAACAGGGCGACCATTCCTTGCCTGTAAGTTGGAGGGATCAAATTTGGACTCGCATTCTACCAAAATCTACAAGCCTGCAAAATTTTGCAAGTGAAAAAAGGCATATACAGGTACTGATAATTGCTCAAATTCGATCTAGCTTGTGTTGTGTTATGGAGAAACGAAATACATCGTTATTCATAGATACTTGGAAAAATGAAATAAATCACTGGTAGTCTTATTTTGGGGTTGTTTTTCATTCCACCTGAAATAAATATGTGTTTTTGTGAGTTAAATTTGTCATTTTGCAATTTGACACGAAAGTAACTCCCCCAAAATATTCTGAATGTGCTTTTAGGTTTTATTTTTGTTCCTGATATACAAAATGTTGGGGAGTAATCCTGTTAATCAGTTTACCCCAAAAAAAATTTTAAAATATGAACGCCTGTATGCAGGGACATTCACAATTATTTTTTTTAATTTATTGTTAAACATTTCCAGTTGTCGTTGTCGGGCGGGTTCAAGCCGTCCGACCTGGTTGCCGCAGCGATGAAGTTGAAGGTGGAGTCGACTGAGGAGAAGGAGATAGCAGACAGAACCATTCAGGAGAAGATTGCAGCTCACCAACTGAACGCTGTACAGCAACAGGTATACTGTACAATCATTTGAGGCATGTCATGGGAAAACCGGGCTTAATGCATGTGCAAAAAGTATCTTACCGGATCAGCCTGGCACGACACTTTCCGCTTTTAGGGTAATTTCTGTTTTAAGGAAGTCTCTTCCTTCTAAACATAAATCCACTGTAGGCGCAAAGTGTCGTCCCAGATTAGCCTGTGCCGACTGCACAGGCTAATCCAGGACGACACTTTACGCACATGCATTAAGTCCAGTTTTCCCACGACGCATTACACAGATGCATTGCAACCGAGCTTCCTATGATACGCCGCATTTAATTTTGTGATGGGTTAAATTTTGCATTGTTCCCGGTCCGAGCGTAGCAGGAATTTTAAGACCCTGCTTAAAATTTATTGGTATATTTAATGGTCCATTCTCTTTAAAACCTTCTCCAGTCTGACACTACTATATGACTGGATCTGATGACTTCACATTAGGGGTCACGTTGAGACGACCTTTTCATGAGCCAATCCAATAAATTGTTGCCTTCAAAATGTTGTGGTATAACTTTATATATAAACCACAAAAACTGTGCACGAAATTAACGTGAACTTTGGAGGTTACGTGCCTATTGTACCGCTATATCCATTGTTATCCACGTGAAAATTAACTGTGAATGATTTATTTCTGAGGATCAGCTGGAAATGCATCACCTTTTGAAAAACCGTGGCCAAACATTGCTTTGCAAAAAGCAATTCCATTGGGCGCAGCAGGGCTGATATTTTATTGTTCGGAAGGTCATTTGAACGTGACCTGTTATACGATGTCTTCATATCCTAACAACGTTAGGTTTTGATTTTAATGAGATTGAGCAAAGGTATACTGTACAATCATTTGAGGCGTGTCGTGGGAAAACCAGGCTCAATGCATGTGCGTAAAGTGTCGTCCCGGATCAGCCTGTGCAGTCCGCACAGGCTGATCTCATACAACACTTTCCACTTTTATGGTATTTTCTGTTTCAAGGAAGTCTATTTCTTCTAAACATAAATACACTGTACTCGGAAAGTGCTGTCCCGGATTAGCCTGTGTGGACAGCCTGCTCACAGGCTGATGGGGAACAACACTTTACGCAGATGCATTAAACCCGGGTATCTTATGACACGCCTCATTTAATTCTCTGATGTTAACATTTTTTCATATTTCGCGGTCCGAGTGTAGCTAGAATTTAAGACCCTGCTTAAAATTTAATGGTATATTTTTATGGTACATGTCAGCCTATGACACATTTTGTATGCATGTTGTCAATTTGATTGATTTAGCAGTATTTAAGTGATTAGTTATCATTTGGATAATAATTGATTTAAATGTGTCTGTTTTGATTCTGTTTTGCATGATTCTTAAAAAATAACATAATACAAAAAATAAGAGAATTTTATTATATAGTTCCTGGAAAAAAACAACACTTAAAACGCTCAGTATTAATACTGAAAACTCAACCATTCAGACCTTTTTCCAGCTATTTTTGGAAAAAAAAACTATTTAAATTTGGGAAAATTTGCGTCGGAAAATCCCCCAAATTTTGATAAAAAAGTATAGGTCAAATAAAGTCTTGGACTTATAAAAGCAAAAACAGATTTCTATCTATAAAAAGTGATTTTTTTTTATTTTTAGCTCACCTGAGCACAAAGTGCTCATGGTGAGCTTTTGTGATCGCCCGTCGTCCGTCGTCAACTTTTCATTCAAACGACATCTCCTCCTAAACCACTTGGCAGACTTTTACCAAACTTCACAGGGTTGATCATTGAGTGACCCTCTTTCAAAGTTGTTCAAATCGTTACGGTCCGCTGCATGTGTAGGTCACCGGGGCTAAAAATAGATTTTAAAAGTGTAAACTTATAAAATCTTCTCTGAAACTGCAAGGCCCAGAGGTTTCATATTTGGTATGGGGTCAAAACTGGCCATGCCCCGGGGGTCACATGGTTTATATAGAATATATAGCAAAATGACTTTAAAAATCTTCTCCTCTGAAACCTAAAGGCCCAGAGTTTCATATTTGGTATGTAACATCCTATAGTGGTCCTCTACAAAGATTGTTCAAATTATGCCCCTGGGGTCAAAACTGGCCACGCCCGGGGGTCACATGGTTTATATAGAATATATAGCAGAATGACTTTAAAAATCTTCTCTTTTGAAACAGCAAGGCCCAGAGGTTTCATATTTGGTTTGTAACATCCTTTAGTGGTCCTTCAAATTATGCCCCTGGGGTCAAAACGGGCCCCGCCTGGGGGTAACATGGTTTATATAGAATATATAGCAAAATGACCTTGAAAATCTGCTCTGAAACCACAAGGCCCAGTGGTTTCATATTTGGTATGTAACATCCTGTAGTGGTCTCTACAAAGATTGTTCAAATTATGCCCCTGGGGTCAAAACTGGCCACGCCCCAGGGGTCATATGGTTTATATAGACTTAAATAGCAAAATGTCTTTAAAAATCTTCTCCTCTGAAACCGCAAGGCCCAGAGGTTTCACATTTGGTATGTAACATCCTATAGTGGTCCTCTACAAAGATTGTTCAATTTATGCCCCTAGGGTCAAAACTGGCCACGACCCGGGGTCACATGATTTATATACACTTAAATAGCAAAATGACCTTTAAAATATTTTCCTCAGAAACCGCAAGGCCCAACGCCCCTCTCCCCCCCTCTTTAAAAATCTTCCCCTGAAACCACAAGGCCCAGAGGTTTCGTATTTGGTATGTAACATCCTATAGTGGTCCTCTACAAAGATTGTTCAAATTAAGCCCCATGGGTCAAAACTGACCACACCCCAGAGGTCACTTGGTTTAAATAAACTTATATAGCAAAATGACTTTAAAATTCTTCTCCTCTGAAACCGCAAAGCCTAGAGGTTTCATATTTGGTATGTATATGTGGTCCTCTACAAATATTGTTCAAATTATGCCCCTGGGTTCAAAACTGGTCATGCCCTGGGGGTCACATGGTTTATATAGACTTACATAGCAAAATGACTTTAAGAATCCTCTCCTCTGAAACGGCAAGGCCCACAGCTTTCCTATATGTAGTACATAACATTGCATAGTGGTCCTGTCCAAAGATTATTCAAATTATGCCCCTGTGGTCATATCTGGCCACACCCCAAGGGGTCACATGGTTTATATAGACTTAAATAGCAGAATGACTTTAAAAATCTTTACCTGGAACCGCAAGGCCCAGAGGTTTGTCCAAGATTGTTCAAATTATGCCCCTGGGATAAAAATAAGCCACACCTCGGGGATGCAAATTCCAATTGGGTTACAAGGTTTCAGGTGAGCGTCCTTGGGCCCTCAGGGCTCTCTTGTTACAATATATGATTGTCACTTCAGGATGAAAATTTTCAATTTTATGGAGAATTTTGGTGAGGCCAAAATTAAAATTAACTGTGTTTGCCTTTGCCTACCTTCCCAACGAGAAGGTCTCTACTCAAAAGGTGTTTTCTTTGTTAAATCAAACCAGTGTTGTTTTTTTAAATTTTTTTCTTTATGTTAAATAAAAGCTCGCTCTTCTTTCATTTCGGTCGTTTAACATTGGGTTAATAAAGTAACTGTATCAGCTAAACCCTTGCATATAATTGGCCATATCAAAATGCAATTCTAATCATGTTGTATCAAACTTGTGAAAACAACGAGCATTCATTGTCTAATTGAACATGATTGCTAGCAAGCTCTCGTTATATCAACAGACACTTGATTATATTATTAAAAGCTATGTCTGTGTTATATGTTAGATCTATATATTTTGATACTAAATGAATCATTCATAAATGTACAAATTTTTTTCCCTCCCCAAAAAATGCCAACCTACCTACCCGTTACCAGCAACCTTGGGTAGGCAATGGCACACAAACAATTTTTTAAGGTTGGCCATAGATTGGGATTTTTTTTGGCAGTTGGGAAAAAATAAGCATATTTAGCATTGGGAATGTGTCAGATAGTCTGACCCGTGGTGACGCTAGGAAAAGGCCTGCCATGGTAAAATCTTCTACATCTAGGCCCATGAACTAGCAGCCAGTGCCCTGGCAATTAGCAACATTGACACTGCAGCTCTACTGGCCAAGCTGCAAGCCTTCAATCTAGAGAGTGAGCTACACAGGCTGTATGTCATGTTATACATTGATTCATTTAACTATCTAGGCCCATGAACTTGCAGCCAGTGCCCTGGCAGTCAGCAACATTGACACTGCAGCCCTACTTGCCAAGCTGCAAGCCTCCACTGGGGAGAGTGAGTTACACAGGCTGTATGCCATGTTATACATTGATTCTTGTTTACTATCTAGGCCCATGAACTAGCAGCCAGTTCTCTGGTCATAAGCAACATTGACACTGCAGCTCTACTGGCCAAGCAGCAAACCTCCAACCTGGAGAGTGAGCTGCTGTATGTCATGTTATACATTGATTCTGGTTGCAGTCAGCAACATTGACACTGCAGCACCACTGGGCAAGCTGCAAGCCTCCAATGGGGAGAGTGAGTTACACAGGCTGTATGCCATGTTATATATAGTTTCTTGTTTACTATCTAGGCCCATGAACTGGCTCTGGGGGTAAGCAACATTGACGCCGCAGCTCTACTGGCCAAACTGCAAGCCTCCAATCTAGAGAGTGAGCTACACAGGCTTTATGAGTCTGAGGCATTACAAGCTTTGCAGCATGAACCCATGGAGCTCACATCAGGTGAGTTCATCAGTCCTGAATCCTTAGTCTTGCTGAGTTGTCAGTCCTGAATCCTTAGTCTTGCCAAGTTGTTAGTCCTGAATCCTTAGTCTTGCCAAGTTGTTAGTCCTAAATACTTAGTATTGCTAAGTTAATAGTCCTGAATCCTTAGTCTTGCCGTGTTGTAAGTCCTGAATCTGTAGTCTTGCCAAGTTGTTAGTCCTAAATAATTAGTCTTGCCAAGTTGTTAGTCTTGAATCCTTAGTTTTGCCAAATTGTTAGTACGAAATTCTTAGTCTTGTTAAGTTCATAGTCCTGAATCCTTGGTTTTGCCAAGTTGTTAGTCCTAAATTCTTAGTTATAAGTCCTGCATTTGTGGGCTTGCCAAGTTGTTAGTCCTAAATTCTTAGTTATAAGTCCTGAATCTGTGGGCTTGCCAAGTTTTAGTCCTAAATTCTTAGTTATAAGTCCTGAATCCTTAGTTTTGCCAAGTTGTTAGTCCTATATTCTTAGTTATAAGTCCTGAATCCGTGGGCTTGCCAAGTTGTTAGTCCTAAATTCTTAGTTATAAGTTCTGAATCCTTGGGCTTGCCAAGTTGTTAGACCTAAATTCTTAGTTACATGTCCTGAGTCCATGGGCTTGCCAAGTTGTTAGTCCTAAATTCTTAGCTATAAGTTCTGAATCCGTGGGCTTGCCAAGTTGTTAGTCCTAAATTCTTAGTTATTAGTCCTGAATCCTTAGTTTTGCCAAGTTGTTAGTCCTAATTTTTTAGTTATAAGTCCTGCATCAGTGGGCTTGCCAAGTTGTAAGTCCTAAATTCTTAGTTATAAGTCCTGCATCCGTGGGCTTGCCAAGTTGTTAGTCCTAAATTCTTAGTTATAAGTCCTGAATCCTTGGGCTTGCCAAGTTGTTAGTCCTAAAACTTTCGTCTTGTAAAGTTGCAAGTCCTGAATCCTTAGTCTTTGCAAAATGTAAGTCCTGCAATGTCTGAGAAAATCTGATTCCTTAGTATTGACAGTTTGTTAGTCGGAGACATTCTGGATCCTTAGTCTTGGCAATTTTTTCAGGTGTTAATTTCACTTAGCTTTCTTTACTTGGCTGATTTCTGTCTTACGAAAATTGTATACTACACATTGATAGAGAGATGCAACAAAAATTTCATTGTTTCTGTGAAAGATTTCTTATAGCAAATGTGACTTGTAGCTAATGTACACACAATATTACATTATTAGGTATTTTACACGTACATCTGGGCTGGTTTTCACAAAGCTCCTAAGGGAAATCTTAACTTAAGTTGTACTTAAGTGGAAATTTCAGATCAAATTTTTTATGTGAAATTCAATGATTTCTGTACAAAGAAGGTTGCAATGCTAAACATATAAGCAATATTTACAAGTTTACAACATTTTAATGTTAAAAGACCGATACATGAAACAGCCAGAGACTAAAAGGAATGTTATGAATTTAAGGAATTTACTTAAGTTTTCCTTAAGACGCTTTGTGAATACGGGCCCTGAACTTTGTGGTCTCGAACTGGCTTAATTAGAAGTTGCAGATAAGTCGAAGTGGAAACTAATTTCTGACTTTCTTCCTTTCTTATTTTATAGACAATAAATATAGTTATTTCAAACTTTTAGCTCAGATTTTTGATTATGTTCAAGTGGCTTCCTCTCCCAAGTAGTTTTTTCATACTTGTTAGTACGTGTTTGTCTCGAAGTTATGACGTCTTCGGCAAGAGGTATGTGAAAGCGATCCTAGTTTCACCCCCTGTACTCGAGTAAAGCTACAGCAGGTTTGATAAGGTCCACAGCGGTGCATACATTATGGTATGAAAAGACACAAAGCTAATATATTTGATAGTTAAACATATGTAAAGAGCTGATAGATACCAGACTTTGAACCAGTTTTATGGCAAGAACATGTGACCTTACTTCGCCGTGTTGTTTGGTTAGCTATCACCGTGTCTGACGAAGTTATGTGAATTTCTGTATCGGGATTATGAGAAATATTTATTATCTTTCGGCCCTGTAAATATGTTTAAAAATCAAATATATTAGCTTGGTGTCTTTTCTTCCCATAATCTGCGAACCGCTGTTTGCCTTATCCAACCGCTGTAGCTTTACTCGAATACAGGGGGTGAGTTAGTCACACATGGCAAACATCTTACCACTTCTTTGCACAGGACAAAGCATGTCTTTTTTAATTTAATAGATTATCCTTCTCTTATATTTGATAGTAACAGTATATGCATACGTTCTTGCTATTTAATAGTATGATTTGTCTACCATTTTGACCCAATTATGGCTTTTTATTCGGAGGAGTAGAATACTTGGTATTTCCAAGCAATTTCAAATTCCTCGCAACTTTGAGGTAACACAGTTCAGTTTGATATCAAACATGTTCAACAGATTTGTCTCCGGGCAAGGCGGGGTCCCGCCGTAAGAGTCGTGGTCGCCCAACGAGTATCGAGAGCCTCCGGGACCCCCTGGGGCGTCAGACGTCAACCTCGTCAAGTATCGGGGCTAACACCACTGCGAGTATTGAGAACGATGATCGCACCTTCGATTGTGAGATCTGCGGGAAACAGTTCAGCCATAACGATAGATTGAGACGGCATCGTAAAATTCACACGTCAGACAAGCCATATAAATGTGATATCTGTGGGAAAGGATTCAAGGAGAAGTGCAACCTGAAACATCATAGGTTTATTCACACAGGTGGGTAAAATATGAAACATCATAGGCTTATTCACTCAGGTGGGTAAAATATGAACCATCATAGGTTTATTCATATAGGTGGGTAAAATGTGAACATCATAGGTTTATTCACACAGGTTGATACAATATGAAATATCATAGGTTTATTCATACAGGTGGGTAACATATGAAACATCATAGGTTTATTAACACAGGAGAGTAAAATATGAAACATCATAGGTTTATTCATACAGGTGGGTAAAATACGAAACATCATAGGTTTATTCATACAGGTGGGTAAAATATGAAATATCATAGGTTTATTCATACAGGTGGGTAAAATATGAAACATCATAGGTTTATTCATACAGGTGGGTAAAATATGAACATCTTAGGTTTATTCATATAGATGGGTAAAATATGAAACATCATAGGTTTATTCATATTGGTGGGTAAATTTGAACATCTTAAGTTTATTCATATAGATGGGTAAAATATGAACATCATAGATTTATTCATACAGGTGGATAAAATGTGAAACATGGGTTTATTCATACAGGTGAGGGATGCCTTACAACAACAACAATACTGCAAGTTTGTCAAATTAAAAAACTGTTGAAGCTCGTTAGGATTGTTCTTACTGGCTATCTGTTTTCTGTCTGCTGATTTAGCTTTATCATCTTAAAACTTGACAGACCTTATAAAAAAACAACAACAGCTGTATAATAATTATTATTCAGGGTTTTTCCCTCCAAATTTTGCGGGTGTGCGTTATATGTGTGTGTGCATTATACACTGAATATACAAGCTTAGAATCTGTTGTCTAGGTTACACTTAAGAAATAATATTTGATTTATCACTGTTTATTGGCCAATAAACAACGATTTGGAGTTTTGATGTATAATCACCAGAGCTCCAGATAAGACACGTATCCGCATATTTACACATTGAAATAAAAAAAAAAACGCATTGAAAATCTGCCCAGTGCGTAATGTTACGCATTGCAAATCTCGGTACATATTTTTAATTGCTTAAACTGCGTAACCAGTTTTACCAATTATCCAGTTCATCTAATGGTGTAAGTTAGCCTTTGAATCGATTAAAAGTGAATCAAGCGAATCTTTCTACTCAAAATGGCTTCGCATTGTGTATGTGGGTCGAAAACAGAACGTTTTAAGCTCAGTCATCCAGTTCCAGTAGGCAATATCTTGAAAAATGTTCATCAGAATTAGTCTTATGATGCTTCTCCTATTTAAATGGTGATGGGTTAGTGGCGATCTCATTGAAAAATCGGACAAGAAACACAAGCATCATGTGAGTGCAAATTTGTTTTAAAAATTGCTGTAATCGTGGAAAAGATATGATCATTGGCTAATTGTGAAGCAAGAAGGACCAGAAATCAGGTAAACTTGTAGGATTTGCACTGAAAAAAAGTACAAAGTATCTGGGCAAATTACTTCTACTTTGCTAAGTAAATTTTATGTTTTTATAGACCTACATATTAGTGTCTACATTCAATTTATTCCATTTGACAATATTAATGTGTTCATATATAACAAGCACATTCAATACTCTTTTGATCTTGTATGAAAAATGAAAATACTCTTTAAATTTCTCAAAAACTCTCTTAAGCTGACGGACTGGGGGTAAAATACCTTTTAACCAAAAAATCTGGGGGTAAAATACCCTTTAGGCTAAAACCGTATCTGGAGCTCTGAACTAGAGGGTGTTAGTCTGAGTGGTTTATAAGCCATGCATCAGAACAACAAAGAGTTGTTTATTGGTCGATAAACAACGATAATGCAAAAAGTACATTATCTTAAGTTATCATTTGTTGCAAAGCAATTGATTAATGTTTTATAACAAAGTTGAATATAAACATGTAATAATGCTTTTCTAAAAACAATAATTCCCCTTTTGCCGTAAAATTCCCCATCTGAGGGGCCCCGCCACCTTTCACCCATAGGTGGAAAAAACACTGCCGCCTTACGACCAGGTGGTCCCGGGTTCGATCCCCACTCAGGGAGCATTCTCAAGATCTTTACAAAGACGCCAAGTACTGGTTCTTCCCAGGAAACGGACTCAAGAGTGTCTCTTTAAGCCAAAGGCTATCGATGCAATCAAGCTCAAATAAATAGGTTTAAATTAACTCTTTAACGATATAGCATTCTATAAAATATAAGTCCTACATGGCAGTGGATGTTTGGTTTCTTTTTTAGGAGAGAAACCGTACAAGTGTGAGACGTGTGGCAAGTCTTTCAACCAGCGGAGCAGTTTGAAAACTCACCAGGTAAAATATTGGCATATCAGGGATGCGGAAATATCAAAATTGTGAACTTGTCCATGGACAAGTTCATTGCAAAAATCTACTTGTCCACAAACAACGGTCACTTGTCAAAACAAAACAGAGTATTTATTCAGGCCTTCCTGATATTTTTTTAAAAATTAAATTGCAAATAAAACACAACTTGTCATTCAGATTTATAAGGGTATAATAATACGATAATACGATAATTAGCTTCCAACTTAAACATCATTTTTACACCCTGAAATTGTACTTGTCCATGGACAAGTAGACTGGAAAAAAAAATTACCTGCGTCGGACAAGTCGGGCATAGGATTTCCACACACCTGCCTATCATGTTTATGCAATTCCTATTTAAAATTTGTTGGTCCTCTTGCTTTTTAGCTCACCTGAGCACAAAGTGCTCATGGTGAGCTTTTGTGATCGCCCGTTGTCCGTCGTGCGTGCTTGCGTGTATGCGTGCGTCGTCAACTTTTCATTCAAGCAACATCTCCTCCTTAACCACTTTGCAGATTTTCACCAAACTTCACAGGAATGATCCTTGGGTGAACCTCTTTCAAATTTGTTCAGATCTTTCCGGTCCGCTGCATATGTAGGTCACCAGAGCTAAAAATAGATTTTAAAAGTGTAAACTTTAAAAATCTTCTTTTCTGAAACCGCAGGGCCCAGAGGTTTCATATTTGGTATATAACATCCTATACTGGTCATCTACAAAGATTGTTCAAATTATGCCCATGGGGTCAGAACTGGCCACACCCTGGGGGTCACATGGTTTATATAGAATATATAGCAAAATTACTTAAAAAATCTTCTCCTCTGAAACTGCACACCCAGAGTATTCATATTTGGTATGCAACATCCTTAAGTTGTCCTTTACAAAATTTGTTCAAATTATGCCCCTGGGGTCAAAACAGGCCACGCCCCGGGGGTCACATCGTTTATATAAAATATATTGCAAAATGACTTTAAAAATCTTCTCCTCTGAAACCACAAGGCCCAGAGGTTTCATGTTTGGTATGTAACATCCTATAGTGGTCCTCTACAAAGATTGTTCAAATTATGCCCATGGGGTCAAAACTGGCCACGCCCCGGGGTCACATGGTTTATATAAACTTAAATAGCAAAATGTCTTTAAAAATCTTCTTCTCTGAATCCGCAAGGCCCAGAAGTTTCATATTTGGTATGGAACATCCTATAGTGGTCCTCTACAAATATTGTTCAATTTATTCCCCTGGGGTCAAAACTGGCCACTCCCCGGGGGTCACATGATTTCTATAGACTTAAATAGCAAAATGACTTTAAAAATCTTCTCCTCAGAAACCGAAAGTTCTACAGGTTTGTTATTTGGTATGTTACATTGTATAGTGGTCCTCTACAAAGATTGTTCAAATGATGCCCCTGGAGTCAAAACTGGCCACGCCCCAGGGGTCACATGGTTTATATAAACTTAAATAGCAAAATGTCTTAAAAAATCTTCTCTTCTGAAACCGCAAGGCCCAGAGGTTTCGTATTTGGTATTTAACATCCTTTAGCGGTCCTCTACAAAGATTTTCAAATTATGCCCAATGGGTCAAAACAGACCACACCCCATGGGTCACATGGTTAATATAGACTTAAATAGCAAAATTCTTTTCCTCTGAAACCGCAAGGCCCAGAGGTTTCGTATTTGGTATGTAACATTGTATAGTGGTCCTCTACAAATATTGTTCACAGTATGCCCCTGGGGTCAAAACTGGTCACGCCCGGGGGGGTCACATGGTTTATATAGACTTAAATAGCAAAATGTCTTAAAATATCTTCTCCTTTGAAACGGCAAGGCCCACAGCTTTCCTATATTTGGTACGTAACATTGCACAGTGGTCCTCTCCAAAGATAGTTCAAATTATTCCCCTAGGGTCAAATCTGGCCACCCCCCCCCCTCGAGGGGTCACATGGTTTATATAGACTTAAATAGCAAAATGTCTTAAAATATCTTCTCCTTTGAAACAGCAAGGCCCACAGCTTTCCTATATTTGGTACGTAACATTGCATAGTGGTCCTCTCCAAAGATAGTTCAAATTATTCCCCTAGGGTCAAATCTGGCCCCCCCCCCCCTCGAGGGGTCACATGGTTTATATAGACTTAAATAGCAAAATGACTTTAAATTTTTTTACCTGAAACCGCAAGGCCCAGAGGTTTGTTCAAGGTTGTTCAACTTATGCCCCTGGGATAAAAATAAGCCACGCCTCGGGATGCAAATTTCAATTGGGACATTTGGGTTACAAGGTCTCAGGTGAGCGTCCTAGGTCCCTCTGGGCCCTCTTGTATAATATTATACTAGTACCTCAAAATGTTGAGCCTAGCAATTTCATTGGGTACAGAAAAGTGTTTGTATTTGAGCCCAGATGTGAAGTTATCAGATCAAGTCAGTCGGTTATATAGTAGAGTAATTCTATTGACCAGCATGCCAACATTTTCACTGCATAGCCTAGTGGCCAAGAGCATTTGAGGCGTGTCGTAGGAAAACCGGACTTAATGCATGTGCGTAAAGTGTCGTCCCGGATTAGCCTGTGCAGTCCACACAGGCTAATGCAGAACGACACTTTCTGCTTTTATGGTATTTTCTGTTTCAAGGAAGTCTCTTCTATGATAAATCCACTGTAGGGGGAAAGTGTTGTCCCGGATTAGCCTGTGCGAACAGCAAAGGCTGATCCGGACAAACTCTTAACGCACATGCATTAAGCCGGGATTTCCCCTGACACGCCTCGTTTGTATAAAACAGACAAGTAAGGCAATATAAGATTTTCAACACCCAATAGAATGGTAATGCGAGAGTTTGTTTTTTTCTTGGTTGTCGGATCCACCGACCCGATTTTTTCCAAAAAGCAAAAAAGATTAATTTAAAATGTAAGTGATATCGTAAAAATGACCTTGTGAAAGGGTTTCAACCTTTTACACGGAAGTATTGATTAAGTTAATGTTGTGTAATATGATTTTTGTAAGTAATGAAGTATAGAGATTTTAATATCACTGCCCATTTCCATTTGTGAAATTCTAGTCATTAATTTACTCAATTCTGTGTTGTTGTTCTTTTATTTTATTTTCCCTCCTCCAACCGGACACTTTTCCAAAAATTTCAGAGAACCAATAAATAACAAATGTCTGGCCTAACGATTTTAATGAGATTGCCATTATTGTTTCCCCTTTCAGAAAGTGCACACTGGAGAGAAACCCTTCAAGTGTGAGCTGTGTGACAAACCCTTCGCACAGAAGTACTTGCTGAGACAGCACATGAAGAAACACATTGAAATGAACATGGGGGGAGATCATCCACCGCCGCACCAGCAGTGACTGTAGGGGCTGATCAGCCCCCGTATCACCAGCTAAACATGGGGGGAGATCATCCACCGCCGCACCAGCAGTGACTTTAGGGGTTGATCCCTTCCTGTATCACCATATGAACATGGGGGGAGATCACCCCCTCCCAGCACCAGCAGTGACTATTATGATCATAGTAGGGGTCCCACTTAGAGGTGACATCTCAGAATTGTTGAAAAAACACTGGGATTCTTTAGGTGAAAATGAGGAAAATTATTTGTTTGTTGAAAAAAAACAACACTTGAATGCAGGTAGATAAACAAAGAGAATAATTCTGGTAAAATTTCAGAATGTTTATACATGTAAATGCCAAAAATTTTGGTGATTTATAAAGGAAATATCTGGATTTATGTGGCGATTCGTTGCATATTCTGGAAACACAGCATTTCTGGAAACACAGCATTTCTGGAATCTACACTGAACCTGGATATCTGAGAGTTATTTCAGAGTCTGGATATATGTGGGAAGTTATTTCAGTTTATCTGGACATATTTAAGGTGAAATCGCACTAAATCTGGATATATGCTTTGTTGTTTCGCACCAAATCTGGGTATCTAAGAGGTGATATTGAGCTAAATCTGGATATATTTGAGGTGATATCACACTAAATCTGAATATATTTTAGGTGTTGGTGCACTAAATCTAGATGCATATATATGACGTGATTTTACACTAAATCTGAATATCTGTGGAGAGATTTCATACTTCATCTACAATATGTGGAGTAAAGTAATTTCTAACCCGGATATCAGAGAAATGATGGACAATTATTGCGGCTGATGCAATAAATAATGATGCAGTGATGTTGGCAATCGAATCGGGGGGAAAGAAGCTGCAGATTTAACAGTAAAATTGGAATTATTAAGTAATTTCATAATCCGGATGTGTGTGATTTTTTTTTTAATGTTTGAAGATGAATGCAGAAATAATAATAATGCAAACGGTATTATACATAAAATTTCAAACTTCCAGAATCGTGAAATATGTTTCCGTTTTGGTGTGAACCATGCTGTATCTTGTCATATATTTTTGAAAAAATTTAAGAATAAATATTGCGTCAGTGTTTAAAACTTACAAAAAAAGATTCAAAATGAAAGGCCAAAAAAGCTACATGATTGTCCTATTATTAGCTATTGTCAAGGACTTTTCTTATGTACCTTTTCTGAGAAATAAAGAAAACAAAATTGAATTAATAGTACATGTAAAATGCCCCATTCTTGGCTAATGTATATGTATATATAAATGCAATTATTCAAACAAAAAAGTGTTACAGCTTACAAAGGCAATTTGCTCTCGTAATCTCGTAAAGAAATTGGGCAAACCTAAGTTTAAAGTTGCGTTAAATCGACAAGTTCTCGCATTTTCATGCTTATTATGATTGCTTCATCTTGTTACACTTTGTGGATGTTGTAGAGAGTAATGAACACGTGGCATTTCTACTTTATGGATAGAAATCACTGCTGTTTGTTTCAGTTTGGACAAATTTATCTGACACTAATCTTTATGCATGCATTTAATGCATACCATTCATGATGAATATGTTACTGTATGAGTCGCCGTACTGGAATCGAGTTAAATCGATGTATGATTATTCCACCGAAAATACAGTTATCAGAGTTTTTTTAGGGCCAAATTGGGGCCGAAATTCGGCCCCATTCCCCTGCTTAAAAAGTATATATTTTTCCCCTATATTTAACTTAAATTTCCACTGAGAATGTAAACTTTATTTTGAAAACAACTTAACCAAAATCTGACAAAAATTGGCTAAGATAGGGGAATTTTCGTAAACAATCCCAGCTATTTTTTTTTCAAACCAAGTTTTTGCATGATCTAAGTTATCATTTGTAGCAAAACAATTGATTAATGTTTTATAACAAAGAACAATATAAAAATGCTAAAATGCTTTTCTACAAAAACAATTCCCCTGTTGCCTTAAAATTCCCTATCAGAAGGGCCCCGCCACCTTTCCCCCAAAGGTGAAAAAAAACACTGGTTATGATATCAATTAACGCTTGAAAAACGTGCATGAACAAGACAGAGTATAAATATAGGAAATAATTCAAGCTCATAGTTGTGCTTATATATTTCTTGAGTGTCAGGTCAATTTGTCAGAGTATTAGGAGGAATAATTTGGTGCATTCTCTTTAACTGCTGTTTTCAATAAATGTGTTTGGTATGTTATTTACTCGAATGAAATCAGTTGTTCGGCATTTCTAAGGTGTTTCGTCGGGTCTCAGTTTTCATGCGTGTCCCGTGACGAAAACGGGTAAACTTAGTCTTAATGTTAGTAGACTCTATTTGCCAATAAATATCAAGCCCATATGTAAGAACTGAAACCATAATCCAGAAACATCTTAAGTTTATCTTAAAATATTTTCACGTAAACTCCAATTTTTGTAAGGTAATATTTTAAAAACTACGCATAAATTAATGAATCAGGTAAATAGAAGTTAAAAATAAATGGATAATTTGTTGAGAATTGGCAGAATTTCATGCATACATGAAATAAAATGCCGAAGAAAACAGGACGATTTTAAGCTAAGGATAAGATTTCACTTAAGATATTTCTCGAATACGACCCCTACTTTAATTGGTCAGTATTTCAAATGAAGACTTAAGTTTGAGATCGAGAACAGAACACACCACAACTCGCAATAAATGTACAAATTTATGTTAAGTGAAAATATTTTGTGTTGACCTGTCTTATTTTAAAAATATTGCTTTACAGTAAATTTTCCCATATATTATGCATTGTTTTAAAATAAAGTGCTTTCGTTAGAAGGCCAACATGTAAATACTGTGTATATAGTCAATGACCTTTATCTTATTGTGCTATCTTATGTGGCGTGTTGTGGGAAAACCGGGCTTAATGCATGTGCGTAAAGTGTCATCCCGGATTAGCCTGTGCAGTCCGCACAGGCTAATCCAGGATGGCACTTTCCGCCTACAGTGGATTTATGTTTAGAAGAGTCTTCCTTGAAACAGAAAATACCATAAAAGCGGAAAGTGTCATCCTGGATTAGCCTGTGCGGACTGCACAGGCTAATCCGGGACTACACTTTACGCACATGCATAAAGCCCAGGTTTCCCACAGCACGCCTCAAATCTATATGTTTAGATACCAATTATAACATGTTTGTTGCTGTTGAAATTAACCTCGTTTTCGTTTATGCCTTTGTAAAAGGACGTTACTATTTGTTATAGAGATCTGACTATAGTTCGGTTTGTTGGACATGCTTGCATACATTTGTTGTTGATTTCTGTATTATGTATACTATAGACTACCGTAGAGTGTAGATTTAGGAGATGTTATTACTGTTATACTGTAAAATCATTTTATTTCACCGTGGGTTAATTTTCACATATTTTCATACACAGGGCAAATTTGAGACCCCGCGTGATTTTACATGTATTAAAGTTTATTATGTGTTTTTTGTTGTTGTTTAAAAAGGCCGATGTTTACACTGACGATTAGAGAGTATTCACATACTTTCAAAAGATAAACATAAAAACAAAGTTAACATTAGTTCCATATAACCAAGAGTGAGAGGATCAAACGTTATCATTTCAGTCGACCTAGTGTGAAATGGTCGGGTTTTCATTCACTGGTATTCTCCACTACTTCACCGCATATCATGAAATAATAACTTTTATTTTCCAAGAAATGTTGTTTATATAACAAATTAGCCCTCAATAAACGAGCGAATAAAGACTGAAGTGCATTGTTTAGTAGTCACTTGTGGAACACTCGCGACAAAATGCTAGTTCCATGAAAAATTATGTGATTTTCATTTTGCAGGATTATTAAAAAAAGGTAAATCCAAAGGTGTCCAAATATAAGACTGAACAAATTAGAAGTGTGCGAAATGTAGACACCTCAAAATAAAATGATTTTACAGTATGCAAGAATAGACGTGCGAGTCCCTCGCCATTTCCCATAGGGAAGTGCTGGCGAGTGGGGCAGACATGCGTTAAACTTATTATTTGAAGTTAGAATCTGACATATCAAATATACAATGGAATCGTTCTGTGAGTCATATTTTGTGTTCTTTTACAAAGCTTGGTACTTCGTACAGCTCACGTGCATCTAATTTTTTTGTTCTTGCCGTAGCTGAGTCAGAATTTTTATTCACATAATTACTCACTGTATCTGCTTGGATTAACGTGCTGTATTAGCTGATGTATGCTTCCAAAATATGCGGAGTTTTTTCTCCGAACGCGTCTACAACTGATAGCTGATGTCGAGTAACTACTACTCCACGTAGACTTGCCTCTGACAGCTGGCCCCGTGTTCACAAAACAAGTTGAGCCTGATTTTCAGGTTCGAGATCAACTTGAGCCAGATATTTCAGGATCAGGCTCAAAAATGATGTTTACTAAAATCAGGATCCATTTTAATTTGTGGTCAAATATATAAAAAACGAATTAAATCTAAGCAACATAAATTTGCTATCGGATATGAAGACTTTAATTTAAAAAAAACCCACAAATTATGTGATTTTTCGAGAAGAAAAGTTATTCCAAAAATACAATACGTTTGATATTCAGCGCAGTTGAGCAAAAAGATCAAGATCAGCTAAGACTGATCCTGATCCTCTGAACACGGGGTCAGAGGTCAAAATTAGCACCAGCCCATGCCCTTCTCGAAGTGTATTAAATACGCATTCAATGCGTATTAAACGCTATGGTATTGGCACCAAATTTTTTTCTGGGCTTAATACGCATTTAATACACATGAAAATGCAGCAAAAGTACACTTTCGGACAGAAACAAGTGTATTTTTTATGCATTAACACACTTAATTGCGTGTAAAGTGTATTTTTCTCCTTGAAAAATACACTATGTCTTCAAAAGATACACTTATTGCATTATATTAAGTGTATTTAAAGTGTATTTTCTAATGCATTAATGCACTTTTTTGTAAAAAAGTGCAGAAAAAGTACAGAAAAAATACAACTAGTGTACTAAAAGTGTGTTAATTACTCATTTAATGCAGAAAAAATATGGTACCAATACCGCAGCGTTTAATGCGCATTAAATATGTATTTAATACACTTCTTCAAGAAGGGTATAACCCCTGCACTTTTAAATTAAGATTTATAGAGGCGGGTTTGTAACATTTCCTTGCTGTCAAGTTATGATTATATAAGAATTTGGGCTTGCTTGACCAAACTGCTAATTCCAATGACTGTGAAATGATCGCCTAAACTCTACGCCCAAACTCTGCGCCCAAACTCCGTGCCCAAACTCTGCGCCCAAACTCCGCGCCCAAAATCTGCTCCCAAACTCCGCGCCCAAACTCTGTGCCCAAAATCTGTGCCCAAAATCTGCTCCCAAACTCCGCGCCCAAACTCTGCTCCCAAACTCCGCACCCAAACTCTGCGCCCAAACTCCGCACCCAAACTCTGCGCCCAAAATCTGCTCCCAAACTCCGCAACCAAAATCTGCTCCCAAACTCAGCGCCCAAAATCTGTGCCCAAAATCTGCTCCCAAACTCCGCACCCAAACCCTGCAACCAAACTCTGCTCCCAAACTCCGCACCCAAAATCTGCTCCCAAACTCCGCGCCCAAAATCAGCGCCCAAAATTTGCTCCCAAACTCCGCGCCCAAACCCTGCAACCAAAATCTGCTCAAAAACTCCGCGCCCAAAATCTGCGCCCAACCTATGCGACCAAAATCTGCTCCCAAATTCAGCGCCCAAAATCTGCTCCCAAACTCCGCGAATCATGAGATATGCATGTTTTGCGTGAGCTGTATTGTATGTTTTTGCTCTCTGACTCCAGTGGTGGTATGACTTAGTACCTAGTATTTCTTATTCTCTATGATATGTTTTCCATAGTCGTTCTTTAAAACTGAATGTTTCTTGAACAGTTTTTGCTCAGTTTAGTCATATGTTATGATATTGTTTGCATGCACTGTAATACAAGTTATTATAATTGATCAAGTCAGTAAATGTTGATGCAGTGATTTCGTACATAGTATTAAATAATAATAGCAATACCGTATTTACTCTATGGGTTGGGACACGTAAAAATAAATAAAAATTTTTGCTGTCCCAGTTTTTAGAAGCAGAAAAAATAATTCCAACTGAATGTGTCCCAATATTTAGAATAATCAATTCGGATACAAAACTAGTATTCTTAAGGTTCAATTGCGTGCAGGGTTTAATCAATATTTAAATCCCTATCAAACAAGCAAATCACAGTGGATATAGATCTTTGCCCCGAGGAGTAATTTATGACGCGCCAACAAGGTGTCACATCGATGTGTCATTAGATACGGACATATATATGGAATATCCACATGCGCATTCGCAACTTTGACAGTTTGCTAATGTATTGCGATTTATCAGTGCCGGTAAATAACTGTTAGATGGCGACTTGACAGAAATGTACACTAAAGTGCCAATTTGCAAAACTGTGTCCCAAAATTTAGAAACAGGAAAACTTCACATTTTCAAATCATCCAAAAGTTAAGTGTCATAAAAAAATAATTCTTTAATCAGATTTAAAGTGTGTCCCAACGTTTAGATCATTTCGAAACATATCGAGAAATTACGGTAACATTGTTAGTTACGCACAAATACTTGCACAAATGACGTACTTTGAAGATTGGCATAGCTATGGTCCATTCTATGTTTCATGTCGTATTCTAACTTCACATAATCGTGTTTATGTTGTTTTTCTTTGGAGAAAAAACAACATATCGTAGTTGTTATAGATTAAAATTGCAAATATTGTGTCCTCCCTGTTCAATTTGCATATCAAATTCTTGTGTGTGTTTTAAAATGTGTTGGATAATAGTGCTGTTGAAATGGTCAGTTGTTATGTGATGTTTTGTTTCCGTTGTTGTTGTTGCTGTTATGATGATCATAATGATAACTATTACGCTTATATCGTACGCCATCTGACAGGGGTGTGGAAATATCAAAATGGTTTACTTGTCCTTGGACAAGTTCATTGTAAAAATCTACTTGTCCGCATGCAACAGTCACTGGTCCGAATAAAATTTAGTTTTTATTCCAGGCCTTTCTCGATATATTTTTGATTAAATAATAAATAAAACACACTTTTTTATTCAAATTTATAAGTATAAAATAATTAGAAAATTAATTTCCATCTTTTACATCATTTTAACACCCTGAAATTGTACTTGTCCATGGACAGGTAGACAGGAAAATTGTACTTGTCCGACAGTAAAATTAACCGTGTCGGACAATTTGGGGCGATGATTTCAACACCCCTGCATAATTGTAGTACACTTTTTTTAATATCTCAGATCAGACGGAAATGCAGAAATAGTGCTATTTTTTGTTTTATAACTGACGTAATTATTATATACATGAATTGTAAGTTATTTTTCAGTGCGGAAGTATACTCCCGATGACAATTATTTTCTGCATTACATTAAAAAGTAGATATAATAGTTATATTTCATTATTCTATTGAAAATGTTACAGGCAAAAAATATTGTTTAGATAATCGGATTCCTATTTCAAAGAAAATAATGACAATATTTGATTAATTTGTATATAACTACTTTGCATCTTTTAAAATATGCACGAACAGTTAGTGATTCTGATGTTTCCAGTTGACAATTTGACAAGATTTGAATGACAATGGGTTTGGCCTATCAGAAAGCTAGCACTTGTTTGACGAAGACGTCTTTGTGAAAACATTCGCATGCTGTCGACAGTGTTTGTTGGTGTTTGACCTGAGTTGGCATGGTTATAAATCCCACAGTGTACCGTCAATTGCATGTAAGCTTTCTCGAATAAGTGTACTGAATACGTATTTAAACGCTGCGGTATTGGCACCATATTTTTAATCTGCGTTTAATACACTTGAAAATGCAGAACAAAATACAGAAACAAGTGTATTTATTCTGCATTTTTTCTGAATTAACACACTTAAGTGCATGTAAAGTGTTTTTTTCTTCTTGAAAAATACACTATGTCTTCAAAAATACACTTAAGTGTATTTTAAGTGTATTTTCTAGTGCATTAATACACTTTTCTGTAAGAAAATGCAGAAAAAGTACAGAAAAAATACACGTGTATTTAATGCGCATTTAATGCGGAAAAAATACGGTGCCAATACCCCATCGTTTAATATGTGTTAAATACGCTTATTCGATAATGGCAGATGACCACTTTATTTCTAGATCTAAATATACAGCTTCTGTCGAACCTCTTGCCCCGATTTCTCAAAAATTCTTTCGTATAACAGTCTTAGCTGTGGCTCGTTATATTCACATTGTAATAAATTGGGCACCGATAATATTGGAAAGACTCGTTATATTTTGATAAAATGTATGTCGCACAATCGCAATAAATAATATTTTGTGTTGTAACATTAATTCTAACATGATACTCGCTAATTTTTCTGTAGACAAAGAAAATTATCGTCGTTAAACTACTAATAAACGATGCAAAAAGAAGTCCCAATTCTGAGTGGTACGTAGCAAAAAGTAGTTCCAATCACCATTGCAAAATATATGGCAAATCATGTTAGAATGAAAATAATTTTCGCATTATCGTTGTTTATCGGCCAATAATAACTCTTTGTCGTTCTGATGCGTGGATATTAAACAACTCGGGCTAACACCCGGGTGGTTTAATTCCTACGCATCAGAACTCCAAATCGTTGTTCATTGGCTGATATACAATGATAAATCGAAAATTTTATGTGGCGCGTCATGAGAAAACCGGTCATAATGCATGTGGGCGTAAAGTGTCGTCCCGGATTAGCCTGTGCAGTCCGCACAGGCTAATCCGGGATGGCACTTTCCGCTTGTATGGTATTTTCTGTTTCAAGGAAGTGTCTTCTAAACATAAATCCACTGTAGGCGGAAAGTGCCATCCTGGATTAGCCTGTGCAGATTGCACAGGCTAATCCGGGACGACACATTTACGCACATGCATTAAGTCAGGTTTTTCCATGACGCGCCACAATTTAGACTTAATCCTGTTATACTTTAGAAGTTTGAGAAATCCGACCCTGTTAACTAGTGCTAATTTGTTGTTGATGTTGTCCAATATTCCTCTGTGCGTGTACTTCGATAGGTGTTTGTTCCATTTTGTCCAAAACCAAGAATTCTGTGATCTTGATCTTTCAAATGCTTGATACTGCTGTCCGGCTCTGTGTCGTGCAGAAGCTTATTAGACATAATACATAGTATTTTTTCAGTATCTTTTGCACCTTGTTCTTCAAATTGTTTCTCGTGTTATTGTTGATTACTACATTTTGTATGATGATCATGTTATTGCATTAAAGGGCTTGCTATGATTGATTGAAAATTTGTGAAACGTTTGCAATAAGTTTTATTTTTCATGTTATTGTTATTTACCAGTTATATTTTAAGTGCATGTTTGTAGATTATCCTGTATTCTCATGTAACAACTGCTTCGTAATGCTTCCACGTTGGTATTTCGTTCATGCGTTAGATGCTATTATTTCTTCATGTCAATCATGTTTTATTTCATAGTGATTTATTTCACTATCATCTAGGACAGGGACCGGTATCCAAAAAGCTCTTATGAAAATTGTAACATGTTATTTAAGTGAAAATTTCTGAAAGCAGCATCCAGTACCTTTTCTGATCCCATGGGCAATATTCCAGAAACATCTTAAGTTTCTCTTAAAATATTTTCACTTAAGTTCCAATTATTGTAAGGAAATATTTTTAAAACTACATGAATCCAATTACATTTAAGTAAATAGTAGTTAATAATAAGTTGATACATTTGGCAGAATTTCATGCATGCATAGAATTAAATGCTTAAAAAAAAAGACTGTTTTAAGGCTAAGGATAAGATTTCACTTAAGATGTTTCTGGAATACGACCCCAGATCTAGAGTCTGGTTTTCACATAGAAACTTTTATTTGAAAGTTTCCTTTAAAGCATCAGTCCAGAAATATGTTAATAAAGATATAACTTTGCAGAAAATTTTTCTAATGGACATCTTATGAATAAAAATACCCAAAACACATTGAAATTGGTAAAATAATGACGTTTTGGTAACGTTTTGTCGTACTATTATCTGTATGCGATAGCTGGTGTTGCCTCTGGAGTAAATCAGCATGTACGTTAGTGTATATTGTTTTTTACCAAGCGTTTTCGAACATAGACATTATAAAATGACTTTCGGGAATAAGAAACAGTTTTCGATTGAATAAACGTCATAAACATTCATTAGGACTCATTCCAATTTAAGATGTATTGAATGATATTCTATGGAATGTGACTTTAAGTATAATTTAAGTGTCCATTTTCCTAAGGAGCCTGGATATGGTGCCCCAGATGCATGTGCAATGAATCATGATGTAGACGTAAAACATTTAAAACAGATAAGCCTAGATTAATGCGAAAGAAAAGAAAAAAAAGAGTATTTCAGTCAATACCTTGATGCGTTTTTCCTTGAAAACAGCATTTTTGTGCAAAATGTGTGTTATATAACATTTGGTCGTTTTACCACAATGGAAATAGATATTTAGTGGAATCAAAATCAGTCAGCCACTGTTCCCACTGTTTTGGTCCGGTGCCTATTGAAGTAGGATTTTCCTGTTGTTTTTTTTTAAACATTGCAATTAGGCGTAAAAATAAATATGTTTGTTTCAGGTTACCCGACCTACCCTAAAAAAATGCCCCGACCCTAGAACATTTTATTGGGTTTGTCAGATTGATTTTTGTTTTATTTACCTTTTTAAATAATTAAATGTGTTTTTGGATATATAAGTGTTTTGTTTTGATGGTACCCACTTAAGGATATTACTGATATGTTTTGAATATTTATTCAGTTTTAGAATCGTCAAGTTTACCATTTTCCAAATAAAATAAAAAATAAAATAATAAAAATCCCGACCTACCTACCCTAATTTTTGTTGGGCATGTAACCTGAAACAAACATATTTTTTTTTACGCCTTAGGAAAAAACAGCAACATTGTCGTACATTTTTAGTAATCCATGCAATCACGTTACGTATTGCTTGAAATTTATATTTTAAGTGTAATTAATGTAAATGAAGTAATTTAATTGTCTGTTTTCGAGGCCAGCACACTTTACCGGTTTGTAAGCAGTTGCTTATCAGACAAACGAGTCATTTTACGTTGCCTGGTTTTGAATTGATAACAAGTTCAAAGTAGGGTGTTTGTGAAGTATTATATGGGAAATTGGTGTTAAATTGTTGTCTATAATGCATAGATTATTGCATTCAACTAAGATACATACTGTATAGAAGATTAGAGATCTTAGAATCATTTTTAAAACCATTGGTTAATGGAACTTGAAATATAAAACTGAAGACAACAGGACTAATACGAAGTATGTTAGCTAAGTTTTGTAACTTGACGTTTTGCCTGGAAGCTATGGGTGATAGCTTTTCTAAAGTTACATGAAGTTATTAATGCGTTATAATCTTTCTGTGACAGAATTGTTAATGAATCATGACAATTTTTTGAAAGTATTTGTAAGATATCTGTTCCGAAATTCGTACACAGTAGATGAACAATATCAATGAACAATGTTATAACATATGTTAAGTACGATTACGCAATATTTTGTTTTAAGGCCCAAAAAAATAAATCGTGTGTTTCGGGCAACGGTCTCAAAAAAGTTTAGGTAGGGTCGGAATTTAGTTTTTTTGGTAACTTTAAAAAAAGAGAGTACATTTTGGTAATGAAACATAGACAGTTATTTAAAATGTAACAAATACGAATTTCACGGAAACAATCTGCGCTCGAAACTTTAGGGTCGGGGGTTCGCTAGTTGTGGTCGGGTTGCCTGAAACATAGGTTTGTTTCTTTTTGGCCTAATTATAAGTCTGCAAATATTATGCATGTACTTTATCATGTTGTTTCACGTGAATTTGTTTGCTAACAGTATGCTTGTTTCTACTTCCTTTTGTCAAATTGCGCTGCTTGATTGTTGAACTAAAAAAATCACACTTAGTATAATGTCCCAAACTGAAACGCATGATAGAATGTATATTTAAGAACTTTTATAAATATAAACACTTATCATATACATTCAAAAGGAAGTTAAATATTTTCTACATACAAATATCGTACGACAGAGCTTATCTTTCACAAACTACTCGAATAATGAGTGACAGATCCAAGTTTTATTTCTCAATTGAAAAAAAAGTAATTGTCACATGCAAAGTTTATAAGATCATAAGTATACAGGTAATATCAGTTCAATATGTTTCGGCATTTTCTGTTCTTCAAACCCGTGATAAAAGTGACCAGAATTCTTCATAAAGTTTACTAATAACGGTGTTTTTGAAGCTCATTTTCCCACAAAATGAGGTGGAGCGACAACAGAAAATGCTCAATCAGGCATACGGTTTTAGTTCAGTACAACATCTGTGCCTATAAATTGGTTACCATTTGTCTTATTTGAGAAAGGAGCCTTGACTCGTTCACAGTGTGCTCGTTTTTAACGGAATATCAGCATATACATACAATTTCTCTTGGAATTTTAGCAGTTTATTCACATTTACAATGTGGAAACAAATGTATTGTTAGCAAAATTCAATTTGCATCGTTTTATTGTTATTAGAAGGGAGATAACCCGCATTGTTTTACTATTCCATTTGTTAGTTATTACGTTAGTTATTTCCCCTTTTAAAGACATGCGTGATTTGTAATTTGAAAACTATACGTATATACCCACACTAGCGGAATTGAAAGAAATAAAATTTCATAATGAAACCGTTGTATTTTGTTTTTAGCTCGACTATTCGAAGAATAGGTGAGGCCAGAGCTTTCTAGCTCACCTGAGCACCGAAGTGCTCGGTGTGCTTTTGGTACAGGGGACCTCTCCGGCGTTGTCGGTAGTCCGTCATCGTATGCCGTCAACAATATGGCCCGTTATCACGATAAAGACTACATTTTTTATTCGATCTTGACCAAAATAGCACAGTTTGTGTAAAACCATAAAATCTTGGAAGGGTTCGATAATGGGCCTGATCGGACCAGGAACACCAGAGTTATTGTCCCTTTTTTGATCCCAAATACATCTATTCCTGAATAACTCACCTCGTAAAGGGAGGTAAATGAAGTATCAGGAAGATAATTGCCAGAAATGTGTTATTTCCCGTTGTAGCTCATTCACAGATATAACCCAGATAGTGGAGTCTGCTTATCAGTAAAATCAATACATCACTCTGAGTCAACATGATACTTCTATGTTTTAGATCAGCATCATTACACATAGTAACCATTTATAGCCTGCTTCTGACCCTTTATTTCGACTATGTGTGCAGCGATACAATTTTCCACTGTCTGTCTTGGCATCCAGTCAGGAAAAAGATTTAAACATTAATTGATAGCTAGAATTCATGTTGTAAACAAGCAATCAGAATATAGGATTTAGATCATGAGATCTAGTGCCTGAAAGGGTTAATTATTTTCTGTAGTTTTTGGACTGTTTAGTTAGTAACTTATTCAGTATCATTTAATCATGTAACTTTTGGACTGACTTTTATATTTTAATTGGGATTTTGTAAACTCAAGTAATTATCTTACATGATTTTTGAAGCTGATTTATTATTTCCCCTTAATTGGAAAATACTTATACACTGTTTTACATTTTTTCCTTAATTGAGAAATATTTTTATACTATTTAGAGTGCACTATGCTACTTGCTAGTATCTGCTTGTATGGTAGATATAAGTAAGGGCTTGTAGTTTGGGGACTCTTTTTATAGTTCAACAAAATAAAAATTACTTCCCGTGCATCACTTTCATTACATTTCATCTCACCTGAGCACTTCATGCTTATGAGCTATTGGTATAGGGGGACTATCCTGCGTCGTCTGTAGTGCATCGGAACAATTGGGCATGTGGACGTGATACAAACTTCACTTTCATTAAATCTTTACCAAACTTGCACAGTTTGTGTATGACCATAAAATCTCGGATAGATAATGGGCCAAATCAGACCATGAACACGAGAGTTATTGCCCCTTTTTCATGAGAAAATCTGCAAACTGGACTTTGTGCAACATACAAACTTCAATTTTGCTCTGAATTTGACCAAACTTGCACAGCATGTACATGAACTGAATATTTCAAAATAATCAATAAAATGGCCTAGATTGGGCTACAAACACCAGAGTTATTGCCCCTTGTTTGTGTGCAAAAGATTGACAATGTGGAGTATAGAGACTTCATTTATTGCCTAATCTTGACCAACTTGCACTGTTTGTGTTTGACCATAAGGTCTCAGTCCATGCCCAATATGGAACAGATCAGACAAGAAAGATCAGAGTTTTGACCCCTTGTTTGTGAAAGAAAATCCATAATTTGTCAAAAATTGGCTTTCAGTCTCCATTGTGAATTAACTTTTCATTCCTTTTTGACTTAACTTGCACGGTTTGTGTATTACCATAAGATTTCATCAAGGTGCAATGATGAACCAGGTTCACTGGAGTTATTTCCCCTTCTTTGTGAGAAACTTTGCAAAAAATGGACTTCGTGACATAGAAACTTATTTTTCATCTCATCTTGTTAATACTTGCACAGCTTGTGTGTGACCATACAATCTCATAATAAACCAAGGTTTTGCACTGATTAGGGTACTCAGAAAAAAGTTATTTGCCCATTTGTTTGTGAAAAATAAGCCAAAAATGGACTATATTCAGGATCGAGACTTCATTTTTTATTTGGGATGGCAGCAGATAGTATTTCAGCAACAGGTTAATTAGTTTTGGTATTTGAGCTGTTAACCAGTGAGCCAAATGTCATTTTCAAGACCTAAAACACAATTAAATTGGAAGTACATAAAGTACAATGGTCTGTTTGATTGGATAGTCCTAATAGATTATATACATAATGCTGACAGTTGTCTTGTATTGATGTCTTTTGTGACTGTTTTAATTATTGTTCTGTTTAAATAAGAACAAAGCACAGCACATGGAATTCAGCTGGATGTTTGAACCTAAAAAATGTGCCATTGAAAAGATTGGATGTCAACCTCTGTGTAATGAAAGTGTGATTGTGCATGGTAAACATATTATCGTTTGCTTGTGGTTCATCCTAGTCCCAACAGTTTCGACCATATATGCATCTGTATTGCGCCATTTAATTGCCAGGTAAATAACCGAAGTAGGCCGGGCAGGCATGAGACTCTCTTTTGCCTGTAGATTGCCAGGTTAGCTACAGAATAAGGCCGGACAGGCATCTGTATTGCACCTGTCGAATTGCCAGATCAAGTTGTCTGATTTGGGTCATTTTGTAGGTGATGACATTTAGATGATCTCTGTCATTGCCAGTACTCAGATGAGCGCTTTGGGCCATCGTGACCCTTTTGTTTTTTTCTTGGTTCTCGGAATTTTTGGAAAAGTGTCCGGTTGGAGGAGGTAAAAATAACAACACAGAATTGAGTAAATTAATGACTAGAATTTCACTAATGGAAATTGGCAGTGATATTAAAATCTTAATACTTTATTACTAACAAAAATCATATTACACATCATTAACTTAATCACTGCGCGATCACCATGACATTGATATTTTTTTTTTGCATTCCGTGTAACGGGTTGAAACCCTTTCACAAGGTCATTTTTACGATATCGGTTACATTCTAAATTTTTTTTTTATTTGCTTTTTGGAAAAAATCGGGTCGGCGGATCCGAGAACCAAGAAATAAAAAAAACCCTCACCTGGGCCTTCCTGCTAGCCCCGGCGTCCGCGTCTGATCTTGGTGAAAGTTTATATTCAAAAGTCTTGTTACTTCAAAACTAATTATGTTATTCACTTGAAACTTGAAATACTTCGAAAAGTCGAGCTCGCTGTCCTCAAACAGCTCTTGTTTATTAGGTCCTCTAGAGACGAAGCAGTTTAAGGTTAGAAGCCAGCAAATTAAATATACGTATGTTCAAACTCCTCGCAGCAGTTACCTCCCCTATCGGTTAACGGTAACCACTGCCATCACAAGTAAAATCCTTCCATATCTGGAAGGATTACATCTTTGTAACTTTCACTTATTTAATGCAACTTAGTGCAATTTTCTACATAATTGGATTTTTTATATATCGTTTGCAGCCAATAATGAAAAAGGAAAAGAAAATAACTAATTAAAACCATAAATAATATCTACAAGATTTAAATCGATCATCATCACGTGGTTTGTAATGACAGCAGGGATTTGATTAGAGCTATGCTCGGAACCAGTCAAATCTCTGCGCGGAGGTTGACGTATGTTATGTTACTTATAAGCCAATGCATCTCGCTTGATTGTTGTCACCCGTAAAAACACACTACGCATATTACAAAATCACATGGTGTCTATACATACAGTTTTAACTGTTGGACATCCAAATTGCAAGTTAAAATTTCGTGTCATGATGCATCAAAATGTCCTTGAGGCGCGTCGTTTAAACCAGTGTCCGTTATGTGAAATGTCTCGTAACAGAAGAAAATCAAAGCGTTGAACGCTGACAGAATGCGGCTTGTCAGTTAAAGGTTACGAAATGTTAGTTATTATTGAATTATACATATTTTTCATGTAAGAAAACTTGTGTTTCAAGCTGGTATATTTTAACTTCTTTTTGTTCGTTATGGCTTAAATCGGATCTCTTTCTTGTCATTTATCCAGAGCAATCGCTGAATTAGTTTATTAATGGTATTTAGTGGAGCAATCCACTAATAGCAAGGAATCGTTTCGCGGTTCTGATTTGCCGCGCAATTAGTAATCTCCCTTTCCCCACGATATTGAAGGCAGTGAAGCTGTAGAGGTCACTGTGCAATTGTCATGTCAAACGCGATACTTGCTTTCGATTTTCGGTTCTAAAGATTCCGGCTATCGCCGCAGTCTAAAAACGACGTTTGACAGTTTACTGCCGGTTTTCACAAACCTGTTCTTTTACTTGCGACTTAAGAATAAAGAATATTCTTAAAACAAGTTTGTTCTAACAAGGCTTTTAATTGGAATCTTACTTGGTATTTACTATCTCTAATAATTGCATTTTTATTTGGAAATATTTTGTTAATGACATACGCGACAATGGTGCCAGCATATTTGTAAACAAACTATTATTATTGATTGGGTCTAAGTCTATTCTTTATTCTTAAGTCTAAGAATGGGTTGGTGAATACCCGTATGTCTAACCCGTTATGCGTGGATCCAGGCCGTTGTGTCCCTTTAAACTGCGAGTGTGTGTCTGTGAGTGAAATTTCGGATGGCAAAGATGCGAAATAAACTTCGCGCTGTCGCATCTTCGCTGTCTTGTAAAGAGCGGCATTGAACTGACAGAAACAGGGTTCTGGGTAGTAAACGGCAGAGCTATCTTGTCCATGTATACCGGTACGTTACTAATTTCGCAATGCCCCTATTCCACACACGCCACGAATCCCACGAATCGCCACGAATTTATAAAGTTTATTATTATTCGTGAGGTTTCGTGAAATGTTGCACATTTTCTGGTGCAAATTGTGACGCTCTAGACGAATCAGTTACTATACAGTTACGATAATGTTATGAATATTCATGAGATTCGTCTGGAATCGCACTAATGTTGTCAAGAATTTACTACGATTTACGAGAATCTATTACGACTACTGCGCGAATTTTAGAAATCAGTTACGTATCAATTGAGAATACGCCGAATTCATGTACGAATTAGGTACGAGTAAACATATATATTTTAATTTATGTTCGGTGTGTATTGGTGGGATTCGTGACATATTCGTAGCTGATTCGCGGTCAAGTTGCGAATTCTCGAACCCCGATTGCCTACGAATCGAATACGAATCAGTTACGATGCCTACGAATGCACTACGATTTTGTTACGAATTTACAACGAATTTTTGAAATTAAGTGTTCATGGCCAATATTTAGAGAAGTTTAACACTTTTGTCACAAATTACCGACTGCTCAAGAATGGCAAGAACTGACTTTGAACATATACGAATCATTTAAGAACTTCACGAACTGATTATGATTCAACTACGAATCCTAACAAGTATCAATTTTTGGCGATTCGTGGGATTCGTAATGCCTATGGAATACGGGTATTACATAGCATTTAGAATACTAAAATGTTTTTCGAACGTTACAGCAAACACTGCAGGATCATTATCAACAATTCAAACGTGAAAGTCGCTATTTTTTCTATAGACAATGAACACAATTATCGTTGTTAAACTACCCAATAAACAACGCAAAAAGAAGTCCCGATTCTCAGCGGTACATAGCAAAAAGTAGTTCCAATTACAATTGCGAAATATATGTCAAATCATGTTAGAATCGAAATCATTTTTGCATTGTCGTTGTTTATCGGCAAATACACTTAACTCTTTGTCGTTTTGATGCGTGGCTATTAAACAACTCGGACTAACGCCCTTGTGGTTAAAATCCTAAGCAACAAAATCGTACGCATCAGAACTCCAAATCGTTGTTTATTGGCCGATCAACAACGATAAATCGAAAATTATTTCTTAATTAACAAAATTCTTTCAAGAAGGATTACTGATGTCAAATGTTATATGTGATTAAGCATCGATCGCAGCAAATTAATATATTAATGAGCAAATAATACTTTATGCATTCGTTATACATATTGCTGATCAAGACATGTTTCTGTTTTGCAGATATACCAGTAAAAAAATGTTAATTTCTACGTTCAAATTAATACACTTCGTCATCAGTGCTCAAAAGATCATGTATATATTATTCCAATTACACGATACATTGAAATACACATGCATAATATCCGTTTAGAAAGCTCATTTAAGCTAAAATATCGCGCAATCAAACTACAATCGATTGCTATGTAAGTAAGTTAGTAGGTTAGTAAGTAAGTAAGAAGGTAAGTAAACTTAATATAGATAGCGAATAATCAGTATTTTATAGATCTGGAACATTTTAGATAAAAACATGACCACATGTCTGGCTGACGGAATCAGTGTGGCAAACAGCGTCAAAAGCGAAACATGTCAAGGGGCGTAACTGTTCCAAACTTAATTGCACAAGCCACTTACAGTGATCTCCCCTGATACGTAGCCATGACCTGTATATAGCACTGCGCGTAATTGAGTAGAATTTATGGATTCCTATGTAGATCACTTGACCAATAGTATGTCCAAGAACTCCCTTTCGAAAACTCCCTTCAAATAAAACATCACCGTGGTAAGGTCTTATAAAAAATACAAAGTGCATTTGTGTGAACATCAAACGAACTAAAACATGTTTCAATGGGAAATTTCATGTTGGAAATGGGACTATAAAGTATAAGATTACATATGCATTTTTGTTATAAAAAAATATTTGAACCGAACATATTTTACAACAACCTCCCCTTGCCTCTTCTAGAAGGAAAACAAAAGCCGGGGTGGCGGGACATTAACCCCGAACAACAACAAAACATGTCCCCCGTACCCCCTCCCTCCAGCATCAGTGCGAATCCCAGATTCGTTCCCAGGCATGCCCATAAAAGCAGGCGCGGCACCAGGATATGCAGTTAGAGGGGGGGGGGGGGGGCGAACAATAAGATTCTACCAACTTGTACATGTATAAACTAAATATTTTGCAAAACAATGTCAGTTACATTGTATATTGATGTGTGAAAGGGATTTACCGGTAATTGCTTATTAAAGCTGCAGTCCATGGAACGTAATTCAATACGTCTTAAATCGACAATAGTTCTAATGAACGTAACTGACGTTTATTCGTCTGAAAAATGTTTCTTATTTACGAAAAGCATTTTACAATTTCTATGTTCGAAAACGCTTCGTACGAACGAATATACAATAATGTACATGCTGATTTACTGCACATTTACTCTACCTGTCGCATACAGATCGAACTATGCGATAAAAAGTTACCAAAACGTTAATATTTACCGGTTTCAATGCGGCGTTTTGTATTTTGATCGGCAAGATGTCCATTTGAAACGATTTCTACAAAGTTTATTTTTATGGCATAGTTCTCGACAGCTGCTTTCAGTTTTGTCCAGGTCTGTATTAAAAATGTGATCTACAGCAAGTTGGTATGGTTATCATGTTATAGAAATTAGCAATACAAAGGCGTACTTTGCATACAATAAATACAGTATGGATAATTTGCAACATTATGAGAATTTTGATAAAAACAAACCAACTGATATACGTTAAAAAAGAAAACCCATTGTGGGTTTCGAACTCACTACGACGGAGTTAAAAGAACAAACCACGATTGACCGCGCTCTAATCGACAGCGCTGTTCTGACTCGTAAAACAAAACACGTGCATACTACGGTTATTTAAGTGTCTGAGTCAAAGTGTAAAAAGAAAAGCTGCAAACAAAAACGACCTAAATAACATGTATATAATGATTAATAATGTACACTATTTCAACATTTATTATTTGCCAATATCAATAATTAAATTATAAATTTTTTACTATAGTCTTCTTAGGGCGCTTTTGGAAGACATAACTTTTCGATAACTTGTAAACTAAATAGTTATACTATTGTTTCATAACTTGTAAACTAAATAGTTACTATTGTTTCATAACTTGTAAACTAACTAGTTATACTACTGTTTCATAACTTGTAAACTAAATAGTTATACTATTGTTTCATAACTTGTAAACTAAATAGTTATACTATTGTTTCATAACTTGTAAACTAACTAGTTATACTACTGTTTCATAACTTGTAAACTAACTAGTTATACTACTGTTTCATAACTTGTAAACTAACTAGTCATACTACTGTTTCATAACTTGTAAACTAACTAGTTATACTATTGTTTCATAACTTGTAAACTAACTAGTCATACTATTGTTTCATAACTTGTAAACTAACTAGTTATACTATTGTTTCATAACTTGTAAACTAACTAGTTATACTATTGTTTCATAACTTGTAAACTAACTAATTATACTATTGTTTCGCGATGTATTGGTATTCAGGTCGATGGCAACACTTTCTGGTTAACCCGGAAAATAATAAATAAAATAAAAATAATGCATTGAAACGTAATTTCATCGTTTCTGAACCAATACGTCCTCTAAGGGTTTGTAAATCAACGATCGTCCTATTGACATTTCACACCTTCTCGGGACTACCGTAAAGCTTTTGTTAGAGAACATCAGATAATGTGCTATTAATAGTAACGGAAGCGTTCAATTCGATCCTCTTACGTTATTTATGAAAACATATTTATTTCCTCATTAATTCCTAAAACATATACATATTTACTTTGCAATTAAAACCAGACAAGAAATAAAATAAAAATATATATACATTGTGTTCGCTCTCTCTGTGAAACATACGGTAAACATATTATGGCGTCTTTATATTCATAAATTACGTTTTCCAATGAAACCTGCACAGCGTTATACTGAATCAGTATATAAGCAGATGGAAACTATTATGAGTCAGTTCATTGTCCGCGTATTTAAAAGCGGATTTTGATCTTTTATAACCTGTATATTTTTGTACGGGGTTACAAGGACTCATCGAGTCCAACGTCATCGGGTGCAGGTCGTGGTAGCCCAATGTCTTTCACTAACAACTCCCTACAACTCACTTTATCATACACTTGTTTATTGTTCGTTATATTTTCTGTCTTACTTTCATTTACTCGTTATTTGAATTCTCATCAAATCTCGCTGTTATAGCATAAACACTAATTTTCTACTTGTTCTTTACACTATGACTCTTGTTTCTGCTAACAGTCGTTAACCATGCCTACATATTTCTACTTATCTTAACGCCAGCTCCCTCTACACCTACATCGCTCACCACTCCTCTTCCTACTTACATTCCCCTTTGGTGCATATCCGTCTCCCCTATATATCTCCCAAGCTACACATCTTCTTTCTACCGACATCGTTCTGTACCCACGTCTGTCACCTTACGTCACTCTCTTTTTTTCTCTCTCTTTCTCTTTGCTAACCCCTTCTCACTCTACACCACACTCTCTCTACTCATTTTCTCTTCCCCACTCCTCTCTTTTTCCATATCTCGCCCCACTACTGTCTTCCACCCTCTCTCTCTCTCTACTCACCCCTCCCATCTCCACATACTCACCTATTCTCTCCCTTTTCCATAAGCCCCTGTCTATCTACCAATATCTAATTGAAAAAGACGTGTATTTAGGTGAACCATCAATTGTAGAGGTTGCTATAATTGTTTCAATGCTGTTTATTTCCATGTTTCCGTTTAAAAAAGTATTTACCATATTCCGTATGTTACCCACTTCATTTATTTGAAATGACAGCTTGCATAGTTCACTGTTCACTGCAACATAATTGTGGCATTTTGAGGATTTCGCAGCGCCACACTTTTGTGCGACCGCTTTAAAGGGATTTGTTCACAATTTGTGTATTTTTGAAATATGCCATTAAACGTCTAAACTGGACAAATTAAAGCATCTTAACTACAAATCACAATTATTAAAAGTTGCCTACACTGGGGCTCGAACCTACGGCCTCCAGGGCCCGTACACTGGGGCTCGAACCTACGGCCTCCAGGGCCCGTATTCACCTGGGCTCGAACCTACGGCCTCCAGGGCCCGTATTCACATGGGGCTCGAACCTACGGCCTCCAGGGCCCGTATTCACCTGGGGCTCGAACCTACGGCCTCCAGGGCCCGTATTCACCAAGCCATTCTTAGACGCAAGAATGAAGAATTGACTGAGACTCAATAAAAAAACCTTGCGTTTTTTGCAAATATGCTGGTACAAATGTCGCTAATGTCATTAACAAATGTTATAAATAAAGCATGCTATACTTAGAATTTATGAATACCAAGTCAGATTCTAATTGCCTTTTGTACAACAGGTCCGGTATTCACATAGTTCCTAAGGGAAATCTTAACTTAAGAGAAAATTTCAGATCAAATTTTTTATGTAAGATCCAATTATTTATGTACAATGAAGGCTGCAACACTAAACATATAAGCATTATTTACACGTTTACAACATTTTAATTTCAAAAGACCTTTACACGAAACAGCCAGAGACTTAAGGAATTTTATGAATTTAAGAAATTTACTTAAGTTTTCCCTAAGGAGCGTTTCGAATACGGGCCCTGAACAGTTTTAAGAATATTTTTTATTCTTAACTCTTCAGTCTAAGAATGAGTTGGTGAATACGGGTCCTTATAAGTCTGACGCGAAACGATGGAATAATTTGGAGTATTTGTATTGTTTTCTTTGAAATTGTTGAAAACACGTGACTCAATTATATAAAATGAAAATTACAGGGGTATGTACACAAATCCGATTTTGGGAAAACTTAAGTATATTCCTTCAATTCATAAAATTCCTTATGTCTCTGGCAGTTCCATGAATAGGTCTTTTAACATTAAAATGTTGTAAACTTGTAAATATTACTTATATGTTTATTATTGCAGCCTTTCTTTGTATATAAATCATTGGATCTCATATAGAAAATTTGATCTGAAATTTTCACTTAAGTACAACCTAAGTTAAGATTTCCCTTAGGAGCTTTTTGAATACCAGCCCTGATCAGACGTCTGACGCGCTTGCCAGTCGGATTTGTGTACATACCCCGTAATTTTCACTTTATATAATTGAGCAACGTGTTTACAACAATTTCAACGAAAACGATAGATATACTCCAAATTATTCAATCGTTTCGAATTGCAACGCTTTATAATTTTGTCAATTTCAGCGGACGATTTTTTTATTAATGAAACGTTATTTCCAATATATTTCTATGTCGCAAGTGCTGTTTTAATCCTATATATATACAATATTATTCTATTTTCGGAATCTGTGACAAAAAAAGTGTCAGTTCGTCAACTGTAAACAGGTCCCTTTAAGCAGAAATTTCAACGCTCGCATTTAGTTGTGTACGCAATATGCAAACCGTATTGAGACATATACTAATAATAAGGAGTGGATTTTAAACAGATTCTTGTATATTTTTGTAGAAGATTTATTGCAAAAGGTAATAATCAAATGAGAAAATAACATTGAGCTTATATGACATTACACGTAACATGATAAGTTTATGACAAAGTGGGACGCATTAAGCATCGCACTTGTCCGTATGTCCGTCCGTTCGACCCGAAGTTTTGTGCACTCAACTCCGCTTCAAATTCTTTGCAGATTTCGCTTAAACTTTCGCAGCTGAAGAATGTAAGTGATCTTTAAGGAAGGAATTCTGGCTGCGACCAAATTTGGCAGAATTATGTCCCTTTATCAGTTTTTCCTCTTCCTACTATACAGTATGCTTCCCGAAATTGTGTGGACTCAACTCCTCTTAAACTGCTTGGCGGATTTCGCTAAAACTGTCACAGCTGAAGAACCTTAATCTATAGGTGATCGTAAAGGAAGGAATTCTTGGGTGACCAATTGTAGCCAAATTATGGCCATTTGTCATTTTTCCAGTATAGAATATACATGAAAATAAATTTGTGGACACAAAAATACTGTTGGCCACACGCCCTTTGACTGTTTCCAAACATGTCTCGCGACGGGGCATCCGTGTCTGTGACACATCTCCGTCATCACTTGACTGTGTCCAAACATGTATCAATATTAAGCATGCGTTTCCTTTTAAGAACAGTTTAACATTTTTTAACAATTAAGTTCAATGTAATTACATACTCGTATTATCGTATATATAATATTACTCCGGGACTGCTGCCCTACTGTTCTCAACCCATTCGATTGTATTATTAACTAGTAACTACAGACAGGCGCGGACACAGGTTTTGGAGTTCGGGCGGACTTTTCTGTACCTCCCAAACCTATACATGTATAAATTATATATGTGTAAACCAATGGCAATTAAATTGCGCAATATTATTTAATATATAATTTTTCATTAATCATTGTTTATCGGCCGATAAACAACGAATTGGAGTTCTGATGCGTATGAATTACACCACGAGGGCGTTAGCACTAATCGTTTAATAGCAACGCATCAGAACGACAAAGAGTTGTTTATTGGCCGATAAACAACGTTAATGCAAAAATTATTTTGATTCCAATATGATTTGAAATATATTTGTGCAATTGTAATTGGAACTACTTTTTTAATGCTCCGCTCAGAATCGGAACTCTTTTTTTGCGTTGTTTATTGAGTTGTTTAACAACGATAATTGTGTTCTTTGTCTATTGAAAAATTGGCGAGTATTTTTTTAGAATATTATTAAGATTTTTGAAAAGATTCGAGACGTGTAATAGGCTTCTGTGCAACATAACGTAGTCTGAAAGCTGTAAAACTTATATAAATATCATTCTTCGCTTAAAGCCGTAGCCCATGAAATCTATATCAATCCATCGTAAGGTCATACACATTTGATTATTATATTTAGCGTCCCCATGATTTTTCAAAATCTACCAACCAGGCAGGAAGAAACGAACAACAATTCGATGAAAAACATTTTGTTCACAACTTATTCGTGGCAGTAGTCCAAGCTAAAGCAAAAGTTATTTGCAAAACTGTTACATATCATCTTCACGTTGGAAACCTACCTGTTACATATCATCTTCACGTTGTGAACCTACCTGTTACATATCATCTTCACGTTGTGAACCTACCTGTTACATATCATCTTCACGTTGTGAACCTACCTGTTACATATCATCTTCACGTTGTGAACCTACCTGTTACATATCATCTTCACGTTGTGAACCTACCTGTTACATATCATCTTCACGTTGTGAACCTACCTGTTACATATCATCTTCACGTTGTGAACCTACCTGTTACATATCATCTTCACGTTGTGAACCTACCTGTTACATATCATCTTCACGTTGTGAACCTACCTGTTACATATCATCTTCACGTTGTGAACCTACCTGTTACATATCATCTTCACGTTGTGAACCTACCTGTTACATATCATCTTCACGTTGTGAACCTACCTGTTACATATCATCTTCACGTTGTGAATCTACCTGTTACATATCATCTTCACGTTGTGAACCTACCTGTTACATATCATCTTCACGTTGTGAACCTACCTGTTACATATCATCTTCACGTTGTGAACCTACCTGTTACATATCATCTTCACGTTGTGAACCTACCTGTTACATATCATCTTCACGTTGTGAACCTACCTGTTACATATCATCTTCACGTTGTGAACCTACCTGTTACATATCATCTTCACGTTGTGAACCTACCTGTTACATATCATCTTCACGTTGTGAACCTACCTGTTACATATCATCTTCACGTTGTGAACCTACCTGTTACATATCATCTTCACGTTGTGAACCTACCTGTTACATATCATCTTCACGTTGTGAACCTACCTGTTACATATCATCTTCACGTTGTGAACCTACCTGTTACATATCATCTTCACGTTGTGAACCTACCTGTTACATATCATCTTCACGTTGGGAACCTACCTGTTACATATCATCTTCACGTTGGGAACCTACCTGTTACATATCATCTTCACGTTGTGAACCTACCTGTTACATATCATCTTCACGTTGTGAACCTACCTGTTACATATCATCTTCACGTTGTGAACCTACCTGTTACATATCATCTTCACGTTGGGAACCTACCTGTTACATATCATCTTCACGTTGTGAACCTACCTGTTACATATCATCTTCACGTTGTGAACCTACCTGTTACATATCATCTTCACGTTGTGAACCTACCTGTTACATATCATCTTCACGTTGTGAACCTACCTGTTACATATCATCTTCACGTTGGGAACCTACTTTAACTCATTATGTTAACTGTGTTATTTGACTAGTTGCACACTGTTTTTACAAATATTGGTGAAAAAACACCTAAAAGTAATTTTTTGGTCAAAATATTGCAATATTGAATACCTTTCCAATTTTCACATTGTCAAAATCGTTTTGTTTTTTCGTTCAGGCATCCGAAACATACCAGCCTGAGGACACTAAACATAGAATCAAACTGGTATGGCCTAAATTGGCAATAGTTTTTATGAACGTTAATGGTGTTTATTCGTATGAAAACTGTCTCTTATTTACGAAAGGCATTCAACTCTTTCTATGTTCGAAAACGCTTGGTACGAACTGAATATACAATAATGCACATGCTGATTTACTCCAGAGCCATCACCAGTTATCGCATACAGAAAATAGACGACAAAAGTTACTAAACGTTATTATTGCCCCGATTTCATTTTTTTTTGTATTTTGATCGGTGAGATGTCCATTAGAAACGATTTCTGCAAAGTTTTATTTTTATTGACATATTTCTGGACTGTTGCTTTAAAGACAATGTCTAAGTAATTATGAGGTTCAAAAACTAGAATTTTAGACAATATTTCGGGCGGGGGGGGGGGATGGGGGGGGCTACGCCGCTTCCGCAGCCTCTAAATCCGCCTATGACAGATACAGGTCAATAGGCAGCTTAGATAGCTTCGCAAGGAGTGCCTGTCCGGCTAGCGCAGTGGTTGATACACTCGCTTCTCACCAAGGCGTCCCGGGTTCGCTCCCCACTCGGCGCAAGTGAGTTTGGTTGGTGGTCACCATACCGGACAGGTGGGGTTTCCTCCGGGTACTCCGGCTTCTCCTACAGCATGAGACCACTCCAAAATTAAAAATATTTCAGTAAAAAGATAAATAGCTGGAAATTGCAGCTGTGATTCATAACTTGTCCCAACTTTCGAGAATTCTAATTTAAGTAAATTAGGCAGGGGTGCTGGGACACACGCCGGGTCCTCACATAATGCAGCTTCGGCGCGGAAGGACCTCGTACACTTTGAAATACATGCACATACACACATACATGCTACGCAAGGAGTATTTTAGTGAATTGGCAAGTTAAAATGTTTCGTGTTCTATAACTGCAGATGTAAGATATCGGTTCGCTCAAATATGGACAGGACACCAATTTGATCGCGTCTTTATCTGCAGACGACGCCAGCGGAGTCACAGAGTTTATCAGGACCTTTCCATTTTCGCTCGATAAACAGCATTCCAATTTAGCGAACTGTCAAACAATAAGATGGCGACGATGACACGGTTATTCGTTTGTGTGATATTGTTTGGATTAACTTCCGGTGAGTTTTTTGTTCTATTAAATACTTGCTCATCATGCGCTGTTTGTCCATGCACATGTGTATTTGCACGGTCTTTTTGGCGTAATATCGCGCATCTGCATGCGTTATCGTGCAATGAGACTTTCCAACGAGAGTTTTGTTAACGCGAAAAAAACGTGATAAATGTCAAATAATAAAAATAATGATAAATATAAATAGATAAAGCGTAACAAAATCATGAACGAGCCCATTAAACAAAAACAAAAAAATCATCCGAACAATACTATTAGATGTATGGATCTACTTTTGATTTATTATTTCTTTTAAGATCTACATGATGCGTTTAAGAGTCAACACTTAATCGTTTACCCTCGTGGCTAACTACATGATGCGTTTCAAAGTAAACACTTGATCGTTTAACCTCGTGGCTAACTACGTGATGCGTTCTAAAGTAAAACACTTTATCGTTTACCCTCGTGGCTAACTACACGATGCGTTTTCATGTAAGCACTTGATCGTTTACCCTCGTGGCTAACTACATGATGCGTTTTAAAGTAAAATCTTGATCGTTTACCCTCGTGGCTAACTACATGAAGCGTTCTAAAGTAAACACATTAACCATCGTAGTTTAATCCCTAAGCATCAAAACTCCAAACGGTTATTTATTCGCCAATAAACAACGCTGAATTGAAATGTACTTCTTACTTCACATTTCACATATCGGCGAACGGAGCCAGTGTCTGCCAAAAAAAGAATATCCGCACGATAATCTTAGTGAATCTATACACCAAGAACATCTTCTAAGTGTTTATATGTTTGAATGTATTACTATACCATTGCCTATTCCTAATAAATGTCGAATCTTTACACTAATTCTATACATGTACCACCTGTTATCGATTTCTTTAGCACAGTTTCCGAACCTGTTCTACAACATGATAAACCCTGGCGGCACTTCCGGTACTACCGGAAACTCAACCGGCGCATGCGCGACCTCCTGTAACCCCTGGTGCGGACGGTCAGTGGATGACAATGGCTGCCTCACGTGTCACTGTTCCTCGACTGGTACGTTCAATAGGGCTGTGTATGATCATATTTTTCACAAATCATATTTTTCACACACCTGTGAGGGATAGGATCTCATTTGTCACATTATTAAGTGTGAAGAATCTGATTGACCCAAATGCGTGAGGATCCCAGAAGAATATGATTTCATTGCATATAAAAAAAACTGGATGCGATCAAAAACATCACAGAAAATGACTGTGATGTGTGAAGAATTAGGTCTCAATTTTCACACCTGTGAAGAATGAGATACTATTTTTCACAGATGTGAAAAAAATGATTTGTGAAAAAGGTCATACAGGACCGGGACTCGAGTACCCGGGTACCGGCTGTCCGGATCGCGCAGTGGTTGGTACAATATCTTCACACTGCGGCGATTGGGGTTCAAGTTCAGGTACCGACGTTTGTGAGTTTGGTTGGTGGTTACCATACCGGACAGGTGGGGTTTCCTCCGGATACTCCGGTTTCTCCCACAGCACAAGCCGCACAACATTTTAAGATATTTTAGGCTGGAAATCGCAGCTATGACTCAAAATTCGTCCCACCTTTCTATGTGTCTTTAGCAATTAAATAAGATAGGGGTGCTGGGGCATACCACGGGTCCACACATAATGTACTACGTACATGTTTATGTTATTACGATATACATTAAACTAATCAATAATGTTAATGCCCTTACAAATTGACAAACATTAAAACGTTAATGTCATTCAAACGAAACATGAGTGATTTTAAAAGTTGCAAAGACGACCATGATCCTTGTGTTTGATGTTTCAAAGATTTAACACCACCGTTTACCTTCTAGTGATTGGTCAATTTTTAGGGGCATAATATTTATTGGTTAGATTAATTTATAACCTAAATTTTGATACCAAATTCATATGAGGCACGCCGTGGGAAAACCGGACTTAATGCATGTGCGTAAAGTGTCGTCCCGGATTAGCCTGTGCAGTCCGCACAGGCTAATCCAGGACGACACTTTCCGCTTTAAATGGTATTTTCTGTTTTAAGGAAGTCTCGTCTAAACATAAATCCACTGTAGGCGAAAAGTGCCGTCCTGGATTAGTATGTGCGGACTGCACAGGCTAATCCGGGACGACACTTTACGCACATGCATTAAGTCCGGTTTTCCCACGACGCGCCTCATATATGTTAATATCTAAGCACATATACAAATATTGAAATCATGTCCTGTTTCTTTTTTTTGTTAGTATATTTAACAATCTCAAGTGGGTTCGAAGTCAAAACATGTATTTTGTTTTGCTGTTCTTTGATAACTTACCGCGCAACGCGAATGGTTATTTTAAACGAGCAAATTTGCACATGGAGTATTTCATTATAACGAATATGAGTCATTTGTGCTCTATATTAATTTAATTTCACATATAACCCGTGCCAAAAAAATATCATAATAATCACATCTTTATGCATGTGATCTGCGACTGGTACCTTAAATGGTACGCGCCGCCCTCTGAATCCGCTAGTGATGCATGTTTATTTGATGTAGCTTACATTGACATACCTGTATTTGAATAGAAAATTAAACACAAAATGTCTTTACCTCATAATCTATATTAAGACTTATTTAACAATATACCGAAAACAACTTTTGGAAAGAAAGAACAGAGTGGTAAAAATGGATAGCTGAAAAAACTCAAATCGGTAAAACGGTCTTAATTATAAATAACGAACGTATGTATTATAATATTAATGCAATTATTCTTTGCCAGTCTGATTTCGTCCGTGCGTATATGAAACAAGACAGTGCTTTATCTTAATGAACGCTTTTTGTGCTTTATTTTATAGTAACCTTATTCTGTTTGTATTACAGGTCAAGTAGTACACTCCATTAGTGTCTACTAGTAACCTTATTCTGTTTGTATTACAGGTCAAGTAGTACACTCCATTAGTGTCTACTAGTAACCTTATTCTGTTTGTATTACAGGTCAAGTAGTACACTCCATTAGTGTCTACTAGTAACCTTATTCTGTTTGTATTACAGGTCAAGTAGTACACTCCATTAGTGTCTACTAGTAACCTTATTCTGTTTGTATTACAGGTCATCCATTAGTGTCTACTAGTAACCTTATTCTATTTGTATTACAGGTCTAGTAGTACACTCCATTAGTGTCTACTAGTAACCTTATTCTGTTTGTATTACAGGTCATCCATTAGTGTCTACTAGTAACCTTATTCTATTTGTATTACAGGTCTAGTAGTACACTCCATTAGTGTCTACTAGTAACCTTATTCTGTTTGTATTACAGGTCATCCATTAGTGTCTACTAGTAACCTTATTCTATTTGTATTACAGGTCTAGTAGTACACTCCATTAGTGTCTACTAGTTACCTTATTCTATTTGTATTACAGGTCAAGTAGTACACTCCATTAGTGTCTACTAGTAACCTTATTCTGTTTGTATTACAGGTCATCCATTAGTGTCTACTAGTAACCTTATTCTATTTGTATTACAGGTCTAGTAGTACACTCCATTAGTGTCTACTAGTAACCTTATTCTATTTGTATTACAGGTCTAGTAGTACACTCCATTAGTGTCTACTAGTTACCTTATTCTATTTGTATTACAGGTCAAGTAGTACACTCCATTAGTGTCTACTAGTAACCTTATTCTGTTTGTATTACAGGTCATCCATTAGTGTCTACTAGTAACCTTATTCTATTTGTATTACAGGTCTAGTAGTACACTCCATTAGTGTCTACTAGTTACCTTATTCTATTTGTATTACAGGTCAAGTAGTACACTCCATTAGTGTCTACTAGTTACCTTATTCTGTTTGTATTACAGGTCATCCATTAGTGTCTACTAGTAACCTTATTCTGTTTGTATTACAGGTCTAGTAGTACACTCCATTAGTGTCTACTAGTAACCTTATTCTGTTTGTATTACAGATCTAGTAGTACACTCCATTAGTGTCTACTAGTAACCTTATTCTATTTGTATTACAGATCTAGTAGTACACTCCATTAGTGTCTACTAGTTACCTTATTCTATTTGTATTACAGGTCTAGTAGTACACTCCATTAGTGTCTACTAGTAACCTTATTCTATTTGTATTACAGATCTAGTAGTACACTCCATTAGTGTCTACTAGTTACCTTATTCTATTTGTATTACAGGTCTAGTAGTACACTCCATTAGTGTCTACTAGTTACATTATTCTATTTGTATTACAGGTCTAGTAGTACACTCCATTAGTGTCTACTAGTAACCTTATTCTGTTTGTATTACAGGTCTAGTAGTACACTCCATTAGTGTCTACTAGTAACCTTATTCTATTTGTATTACAGATCTAGTAGTACACTCCATTAGTGTCTACTAGTTACCTTATTCTGTTTGTATTACAGGTCTAGTAGTACACTCCATTAGTGTCTACTAGTTACCTTATTCTGTAAGGGTAATATGGACAAAACTGGTAATATGGACAATAAGGGTAATATGGACAAAACTGGTAATATGGACAATAAGGGTAATATGGACAATAAGGGTAATATGAACAATAAGGGTAATATGGACAAAACTGGTAATATGCACAATAAGGGTAATATGGACAATAAGGGTAATATGGACAATAAGGGTAATATGGACAATAAGGGTAATATGGACAAAACTGGTAATATGGACCATAAGGGTAATATGGACAATAAGGGTAATATGGACAATAAGGGTAATATGGACAATAAGGGTAATATGGACAATAAAGGTTAAATGGACAAAACTGGTAATATGGACAATAAGGGTAATATGGACAAAACTGGTAATATGGACAATAAGGGTAATATGGACAAAACTGGTAATATGTAAGGGCAATATGGAAAAAAAACTGGTGATATGGACAATAAGGGTAATAGGGACAAAACTGGTAATATGGACAATAAGGGTTATATGGACAAAACTGGGAATATGGACAATAAGGGTAATATGGACAAAACTGGTAATATGGACAATACGGATAATAGGGGTAATAGAAACACTACCGGTTTTTTGGTCAATATCAGACGCATGTAAATATATATTAGGCATTTTCATCAGTGTATAATGAGGTATATACAGTATTAACACTGTCACAGACTATATGCGAAATCTCTAAACTAGCTGTCATACAACAAGATTTGCTACATAAATTCCACATGTTCAAAACCTCTTATAAACAAAATTCAAACAAGCATTTAAAAAATATGTATAAGTTGCATTACTAATTTTGTCACACTTTTTTGTCAGCATGTCTCACACTGTTTCACTCTGTCTGTTGTCATACAATTTGAATGGGCGCAGCAAACAGCTGCGGAATTCTCCTGACAAACCCAGGCTAAGTCACAGGTTCTCATTGATCGAGTGAGGGCTGCTCGCAGAAAATAACAGGGGCGTAGCCTGGGTTCAAAAAACGCATAGGTACAGTAGGCGGAATATACAAAATGACGCTGTAAGCGATACTTTGGGCCAGGAGAGCTTACACTCGTATGTGGCTACAAACCACTAATTTCAGGTAAACCTCGATTCTACAAACGAATTGTAAAATAAGCGTGTGTTTCATGAAATTTGTTTCATACTGACGTAATCGACTCGATAAACAATGAAGTATCAACACAGCCAAGAAAGATCCCCTCACCACTATCCCCCCTCTTGTTTTTATCTTTTGCATATTTAAATTTTTCATATCTGGAAAACATGTATATGCACGTGCATATAGTGCCTAAAGGAAGCTACGCCCCGAATACTATGAGCTGTCTGTAACATCATAGTAGTACACCACAAGCTCGGTCCCAGAATATGTGTAGGCCCATTTATATGTTGTCATATGTGGCCAGTGTATGGGGGAGTGCGTTTCCCCAGCATTTCTTTTATTTTCGGTAGGTGTTGGAGATGATTTTGGTGTAAGTTTGGTAGCATCACATCATTTTGAAGTATTATCAAGAACTTAGTTAAAAGAGTCAAACAGCACATATTGAGCTGATCAGTCATTTAGATCCCCGCACATCATCACCCACTGAAACTTTCGATTTTATTGCAGATTTTTTATTTTTATTTTTCATTATTTCTGAAAAAAAGTGTAGGTCGCGGCCTACATGGCATTATGGAAGCTACGCCGCTGGGTATCACAATCGTATTATTACCATTCAACTACACCTCGCTACCACTGGAGCCAGTCTATTTTGTACAGAGGCCATAAACGTGTGATTCTATGTTTAGCCTCGCCATGATTTTTCGAAACCCACCAACCAGGCAGGAAAAACAATCAATGAGTCGATACAAAAACATTTGTCTTTCACAACTTATTAATGGCAGTGGTACAAGCTAAAGCAAATGTTTACCTGCAAAACTTTTATATATCATCTTCATATTGGAAACCTACTTTAACACAGTATTATAACTGTGTAAATTGACTAGTTGCACACCGTTTTTACAAATACTGGTAAAAACATCCAAAAGTTTATATGCTTTTAAACTATATTTTTCACATTGTCAAAATTGTGTTGTTGTTTTTTCGTTCAGGCATTCAAAAACCTACCAGCCCGCGGACGCTAAACATAGAATCAAATTGGTATGGCCTAAGTCTTTTCACTAGTTTGACTGTGTGTTTTGCAGGCTCCCTGTCAGGCATCAACCCAATGCAGGGAATGAACCCCATGCAGGGCATGAACCCCATGGCGGGTATGAACCCCAGTTCAATGTTCCCGGGGCTCACCGGCGGAAGTTCCCCCATGGGCGGCAGTGCGCAGGCGCAACAGCAGGGCGTGGGGTGTGACCCCGTCCCCACCACGTGCCCCGCCCCTCAGCCCTGGTGTCAGCGTGTGGCAGACGCCAACAGTTGCGTGAAGTGTCTCTGCGGTAACGGTAATGGAACTTACAAATACAAATGTTACAATAGTGTATACATGTACACGATCTAAAATAACATAGCGCCATAAATACAATTAAAGTTAATTATTATATATGTCGATTTAAAATGGAAGAAACTTTATGCAGCACCATTGTTGTTAAACGCCTTTGCTAGTTTGTTTTAACCAAAATTAAGATACATGTATGTATGCTGATTCGACAGAAATATCAAACAGCGCAAAAGTCGACAAATGTATTTATTTATTCAATATTTTAGGATATTCTTCTTTATTCAAAGTTTATGATTTTCTATATGATGTCAAGTTATTTTGTCGTTTACGTTAGCTTCTTTTCAAAACAATTGATACGAAAAATCTTAGGTATACACGCTTTAAATGTTTATTCATTTCTATGCCGTCCTTATTTTCTTGGTCTTCTTTTGCTTTTTGGTACAATTCTACTTCGTTAGCTTAAAAACGACTGACTCGCGAGTAAAAGAATGACGCGGTTTTGACGTCATTAGCGATATTCGCCACAATCGCGTGCTGAATTTCTTTTTCTCCTTTCAGAGCTTATCGCTTTCATGCAGGGACATAAGGCGTCCCAGCAACCAGCTTCCACCTCCGGTTCACCACTTACCGCCAAAACGCAGACGACAACCATAGCTACAACAACAACAATGTCCACGAACGCTCCGAACACGCATGCGCAAACGATCGTCGACCCGATGACGTCATGCATAGAAAATTTCGTTTGCGGTAAACTCTGTCTGCATGGTTACAGGACGGACTCGACCGGATGTCCTCTGTGCGAGTGCGTCGACCAGTTCATAGACGCGCCAGGTAGGAAGAGGTCCTTGTACTTTTAATGGACTTGTTCACAGATTTTTTGATTTAAAAAAAAGAAAATGCCCTTAAACGTCTTAACTTGACAAATAAAAGCATCTGAACTAAAGCGCTCAAATACTCATCGTCGGATACCCACGGTCGACCCATTCCGCTGAACTAAATCACTCAAATACTCATCGTCGGATACCCACGGTCGACCTATTCCGCTGAACTAGAGCACTTCAATACTCATCGTCGGATACCCACGGTCGACCCATTCCGCTGAACTAAATCACTCCAATACTCATCGTCGGATACCCACGGTCGACCTATTCCGCTGAACTAGAGCACTCCAATACTCATCGTCGGATACCCACGGTCGACCCATTCCGCTGAACTAGAGCACTCCAATACTCATCGTCGGATACCCACGGTCGACCCATTCCGCTGAACTCGAGCACTCCAATACTCATCGTCGGATACCCACGTTCGACCCATTCCGCTGAACTAGAGCACTCCAATACTCATCGTCGGATACCCACGGTCGACCCATTCCGCTGAACTAAAGCACTCAAATACTCATCGTCGGATACCCACGGTCGACCCATTCCGCTGAACTAAAGCACTCCAATACTCATCGTCGGATACCCACGGTCGACCCATTCCGCTGAACTAAAGCACTCAAATACTCATCGTCGGATACCCACGTTCGACCCATTCCGCTGAACTAAATCACTCAAATACTCATCGTCGGATACCCACGGTCGACCCATTCCGCTGAACTAGAGCACTCAAATACTCATCGTCGGATACCCACGGTCGACCCATTCCGCTGAACTAAATCACTCCAATACTCATCGTCGGATACCCACGGTCGACCCATTCCGCTGAACTAAAGCACTCCAATACTCATCGTCGGATACCCACGGTCGACCCATTCCGCTGAACTAAAGCACTCCAATACTCATCGTCGGATACCCAAGGTCGACCCATTCCGCTGAACTAAAGCACTCCAATACTCATCGTCGGATACCCACGGTCGACCCATTCCGCTGAACTAAAGCACTCCAATACTCATCGTCGGATACCCACGTTCGACCCATTCCGCTGAACTAATGCACTCCAATACTCATCGTCGGATACCCACGTTCGACCCATTCCGCTGAACTAAAGCACTCAAATACTCATCGTCGGATACCCAGGTCGACCCATTCCGCTGAACTAAATCACTCAAATACTCATCGTCGGATACCCACGTTCGACCCATTCCGCTGAACTAAATCACTCAAATACTCATCGTCGGATACCCACGGTCGACCTATTCCGCTGAACTAAAGCACTCAAATACTCATCGTCGGATACCCACGGTCGACCCATTCCGCAGAACTAAAGCACTCCAAATACTCATCGTCGGGTACCCAGGTCGACCCATTCCGCTGAACTAGAGCACTCCAATACTCATCGTCGGATACCCACGGTCGACCCATTCCGCTGAACTAGAGCACTCCAATACTCATCGTCGGATACCCGCGGTCGACGCATTCCGCTGAACTAATGCACTCAAATACTCATCGTCGGATACCCACGTTCGACCCATTCCGCTCCTCTCCATGCTGGAGTGTAACATAATGATAAGTCGTGGGTATCCGACGGTGTCAAGTGCTATAACAAGAAAAGCATAGACAAAGTAATAAAAAGTTGCTGTCACCGGGGTTCGAACCTCAGACCTCTGGATCAAACGTTCATGTAAACCTTAAGTAAATGGTTAGATACCAGTAAATCATTGTGTATCCCTCCGTGGTCCATTCGAAAGTAGTGCCTATTACTAAAGAGTTCCTCTTCTGAGAACCCAACCCTTTCACATTTGAATTAAAACCACATTTTTCATAAGTCTGATCTATTTCGAGAAAGAACATGAAGTCCTATCGCACTGGTCTAAGGATTTATTGGAAAAAAGTAAAGTTGAAAATACCACATATGAAGGCGTTGCGAGACAAGAATTTCGACAGAAAACATGTACTTAGGTACATCTTGGAAAACATTATTTCAACTCAGAATAAAGCACAACTTTGAGTTTTAATAGGCATGGAAGACATAATATATAATATCAGGAGTGAAAACAATCTCCATTGGCATTCTAAATTTTATAGAATATGTTTTTAATCCCTTTTGAACATTTTTTTTTAAAAAGTTTCTGCATTTTTGGGGGTAAAATCCATATAAATGTAGCATTTCAGATGCCATTTGACCCCAGAAAAGTGTTTGTTTACATAACAATCAACATATTTGACCTCCTGTCACACAACAAAAAAAGACTTTGACCCCAAAATGTAAATGCCAGATATTAATTAACAGTTTTCTGTCACACCTGAGCCTGTGGGCGAAGTCAGCCGCTTGCAATCTTCAATCTGTTTCAGGTACTCTCTGCTGTGTAATCTGTGAAAATAAAATGGGCTTCTGTTCATGTTTACTCAATATTGTGATTACTAGTGTAACTTAAATACAATAAGTGTACATGTACAATAGTTTATAAAAAATGTTGTATTGCGATAAGGCTAGTCGCTATGCCGGCGTCACATTGTCGAGCTCACGTGCGAACAGTCCAGTTCAAAAACGGGTTTGAGAGTCCCAACAAGGGTTAAACTCTTGCTTTTCCTACTGGTGTTGATGAGAAGTATGCCAGGCTGGAAAAGAAGTCATTATATAGTAGAATACATGACAATAATCATGTACTAACCTTCAAAGATACTGATGGTACGGACACGACTGTGTCAGCTTTGCGGCCCCGCCCCAACGCTCCAGTGTAGTTGCAAAGTTCAGTAGTTTTGATGACTCGTCACTTCACCCAGACTTGTATACCAATGAGATGATGGTTCCGGCTGAGTTCCTGGTTCTTTTCATCACTGCATTTAAAAAACATACTCAAATTAAACCAAACTGTGATGGTGATTTAAATTTTGATGCCGCTAACTCCATTAGGTGGGGTCTGGGTTTGCGTGGGCCCCTAAAGTGTTTTATGCATGTATTTCATGTATTTTTTAGCTGAAAGCCTGATCTAAGTACAATTACAAAATAAAAAAAGAACTAAATAGGATCTGTAAACTTTGCAAATTAGGAAAATTGGTATTATTCAAAATAGGCAGGTCGGACGGTCATTATGGCCAATGCATCGGCCAGTGCGGACACGAACTTTGCGGTCATTATTAACAGTTACAGGTTCTAAAACTAAATGATACGGATTGCAACACACAGTATTCTGACATAAATGAGATAATTGTTGAGACTCGTGCAAATAATTGTCAAAATGAAACTGAAAAACAACACGGTGAACACAATGGGTCTTGGATGGTGACTCTGGTGGACATTTTGCGTTAACTTTCCCATATCTACTCTTCTCATGTCCACTGGAGCAACCATCCCATAAAATACAGCCTTTAATGGGGTCAAGTTGGCATCTGGCAGTGATTCTCTTCATTACAGTGCGTTTGTAGGCATCCATTTTCAAAATTTTTGCAGACGACAAATCTTACCGAAAGTTCTTCACGGTTACGCATGCGCAAATAAATTCCTTCATTGTTACATATAAAATATTCAATGTTTGATCTCAATTTTCACCATGACCAAGCGACTTCCCTATATATCACCATACATTTTTGGAAAGATAAGGCCATAACCTTTTGAAAAAACAGCATGTCAAACATTTCTGTACGTTGTAATTCAAAATATTTACGTTAGAATAAACACACCGGTTTTGACAGGCATGGGGGCTGCCATTTTGTGCATGAATACATGGGCCAAAAGTTATGAAGCTGGGAACCATATAAGATAAAGTAGTGCCTAAAACTGTCTTTTTTTCTTATTTCTTACATATATACCTTTAAATTGATACCAAAACATATCATTTAAACTGTATTTTTAAAATCATATGCACTATACACTGAACCATATGTGTTTATTATCTAACTGACGTAACCCTGAGGATGTGACTTCCGTTTTGGTGTAATTTGACCTTCTCTTCTGGTATAAAGCCATTTAGCAATATCAGGCATGCCTTTTGTGGTTATTTCTTATATTCCATTTGTTTCTGTAACATTTTGGTGTATTTGATTGGAGGCTAACTTGAAAGGTGAACTTGTGAGGTGTGTTTACTGTGGTATGGGGCTTTTGTCGAAATTTGACTGCCGAAACTCTGTTTTCTACCGGTGTCTGCATTCCAGCGAGATGCATTTTCTTAAAAGTAGCATGTCAAATCATTGTTATTGCAATGTTTGGAAGAGGAAAGATTCATCTTTAAATTGATACCGTGCTTGCACAATCTGAAGTAAAGGAAAGGCTAGAAAAATGCTTGGAAAGGTCGCCGTTTTACAATGGGACCCTATGGGAATTGGAATTACTGGTTTTTAACCTAAGTGATTATTTTGTTTTCAACAATTTCAACGAAAACAACAGAAGCACTCCAAAATATTCGGTCGTTTCGCATTACAAACGCTTTATAATTGTATCCATTTCAACTGATAATTACTCATGAGTCATGAACGAAACGTTATTTCCAATATATTTCTATGTCAGAAGTGCTGTTTTGCTCATTTATATACAGCAGATATCTATTAACACATTTATTTTCGAGCCCGCTTGCGGTCAGCTCGACTTTGTTGTCACAATGGCGATTCGGTATATGTGCATGAGAGCGTCCGGCCGTCCGTGCGTGCGTGCGTGGGTGGGTGCGTGAGTGTGTCCGTCCGTCCTTCCCTCCGATCTTGTATGGACAGTTACTTTCTCATTTATCAGGGAAATGTTAAAATAGCTTGCCACAAATGTTCACCATGTGGAGACGGCATGTCGCGCGCAAGACCTGTGTCCCTAGCTCTAAGGACTGTGTCGCCCTTAGAGGGCAAAGGTCAAATATGGGCATAATACAGCTTGTTCGGACTTTAACTTCATAATTCATCGGGGAATTTAAAAAATAGCTTGCCACAAATGTTCACCATGTGAAGACGGCGTGTTGCACGCGAGAACCGTGTCCCTAACTCAAAGGTCAAAGTCACACTTAGAGATTAGATGTCAACTATGGGCATAAAACAGCTTGTCCGGACTTTTAATTAATGATTTATCAGGGAATTTTAAAATAACTTGCACAAATTGTTCACATGTGGAAACGGAGTGTCCCTCGCAAGTCCTCTGTCCTTAGCTCAAAGGTCAAGGTCACACTTAGAGATCGAAGGTTAACTATGGGCATAACACAGCTTGTCCGGACCAGATGTTCTTTATTTGGGAGTGAAGTCTGACATAGTTTTGCACAAATATGCACCGTGTGGAGTTGACTTGTCCCTAAGTAAAAGGTCAAGGTCACACTTAGAGGTCAAATGGTAAATATGGGCATGATATAGCTTATCCCGACCAGACGTTCTTCATTTGTGGTTTGTAGTTTTAAATAGTTTTGACAAATGTTCATCAAATGGTGACACCATGTTGCGCACAAGACATGTGTTCCTATCTCAAAGGTCAAGGTCACGCGTAGAAGTCAAATATGGTCGGAGTCAAGTATGGGCATTATACAACTTGTTTCCAATGTAATTTTTACAATATAAGTTGATTTCTTGACTATGAGCTCGACATGTTGCCAACTAGGAATCTAGTGTCTTTATTTATCTTTGTATATACAGTTTTTCTTTTATTTTTGGTATATATGACAACATTTTTGGAAATTGTCAACCTGTGAACAGTCCCTTTAAAATCCCTTTATGTACCGGTAACTTAAAAGTATATGATAGATTGCAATGCAATAATTTATAAATGAGGCGTGTCGTGGGAAAACCGGGCTTAATGCATGTGCGTAAATTGTCGTCCCGGATTAGCCTGTGCAGTTCCGATCCGTAGGAATTAAACCACTAGGGCGTTAACGCGAGTTGTTTAATAACCACGCATCAGAACGACAAAGAGCTGTTTATTGGCTGATAAACAGCGATAACGCGAAAATTATTTCGATTCTAACATGATTTGACATTATATTTGTGCAATTGTAATTGGAACTACTTTTTACTATGCTCCGCTCAGAGTTGGAACTTCTTTTTGCGTTGTTATTGGGTAGTTTAACAACGATATTTTTATTCGTTGTCTATAATTTGTAATTGATATGAAAGATCGCACATACACACTTTAAGTCTCATGCACCTATCAATATTTTCCTCCCGGGGGAGGGGGGGGGGGGCTGGCCCAGGGGAATTTGACAAATTCTATTTTTTGGGGGTCTAATTCCCCACCCTAGAGTGAAGTATGTTTGTATAAATCCCCTCAGTGGGAGATGCTATATGTCTATCAAATGGCACGGGGGGGGGGGGGGGGGGGCTGTATTACCGTAATCTAAAATCCGACCAAAGTCTATTAGCCCGGGACCCGGAATCATTCGGAATGTCAAATTCCCGCCTGTCGGGATTCGCTTTCAGTCTAAAGTCCCGTATAGGCCCACCGCTTACTCCCTGGGGGAAATCATTGATAGGTGCTTACGAATGGGTTGGTCAAATGTATATAGGGACGCTACGCGTACATTACGGCACTTGTCCTATTTGGTACTTTTATTGATGTATATTTATTTATTAAGACGTTTCTCTTTTGATTTCTAATACATATGAAATTAAGAAAAACAAATTCGATTTAGAGTTGTTTATTGGCTAATAAACAACGATTTTTGAGTTCTGATCTCTAGGATTAAATATAATTATGGTTTAACATACATGTACGCGCATCAGAAAGACAAATTGTTGTTTATTAGCCGATAAACAACGATAATTTAATTATTTCGATTCTAACTTGACCAGACAACATTTTCTGCAATTACAATGCGACCCATATTTTACAGTTTCGGAACTATTTTTTTTCGGGTTGTTTATATTCGGTAAATGTCGTTCTTTCTAGTCTATAGAAGAAGAATCCGATATTGCACATGGAACTGATTTAAGCATAGCGAATACTTTTAAGTGTGATAAAAGGACTCATTCATTAGTATAAGTATTAATACATACATGCATTATAAAAACATAAAATAATTTAAGAAACAAATGCAAATTTATAGTTTTTTTTAACCATATTACCTCCAAACAATAGGCAATGTTCCAGTTAATACGTTTATATATATATATTTTTTAAATTCATTGTGTTTTTTTTATAAATATTTTCTTTATATATATTCTATATAAATATAACCCTTCAAAGGAGTTTTGTATACTAGCGCACAAGCCGAAACGATGGATTTGTTTTTGTTTCTTTGTTTGGATAATGCTCAACAACAAATATAACATTTGATGAATGAAAATACGAGACCATCTATCTGGGACAGGTGCAGACAACAGATAAGCAAAACGGGAAAGCATGTGAATGTCATGTCATAAATATCGCAAAATAGTCATCTGAAGGTCTTTTTTATCGTCTACTACCAAAACAAATATAAAAAAAGCGTTTTACTTCCATAATAACCTAAAAATAGCCTCAGTTTACTTATTTAGACAGTATGTTAAAGGGACAGATTCACAGATTGGCAAATTGACCATTTTCTAATTTTTGTCAAAGATCCCAACAATAAATTGTACATTATATATACACAAGCAAAATAATACCCTGAACGAACCATAGAAGTCAGAATATATTGGACAAATCGTGTTTTTACGTATAATCATCGATTGAAATCGCTACAATCATAAAACTTTAAATGTACGTGTTTTTTTTAGCTCATCTGAGCACGAAGTGCTCGGTTACCTATTGGTATACGAATGGGACCTCTCCTGCGTCCGTCATCCGTGTGCCGTCAACGATTGGGTTCGTCATAACTCTGGAGACTTCACTTTTTATCCAATCTTAACCAAACTTGCACAGTTTGTGTATGACCATAAAATCTCGGACGGGATTGTTATTGGGTCAGATCATACCAGTAACACTAGACTTATTGCCCCCTTTTCATGCAAAGAAGTGCAAACATGCCTTTTTCCAACATATAGACTTTATTTTCCTTCTAATCTTAACCGAACATCTGCAGATTGTGTTTGACCATCGGATCTCAGCAGACGCCAAAAATGGGCCAGATCGTGTTTCAAACACAAGAGTTATTGCCCTTTCTTTAAAAAAAATATATATACAAAAATTGGCCATTATTCAGGATAGAGACTTCATGTGTCATCCAATCTTCGCCAATCTTGCACAGTTTGTCTATTACCATGAGATTACAGTTGAATTAGAATATAAGCAAGATCGGACTAGAAACACCAGAGTTACTGCCCTTTGTTTGTGAAAAAAATATGCAGAAATGGACATTATTCAGGATAGAGACTTCATATTTCATCCAATCTTCACCTATCTTGCACAGCTTGTCTATGACCATAAGATTAAAGGTGAAGTCGAATATAAGCACAATCGGGCAAGAAACACCGGATTTATTGCCATTTTGAAATAAAATTACAAAAATGGACATTATTCAGGATAGAGACTTTATTTGTCATCCAATCTTCACCAATTGTGCACAGTTTGTCTATGAATGTAAGACTACAGGTGGAGTCGAATATAAGGATGATCGGGCCAGAAATACCGGAGTTTTTGCCCATTGTGTTTGAAAAAAACAAGATCAACAAGTTATCAATGATTGGCATGCACACATATTTTTTATTCAATGTTGACCAGATATACACAGTTTGCGTATGACAATAAAAATTGATACAATTTGATTTCCAACAGTTGCAAACCTTGCATGCATTTATTTGTACATGCAACATTGATGGCTTCAGAGCCCGCATTATCATCATTTATCATATCTGGGCAGAAAATTATCGAAGAAAAAGCATAACTTGACCTTATTACCATCACAATTATCGCTTTGCAACTAGTTTTCCAAAACTGTCTGCGAAAAATATCAAATTTAACTGTTTCTGCATTTTCCAGAATTGTCACTGAAAAGCAGGTAAGAATATCGAAAAAAATGATTTGAGAACCATTAGCAAAACACCGCACATCCACTACACAACTCGTACTTTAGTTAGCCCATTGCACTAACCGATGTTTTCAATCAAATGGATCATATCTCCCTTTGCGTAATTTTCAGATACCTTAATTTTCAAACCTGTCACAACAGTATGGTCTTCATCTTTACCAGTTCTCAGGTGAGCGCTTTGGTTCATCATGGCCCTCTTGTCTTTATACAATATTTGTTTAAGGTTATACCAGATGTTTATTGTTTTTGCAGTTAAGACATTTAATGCCTTTTTTTAAATACAAAATAAGTGAAAAAGTCCTTGTAAGTACAAAATGAATGAAGTAGACGCTCATGCTTTGATTTCATTTATAAAAAAAGATCATAATCATATAAATGGGATTATTGGTAGCTGAACAGTTTTTTTTTAAATTTTAGTCGCTGCGACTGATCCGCCAGGAAAACACAGCAGCCAACAGCAGTCGACAGTCATAACTTCCGGTTCGCCGATCGTGACCGGAAGCAGCGTCATACAGTGCCCGGGCGTGTTCGACTGCGCTCTGATGTGTACAAACGGCTATAAGTCCGACTCAAATGGCTGTCCGCTGTGCCAGTGCGAATAGGCGGCTACTTTCTGTTCTTATGGAACTGTATTGTCATGTAAAGCTAGCTGAAAGTTGATTAAAGACCGTGGTTTCGAATTTATTTCACTGATTGCTTTATTCGCTGGGGTTTTGGTTTGAATTTTGATGAAGTGTCTTTTATACTGTATGCTTGTTTAAATAAAACCTGGCAACATTAGGAATTAAATTTAAACAACTTAGAAAAGCAAATATTTTCATCGACATCCGAAAGAAACACGGTTAAGTGAGTGGGGCTAGATAAAACAAACACTTTTGATAAAAAAAGGCGTGCTCCAAACATATCATTAAGTATTTTAATAAAGGGACCGATTTTTAAAAGTTAAAATAATGTAATCTACACTGAATTCAAAGATGTAAAGGAAAAGATGTAAAGGACTTCTAAAGAGGGACTGTCTGATATTTTTACCTTTTTCTCGAGTCTCTTTTGTTACCCATTTATAAAATAAGTTCTGTATAACATAGCAAACGTCAACAGTTGCAATATATTTTTTTGCTGCGCAGTCAAAAAGTTTTAAATTTCTCTCTTAATACGCATTTCTGAACACAAATTTTAATTATAAAATTACATGAAGTCTATTATAATATTATTTAATTAAATATACTGACTTCCTTTAATGAATGTTTTTACCTTAAGGTAATCACTATTATTTGTTTTGTACAAAATCGTTCATTACCTCTTTTATTCTAAAACATCAATGTCAATATATGCTTAAATATCAGCCTGACCGGTGAAGCATTAATTCTATTTTAGCAAATTGAATGTGTGTACACACTGTCGCGTTATCTTTCCGTTCTTCATTAATATCACGTGACATATCAGCATTGGGCAGGTGCGAATTTATGCCACCAGATATGTTGGACTTTCAGTTAAAGCGCTTCTGTTAACGATAAAACAACTGCATGGATGTATTATGTTCCAGACAATTAAAACGTCGCTTATGATATTGAGTATTGAGTTTTATATCAAGACCAATGGCATTAATTTGAACAATTGCAAGCTCATTTGATCTTTTGTTGATACCAGAACGTTACCGTCTACTTGCATAATAACGAGAATGCATAAGCTTTGTAAACGCACTTCTCACAGCAGTTACTTCCCCTGTGCGGTTTGAGCCTCGGTACCACACATAGGACGCCGACCGATTACCGACAACAGACAACTAAAATTTGCTGCGACCAACGACAACCTCTAGCGACAAAAATCCAGAAAAAGCAATGGAATTTTAGTCGACAGAGGTTGGCGACCTATGTGTGACCTAGGCTATCGAAGACCATCTGCGACCAAAATGGGTCTGAAGACCAGTCGGCGACCATCGACAACTATCTGCCGACCTCCAACAACATGTAAAAGAGCTTTTAAAGACTGTCAGCAACCACTGGTTGTTGATGGTCGGGAGTTGGTCTTTAGTTGGTCACAGGCTATGTGTGACCAGAGTTTTACAGTGACCACTGCCACCACGAGTGAAATCCTTCCAGATTTGAAAACATTTAATTTTAGCTTGTTTATTTTAATATTTTAAATATTGCATCATTGGTCTAAATTACTTAAATAAATTACATAAAACCCAGAAAGGGATAACTGAAAGAGTAAACATACCAACGCAAGGATGTTAGGGCATACGTACCCGCGTTGTTTTCTTCTGTTTGTCCACCATTTAAATGTTCACCATGTGATTTGACTATGGTCATGTGGACGTTGATTGCTGGAAGGGATTTAATGAGCTGTGCTCGGAACCTGTCAATTCGATGTATGAAGGTTGGGTAACCGGTAGCTCAATCGCTTGAGTCTCAGTAAAAAGACGCTTGGTTGTTAACAAATAGAATCTATGGACATGTATATACATGCACATGGTATCACACTCTTCATTATCTAATATTTTTGTGTTATATATGAATATTAGCCAATCGAAATCAAGGTTCGTATGCAACACACACTTTCATTGGCCACTGCGACTCAACTTAGGCTGCAGAGTTGGTATAATGATATGCTAGCAAGTTCGTATGCAACACACACTTTCATTGGCCACTGCGACTCAACTTAGACTGCAGAGTTGGTATAATGATATGCTAGCAAGTTAGCAATCCTCGACCATGGTTTGTCAACTAGAAGCGAATTGCAATGCTATGAGGTTAAAGTTTATTTACAAGTGCGTGTTTTGTGATTAATTCTGGGCTAAGTGTGAGGTTCGGCATGCCTTTAAACGGGTTTAAAACCCCCAATGCTTTACATTGACCGTTCAAAGGCGGTGACCCCAATTTTAATCATTTTTATGTTGTGTGTTGTGTTGTATGTAATGTCCTGTATTGTATAGGCAATTGGTCACTTGCCTCAAATAAAGGACCAACGGATGGTAATAAGGGTTTCTCTCCTGATGATGTCTCTGGAATTTCATTATTCCTATATTTGTTATGGCGATCACTAACCAGGCTCGTGTGTAAACACCAGTACAGAGGATGGAACCCCGGCCCAGCCAGTGCATTAATATAGCGATCACTGACCAGGCTCGTGTGTATACACCAGTACAGAGGATCGAACCCTAGCCCAGCCAGTGCATTAATATGGCGATCACTAACCAGGCTCGTGTGTATACACCAGTACAGAGGATGGAACCCTAGCCCAGTCAGTGCATTAATATGGCGATCACTGACCAGGCTCGTGTGTATACACCAGTACAGAGGATCGAACCCTAGCCCAGTCAGTGCATTAATATGGCGATCACTGACCAGGCTCGTGTGTATACACCAGTACAGAGGATGGAACTCTAGCCCAGCCAGTGCATTAATATGGCGGTCACTATCCAGGCTCGTGTGTATACACCAGTACAGAGGATCGAACCCTGGCCAAGTCAGTGCATTAATATGGCGATCACTAACCAGGCTCGTGTGTATACATCAGTACAGAGGATGGAACCCTAGCCCAGTCAGTGCACTAATATGGCGATCACTGACCAGGCTCGTGTGTATACACCAGTACAGAGGATCGAACCCTGGCCCAGTCAGTGCATTAATATGGCGATCACTGACCAGGCTCGTGTGTATACATCAGTACAGAGGATGGAACTCTAGCCCAGCCAGTGCATTAATATGGCGATCACTGACCAGGCTCGTGTGTATACACCAGTACAGAGGATGGAACTCTAGCCCAGCCAGTGCATTAATATGGCGATCACTGACCAGGCTCGTGTGTATACACCAGTACAGAGGATCGAACCCTGGCCCAGTCAGTGCATTAATATGGCGATCACTAACCAGGCTCTTGTGTATGCACCAGTACAGAGGATCGAAATCTGGGCCCGTATTCACAAAGCTCCTAAGGGAAACCTTAAGTAAATTCCTTAAATTCATAAAGTTCCTTAATTCTCTGGCTGTTTCGTGTATAGGTCGTTTAACATTAACATTTTACATTGTTAACTTGTAAATATTGCTTATATGTTTAGTATTGCAGCCTTCTTTGTACATTGAATTTCACATAAAAAATTTGATCTGAAATTTCCACTCAAGTACAATTTAAGTTAATATTTCTCTTCGGAGCTTTGTGAATAAATGCCCAGGACTATATGTGAGAAGCTAGTGCCCCAGCCAGTGCATTAAACTGACAGCCCTTACGATTGTGTCAAAAGTAAATGTGCACACAACATCTATAAATGAGGCATTTCGTGGGAAAAATTGGCTGTATGCATGTGCGTAAAGTGTCGTCCCAGATTAGCCTGTGCAGTCCGCACTCGCTAATCCAGGACGGCACTTTCCGCTTTTATGGGATTTTCTGTTTTAAGGAAGTCTCCTTTAAACATAAATCCACTGTAGGCGGAAAGTGCCGTCCTGGATTAGCCTGTGCGGACTGCACAGACTCATCCAGGACGACACTTTACGCACATGCATTAAGCCCGGTTTTCCCACGACACGCCTCAAATATATTGTACCTGCAGGCACACCTGTAGGCACACCTATATGTTTACTAGGTTAGCGCTTAGAAATATGAAATAGTAGCCAACATTTTAGATTAATCAAAAATACCTGTTATTCAGAAAAAATTCCATCAGAAGTGTGAAAATAAGTTCAGTTTCAAATATTTTCAGAAGTTTTAATAGCCAATTAGATGTTTTAGTAGCTAATTAGAAGTTTTAGTAGCAAATTAGAAGTTTAAGTAACAAATGGCTATATTGGCTACTGCTAGCGCTAACATTGTGTTAGATTTACACCTGCTGTTACAATTTTGTACCTGCAGTTATTAATCAACTTTACAATATTTCGTACAATATCAGTGAAAATGCACGTCTTATATCAGTTAGCACGGTAAATAAAACGATCAAATACTCTGTGGGAATCCAACTGTTCCTGTATAGGATCTAAACAATGTAATTGGTTAAAACCGGAGCGATTTCGGATAGGTGGTTTCGCGCGATGCGGCCGATTTTGGGGAGTTGGAATCGAGCGGTGCAGCCAATTTCGGGGAGGTAGGGTCGATCGTTGAAGCCTCTTTCGCGGGGAGCTGGTGTCGGGCGATGCGTCCTATTTCGAAGACGTGGGGGTCAAAGATCGATTTCGTGGGTGTGTGTGTGGGGGGGGGGGGGGGAGGGCGGGGGGTGGTGTCCGGGATGCCGACATGCCTTTAAGAAATCCTGCGGGAAACCCTGGAGCCTGTATGAAATTTCGATGCCTGTATGAGATAGGCGCTTTTAATTGCTTAGTTTAAATGTTCCTATATGGAATTGGAAATATGGAAGTTTTTCCAGAAACAAAATGTCGCCATCTTGAAATAAATACACATGTAAAACACAAATATTCATATGATACTTTAAAGAAGTTAAGAATTTTAGTCAGTAATGTAAAGTTGATAAATACAATAATTATTAAATAGGTGATTTAATACAGACACTGTTATTTATCCTCGGTCAGCTGTATTGACAGAACTCGGACAAATAACTGCACCTGTATGAAATCACTTATTTAAAAACATTATGGCGGTAGTAACATATTTTATTAAAGTGACACATAGTATATAGTTGTATGCAGAAGGGCGCTTTTCCATATTTCCGCATCCGCAAAAAATCGAACAAGTTGAAAACAGTTGGACCGTTTCCATATGTCCGCAGTCCGTATCCGCAAAGCGCATCCGCAAAAGCCGTCCGCAAGAAATCGCGCGGTAAGCGATTTTATGCGGATGCGGACGACATGGTATCTAACTTAGCATGTTCAACAAAGGGCTGTTATGCATAAAACATTGGGAAATTAGAAAACAATAGTCTAGAGACACCCAGATAACTCTACCTAAAACTCACAAAGTACAATAACTTGGTAATAACGGGTAACCTTAAAATGAATCATGCATGCCGCTGTAGATATAATTGTTGGATACTTTATATTGTTTAAAATCCACCACATGTGAATGCTTTCATATGCTGGCATAACTATTTGAAGCCGACGGAATTAAAATGTTTAAAAGCCTCTTACTCGGACATTGTAACTATTTGAAAATAAGAACACTTAAAAATATGAGACGTTTTTTTGCGGATTCATGGAAAAGCGCGTCCGTATAATATTTATGCAGATACGGATACGGATGCGGATCCGGATGCGGATACGAACATATGGAAAAGCAGCCGTATATTGTTTAAAATCCACGACATGTAAATGTTTAAGCATACTGACATAACTATTTGCAGCCGACGTAATTACCAATATTTAAAAGCTTCTTATTCAGACACTGGAACTATTTGAAACATATAGGAAAACTAAAATATTTTACGTTTATATGCGGCATCATGGAAAAGCGCGTCCGTATAATATTTATGCGGTTACGGATACGGATGCGGATACGAATGCGGATACGGACATATGGAAAAGCGGCCGAATACTAAAGCAAAAAATTGTAATATTTTTTTACTATGATTGTACAAGCCAGCCATGTAAATGGTTTACCAGTCACTAAGTTATACATAACATGGTATCGGCAATCCAGTCGGTCTGAATGCATTAAACACACGCATTTATATAAAGTATATTCTGAGATTTAAAAACATGTGGGTTAACATTACATATCACACAGTATGTTAGTTCGTAAAATACAGTACATGCGATCTTTTCATATAACAGTCTCGGATAAAAGCAGCGGATTTATAAATAAGTATTTTGTCTGTTATTAACATACACTTTAGGCGTTCAGGGTAGGTCATAGCTGTGAAACTTGGAATAATCTTTGTTACACGTAATACAATGAAATTCTTAATTGCATAGCATACACATTCAAATAGAAAGTGGTATTCTACTTTCAAGTTCCTAAAGCGTCCGGTTTCTAAGGGTCCGGTTTCTAATGGTCCGGTTTCTAAGGGTCCGGTTTCTAAGGGTACGGTTTCTAAGGGTCCGGTTTCTAAGGGTACGGTTTCTAAGCGTTCGGTTTCTAAGGGTCCGGTTTCTAAGGGTCCGGTTCGGTTTCTAAGGGTCCGGTTTCTAAAGGTCCGGTTTCTAAGGGTCCGGTATCTAATTCCCATAGCCTTCAGATCAAGGGCGAGGTCATTTATGTAGATTCCAAACAGTGTTGGTTAACTTATATGTCCTGGTTCTATATTAAAGGTATTCGTGAAGTGACCATTTACATTCACCCAGGCCTGTGACAAGCTATAGAGATGACTTATGATGTTATAAAACTGTCGTGTGACGCCCATATCAAGAAGTTTGGCTAAGCGGCAGTCCCGATCAACCCTGTCACAGGCTTTCATTATGTCGATAAGGCAGGCGAACGTTTGCAAAGCACTTGACTTTCTATTTTTGATAATAGAGCAAAGAGTGAATAAATGGTCCATTTTGCTCATCAACTATAATGTCATTTTCTTTTAGGTACTGCGTAAGGCGGTTGTTCAATACGCTCGAAAATATTTTACTTGTCGCCGGAAGTAGGCTTATTTCACGGTAATTTAGTGGTATCCGAGGGTCACTTTTAACGTTTTTTGGGAGGGGTCTAATTATCGATCTAGACCATACGGATGGGGCTATTCCGTTAGTAAAGCACTTCGTAAATAGTTAAAAAAAAAAATGCTTATGCGACTTACAGTGCTTGAAGACTTCGTATGGCCAATTGTCCTCACCACAGGCTTTTCCATATTTGCATAAATTTTTGGATATGGCTTGTTGTGCTTCATCAAGTGTGATATTTGAGTTGAGTACCCTGTTGACATCGCTTTGTCCGTTGTTATTATCATAATTATTTTCTTGCCTCTTTAAATCAGTCTTGAATTGCTTGACATCTTCTTAAAACTGTTCGTCAAAGTTTGAACCCTCACATGCTTTTGCTTTATTAAAGAGTTTTTTAAAGTCCGTCTACCATCTTTCCGAGACCTTAGTTGTATCATTAACTACGTTGCCATGCTCGTCCAGAGTCTCAAACGGTATATTCATATTTCCATGTTTTTGCTTTAGATTTCTAATTTGGCGCCATAATTCTTTTGGATCTGCTTTACTTTTGATCTCTCTATCAAATTGCTTTTGTTTTACATGGTTTTCATGACGTAGTTTATTTTTCTTCACGTTTTGTTTCATTACATTTCAGGAACTGTTTTTCCAAAGCACTCACGTTGTCAAAAAGAATGTAAAGACTACCTGTAACTATCCCACCATGGTTTACATGTGTAATAGCGTCATTTTATAATACTCAAGGTTCGATGTTCACCTTAAAGAAGGTTGTATAAAAAGATTCAACAGCAAATGATCGTTTAAATATAAAAGTTTATTCACTTGTATTAAATTATATAATGAAATAAATATTAAATTAGTCAGTATATCAAAAGACATATCGAAGGACAGATGTTTAACATCTCCAAATCCTACTCATATCAACCCCATTACGTTGCCCTAACGGTACGAAGGCCGACCTACAGAAGAATACTTTGAGAATGTTTATATATGAAATTATATATAAAAATTCATATAATACAACATAATACAGTGTGTAAGTAAGAAAAATGACATTGGTAATAATATTGATAACAAACAATATTATAATAAAGATGCATTTTATAGATATTAAGTCGTTTTAAAGGGAGGTAATAGATCAATCTTAAAGGGAGATAAAATCGCATTGTTACACATGTATTACGGATTTTTTTTTTTCGCAAATATTCACGCATGTTTATAGCGAACTCTTTCATTCAGTTCATTATAACAAACGTTACCAACGCCAGTATAGAGCGAATCAATATAATTTTGGTTAACTCTCCATTTTTGTATCTGTTCAATCATTTTATTGGAAGGGTTTCTTCATTAATCAAATTCGGTGGGGCCGACCCGTATTCAAACCGTTTACCCCTTATCGAATTATGACTGTCCGGTGGCGACTGTTCATGCGAGCGCGTGCCATTACAGACATTAATCCCTGATTTCACGGTAAAATCACAGTATACAGTAGAACCTGTATAGAACCTATTAAACCGAACTGCGTCGGGACCGGGATGATCGTTCGGTTTTCATAGGTGTTCGGTTTATCAAGTTATTTTTTTATATTAAATGTTATTTTCGTTTAACAATGTACACTATATTTTATATGTTTATTCGAGTATATAATAAGACAACAACGTGTTAATGTTTGCACCTTTATTACTGTTCATTATTTGCGTGTAAACATGTTTATTTGTACATAAACCGACACTCGATCTATCAATCAAACAAGTTCATGTATTCAACGTACAACGTATTTACATCTGTTTAAAGAAATCTCCAATTGTTGACTGCTTTAATTCGTTTAAACCTATTTATTTTGTATATATTGTACTATACAGTAATAGACAGTGGTCTGGAAGTGGACAATGTGTGTTCGAGGCTCCGCCTTGTATCATGAATGAATAACGAGATATGCGTCTTTACTTTTAATTTCATACCAGACGATTCTCTAAAACGATAAGCATAATAAATATATGTTTTATACAATCATACATACACGCTAAAAGGCATAAAATATTTCTAATTTTCAAAACATTTCAAACAGAAGCAATAATGTTATGTAAATACACACAATATGACAAAATAAGCATAAAGAAAATTGGTTATTAACGGAATATATTCTTTCACATCTACAAAGGCGCCAACCCTTACGCGAATTTCAAACGTTACCGACTCAACGTCAAACATAAACAAAATATTAAAAAAATGACGTCAGAGACGTTAACCAACTTGTCACCAAAAGAATAGTAACGAGTGCTAAAACTAATGACATGACATCGTTAACAATGTGGTTTAATTGCAAACCGTTCGCACAGGTCTTTTACCGTATACACTGCAAAACTGTTTATCAAGTTAATATCTGAGCGCAGGGTGAGTTTATAGTCTACGACAGCCTCCCTTTAATTGAAACAGAAGTGGAATTGTCGTTTTCTGGTTTAGCTCTTCCGTTTGAGACGCATACTTTAGCCTCCCGTTAAAAGTCTATGGTACGTGTCATCGTGTCATGGCAGTTTGGATTTCTATTCAAAATCGCGATGACCCGTATGAAACACCGAAATAAATGATTCACCGTGTTTATTCTCTGAAGTATCAATGGGTATTCTAGATACTAAATTATCGACGTTTGTAATGACGACATCAAGGTCAGAGATTCTAAAGTTAAAATCGACACAGAATAATATTAATCAGCAGTTTCATGCATATAAACGATACTTGTTAAGCGTTCGAAGAATTCTTCAATAGGTTGGCCGCATATAGTATATCTATTTAAAGCAATTGGGCATATTTTCACTTTTGGCCCAAACGGTACGTCATCCGACTCCCGATTGACCAAATATTTGCCTACAAACGACACCAACCACATCTAGCATTAGTTTGCAACAAAAACCTGTCGCATGATAAATGAGAGAACAGAACTACGGCTATCTCAAGAACAAAACCCTGTCGCATGATAAATGAGAGAACAGAACTATGGCTATCTCAAGAATGATAACATGTTCTATTATTTCAATTCTTGTATCAGATACACGATGCACGCGCTTATCATGTTCGACCAATGGGATTCGCGAAAATATTCATATCAAAGGGTTGTGACGTCATTGTCAAACTTCCGGTTATGTACAGATGTAACGAGAAAACGTTTCACTTTTCTCAGATAGAAAGCGAGACGAGTTGCTTATATAACTATTTGTTTTGCATGATCATCGGCAGACAAAAAAAATAAAATTTAAATAATTTTTTTCGAAATCGTTTTCGTTGAGTATTTCGGTTCCTTAGGTTACAAACCACTCTAAGGGCACATTGTGCGGATATCGGAAACAAGAATTGGAACAAAACAATTAAGTGTTAATGAACAAAATGAATTATACGTTTTTGTGGACCGTAATTTGTTTAGCCGTGTTGATTGAAGGTAAGTGAATAACACTTTAAGGTGGATATGCACGATTTTTGATCTCAATTATTCTTATAAAATGAGCATATGAAAATGAAAAAAATAAATTTAAATCTTAGTTAATACAAGGAATTTTAAACGGATCATGGTTTACGCGTATTAAGCCTAAAAAAATTATTTATAATTGAGGCCGTAGGCCCTTTACCATCGGTACATTGTGATGTTAGAATTAAGAAATAATTTTCGATTTATCGTTGTTTATTGGCCAATAAACAACGAGTTGGAGTTCTGATGCGTAGGAATGGAACAACTATTTGTTGTTCTTATGTGTTAAAAGCACGCATAAGAACGACAACGAGTTGTTTAATGGCCGATAAACAACGATAATGCCAAAATTATTTCGATTGACAAATATTTTTGCAATTGTTATCAAAACTTCATTTTACTATGCTGTCTATACATAAACTGCTGGTCATTCAAATTTCAAGTCAAATTCAAATGTTAAGTTGGTGTCATGATACATAACAATGCATAAAATACATGTCGTTCTCAGGACATAACCATTTAAACCGGTGTCCATTATGAGAAATGTCTCTTTTGTCAGAAGAAAAAAAACGAACAATTGATATACGGCCTACTTCTGAGTGTAACGGCTGAGATCCTATTCTTCACAGGTGTGTAAAAAATATGATTTGTGAAAAATATGATCCCACACAGCTCCTTGCCAACATGCTGCATAAAATAAGAACCCAGGGTGTAGTGGCGGCTCGATAAAATTTATTGCTAATAGACTACGCTACTATGCTTGCTTTCGTTTCCTTCACCGCACAATCACACCTCAACCTTCAGTGTGTATCTTCAATACCCTGAGTCCCCATACTCTGAGTTCTATCCCCAGGGGTTGCGGTCTATGCCCAACGGTGCCCCCCTATCGACTGTACCATTGGCTGTGTAGAGATGGACGAACACGGCTGTCCTGTTTGTATTTGCGACCCTGGGCCTGGTATAGGTATCATACACATATCTTTTAAATAGATCGTCAACAATAGGATCAATTTGTTGAAATTTAACATTTCTATACCTATTATTTCTGTTAAAACTGTAATCACAATATAATATATGCAAAGGAAGTGCGTGGCAATTACGATTTTTTGTTGGACGCAAATTTTTCTATTTTTTCGTAATCGTTTTTTTGTATTTTTGAAAAACAGACTTGCTATTTGAAGAAACATTAAAATAGCTTAAAAATTAACACCATTACAGCTGGAATTATAACATCTTCCAATGAGGTTATTTTTTGTTGCCTTTGGTTTGTTTGTAAGCCACATTACGCAATATGTTATGATTTGCATATGTATGCAATATGCAGGAAAGATAAAAAAAAACGGGCCAATGAACAAATGTTTATATTTGGGATTTTGTGATCCAGATGATCGTTTGGATCCAGGATCCTTTTAAAGGCCTTTGTATCATTAGCCGTAATAGAAATGTAATTGTTAAGGGCAACACTAGCACCGATTTGTTAAAATTTAACAGGAATTAGAAAATTCCAGGGCAATAAAAATAACCTACTGGAAAAATAAAATGTGAGGTATTGCTACGGTTCATATCTTGGTAGAGCTATTCGCTCTCCGAGTGGTTTCTAGCAAGACTACGGTGACGAAAACTAAAATATTGCATCGTCGCATTGTCTGCAACTTTTGCAGTGCACTTAATAACGTTTTTAATGAGTGAGCATAGGGCTTGGGATCTTTTACGTATTATGTCATCCGGCCGCAGTATTGAGGGGTTTCAGCGCTTTGATTTTATTAATTTGCTCAGTATGACCATGATTTTTCATCAGGATTTTCAATGGGACAATTTGTCATTCTCGATCTGAGCAAGTGAAAATGAAGCTGCTAGAGAGTAATCTAGCTGTTCATATAATTTGATGTACTGAAATTGTTTTTCGAGCCACATGTGCCAACAAACTTGAACATTTCAGGCAGACGGGATGCGCGGGGCAGACGACAGCTGACCTTGCAAGGTATTCGCGCCATGACCACTGCCCTGGGTTGTGAACGCTTTCCGCCATATTGCCAGCTAGAGTGCGCTTCGGTCGACACGCGCGGTTGCTTGGTGTGCGCATGCCCGGGTAGCAGTCACTTCCGCTTTTCTGCTTTAAGCGCTAAATAACCCGAATTTCTTACATTCATTCTACCTATTTTAGTCTACATATTTTATTAAATGTTATATAAGTATGTACTTATAGCCCGTGTATTTGTTAACGATTTTGTTATATAGTCAATTAATGTATTGAACTATTAAAGATGCTATTTGAGTACATGTATGTTTTAAATGTTTCATTGCGTAGTTCATTAACATACATAGGTTTACAGTATTTTATACATTCAGGATGAAATTTAAGTCCATAATGTATTAATAATAATAATAAAAATATAATAATAATAATATTATTATTATTAATATTATTATTATTATTATTATTAATTATTAATATTATTTTATTATTTATTTTTATTTATGGTTTTACAATAGTCCATGTTCTAATTAAAGGTTTTGATATAATTTCTCTTTATATTCGAAGGCAAATAATTATTCAAATAGCTTTTGTATGCATGCTGTCCCATCATAACCGCTCGCTTCGGAACTATATTTCTGCTTCTTTATATTGTTTTACGATTGTAGATGCAGTGATTGTATTAAAGGATTTCGTTTAAAGGATTTCGGCTTTTATAACTTTGTTGTTATAAGATTGTGATATTTTATATAAAACCTAAAGAGCTTGCTCCTTTCGAGATCTTCTTTTAATGTTACAGCGTTGGTGTACGATCTTTCATATCAATAATTTACAAATTAAGCAGATGGACGTGATAAACTAACTTGAAATCAGAAAAAACAACAACATATTTTTGGCTAAGAAAACACTATAACATCGAAAAAGTACGAGTATGTATTTTTGTTTCTATTACTATAGTGTTGTGTAACCTAGTAAACCAACTGTCGAGTACTGGAGTTTCTGACTGTACAGCTGAAAATTATAAAACAAACTAACCAATTAGGCATTTTACTGCAATGTTTGTTCTTAACTGTTATTCCATTTAAAAATAGAAATATGTAAATGAATTGACCAGTAGATACTTGTCAATCAAGGATTGAGTTGACCAATAATAGGTTTATATTTCAGTGGTAAATAAATAGCACATGGTTGCATGATCCGATCGATTTACTTAAAACCCTTGGACAAACAACCTTGGACAAACAGAAAGGCGGAGCGATCTATGTCTGCCTAATGGTTAATTTTATTTGGCTGTTGGTATTTATGCCACTATATGTCTGTCGTAAGATTGTTTATGATGCATGTATGAACTTTAAACCCAATTCTCCTGATTAGAGAGTGTCATTTAAAAAATACTTTTCGATTTTGAGTTGTTTATCCGTAAATAAACAAGGATTTTGAGTTTTGATGCGTGTGAATTAAGCCACGAGAGCGTTACGCGTATCAGAACGAACAATCGTTATTATTATTTTTTTTTACAGATAAACAGTTTCGGAACTAATTTTTTCAAGTTGTTTATTGGCAATTTAACAACGGATTTTCTTCTTTTTTGTGTATAGAAAACGCAGCGCTTGTCATGTTATATAGAATTAACAATAACAAGTGATCAGCAGTATTATTTTAATACTTACTGATTTACATTAAGACGTTATTTATTGGGTTGACGCGATGAATTAATAACAAAAACTGTTATAAAATGTACACCCGACTTATAGATAATATGAAATGAATAATTTCTCTATTTATGTTTAAATTGTACTTTTTTATCATTTTTTAATAACAGCAGCAACATACAGACATTGCGCCGTAAATCATTAATCAATTTGATAAAAACTACGTTAACTTATGTTCCGCTTTTGTACGCCACCGTATGACTTTACGTCTAACGCGAGATTAGTTGCATATTACTTTCGAGCCATATTTACTCAAAAAAATATTTTACAAAAAATAATATTTATATATATTTTTTTATTTGTCACAAGAATGTTATTTCTAACATTCTATAGTTCACTTTCCCACTTCGAACATTTCCCTTCAATTTGGTTAAATTACTGATTTTTCCCTGGATTTTTCAAAAATGGTATAATTCACTGATTTATCTCCATGAAGGTAATGTTTGCACTCTTTTTCCCTGATGTCCTGAGTCAGTGTCCATCTTAAGTCCAAGTTAAAAAAGCCACGAAAACATGTGTATGTACGATCTTTCATATCAATGATTTTCAAATAAAAGCAGATGAAAGTGAACATTTAACTTGAAAACAACAACAACTAGAATTGTCACATGAGAGACTGATATAAATCCCACAATATGGTGTTGTCACAAAACTATGGCATCCATTCGAAAGAAATGGACATAGAGATAATGCTTTAATTTGTGAATGGTCAACAGTGTATTTGGAAAAAAATAACTTCAGTAGGAGCCATAACTCTGTCAACATTAAGTGGTTTGTAACCAAGGTTGAACTTGAGCTGTATTTTATGTGGTTACACACATAATTTAAATATGTGAAGCCTTTCAAGAGTTATTGTCCATGTGTTAGGGGATTTAAGTAAAAAAGTGGCCATAACTGTGTCAAAATTTAGTAGTTTGTAACCAAAGTCGAACTTGACCTGTATTTTATGATGCTACACATGTTGTGTACCAATAATTATTTAAATATGTCAAACCATCTTTAGGTTTTATCCGGAAACCAAAAACCATCAGACCGACAGACCGACGGACCGACGGACCGACAGACCGACAGACCGACAAGCTCACTCCAATATACCTCCGTAAACTTCGTTTGTGGGGGTATAACAACAACATACATATACACAGTACCGTGGTGAAGGACACACTAAAACATCGAATAAATCAACAAATACAAGCGGCGACTTTTGCATCGTTTATTAGTGTTGTGTAACCTAAAAAACCGTCGATTCAACGCATTCTAGTATACATGTGTTTGGAGTCTCCGGCTGTACATTTTAAATCGCAGTATATGGTAATTGACATTATTGGGCTGCTTTAATTTATGTCAATATATCTGTCGTAAGATCGTACATACACTCTTTAGCATATCTTTTATTTCAGTTGTACAGAACAATACCTCTGCGACTGGAAGTGGTGGGAGTTTGTCGTCTGCATCTTCAGGTGAACACGAACAACATTATGTTTTGTCTCTTGTTCAAAACCTTTATTAAATTCTCATCATCATCGTCATCGTCACTATCGTCATCGTCTTCGTCGTCGTTTTTTTTGTCGTAGTACTCCTGCTCCTCCTCATCAACATCATCATTATCATCATCATCATCGTCGTCGTCATTATCTTCATAATGATTAAACTATCATCACCATCAACTCATACTCTTCAACTAAATCATTAATAATTATCAACTGCATTATCAACATTTTTATTACAACATTTTCTGTTTAAGAAATGCATCATTATTTTTTGTGTTAGTTGACAATTTAGGGGGATGCCCCAAGCTGTCCAGCGACTGTAACTTCGACTGCATCGTGATCGGCGCAACCGGATGTTTAGAGTGCTCGTGCACCGGAAATGGTGGGTATTTTTAGTACAGGAAAACATTTAGTACGTGTTGAGAACACTTTAAGGTGGCGTCTCGTTGGACATCCAGGCTTAATGCTTGTCTGTAAAGTGTTGTCCCGGATTAGCCTGTGCAGTCCGCACATGCTAAACCGGGACGACACTTTCCGCCTACAGTGGATTTATGTTTACAAGAGACTTTCTTGAAACAGAAAATACCATAAAAGCGGAAAGTGTCATCCTGGATTAGCCTGTGCGGAATGCACATGCTGATTAGGGACGACACTTGCGCACACGCATTAAGCCCGTTTTTCCCACGACACGCCTCTAAAAAATATGATATTGCTTATCAAAATATACCATTAATGTAGAATAAAATCGAATTTGTCGTCCTAAATTAAATCTGGACATTAATTTATCAGTGTGTCTGTTCATTCAAACATAAAAATATGATTTCCCCCAAAAGTACAACGTTCGTTTAAAATACAAACAATTATTACTGCGCTTTTTATTTAGCTGACTGGAAGTAATTTGTGTATTTTCGTCTGTTTCTAGCATCTCCAACATCACTTTCTGGCGGCGCCACGCTTACAGGTTCGGGTGCCGGCGGGCAGCCGTCGGGAGCAGCTCAGGCGCTCACAGGGGGCGCTTCTCTAACAGGTTCAGGTTCCGGCGGTCAGCCGTCAGGAGCTGCTCAGTCGCTCACAGGTGGTGCTACTCTGACAGGTTCCGGTGCCGGACAGCCGTCAGGGGCTGAACAATCGCTTACAGGGGGCGCTACTCTGACAGGTTCCGGTGCCAGCGGTCAGCCATCGGGAGCTGCTCCGTCGCTCACAGGAGGCGCTACTCTGACAGGTTCCGGTGCCGGCGGACAGCCGTCGGGGGCTGAACAATCGCTTACAGGGGGCGCTACGCTGACCGGTCCGGGCAATTCTCAATCCGGTACAAAATCTAATTAAGGATTCTTGTAATTCTTTATACATTGTGACGTACGTGTTAATGAAACCGGACAAAAGTTTTCGTATGCAAGTATATGGACCCATATTTACACTTCCGGTTAGTTCGTTGCGCATGCGTGCCTGATATGTGATCACTTGGTTTATTATAAAAGACAGATATAAGAAACTCTCTTGTTCTGTTTGCATCTTATTATTTAATCTCCCAAAAATTCTCAAGTATGTTATAACAGGACTAACTTAAATTAAATGGACTTGTTTACAGATTTTCGCATTTTTTGAAGAATGCCATTAAATGTCTTAACTTGAAAGATTTAAGCATTGGAACTAAAAAGCTCAAATATAATTACAAGAAAATAAAAAAAATGGTCCCACCGGCGTTCGAGCCCGTGACCTCCGGATTAAAAGGCTATCGCCTCAACCCCTCGGCCAGTCCAACTTCTAAATTATACTCTGCTTTATTTACTTTATGTAAGTGTTCCACGTGATGTCAAAAGTTTCAACGAAAACAACAGAAACATTCCGAATTATTCCATCGTTTAGCGTTACAAACGCTTTATACTTTTATTGATTTAAACTAATGATGGCTCGTAAACGAAACGGTTTTTACAGTATATTTCTAGGTCTGTAGTGTTAGTTTGCTCCCTTGTATACACTGTTGTTATATTTTTGGAATTGGTGCCAAAAAGTTGAAAATTGTCAACTCGTCAATCTGTGAACAGGTCTCTTTAAGCTCATTGCTATTCTTTTCGTCATGCTTCAGTAAGCATTCGGTATTTCCCTTTGCACTTAGTTTCCGTTCGATTTGGCGGGTAGACTAATTCGAGGTTCGCTTACACAAGAGTTAACACGTGGTTCAGTATATTTTTAAATTGCAAAAGCAACTTATTAAACATAAGGGAATTAGGAGATACAATTTATATTCAAATATATGTATGTCTGTTCAGTTGTTGTTGTTGTTGTTGTTGTTCATAACGTTAGTATGTATATTAATATAGGGTCGTTCATTTTGTTCATTCTGATTAATAATATATACTAAATATATATAATAAATATTTTGACATTGCATTAAAGTATACAAAGAATTCCGTTAACACATATTATATGAAAATTGTTTGTCAGCTATTCACAGTAATTAAATAATATTTAGTGTTGTAACATGAATTTTAAAATAATTTTGATTGATGAAATAAGAGACTTAAGTATTTTATTCTAAAGATAATTTGAGAAATTTGACACAGGTTTCGATTTCTAAAAAAAATTAAGCATTTTAGTGAAATCTAATCTTGATCATTTTGTAACTGTTTAATAAAAATTCATTGATCAGCTTGCGTGGTTCGAAATTGTCCAATTTCAAATGATAATCCTTACATGTGCTACAGTAAACACATTTTCTTTTTACAAATATAACATCTTTATTATGCGAGTAAGGTCTATTTCTGTTTGGTTTTCCCGACTTAGGCAGTGCCTAAATTTATATTCAGTGAAATAAAATCAGTGAAATGAAATTGGTAATTCACTCTTTTAAAACAGTGAAACTTTTACTACTCTGATAATTTTCACTGTGATTCACACTGGTTCCCGATTTAGAACATTCAATGAAAGGACCGTCAAAATCGAGAAATGACGTCATTGTTTTGACGTCATGACGTTACGAGTCCCGCAAAATTTCCATTTAAGGCGTTTAAAATGTAAAAAAAAAACAAACGGTGATATCGGCTACAACAACATAAAATAAAGATTATTTCTTGATTTGGGTGTAAGATCGTATTTTATTTCACTCGTGATCATAGAAAATATATTTTTTCACCCGTGGTTGCGTCACTCGTGAAAATATCATTTTAGATGAACACTCGTGAAATGAAATACGATCTTACACTGAAATCAACAAGTATCCCCTATTTCAGCGATTATCTGGAAATAGCGGACATGTATGTAAACAGGTTCATAGCGCAAATTACGAAAGCCTATGCGAATTGAGCATTGCATCAACTTCAATATTGCCACGGTTTTTGCTAGAACACACAACGAAATGATCTTATCATACTTCGAAACGTTCAACTTAGATCAACTTAGATCAACTTAGATCAACTTTGATCAGTTTGCTACGTTTTCAAGTAAAAGCAGCAGTAATATTACAGTTTTTACTACAATCGTAAAAACAGAATTCGTTCGTACTTTGCGCTATAAAACTATAACTAAAGTATCTTATTTTTTTCAGATGTTACATGGAGATCATAATAAATCGATATATCTCAGTATTCTACTCTCGAATCGCAGTATGTCATCTTCGGAATGCGCGCGAATCGATTACCACTTTTGAGATTATATCTTAAATGAAAACTGTATGCCAGATACTATTTTGTGTTTTAACATTAATTCTAACATGAAACGCGAAGATTTCTATAGAACAAAATTTACCGTTGTTGAACTACCAATAAACATAAACAAGGGGTAAAAATAATTCCAAAATTGTAATATATAGTTTGCATTGTAATTGCAGAATATGTAGTGAGGTCATTTTAGAATCCAAATAAGTTTTGCTTTCCAGTTGTTTATCTGCAAATAAACTAAGATTTTTTGTTATGATGCGTGTATATTAAACGACTCGGGCTAACGCCCCCGTGATTTAATTTTTACGCATCAATACTCAAAATCGTTTTTTATTAGCCGATAACCAACTCTAAATCGAAAATGATTTCTTAATGAAAATGGGTAATTTTGATTGAGGTACTTTTGATTGATACAATAAAGGACATGTAAAAGCATTGTAGGATCATATTTTCAACAAATCATAGTTTTCACACGCCTCTAAAGTATGCGTGAGGATCACAGAAGAATCTGATTTCATTGCATATCAAAAACTGGATACGATCACAAACTTCACAGAAAATGTTGATAATAAGACTGTGTTGTGTGAAGAATAAGATCTCACTTCAAACATCTGTGATCCTAGGAATGAGATCCTATTTTTCACAGATGTGAAAAATATGATTTGTGAAAAAAGGTCCTTCAAAGCATGTTATTCTTAAAACAATTTGATAAATTAGTCCCTGTTTTGAGAAACTAGTCCCTGTTTTGATAAACTAGTCCCTGTTTTGATAAACTAGTCCATGTTTTGAGAAACTAGTCCCTGTTTTGATTAGCTAGTCCCTGTTTTGATAAACTAGTCCATGTTTTGAGAAACTAGTCCCTGTTTTGAGAAACTAGTCCCTGTTTTGCAGCTGGACAAACCAACAATACCACAGTGAACGGAAGTGGTGCACAAAATGGCGGCAGTTCGTCGTCTGCTGCAACAGGTAGCACGAATTATTGTCTTGTTCCGTTGTATAAGTACTGTGTATGGCGGTTTTGTCATTTAGGCTACACCGCCTGTCACCAACGACATCGCCGATTCAAAATACCGCCATTGTTAGTAATAACAAAATAATACGTTGTCAACATACCTGTATCATTTACTAGCAAAATATTTAACACATAAAAAATTATATGAACCTTATGTCACGAAAAAAATATTTCATCCATATAGTGTTGTTACTTAAAAAACTAATCGAGGAAAAAAAGGGCAAAATCTCGTTTTAATATGTGTCTAGACGTACTAAATACCGTTGATATGTCCCGTTGATACACATATAGGGAAATAATATTGATGATGATGATGACGATGATGATGATGATGCAGATGGTGATGATGCTGCTGCCGCTGCTGATGATGATGATGTTGCTGCTGCTACTGCTGCTGCTGCTGATGATGATGGTTATGATGATGATGATGATGATGATGATGATGATGATAATGATGATGAGGATGAGGATGAGGATGATGATGATGATTATGATGATCGTGGTGATGATGATCGTGATGATGATGATGATTATATGAATAATGATGATGATCATGATGATAATATAAAGATCTAAAATCCATAATAGAAATCTTATTCAAATTTTTAATTTGGTGACAATTTGTCCAGGTACCGGATCTTCATTGGACATGATGACGTCGGCCAACTCCATGGCGAACAACAATGGGTGCCCTCCCTTCACCGCCGGATGTACTGCCGACTGCCTTGGCCTCGACGCGCAGGGCTGCCCCGTGTGTAACTGCCACCACTCCGGTGAGTTTCGGAAATAGTCGTCTGTTTTCGGGTAGTTTTCGGGAATGTTCGAAAACCTGTTTGTTGAAACGCAGAGGTGTCCCGTGTGTAGCTTCCAGAATTCCGGTGAGTTTCGGAAATAGTCGGCTGTTTTCGGGTAGAGTCCGGCCATGTTTGTTAAAACGCAGGTGTCTCGCGTGTAACAGTTACTGCCACCTGTCCTGTAAGTCTAGAAAATAGTCGGCTGTTTTATGGTAGTGTCCGCCCATGTTTGTTGAAACTCAGGTATCCCGTGTGTAACTGCCACCACTCCGGTGAGTCTCGGATATAGTCGGCTGTTTTCGGGTAGTGTTCGGTCATGTTTGTTGAAACGCAGGGCTGTCCCGTGTGTAACTGCCACCACATCGGTGAGTCTCGGTAACAGGGAGTGTTTTCGGGTAGTGTTCGGTCATGTTCGTTGTAACGCAGGGCTGCCCCGGGTGTAACTGCCACCACTCCGGTTAGTCTCGGTAACAGTCGGATGTTTTCGGGTAGTGTTCGCGAATGTTCGGAAACCTGTTTGTTGGCACTCAGGGCTGCCCTGTGTGTAACTGCCACCATTCCAGTGAATCTCGGAACTAGTCGGCTGTTTTCGAGTAGAGTCCGGCCATGTTTATTAAAACGCAGGTGTCTCGTGTGTAACTGCCTCCACTCCGGTGAGTCTCGGAAATAGTCGGCTGTTTTCGGGGAGAGTCCGGCCATGTTTGTTGAAACTCATGTATCCCGTGTGCAACTGCCACCACTCCGGTGAGTCTCGGAAATAGTCGGCATTTTTCGGGTAGTGTTCGGTCATGTTTTTTGAAACGCAGAGCTTCCCCGTGTGTAACTGCCACCACTCCGGTGAGTCTCGGTCACAGTCGGCTGTTTTCGGGTAGTGTTCGGTCATGTTTGTTGAAACGCAGGGCTGCCCCTCGTGTAACTGCCACCACTCCGGTGAGTCTCTGTAACAGTCGGCTGTTTTCGGGTAGTGTTCGCGAATGTTCGGAAACCTGTTAATTGGAAAGCAGGGCTGCCCCGTGTGTAACTGCCACCAGTTTCGGTTAGAGTCCTGCCATGTTTGTTAAAACGCAGGTGTCTCGTGTGTATCAGTTACTGCCACCTCTCCTTGTAAGTCTAGGAAATAGTCGGCTCTTTTCGGGTAGTGTCCGCCCATTTTTTTTAAACACAGGGCTGCCCCGTGTGTGACTGTCACCACTCCGGTAAGTCTCGAAAATAGTCGGTTGTTTTCGGGTAGAGTTCGGCCATGTTTCTTGAAACTGTGGAGTGTAAACTGCACTTTGAAATCTCCCGTGTTTCTTATCTGTGTTGTGCTGCTTTTGTGTGATGTTCCTTTGGTGATACTGGTATTAATCGGTTTTCTTCGTCAACATTCAATTTTCATTTCAAATAAGATTTGCCATTGACAAAAACAAATACAACTGGACAATTAAAAGTTGTGATAAATAAAATGCTATAGAATTGTGTCGATTTCCACACATTGTGCTTTTCGGAAATAATTCACCTCATTAATAAATGACGTTTCAGCAGGTATTATTAGTACCCATTTGACCTACTTCAATGTCCAGTCACTTTCATTATTTTAACAGTAATTGTAGGTAAAGCGTTTTTGTATTACCAAAATTCACTTGTATATTGCCAAACAAGACATGTAAAAACATATCAGTTGAAAGAACCATAACCTCGTTTGAAAAAAGCTCTCTTATATACTTATTTATAAAATCCAAACTGAAAAAGAGGCTTCGACAGTTACCGTATTCAAAACCCAATATTTCCGGAAAAAGGCCGGTGACTCCTATTTTTTTAACACTGTTTTAGATTCAGTATACACTGACACATGTATCTGTATTTTTTTTATTTATGGATGTTTTCAAAGGCATATTAAATGCATAATTAACCTCATTAAGTGTCCATTAAAAGTCATTTTATTAATGGTAACTATAGATAAAGCCCGTTTTATTATTAAACTGCACTTGTATATTGCCGAACGAAACATTAAAAACATATGCATTTAAAAATCTCCGTCCTTGTTTGAATATGAACGCTTTATATAATTGAACATTGTTAGTCACACAAACTGAAAAAGGGCTTCGACCGGTACCGTATTTAAACCCCAATATTTCCGAAACTAGGCGGTGACCCCTATTTTTAAAGACTGTTTTAGTTTTAAGATATATTGACACGTGCAAATTTTAAAGAAAATCTGTCGTTGGAAAAAAATTGGAAAAAATTGTTGCGAACGTCTTTAAATGACTTTCAGAACAATAAAATATCAGCCCTGCTGCGCCCAATGAAATTGCCTTTCGCAAGGCAATGTTTGTCCACGGTTTTAAAAAAGTGATGCATTTCCAACTGATCCTCGGGAATAAATCATTTAAAGTTAATTTTCACGCGGATAACAATGCATATAGTGGTACCTTAGGCGAGTAAACATCAATGTGCACGTTAATATCGTGCATAGTATTGGTGGTTTATATATGTAGTTATACCACAATATTTTGAAGGCAACAATTTGATTGGCTCCTGAAAAGGTCATCTGAACGTAACCCCTAATGCGAAGTCATCAGATCCAGTCAGCGGATAATATAGTAGCGACAGACTGGAGACGATTTGAATGAGATTGTCGCTGAAATATGCCTACTTAAGGGGATGATGAAACACTCAGTAGCGTTGCTTTCTTTAGGCACTGTGCACGTACCTATATATTTTTCAAGAGATTAAAATATGAAAACGCCAAAAATGCAATCAAAACAAAAGGTGGTGCGATGAGCGGGATTTTTTGTTGGTTGTGTTGATACTTCATCGCTTAACGATTACATCAATATTAAATAATGTTCATCAAGGAAAACACATGCATATTTTATTTTATAATTTTTAAATCCGAGCTCAGTTTAATTAAGTTGTCCGTAACCACAGATAAACATCACTCTTATTCAAATTCCTTTGTACCTTGTACCTTGAGCACTGTGTCTACTCACTTATATGACTAAGTTACGCCCATGGCAACCAACCATTTTGAATGTGTGCCTAGGTGGAGCCCCATCTAGCGGTATGACTTCATCACTGACGGACCACCAGATGACATCAGGCGCCTCCAGTAACGCTAACGGATGTCCGGTGTTCCTGTCGTCGTGCCCCCAGGAGTGTGTGTCCCTAGACGGCCACGGGTGTCCAATCTGTATCTGCAACAACACCAGCGGTAAATTTTCCATTTTCGCTGTTTATCGGCTAATAAATAACGGCCATGGTCAGTCTGTAATTGCAACACCAGTAGTGAATGTTCCATTTTCGCTGTTTATCGACTAATTAACAACGACCATGGTCGGTCTGTAATTGCAACACCAGCGGTAAATGTTCCATTTTCGCTGTTTATCGGCTAATAAACAACGGCCATAAACAATGTTTAAGTGTGTCCCGTCTGGATCCGCAACAACACCAACGCTATATGTTCCATTTTCGCTGTGTATGGGCTAACAAACAACGGCCATGGTCAATCTGTATCTGCAACAACAGCAGCGATAAATGTTTAATTTATCGTTGTTTATCGGCAAATAAACAACGTTTAAGGATTGTCTCGTCTGTATCTGCGCAAACACTAGCGGTAAATATTCCATTTTCGCTGTTTATCTGCTAAAATACAACAGACATTGTCAGTCTGTATTTATAGCAACAGCAGCGGTAAATCTTTAATTTATCATTGTTAATCGACTTATCAACATCTGCCGCACTCCATCTTTATCGGCAACAAAAGCACCAGTAAAATGTTAAATTTATCATTGTTAATCGACTTATAAACAACGGCCACTGTTAATTTGTTTCTGGTAAGTGCGTAATTTATCGTTGTGTATTGACTAATAAGCAACAGTCACGGTCAATTTAAATATGCAACAACAGCAGCGGTAAATGTTTACTTAAGTATTGTTTATCGGCTAATAAATAACGATACCTGATGTCTCCATAGTATCTATAAAAACAGCAGCGATAAAGGGCGAGGCATATACTTTATTTAAGAAATAATGCTTTACCTTATTTAACAGTTATGTATCGTTGTTCATCGGCTAATAAACAACAGCCATGGGTGAATCTGCAAAAACAGCAGCTGTAATGGACACATATACTTTATTTAAGAAATAATGCTTTACCTTATTTAACAGTTATTTATCGTTGTTCATCGGCTAATAAACAACAGCCATGGGTGAATCTGCAAAAACAGCAGCTGTAATGGACACATATACTTTATTTAAGAAATAATGCTTTACCTTATTTAACAGTTATTTATCGTTGTTCATCGGCTAATAAACAACAGTCACGCGTGGATCTGCAAAAACAGCAGCTGTAATGGACGCATATACTTTTTTTAATTACCCTGTTTATCGGCTAATAAACAATGGTCAAATGTGCCACATCTGTATCTGAAACAGCAAGGGCCATGGGTGACGCATACACTTTATGTAAGAATGCTATGTGTTTTTATTGTCAACCCATTAGTTGCACAGCACATTGGGGAATTAGCACACTTGGCAGATATCTGCTCATTCATAGGGCTTTCTAATTTAAAAGTGTTTAAGGACAATTTAAAATCGCGTACCAAATACATGTAGCTTTTTATGTTATTTAAACAAATGTTTATATTTTCTTTGCGTCAATTTACACTGACTTTTATATGTAATTTTAACGTTATTTAAGTTATAAACGTTTCGTATACACCTATAGCTAATCTGACTCAAATACTGGTGTATTTTCGGTATAAATACAATTGGCCAGATATAATTCCCGTATTTAACAATGTAAAATAATATGCTGGAAAAACCGGACTACTTTAACGTTCGTTGAGTATCGAGCATTTCCGTTTCGTTCCGAGCGACATTGGGAAACACCCCGTTCTATTTATCGACACGATGACGTCGTTACATCATATTGATTTGATTGACGCCATTGATCTACATGACATGTATTCATGCGCGTTCTTTACTATGCCCTACTGTTTGTTATAAATGTGTTTTTTTCGTAACATATTAGTTGTTTTATTTTGATCGTAGGGAGGTATATAATAAATGGAATACTATATGACTGTGGTGTTTCGGTGGGTTGTATCGCTCTCGTTGATTGTGTAAAGTCATTCTATACATCGAGTGTGACGTCCCTGCGTTTATCTGAACTCTATGCTGGGAACTGATAGCTATCCGTATATTCTTGTTTAACCATGATAATTATATCATCATTATTAACTTCAAACAGTCAAAGCATTGGTTTTAGACCTGTTCGTGCAATAAAATGCGTTTTACTAGCTTTGTCATGCAGTTTCTACTTTCACTTTCGAACACCATTTACAAGTGAGCAAATAGAGATACACACTTTTTTATTTTTTGAAAACAACGGCGGATTATATTTTCAAATTGAAATAAATGATGCACAGATTGAGTACTTGCACCAAGTTACGTCCTACAAGAATGTATAACGATTTTGCTAATGTTTAAGGGAAGCTTCTCATGCTTAAGTTGGCGCCATATGAATATAGTGCTTACCCATCATGCACAGCGCGAAATCACACAGGTTAGTTGCGAGAAGCGACACCTGGTGGACACAATGGTGTAATGTTGTATTTCACTCGCCTTGCGGGGGCTCGTGGAATACAGCGTTACACAATCAACTCGAGCGATACAAGCCACCGGAACACCACAGTCATAAAGTATTCCGTATGTATATAATTCTTATTTCAAACCCCTGATTTAAGGACAAACAAGCACTTCGCAAGTCCAGGGGTCAGCCGGAAACAACAACGGGTGCCCGATGTTTCCCTCCAACTGCCGGTCTGACTGCGTATCCCTGGACCCCAATGGCTGCCCTTTATGCAGTTGCACCCAAGGTCAGAGGTTATGACCCCTTGGTCGTCAGAAAACGAAAACAAGATGCTACACACGAATTTTACTATTAATTCATAAAACGTGTTAGACAATTTGGTTGTGTAAACCGTCGTTTCATAAGCTTAGTATTTTGTCCAAAACCGTAAGTAGAACCTATGTAATACAATATGTGCGTTTAAGATATATTGTATATTTGTATGTTGTCTAGATGTATTTTTCCTGTATACATATCTATTTGATCGGCAATACTAATAAATCTCATATCATATTTAACAGACGGCAACAACAGCGGTAACGGAAGTTCCGGTTCTCCCAGCCCTGACAACAACAACGGATGTCCAGTGTTCTACTCCAGCTGCTCCGCGGAGTGCACCACAACGAACGAACAGGGCTGCCCCATCTGTCAGTGCAGCGGAAACGGTGAGGGGAATTTTCTAGTGAACTGGCCTTATGCGCAGGCGTCTAGTTCTCGGTTGCGCATGCTTAAATTGGTCTTATGCGTTTGCGTGAATTGACTTTTGGTGCATGCGGGTATTAATCTTTTGCATGCTTTTATTGGAATAATGCGTCTGCGTATATTGGTCTTTTGCGCATAAGGGTATTGGCCCTTGGCACATTCGTTTATTAGCCTTTTGTGCATGCGTGTATTCGCCTTTTGCGCATTGGTCTTTTCTCTTTCGTGAAATATTATGGAATCACAATCACGTTTACCAAACACTTACAAATCACTATTCTTTGTTCCAGGACCGAACACTTCAAATGGAATTGGTTCATCCGGTGAGTACAATTATAACGCGCATTGGTAATCAATTATGATGCACTACTGATATATTGTGCCGTTGTTTTCGTTGCTGTTGTTGATGATGCTGCGGTTGTTGTTGATGATGCTGCTGTTGTTGTTGAAAATGATGAAGTTGACGACGATGATGATGATAATGATGATAATGATGATGATGATGTTGATGATGACGATGATGATGATTTTGAATATAATGATGATTTTGAATATTATGATGATACTGATGATTATTATTATGATTATGATAATGATGATGATATTAATGATGAGGGCGGTGGTGGTGATAGTGATTAAACAACCTTGACAAACCTAAGGAAGATGGTGATGAACAGCACAAGTAGCGAAAGAATGGGTATCTGTGTAAGTAGGGAATTTGTGGTTATAGTTGTCTGCGGATGAAACAATGGCAACCTACAGCTTTTGATTCTATTCCAGGGTCCGGCCAAGACTGCCCCGCTCTCCTGCCCAACTGTAACACTGCCTGTCTGTACACGGACGACTACGGCTGCGTCATCTGCCTCGAGGCCTGCAATGGTAACACCCAAACGCGCACGATTAGATTAATTCCAAGCATAGCTTGTATTAAATCCTGCGGACACCAACTTGCACATGACCATAGTAAAATCATTTGGTGTAAATTAAAATGACGGACAAGCAAACAAAAAAACAACAACAAACAGCGCGGACACTGTAAAATCCTTGCATTTCTATGTGTAGTGTTTCTAGTTATCTCTATTGTTTTTTTAACCTTCCATATATATGTCTTTACCAATATGCAATATTCAGAGTTTTTTGTAAAAATAAATCCTTCCAAATTTCAATGGTAGTGACAGTGGTTACTCTAAACCGCAACGGGGAAGTAACCGCTTAGTTTAAACGTATTTAAACTCTTTTGTACAACTGGCAAATATACACATAGATGCACAATACAATAAGAATAAGAAAAGGATTGAAACGAAAGAATTACATTCTTATATGGTTTCTCTCCTTGAAATTGTTTTTACACATATAAATGGCAGGGTTTTATAGAACAAACGACGGGCATTTATGCCAGACAAAGATGTATACGTTATGGATATGCTAAGTTTTAGAAAGACAAACAAGTGTGGCGAAAAGAAAAAAAGGAGTGGAGGACTGGTGATGCACGGATTAAGTAAACAGCTGACGACGGAATCGGAATCGGATTGTTAAATAAATCGTCGGGATTCGCTTATATACTCTTGGACGTGAAAAAATATGGTGGCATTTTCATTATCGTCTAGATTTATATTGCAGAATATAATTAAATTGAGGTCTACGTTGCGACTAATTCTAGAAATATTGTTAAGTAATTTAGCTCGTATTGTGTTAAAGTATGGGCACATAAAAAAAGAAGTGATAATTCGATTCAATATCACCACAGTAACACAGTGGAGAAGCAACGACATGTTTTGTATAAAGAATATTCATTTAGCGAACTTGAATTGGTTCTTAACCGCGTGTGAAGTATTTGTAGATAACGCTTACCAACATAATAGTACGAAGGGTTCTTTACTAATATTCTGTTAAGATTGTATTTAAAGATATTCAACCTGTCGCTATTTTTAACTTATTCTGGTAAACTATTCCATATTCTAATAACTGCGGGTTACTTCACTTTCTATTTCAAGCGGAGATGATTGCCGCTATGGGACCCAACGCCACCATTTCCGGTTCAAACACAAACCCTTCCACAGTGACCGCTGGAGGTAAGTCATGCAGTATCCGAATTTCGCTCCCTCGACATTTTCCCATCCGAATTTTTCGTATCCGAATTTCACCCATCCGATTTTCGCTCTTCCGAATTTCGCACACCCGGATTTCGTTCATCCGAACTTCACTGCCACACAGACCCCTGGATGTAACTATCGTTATGTCAGAATTGCGCTCGTCCAATTATAAATCGCTCTTTCGAATTTTTCACACCAGAATTTCGATCATCCCGGCCTCACAGGCATACTGACTGCTGCATGTAACTATCGTTGTAGCAAAATTTTTCACATCACATCTGAATTTCGCTCGTCCGAATTTTGCACATCTGAATTTTGCTCATCCGAATTTTGAACATCTTAAAGAATTTTGCCCATCCGATTTTTGAACATCTGAAATTTGCCCATTCAAATATGACTATTCCGAATTTCGCACATCTGGGGCCATATTCCAGAATCATCTTAAGTTTACCTTAAATTATTTTGACATATGTTCTAATTTTTAGGTAGGTAATATTTTTAAATCTATATATAAATTAATGATTCCAGTTACAGTTAAGTAAATAGCAGTTTATAATAAGTTGATAATTAGTGAACATTTAGCAGAATTTCATGTATACATGGAATAAAATGCTTAAGATAAAAGACGATTTTACGGCTAAGATTAAGATTTCATTTAAAATGTTTATAAAATACGACCTGCCTATTTCGCTCACCTGAATGGTGCATATATGAATTTCGCAAATCAGAAATAAGCTCATCTAAATGTTGCACATCCGAATAATCCTCGTTCGGATTTCGTTGATACGAATTTCGCTCTTCTGAATATTAATTCCTACTTTTGGTTTTCCTCTTGAATTGAAAACAAATACGTTCGATTATTATTTTGGGCATTGTTAACATTGAGAACACCTGTTATAAGAAATATATACATATAATTAAATTAAAAATTATATTTCGGTTTTGTACGTGTTTTTGTCTTTAGCTACTATAAAATGAGCAATAACAACTGAATGGCATAAATATAGGTAAGGCATAACCACTAATATCACTCCAGCCAGTTTCGCTTATGAGCGGTTTCTATTGCCTGCAGTTACAACCTGTACAAATTAATTGACCAAATCGACATAAATATAGTAGCGTGCGCTAGTAATGCCTGTGTCATGTTTTGTTCACGTGCGCCATATGTTCAGTCGTCCAACTGAACCTTTCCTGATAGCCGCTCCGGATCTTTTTCCAGGAAAATACGCTTATGAGCGTGTTCTTTGGTCGTTAAATTCAATGTTTTAAACCAACCAAATCAACAGGCTTATTGATTGACTTTAACTGAACAGACCAGTCTTATTAAAGTAAGCCTCTCGAAGTCACGTGTATATATGGAACATTCAAGGCAGCAGTTCCGGGTCTACTTCCGGTTCATCTGGCGTAGTCACGTGCCCAGCCATCGACATCAGGGCCTGTCCCACGGAATGCGTGAGTTTCGACGACAAGGGATGCCTGATTTGCACGTGCGCAGGTATTTGTAACGTTTTTAAGAATATTCATTTATGTATAACCCTTTTTCTTGTGTACCTTATTTACATACTAGTTAACTCTATATTATGGTGGCCCAACACGAGGTTATTATGTTAAATAGTAGCGCAGACCTTTAATATCTCGCCACTAGGGCCAAAAACAAAACAATCAGTGTTTCGGGCAACCCGACCCTACCTTGCGAAACCACCCGACCCTAAAGTTGTTAGCGTAGATTGTTTTCCATGAAATCCGTATTCGTCAGGTTTTAGATAATATTCTTTGTTGTTTGACCGAAATAGACTTTAAAAACCCTTAATATCAACACTACCGAACTGTTTTGAAACCGTTTCCCGAAACACACAATTTATTTCTTTGGCCTACTATATATACTCCCGTACACATTGTAATTTGTTATAATTATATAAGTTCATTAACTTATTTCTAGGTCAAAAGCTCACCGATACATTCGCACTAGTGTATAACTAATGTAATTGGGTTTCTAAAATACGTTACTTGTTCTGATTTGGACATTACTCACATGATTGGATTTGTTATTTGTGTTTATGGGTTGTAAATGTGTTGCAATAAAAAATGGCGCTGTTTGCATTACAAGAAATATAAACATCAACTTGACATCAGAAAAAACAACATAAAAAAGTACAAAGGAAACAAAGGAAACACTAAAATGTCGGATTAATAAACAATAAAATGTGTATCGTCTTTGTTTCGTTTATTAGTGTTGACTAACCTAAAAACAACTGTCGAGTAAGCGTATATACGTGTAATGGAGTTTTTGCATGTGCTGTCAAAAACGATCTTGTTATTAAAAACCAGCCATTTATGCGTTTTACATCAAATTCTAACTGTTTTTCCATTTTAAGTTGATTTATTATATGGTAATCATCGCGTTGACTGAATGTAAGGCAATATGTTTGTTGTGAGATCGTCCATTCATACTTTAAAATGTTTCCTCATTTTTCTAGCTAACACGGGTGGTAGTGGCGGCGGCACCGGCGGCCACAACATGAACGGCTGTGACCCATTCGACTCCTCTTGTCCCTCCGACTGCGTGTCCATCGACTCCAACGGATGTCTCTTCTGCACATGCGCGGGCGGAAGTGAGTTCTATTTATTTCAAGTTTTTGCTTTTGTTGCACATGCGCGGGCGGAAGTGAGTTCTATTGATTTCAAGTTTATGCGTTTAAGTTGGCATCATCAAGTTGACTTTCAAAGTTTTAAACTTCTCAAGTCGGTTTTTTTATTTAAGAAATAATTTGGATTTTGAATTGTTTATCTGTAAATAAACAACGGTTTTGAGATCTGGTGCGCAAGAATTAAACCACGAGGGCGTTAGCCCGATGGATTCAGTATACGCGCATCAGAACGAAAAATCGTTGTTTATTTAGAAATAAACAATGATAAAGCTACAATGATTTCGATTCTAACATGACCTGACAACATAATCTGCAATAACAATACGAACTACATTTTACAATTTCGGAACTACTTTTTTCGAGTTGTTAATTGGCAATTTAACAACGGAAAATTTGCTCGTGTCATGTTAGAATTGTCGATAAATCGATCGAATTTAGAAACATCCCCATCAAAACTTCTATTCCTTACATTTCCTATTTAAAGCACGCGCAGCTTGTTGTTATGCTGGCTATTATGCTGTTCGCTAGGTGGCAACACATGTCAGCACTTCCTTTCAGACAACACCAGTTCCGGAAATGGAGCCGGCAGCGGAACCGGAAGTGGGGCCGGCGCCGTCCAGTGCCCAGCGTTCGACGCTCTCCACTGCAACCCCTCGTGCATGAAACTGGACGCGCAGGGATGCCTCGTCTGTGACTGCGGAACGTCTGCCGGTGAGTAGTCTCCTTTGTTTGTGTTCAGGAGAAGTCTTTGTTTGAGGTGCATATGTGTGAACATGATTAGTCTCCGTACGAGGTGTGTCTTTGTGTACACGAGTAGTCTTACTTTGACATGTTTATTTTTGTACATGAGTAGCCTTCATTTGAAGTGCGTTTTTGTGTACATGAGTAGTCTTTATTTGAAGTGCGTGTTTGTGTACATTAGTAGTCTTTGTTTGAGGAGCGTTTTTTTGTAGATGGGTTGTATCCCTTCAAAGTGCGTGCTTGTGTACGTGAGAAGTCTTCATTTGATGTGCGTTTTTGTGTAAATGGGTTGTCGCCCTTTTAAGTGCGTGTTTGTGTACATGAGTAGTCTCCCTTTGAAATGCGTGTTTGCATACATGAGTAGTCTCTCTTTGAGGTGCGTGCTTGTGTACATGAGGTTACGCATGCGCAATTAAATTCCTTCTTTGTTACATATACAATATTCAAAATTTGATCTCACTTTTCACCATGACCAAGCTACTTTCCAATATATATGTTGTAACTCAAAATATTTACCTTAGAAAAAACACACCGGTTTTGACGGGCATGGAGGCTGCCATTTTGCGCATGAATACATGGGCCAAAAGTTATGATGCTTGGAACCACTAGACAAAAACTAGTGCACAAAAACAGCCTTTTTTCTTATTGCTTACATATATACCTTTAAAATGATACCAAAACATATCATTTAAACCGTATTTTACAAATTATATGCATCCTGCACTCAACCATATGTTCTTATTATCTAAGTGATGTAACCCTGAGGATGTGACTTCCGTTTTGGGGTAATTAGACCATGAATGATCTTCATTTGAAGTGCGTGTTCGTGTGCATAAGTAGTCTTCATATGAAGTGCGTGTTTGTGTTCATGAGTAGTCTTCCTTTGAGGTGTGTGTTTGTGTACATGAGTAGCCTTCATTTGAAGTGCGTGTTTGTGTACATGAGCTGTCTCCTTTTGAGGTGCGTGTTTGTGTACATGAGTAGTTTCCTTTTGATGCGCGTGTTTGTGTACATCAGTAGTCTCCTTTTGAAGTGCGTGTTTGTGTTAAAGTGTAGTCTCCTTTTGATGAGCGTGTTTGTGTACATGAGTAGTCTCTTTTTGAGGTGCGTGTTTGTGTACATCAGTAGTCTCCTTTTGAAGTGCGTGTTTGTTTACATGAGTAGTCGCCTTTTGAGGTGCGTGTTTGTGTACATGAGTAGTCTCCTTTTGAGGCGTATGTTTGTGTACATGAGTAGTCTCCTTTTGAGGTGCATGTCTGTTTACATGAGTAGTCTCTTTTTGAGGTGCGTGTTTGTGTACATGAGTAGTCTCCTTTTGAAGTGCGTGTTTGTAGGGAAAGATCTAGGACTAAAAAGGGTTAATGTTAGGTGCATGGGAGAAAGCTGGACCAAATTGTTGACATTTTCTAATAAATTGGTAAATCCATGGATTTTATGACATAAAAGCCTCTAATACATTATTTTTTAAACATAATCTATTCATTTCCCGTGGAATGTTTGCAAAACTATATTACAATTCAAAAGTTATTCAACAAATTCAATCTGTATAGAAAATAAAGCTATAGGCCCTCATAGTCATGCACTTGAATCACTCAAACTATGTACAGCACGATATCCATGACAGGTGGATCAGGAACTTCCAGTGGCTCAGGAGCCACGCAGGCGCCGATAGTTCCCGGTGGAGCCTCCACCTATGCACCGAGCCTAGGCGGAGTCAACCAGACCATCAACGGCGGCAGCGGCGCCTCGTCCGGTAACAACAACAACGGATGCCCGCCGTTCGATACTTCCTGTAAAGCCGGATGTGCCAGTCTGGACGCCAATGGATGCCTCACGTGTACATGCTGTAAGCTTTTGAATGACATTCAATTTATCGTGTTTAATATCTACGTCAAAGGGACCTGTTGACAGATTGGTGAATTGACAACTTTTTGTCACAGATTCCCAAAAAAAGAAAAAAGAATTGTGTAAATAAAGGAGCGAAATGACACTAGGGACATAGAAATATACAATAAATACCGTTTCGTTAATGAGTGTTCATCAGTTGAAATAGTTAAAATTATAAAACGTTTGTAACGCTGAACGATAGAATAATTTGGAATGTTTCTGTTGTTTTTGTTAAAATTGTTGACAACGCGTGGATCACTTACATAAAGTAAAACATGGACATTCACATAAAACAACCAGAATGGCCGAGTGGTTAAGGCGCTGGCCTTTTGATCTGGTCTGAGGTTCGAACCCTGGTGGGAGCATCTATTTTTTTCTTTTCTGTTCTTCTAGCCTTTTCGTGAACTATTATACTTGAGCTATACTAGCTCCGATGCTAAAAACTGCGAAGTTAAGACATTTTATGGCCTACTTAAGAAATACAAATACCTGTGAACAAGTCCCTTTAAGAATTGACAAATCACATTGTGGACGCCCTTGCAAATTCCAAAACTGTTGTCACATATTCGATACAAAAAAGAATAGTGTATAAAAACTTCAGAAGCGAACTAACAATCCTGACTAAGAAATGTTATCGAAATAAGGTATCGTCAATGAGAAATAATCAATGCTTTTCATAGTATTATATTGAGCTCTATAGTTGAGATATTACGCTTTTTTTTCCAGTTTGGACGTTTAATGGCATATTTCAAAATACAAAATTTGGTGAACAAGTCCCTTTGATATGGTTTTGAAGCGCATTCGTTGTAGAAATAACACACGTATTGGTACATTAAAAGTCATGGCTTACATAGTTGTCGTTGACGTTGTCAATCTTTCGTTCTAGTTTTTTGTTTCACGCTGCAGCTTCACCTACTGGTGGTAGTTCCGGCGGAACATCGACGGGAACCGGCGGTAACGGCAGTACCGGAAGTGGCTGTCCGGCGTTCGACACCTCGTGTCCCTCCACGTGCGTGAAGATGGACGGCATGGGATGTCTGGCGTGCACGTGCTCAGGTCAGCTATTTTTATCCCTTTTCACGCTGAATGTTATAAATAGGCCATTTATATTGGTTATAAATTCAAATGTATAATCATTATTGCAAACATAATCAAATACAATACTGTGTCTGTATCGATTTAAGAGGTAGAACAATATGAAACACATTTAAGGTCAAATCAAAATTACAACTTGCAGGTTTATGTAACGATATGAAAACTGTCAAACCAGAAACTCTTTGAAAACCGAACGATCTGCCTGGTGCCGACGCCATTCGAATTGAACAGGTGTTTGTACTTCGCCTGTGAAGCAAGTTCAGATCAACAGTTGTTTGTACTTCGCCTGTGAAGCAAGTTCTGATCAAAGCAACAGGTGTTTGTACTTCGCCTGTGAAGCAAGTTCAGATCAAAGCAAAAGGTGTTTGTACTTCGCCTGTGAAGCAAGTTCAGATCAACAGGTGTTTGTACTTCGCCTGTGAAGCAAGTTCTGATCAAAGCAACAGGTGTTTGTACTTCGCCTGTGAAGCAAGTTCTGATCAAAGCAACAGGTGTTTGTACTTCGCCTGTGAAGCAAGTTCAGATCAACAGGTGTTTGTACTTCGCCTGTGAAGCAAGTTCTGATCAAAGCAACAGGTGTTTGTACTTCGCCTGTAAGGCAAGTTCAGGAATTCAACAGGTGTTTGTGCTTCGCCTGTAAGGCAAGTTCAGATCAAAGCAACAGGTGTTTGTACTTCGCCTGTAAGGCAAGTTCAGATCAAAGCAACAGGTGTTTGTACTTCGCCTGTAAGGCAAGTTCAGATCAAAGCAACAGGTGTTTGTACTTCGCCTGTGAAGCAAGTTATGATCAAAGACAGGTGTTTGTACTTCGCCTGTGAAGCAAGTTCAGATCAACAGGTGTTTGTACTTCGCCTGTGAAGCAAGTTCGAATTCAACAGGTGTTTGTACTTCGCCTGTGAAGGTGTTTGTACTTCGCCTGTGAAGCAAGTTCAGATCAAAGCAACAGGTGTTTGTACTTCGCCTGTGAAGCAAGTTCAAATCAAAGCAACTTGCTTTTATCAGGAACAATGTGCAACCTAAAATTCATTTAAGTTCAAAACATAATTGATAGTGATTACATCAACACCGCTCGGAATTATTTTGGGACACTATTATAAAATTCAGCGCACATAAACAAAAGCGGCCAAGTTTATCGAAATGTCTTTAAAGCGGGGCTCTAAGATTTTGTTCAACATTCATAACGTAATACCATCCATTTATTGTAACGATGTCAGTATAGTTTTAAAATAATATTATTATAAATTGTGAGAATAACTTTTGTATTAAATGCGTATTAAAAGTGAAGTTAAAAACTAGAATAATACTTCGCTGCGCAGCAAACTATTTTATTAATGTATTTACAGCGTCTCAACGAGTCAGATATATTGTTGTTGGCGCATGTGCAGTTCTTATTTTCGAATTCAAAACCGAATGTAGCCGTTGCTATAACATAAACGGGTTTGTATCTGTATGGGTAACAAAAGAGACCCGAAATGAATCTATAAAAATCAGACAACCCCTATAAAAAATCAGACAGCCCCTATAAAAAATCAGACAGCCCATCTTGTGATTTAACTTGTAACCTCTACAACCAACCAATGACAATATGTTATTAATTGCCAAATGGAATATCGTTGCGAATATTTAATATTATTTTCAGGTGCCACCAGCTCCCCAACTGCGGGCCACCTTACCCTGGCACCCTTATCCGGTGGTATGACGTTATATCATAAACATACATTATTAAAGTGTGAATGTGCGATCTGTCATATCAATTATTGTCAAAATAAGCAGATGGAAGTGACAAAATAACTTGAAAACGGACAGATAAACATAAACCTATGGAAGAAAACATTAAATATCGAATAAATCAACTAATACGAGTGTAAACTTTTGCCGTATGATCGTTTCTTAATGTTGTGTTACATTAAACAACTGTTGAGCCAACATATATACATGTATCGGAGTTTTCGGCTGTACAGTTTGCGGAAAGTACATTGGCCTCTACAGTAATTATTTTCTTGCATTTAAACTTCGGTTTAGTAACAACCGCGGCTCCAAACGCCGGAAGTTCGCTCACCACGGCCGCTCCTTTTGTCCCCGGGGGCGGCGGCGCCACCACATTCGCTCCAGGACTAGTGGGCCCAGGTCAGACCGGAAGTGGCGGCAGTGGCGCTACAGGAACCGGAATTGGTACAGGATGTCCGGCCTTTGACACCTCCTGTCCGTCAGGCTGCGCGAAAATTGATTCAAACGGCTGCATCGTGTGTAACTGCGGTAAGTTACGGCTTTTAATATCGCATGTCGAATACTGATAATAACCGTGCACAATTAAATTCCTTCTTTGTTACATAAACACTATTCAATTTTTGAGCTCAAATTTCGCCATGACGAAGCTACTTTCCAATATATCATCAAACATTGTTGGAAAGATGAGGACATAACTTTTGAAAACACAGCATGTCAAAAAATTATATAAGTTGTAACTCAAAATATTTACCTTAAAATAAACACACCGGTTTTGACAGGCATGGAGACTGCCACTTAGTGCATGAATACATGGGCCAAAAGTTATGAAGCTGGGAACTAAGACAAAGTAGTGCAAAAAACAGGACTGTTTATTATTTCTTAAATATAAACCTTTAAATTGATACCAAAACATATCATTTAATCTGTATTTTAAAAATCATATGCATTATACACCGAACCCTATGTGTTTATTATCTAACTGACTTGAGCCAGTATTCACAAAGCTCCTTAAGGAAAACTTAAGTAAATTCCTTAAATTAAAAAAAAATCCTTAAGTCTCTGGCTGTTTCGTGTATAGGTCTGTTAATATTAAAATGTTGAAAACTTGTAAATATTGCTTATATTTTTAGGAGTGCATCTTTTTGTGTGCATAAATCATGTGATTTCACATAGCAAAGTTGATCTGAAAATTTCACTTAAGTACAACTTAAGTTAAGATTTCCCTTAGGAGCTTTGTGAATACCGGCCTTGAACTATATGTGTTTATCATCTAACTTACAGCCTGAGGGTTTGACTTCCGTTTTTGGGGTAATTGGACCTTAACAAAACTCATTTGGAAAGTCTTAACTTAAGTGAACTTAAGCAAAAATTGTGAGATCCGATGATATATGTTTACCAATTTGTAAAATATGAAAGACATAAACACTAGTTTTACTAGTTTGGACCAATTTAATGTAAACTGACCAATACATAAAACAGCCACAGAATTTTCCTTTTGCTTCATATTTTCTTTATAGTATATAGGTTAAAATATACTAATTTCAAAAGTAACACGTTGAAGACGTAGCGTGAATGGTGAAAAGGTTAATCAGCTAACATGTTCAGAGGCCGCTATTTCACAAACAATCACTGTGGCCCATACTTTTTATGACTGATTAGTTTTAGTATACAACAACAACAACAACAACAACATTTATTAGCATATAAGCATATACATTGCTTTTAGCCAAATGTATTAAAACATAGTGGACGCAATATGTAAACGACACATTAAATACAATTAGTTAATAGCAGGAGCTGAAAGTGTTATATAAATCTGAAATTGTATTAACATACTTTGGTTTACATATCAGTTGTCAAAAGAAGAGTGAAATATGTTATTTGAGTATGTTTTGTACTTAGACAAAGACAGGACGATAAATCAAATTAGTAATACGTTTGTATTTAGGTTAATTATAATGCCAGAATACATTAGCATATTTATTGTTCGTATTGATTATAATTTGTCATCTAGTATTTAGTACACTCGATAACATTCCAAAATTAATAACGAACTTGTTTTGTAGAAAATTTTATGCAGTATAATAAATTCTAAGTAGTACTTATTGTATGTATTCATCTTGTACATTTAAACATATTTGATTGTTTTATTTAAACATATGTAGTGTCTAAACTATTTCTCAGTTCGTTTGCAGTGTAAATATATTTAGCAAGATTAATAATTTCGTTTTTATTTTGAGTTCGCATTAAATTGTCAAATTTGTTCAATGTTGGCCATCTTTGGAAAAACGGTTTTAAACACGTATTTCTAATATCTTTATATACTGGGCAAGTCAATAGGAAGTGATATTCACTTTCTACAACGTTTATATTACAAAATCTGCATTTTCTATTTGCTCGAGTGATATTATTGTATCGACCTCGCTCTATCTCTAATTTGTGCGATGACAATCGAAATTTTGTTAATGCTATTTTGTGTTTTCTTGTTTTTACGACATCGAGATAGCGTTCTAAATTAAAATTGTCCTTGAACCGACAGTATGTGGAAAGTCTTGGTGAATTGTTTATATCGCTATACCAGTGCTGTTTATATTGATCAAATAATCGTTGTTTTATAATATTGTAAGTATAAGTTTGTTCAGTTTTTTCTGTAAGGGTTTCATGTTCAATCCATATATACGTTAAACCTAGCTGTGCGAGTATTGTTTTTATTTGTGTTGCCCAATTTCTTTGGTTATATGTTATGTTTTGTTCTGTGTCATTATGTAGTAATGTATATGTTATTTTTACAAGGCTATCATTGGTTGATGAAATTAATTTAAACCAATATCTAATCATGTGTAGCTTTCTTATAACTGATAACGGATATCTTCCTAATTCGCCATATAACGCAGATAAGTTTGTTGATTTATTAACACAAAGGATTTTTCTCAAAAATTTCGTGTGAATAATTTCTAACTCTTTTCCTGCATTATAGCCCCAAATTTCGGCAGAATAGTGAAGTACTGGTGTTACTAGTTTGTCAAATAGATTTAATTTTTCTTTTGTTGGGAATTCATACTGGTTTATTACAGAAAAAAGACGGTATAATGCTTTGTTACCGTGTTCCGATATCGTCTGTACTGTTTTATACCAGTTTCCATTTTTAAATAATGTTACACCTAAGTATTTGAAAGATGATGATATTTCCAGTGTTTCTTCATACAGATAGAAATTGTAATTAGAAGGTCGATTACTTTTTTCAAAAATGACTAGTTTGGTTTTATTGGTATTTATTTTGAGTTTATATTGATTACAGTAGCTATCTATATCATTCAACATTGACTGTAGGGATGACGGGGATGTTGAAAAAAGAGCCTGATCATCAGCATATGATAATAAGAAAATTTTAATATCGTTTATTGTTATAATGCCTTCGATATCAGAATTTATATTATCTATGATGTCATTCACGAACATCATGAACAATATACTCGAACATGGGTCTCCTTGTTTGACACCAGTGTATGAATGTATATATTCTGATATGCGTGTTTGTAATTTGACTGCTGCTTTCACTGAAGAATACATCGCTTTAAGAGCAGATACCATTTTGGTACTCATTTGTTCTGTTATTAATTTTTGCCACAGCAGTGTGCGATTTATGCTATCATAGCATTTAGCATAATCGATAAATATGCAGTATAATTTCTGACCCGAGTTCAGTACCTTATTGATTATACTATTAAGGATGAATATGCAATCAACTGTGCTTTTTCCCTTTTGATAACCAAATTGAAATTTAGATATTTTCTTATTTTCTTCGCACTATTTAGTCAGTCTGTTTAGTAATACTTGAGAATATATTTTTGACAAAATGTTATTGAGAGTTATTCCACGGTAATTTTTTGCAACATTGGGATCGCCACTTTTGAATATTGGTGTAATGTAACCTATTCCCCAGCTTTCTGGGTACTGAGCATTTTCAAATATATCGTTTAATATAAATAATAGGTGGTGTTTAATAATGTTATATGCAGTCTTGATTATTTCTGCTGATATATTATCCGGTCCACTTGATTTACCGTTATATTGCTTAAAAACAGCATCGTATATCTCTTTTTCTGTGATTGGGGAATCGAGGTAATCGTTTATAATATGTGGAATATTTTCGATGTTGTGATTGTCTTGATTATTATCAGTATTATTTCCAATCAAATCCTTAAAGTGGATGAACATGTCGTGAATTATGTTATCACTTACTTTTTTATTGCCTGTTTTATAACATTTTTTAACTGTTTTCCAGAACCTTTTGGGTTGTTTTTTGGCTATTTTGCTTAGTTTTGTTCCCTCGCTAACTTTATAGCGATATTTAGCCTTTCTACGAATGTTATTGTAGCGGGTTCTGCTGGTAACAAGATTTTGTCTGTTTTCCTGTGTTTTATCTTTACTAAATGATTTTTTTGCGTTACTTAATGTTCGTTTTGCTGTTTTACATTTATCGTCGAACCATTCTGGCTTATGAAATACTACGTTACGTTTCGGTCTTGTTTGGAAAGTTTTGCCAAAAATTGTTTTGCTGTGTTCTTGCAAAAAATTTGTAAGAATATCTATTTTATTGTAGTGCGATGTATTTTCATTATATATTTGGTCTAAAGCATCTTTTTTTCATTTAGTAGTATATTAAAATCCGATATTTTACTGTCGTCAAAAACAATTTTAATTTCAGTTTGTTCTGTGTTTATTTTATCTTCATTACTGTTGTTTGTATTGCGCATTAAGAAGCTGAAGTATAATGCAGCATGGTCGGAAAATTCTGTCCATTCTAGTATTTTGAAATCATGAATGAAATTTCTATCGTAAGTATCTTGCTGTAGTAATAAATAATCCGTTACGCTTTGACCACGTGCTGAGATAAACGTATAATTGCCTGTTTTGTCACCCGGTAAACGACCGTTCGCTATTGCTTTACAAAGCGATAACAAAACACGACCTTGACTGTCAATCACGTGGTCTTCATTCATACGTTTAGGCAGACGTAAGTGTCCCGAAACTGTGTCATTCGAACAGTCAAAAGGGTCATTATGTTCAACCAAATTATCTAGATATTTGTTATAATCTACGGTATCAGATAAATCTCCTGTCCTGGAATTTAAATCTCCTATAATATATGTATAACCTAAATTGCAGTATTTTTCAATATTGCCTTCTATTTCCTCAAAAAAATCAAAATCCTTATCCTTTAAAACAGTAGATGATATCGGTGGAATGTAAGTACAACATAGGTAAACATGCTTATCAAAGTTAAATAATGAAGAATCTAGCTTTAACCAAATTATGCCATTATTATTTAAATCTACAACAGATATTTTTTCTTTTAAATACGTTTTATAATAAATAGAAATACCTCCGGCCTGTCGACCTTTTTTTACACCATGTGATTTATATCCGTAAACATGAATACTTTCGTAATGCTGAATTTCCAGGTTGTATTTGATCTTCTTATTAGTCCATGTTTCACTTAAAATAATAATGTCATATAGTTTAATATATTCTAAAAAGTCAATATCATTTAATTTTCGAACAAGTCCGTTCACATTCCACGATAAAAATTTTAACTCCGCATTGTCCTAATTGATAATTTCGCGAAAACTTCCGTCGTTTCCTTTGACTAGTAGCTTTGACCCGGCCCATTTCGTCGCTCTTCCGGCTGCACGTTCCCTGTCGACAAGGTGTTGTTTGCTACGTCGGCTGCTGAGGGTCGCCTTTGTTTGCTGGATCCCAACGTTCTGGTTAAGGACTCTTAGTTCTTGGTTTCGGTCTAGTGCAGTTTTGCGTACTAGTTCCCGGTCCGAATATTGATGGAACTTTGCAACAATTGGACGTGTTTTTCCGGGTGTTCCTTTGCCGATTCTATGTACCCTGTCCAAAGGTATGTCTTTTTCAATGTGAAGCACGTCTCTAATGAGCGTTTGTACAAGCGCTTCACAATTTTCCTGACCGGTCGATTCTTTTATTCCATGAAATAGCAAGTTTTCCCTTAAACTATGAAATTCCAGTGTGTCATTTGATGCTTCGATTTGGTTGATTTTTTGTTGGTATTGATTCATCGTGGTTTCAATGACATTGTACCTATCTTGAAAAGTTTTCATTTGATCTTCTGATTTCTTAAGTGATTGTTTTGTGTATTCAAATTGTTCATTGATGAACGCACAGCTGTGTTCTATGGACTTAACCTGATTTTCTAATGTTTCTACTTTATGTGTCAATTTATTTATACAATCTTCTATTTTATCTATTTTTGATACTTGCAGTTTAATGCTTTTTATGTCCTCGATAATTCCCACAGCCCATGTTGGTGGTGCTTGTATCAGTGTATTCAGTTGTGTTGGCATGCCGAATTGGTTGAAGGGTGGGGATTGTAGTCCGAACTGGTTCCCATATTGTTGTGCACTGTTATAATTAATGTTCCAAAACGCACCAGGTACACAATTTCTATCAAAATTGAAATATGCCGGTTCTTGAGGCCTATTCACACGTTTTGCTTTACCTTGTTCACTGTGTACACTGTTTACACTGTTTACATTGTCCGAACCTGTTGTACTTGTTGAACAGGTTTGTGTGAGTGAAAAACTCGTGCTCGAATTGGCGGGCTCAATCGGCGAAATAGTTTTTCGTTTTCTGTTTGAATTTCCACTTTTATTTCCTTTTGAGTTCTTATTTTTCTTTGGTGACATCAAGTAAAATCCTCTAGGCTGATTTTGATTTCAAATCTAACACTCTTTTTGTTTTAAATCCGCTTTTAAATCACATGATTTCACAGAGCCAAAAAACCGCGTCGTTACATATCGCGTGACCTATCATAATCGGACTACCGGTGTACCATTGACATTGACACATGTCTAAGCCAGGTTTGAAGAAAATCTGAGATGTGGAACTTAATATATTAATACAGTTAGTCATATGTGTATTTTGATGTTTCAACAAGTATAGTCGATACATTCTCGTATTTGAACATCTCTAATGACCATTCAAATAAATTGTTTCAATATTAAAAGTTCATAGAGCATATGTAATAATAACAAGTACACTTATAAAATGTATTTCCAAACAAATCAGTTCAGAAAAGATCCATTAAATATCTCTATTCTATTTTGGCAATCGATACGTCGTTTACGTATGCAATGTTAAAACGAAACATATTTTTTTTTTACACAAGTTACCTATTTAAAGTCCGATATTTCGCGAACTTGTTCGGTGAACCATGCTTTTTATTAATGTTTTGGTTTTAGTATACATTGATGTATGTATGTGCGAAATTTTAAGACAATCTGTCGTTTGGAACAAAGTATATTGATGCATTTGATAAAAAAATGACGTTTCAGAAGCATTATATAATTTAGTACCAATTCGACTTATTTAAATGTCCAGTCAAATTCTTTATTTTAACAGTAAATGTAGGTAGAGCGTTTTTTATTATCAAAATACACTTGTGTATTGCCAAACAAAACATGTAAAACATATCAGTTGAAAGAACCATAACCTTGCTTGAAAGAAGCTCTCCTATTTACTTAAAGCATCAATAAAAATTAAACTGAAAAAAGCGCTTCGACAAGTACCATATATTCAAAACTCAATATTTCCGGAACAAGGCCTGTGACCCCTATTTTTAACACTGTTTAAGTTTCAGTATACACTGACACATGTACATGGATTTTTTTAACAAAATATGTCGTTTGGAACAAAAGATATTCGTTAATTTTATTATTTATCGATGCTTTCGCAGCATTTTAAATGCATAATTAACCCGGTTAAGCGTCCATTAAAAAGTCATTTTTCAATGGTAACTGTATATGTAGCGCCTTTTATCATTAAAGTGAACTTTTATTTGCCAAAAGAAACATTTAAAAAGAGACATTTGTGAACGCTTTATATGATTACACATTGCTAGTCACACACACTAAAAAAGGGCTTCGATAGGTACCGTATTCAAAACCCAACATTTCCGGAACAAGGCCTGTGACCCCTATTTTTTTAAGACTGTTTTAGTTTTAGGATACATTGACGCATGTATATGGGATTTTTAAAGAAAATATGTCGTTGGAAAACATTGAAAGAAATTGTTGCGAACGTCGTTAAGCATTTGAGTTTTACTCAAGGAACTGGTGAATACTGGCCCTTGTGTCGTATTCCAGAAACATCTTAAGTGAAATCTTATCTTTAGTCTATAAATCGTCATTTGTTCTGAAGCATTGTACTGGTCTGTATCGATGAAATTGTGCTAAATGTTCACTTATCATCCACCTAATATTAACACATATTTAATCGTCATTTGTTCTGAAGCATTGTACTGGTGTGTATCGATGAAATTGTGCTAAATGTTCACTTATCATCAACCTAATATTAACACATATTTAATCGTCATTTGTTCTGAAGCATTGTACTGGTGTGTATCGATGAAATTGTGCTAAATGTTCACTTATCATCAACCTAATATTAACACATATTAAATCGTCATTTGTTCTGAAGCATTGTACTGGTGTGTATCGCTGAAATTGTGCTAAATGTTCACTTATCATCAACCTAATATTAACAAATATTTAATCGTCATTTGTTCTGAAGCATTGTACTGGTGTGTATCGATGAAATTGTGCTAAATGTTCACTAACTATCAACCTAATATTAACACATATTTAATCGTCATTTGTTCTGAAGCATTGTACTGGTGTGTATCGATGAAATTGCGCTAAATGTTCACTTATCATCAACCTAATATTAACACATATTTAATCGTCATTTGTTCTGAAGCATTGTACTGGTGTGTATCGATGAAATTGTGCTAAATGTTCACTTATCATCAACCTAATATTAACACATATTAAATCGTCATTTGTTCTGAAGCATTGTACTGGTGTGTATCGATGAAATTGTGCAAAATGTTCACTTATCATCCACCTAATATTAACACATATTTAATCGTCATTTGTTCTGAAGCATTGTACTGGTGTGTATCGATGAAATTGTGCTAAATGTTCACTTATCATCAACCTAATATTAACACATATTAAATCGTCATTTGTTCTGAAGCATTGTACTGGTGTTTATCGATGAAATTGTGCTAAATGTTCACTTATCATCAACCTAATATTAACACATATTTAATCGTCATTTGTTCTGAAGCATTGTACTGGTGTGTATCGATGAAATTGTGCTAAATGTTCACTTATCATCAACCTAATATTAACACATATTAAATCGTCATTTGTTCTGAAGCATTGTACTGGTGTGTATCGATGAAATTGTGCTAAATGTTCACTTATCATCCACCTAATATTAACACATATTTAATCGTCATTTGTTCTGAAGCATTGTACTGGTGTGTATCGATGAAATTGCGCTAAATGTTCACTTATCATCAACCTAATATTAACACATATTTAATCGTCATTTGTTCTGAAGCATTGTACTGGTGTGTATCGATGAAATTGTGCTAAATGTTCACTTATCATCAACCTAATATTAACACATATTTAATCGTCATTTGTTCTGAAGCATTGTACTGGTGTGTATCGATGAAATTGCGCTAAATGTTCACTTATCATCAACCTAATATTAACACATATTTAATCGTCATTTGTTCTGAAGCATTGTACTGGTGTGTATCGATGAAATTGTGCTAAATGTTCACTAACTATCAACCTAATATTAACACATATTTAATCGTCATTTGTTCTGAAGCATTGTACTGGTCTGTATCGATGAAATTGTGCTAAATGTTCACTTATCATCCACCTAATATTAACACATATTAAATCGTCATTTGTTCTGAAGCATTGTACTGGTGTGTATCGATGAAATTGTGCTCAATGTTCACTTATCATCAACCTAATATTAACACATATTTAATCGTCATTTGTTCTGAAGCATTGTACTGGTGTGTATCGATGAAATTGCGCTAAATGTTCACTTATCATCAACCTAATATTAACACATATTTAATCGTCATTTGTTCTGAAGCATTGTACTGGTGTGTATCGATGAAATTGCGCTAAATGTTCACTTATCATCAACCTAATATTAACACATATTTAATCGTCATTTGTTCTGAAGCATTGTACTGGTGTGTATCGATGAAATTGTGCTAAATGTTCACTTATCATCAACCTAATATTAACACATATTTAATCGTCATTTGTTCTGAAGCATTGTACTGGTGTGTATCGATGAAATTGCGCTAAATGTTCACTTATCATCAACCTAATATTAACACATATTTAATCGTCATTTGTTCTGAAGCATTGTACTGGTGTGTATCGATGAAATTGTGCTAAATGTTCACTAACTATCAACCTAATATTAACACATATTTAATCGTCATTTGTTCTGAAGCATTGTACTGGTCTGTATCGATGAAATTGTGCTAAATGTTCACTTATCATCAACCTAATATTAACACATATTTAATCGTCATTTGTTCTGAAGCATTGTACTGGTGTGTATCGATGAAATTGTGCTAAATGTTCACTAACTATCAACCTAATATTAACACATATTTAATCGTCATTTGTTCTGAAGCATTGTACCGGTGTGTATCGATGAAATTGTGCTAAATGTTCACTTATCATCAACCTAATATTAACACATATTTAATCGTCATTTTTTCTGAAGCATTGTACCGGTGTGTATCGATGAAATTGTGCTCAATGTTCACTTATCATCAACCTAATATTAACACATATTTAATCGTCATTTGTTCTGAAGCATTGTACTGGTGTGTATCGATGAAATTGCGCTAAATGTTCACTTATCATCAACCTAATATTAACACATATTTAATCGTCATTTGTTCTGAAGCATTGTACTGGTGTGTATCGATGAAATTGTGCTCAATGTTCACTTATCATCAACCTAATATTAACACATATTTAATCGTCATTCGTTCTGAAGCATTGTACTGGTGTGTATCGATGAAATTGTGCTAAATGTTCACTTATCATCAACCTAATATTAACACATATTTAATCGTCATTTGTTCTGAAGCATTGTACCGGTGTGTATCGATGAAATTGTGCTAAATGTTCACTTATCATCCACCTAATATTAACACATATTTAATCGTCATTTGTTCTGAAGCATTGTACTGGTGTGTATCGATGAAATTGTGCTCAATGTTCACTTATCATCAACCTAATATTAACACATATTTAATCGTCATTTGTTCTGAAGCATTGTACCGGTGTGTATCGATGAAATTGTGCTAAATGTTCACTTATCATCAACCTAATATTAACACATATTTAATCGTCATTTGTTCTGAAGCATTGTACTGGTGTGTATCGATGAAATTGTGCTAAATGTTCACTTATCATCAACCTAATATTAACACATATTTAATCGTCATTTGTTCTGAAGCATTGTACTGGTGTGTATCGATGAAATTGTGCTAAATGTTCACTTATCATCAACCTAATATTAACACATATTTAATCGTCATTTGTTCTGAAGCATTGTACTGGTGTGTATCGATGAAATTGCGCTAAATGTTCACTTATCATCAACCTAATATTAACACATATTTAATCGTCATTTGTTCTGAAGCATTGTACTGGTGTGTATCGATGAAATTGTGCTAAATGTTCACTAACTATCAACCTAATATTAACACATATTAAATCGTCATTTTTTCTGAAGCATTGTACTGGTGTGTATCGATGAAATTGTGCTAAATGTTCACTTATCATCAACCTAATATTAACACATATTTAATCGTCATTTGTTCTGAAGCATTGTACTGGTGTGTATCGATGAAATTGTGCTCAATGTTCACTTATCATCAACCTAATATTAACACATATTTAATCGTCATTTGTTCTGAAGCATTGTACCGGTGTGTATCGATGAAATTGTGCTCAATGTTCACTTATCATCAACCTAATATTAACACATATTAAATCGTCATTTGTTCTGAAGCATTGTACTGGTGTGTATCGATGAAATTGTGCTAAATGTTCACTTATCATCCACCTAATATTAACACATATTTAATCGTCATTTGTTCTGAAGCATTGTACTGGTGTGTATCGATGAAATTGCGCTAAATGTTCACTTATCATCAACCTAATATTAACACATATTTAATCGTCATTTGTTCTGAAGCATTGTACTGGTGTGTATCGATGAAATTGTGCTAAATGTTCACTTATCATCAACCTAATATCAACAAATATTTACTTAACTGTTATTGGATTCATTAATTTATGAGTAGTTTTAAAAATATTACCAAAAAAGGTAGAACTTAAGTGAAAATATTTTAAGATAAACTTAAGATGTTTCTGGCGCAGAGCTCTACAACTGATTTCTATTCATCTCCTTGGCTGGTGTATTACGAATATAACCACTTGTCTGTTGCGTATAGGACAGAACCAAGTACAATATATTCGTAAAAATCACTCAGTTAATTAGAAAATAATTACCTTTAGCGGAGGCATCTACCGATATTCTATTTGTGTTAAATATATAATATTATCAAAGCGTCTATAGGATAAAACATGTATGGGAAACCGAATGGCATAAAACAGATTTAGGTACCCAGTGGTGTTCACGTGTTTTTTGTACAGCGGGCAGTGGAGGTACTTCCGGTGGAAGCACTCAGAACGGGACTGGCAGCAACGGAAGCGGAAGTGGATGTGCAACGTTTGACCCCTCGTGCCCGGCTAGCTGCGTGAAGCTCGATGCCATGGGATGCCTAGCCTGCACATGCGCGGGTAAGCAAGAAGTTAATTATCATCTGTTACCTTTGAAACGATTTTTCTGGTACCGGAATAGTAATCCGGATATGATCCCTTTCGGATAATTTCCCCATATTGTGTTGGCAGCCGTATGAAGTGTACAGTTATGGTGCACTTATCACTTGAGTACTGTATATCTGTTTCACTTATGTACGTATCATCATCATCATCATCATCATCATCATCATCATCATCATCATCATCATCATCATCATCGTCATCATCGTCATCATCGTCATCATCATCGCCATCATCGTCATCATCATCATCATCACACTCACCAGCACTACCACCATCCTCATCATCCTGATCTCCGTCATCCGACACTCGTATTCATTATCATCATAATCATCAGCAGCATAGTAATCATCATCATTATCAACAATAATTCAAAAATAGTAACAAGAACAGATTCCATAGTTGCACTTATATAGAAGTTGTAACTGTTATCATTTCACACCAGGAACTTCATCCGGTGGGAGCACCTTGACTCCCGGCCTGTCGCTATCGACAGCTGCACCGTCGCTCGGAGGGACCACGAGCGCCACGGGGACCGGAAGCAGCGGCAACTCGAACGGATGCGCGACCTTCGACGCCTCGTGCCCGTCTTCCTGCGTATCCATGGACGCCATGGGCTGTCTGTCGTGCACGTGCTCAGGTGAGCTTCCGGTAGACAAGCAGACTGGTGAACTAAATGAAACAGCGTATGAACTTAAATCAAAGAATGAGTTTATACATACGGGTAAACTTGTATTGACAGATTTAAATGATGAAATGTATTGTATGGCCCACAGACATTACGAATCGCCAAAAATTGATAAATTTTATGATTTGTAGTTGAATCGTAATCAGTTCGTGAAGTTCTTAACTGATTCGTTTATGTTCGTAGTCAGTTCCCGCAATTTATAGGCAATCGAAAATTCGTGACAAAAGTTTTGAACTGTTCACAATATTGGCCACGAACTCCCGATTTCAAAAAATTGTAGTTAATTGGTAACACATTTGTAGGGCAGTATTATGCATTCGTAGGTATTTCTTATCGCATTCCAGGGAATCGCGAATTCGCCTCTTGACCACGAATCGGCTACAAATCTGTCACAAATCCCACAAAAACACGCAGAAAATAAATTAAAATATATATCATAATTGGTAACTAATTCGTGCATGCATTCGGTGTATTCTTAACCGATGCGTAACTGATTCCTAAATTTCGTGCAGTAGTCGAAATATAATATTGTACATCTTAGTAAATTGTTGACCAACTTCGTGCAATTCCAGCCGTAAATTGTTGACCAACTTCGTGCAATTCCAGCCGTAAATTGTTGACCAACTTCGTGCAATTCCAGCCGTAAATTGTTGACCAACTTCGTGCAATTCCAGCCGAATCTTACGAATATTCGTAACACTATTGTAACTGTATCGTAAATGAATCGTAAAACGTCACACTTCGACCCTGAAATTGTGCAAAATTTCACGAATCCCCACGAATCGTAAAACTTATCACTTCGTGAGATTCGTGGCGTCTGTGGAATGGGGGCATTAAGACATATATAGTAAGTTTAAACCTATTTATTTAGCTTGATTGCATCGAAGCCCAAGGCTTATTGTGACATTGTCAGATCCGTTTCCGTGGGTAGAACCAGTACTTGGTGTCTTTGGGGGAATATCATGAGAACGCTGCCAGAGTGGGGATCAAACCCGAGATCTCCCGATCGCTAGGAGGACACCATATCCACTACGCCACCGTGACCTACATATAGTTAAACGATTTGTGTCAAATAATTTTAGAAATACATAGGGCAAATGAAAAAATACCAGTTTATTACTGATAACCCGAAGTGTAACACGCTCTATCAAACAGCAACAACATCAAATTAAAACTGCGATATATGGTTGTTAGATTTGAAATCCGCTAGGATCACTATTTGAGGCGTGTCATGGGAAAACAGAAGTAAATGCATGTGCGTAAAGCGTCGTCCCAGATTAGCCTGTGCAGTCCGCACAGGCTAATCCGGACGACCCACATTCCGCCTACGGTGGATTTATGTTAAGAAGAGACTTCCTTGAAACAGAAAATACCATAAAGGCTGCACAGGCTAATCCGGGACGACAAAAAAACGCACATGCATAAAGGCCGGGTTTTCCCGTGACACGCCCCAAATAGTGATCCTAGCGGATTTCAAATCTAACAACCATATATCGCAGTTTTACTTCGATGTTGTTTTTTTATTTGTTTTTAGAGATCAATTGCATGTCTCTAAATACATTTTAATGATCAGGTAACTCGACGGGCGGAAGTGGCAACCAGACCCCGAACGGAAGTGGCGGCACCGGAACCGGAAGTCAGCCCAGCACGTGCCCTCCAATTGACGTCATGTCCTGTACGCCGGCGTGCATTCAGATGGACAATAACAACTGTGTTTACTGCGCATGCGCGAGTGAGTAACGGTCTTGATCTTGAATAGGATAATCTACACACAGACTATTAAATTATTTTTTTTTCGCAAATCATATCCAATAATATAAGATATGATAACGCGATGTTATTCATTTTGATTATTATTCATTAGTTTTACCCCGCAATGATTGCAATTCCTTCTCGGTAACCTTCGATTGATCTTTCTGACTAGACGTCAAGTATTGGTTCTACCCAGGAAACGGACTCACGCCTGCCTTAGTAAGCCTCAGGCTTTCGACTCAATAGAGCTCAAATAAAAAGGTTTCAACTTACTTGAACATACTTGAGAACCTACGTATACTTACATAAGCGAGAACGGGAAGCCAAAACTCACTATAGGCATGATATGCATACATACTAAGTTGCCCTTAACTTTCAAATAGGTCTACAACTTTGTATCCTAGAATACGACTGTTACAACTGTTTTAGGCACCACACTGCCACCTCGTGTCGTTACAACAACAGTAGCACCAGCAACAACAACTGTACCAGCAACAACTGTTGCACCACATGTTACAAGACCGGTAAGTTTATATTATAGTTTATATTTGCTTAGGCGAAAACTACGTTGTCCAAAAACAAATCTGGGGTGGGGGGGTAAAAAATAACGTTTTTTTCTTTCACCTTTTCTTGCTTCGCGGCATATTCACCACACAGGTTAGGTATATTGGATCGCATGTCAAATGTCTAAAGTTATAAATGAGGTCATATTCACCACTCAGGTAAGGTATATTGGATCGCATGTCAAATGTTTAAAGTTATAAATGAAGTCATATTCACCACTCAGGTTAGGTATATTGGATCGCATGCAAAATGTTTAAAGTTATAAATGAGGTCATATTCACCACACAGGTTAGGTATATTGGATCGCATGTAAAATGTCTAAAGTTATAAATGAGGTCATATTCACCACACAGGTTAGGTATATTGGATCGCATGTCAAATGTCTAAAGTTATAAATGAGGTCATATTCACCACACAGGTTAGGTATATTGGATGGCATGTCAAATGTTTAAAGTTATAATTGAGGTCATATTCACCACACAGGTAAGGTATATTGGATCGCAGGTCAAATGTTTACAGTTATAAATGAGGTCATATTCACCACACAGGTTAGGTATATTGGATCGCATGTCAAATGTTTAAAGTTATAAATGAGGTCATATTCACCACACAGTTTAGGTATATTGGATTGCATGTCAAATGTTTAAAGTTATAAATGAGGTCATATTCACCACACAGGTAAGGTATATTGGATCGCATGTCAAATGTTAAAAGTTATAAATGAGGTCATATTCACCACACAGGTTAGGTATATTGGATCGCATGTCAAATGTCTAAAGTTATAAATGAGGTCATATTCACCACACAGGTTAGGTATATTGGATTGCATGTCAAATGTTTAAAGTTATAAATGAGGTCATATTCACCACACAGGTAAGGTATATTGGATCGCATGTAAAATGTGTAAAGTTATAAATGAGGTCATATTCACCACACATGTTAGGTATATTGGATTGCATGTAAAATGTTTAAAGTTGTAAATGACGTCATATAAAAAAGACATCTCACAATATGAGTTGGACATTGACTTACATGTATTCAAATTAATAATTACCGAAACACAGAATATAAGCGAAAACTGCTCTTTGACCGAACAAGTTAATGATTGATAGGCTAACAAACTTTAAGGGTCGGCGGAAAAAAAAATTGACGGGGGGAGGGGGAGGCGTTTAAGCGGAAACAAACATCTGTTTTTACGCCTAACCTGATAATTTCACGGTAGGTCTAGTGACCTGATAACTTGCATGTGATTACATCACTCCTGGTTGTATGGAACTACAATGTACTTTATATTTTGTTGTTAAGCACGTGAATTGATTCGTGGCATAAGTAAGAGACAAGCACATACTATACCAATGTATAATCCTCAACAAACATATCACTTAGCGACGAAGGGGCAGAATGAGTGGCGACCTGTTTCCACTATAACTATGCGTGCCAATATGGGAAGTTTACATTACGTCAGAATATTCACAATTATGACGTTTCAGCGTAGTTTGCATCAATAGAGGCTCGCCGCGAGGTGAAATAGAAACAAAAATACAATTGACAAAAACATAAAAATAAAAAGAAAGTTAGCATCGGTATATTTTATCTTCTTGACATCCATTGCTGTCCTCCGAATGTTCAGATACTCAAAAAATAGTTGACGTTTGTTTACTTACAAGTGCAGTTAGCAGTAGCATATGTAAACTTTGAACTGCCCCTGTAGTATCCGTCAGTCGTCTCCACATTTCAGACGCTCCCCATGGTGACCCACACGTGTCCCAAGTTCGACGCCAGCTGTGACGCCAAGTGTACCTACCTGGACCACGCAGGTTGTCTGCAGTGCTCCTGTCCCGGTTAGTGTCTCGTGTTTTGTCACGCGATGTTTGACGTCATAAATAATATTGTTAAGAACTTTCTTTGAATGGCACTTAATACGTGACGTCATAAATAATACATTTTTTGTATGTAACTAGATATGTGACGTCTTGAATGATATAGTAAGAAGCGTTGTTTTTGAATTTCATTTCATATGTGACATCATGAATGATTCACTTAGGAGCGTTATTTGCAAAAGGCACTTGATATATGTGACGTCATAAATGATCCAGTTAGGATCGTTCTTTGAATTCACTTGAAATGTGACGTCATAAATTATACAGTTAGGAGCGTTCATTATATTCTTTGTATTATATATCTATTTAGTGAATATTTCATTGTGTTCAGCTTTTGTTTATGTCATTTTGAATCACTTTGAATTTGTAATTTTGTGTTTTCTTTGTTACCGAAAAGAGAAAATTTCCATAGAAGAACTGGTCATACATGTATAATTAAAGGCTACATGCATATGATTATACGAGCGTACTATTCCTCTGCAGCCACACAAACCACTCAGCCGATGACGACGATTCCCCCGACGACTCAAATCTTGACGACCCAAGCACAAGTAGTTCAGACGACAACGCCCAAAGCACAAGTAGTTCTGACTACAACGCCCCAGCCACGTGCCTGTCCGCCAGTCCGATGCGTGTATCCATGTGACGGGATCGCTCTAGGAGCCGACAGCTGCCCCGTATGCAAGTGCAAGGCTACAACAACTGCAACACCTTAGAATGAAGAATCCGCATAATGCACTTATAGCAAAATAATTTCATACTTTAAACATTACTGTCCTTGGACCAAAAAATAACAATTGAAAAACGTTTAATGGTTATGAGAGAACGAATGACAATATGATTTGTACCACACATAACTGTTATTTTATTTATTTGCAAATGCATTTTTTATCCGAATATCGCCTGTCCGGTTTATGCGTAAGCAATCGAAAATAGCGGCAATATATTATAGAAACCAATTTTTTTTAACGTGAATGCTCGTGATCAACCATCATCAGTAATATATATTGGAATATGATTTTCACAGGATTTTCCTGATTTTATTTTTGTATATCCTATACAATTAATTATGAAATTAAGTATGCACAATATATAACAGAGTTAGAATAAACAGAGATCTAGAGATTGCCTTTAGTTTTTATTTGGTCGAATATATTTTATTAAATGAAGAAATGTATCTCTTGAAGCCATGTCTTACATACCGTCTCCGTGACCTAGTGGTAAGGGCATTCGCTTACGGAGCGACAGGTCGAATGCTCGAGTCTCGCACAGGGCTTGTTCTGATATTGCCGGTTGCATACCCAGCAGCTTGTTTAATCGAAGGGTAACGATTGCCTTCCTGCCAAGCGCCCGACAAATAGGATAGGAATCGGGAGTAAAGATGTTCAACAGTAAAGGTGTCTCATAAGTCAAAACTGGCTGGCCTTTAATCGCGAGCTATAACAAACAAACTCTTAAAAAGCTTTCACTGTTTTAACAAGGATCACGTGTTCGATTCCCGGTGTCGGCACGCAGGGGCGGACCCAGGATTTCGGGTTAGGGGGCCGTCAACCTTTGATCGTGCAGTTATAACCCCTTTATGTTCTTTGTGACTCTACAGTAATCAGCTACAGTTCAGTATAAAGATATATAATAAGTCTATGCATATCATCATCATCAGCAGCAGCAGCAGCAGCAGCAGCATCAACATCATCACCATCACCATCATCATCATCATCATCATCAAATGCACTTTGTTTCACTGTATAAATACTTTACCGTATTATGTTCGTAAGACATGTTGGTTCATCTGTATGTCATGCACCTGTTTTGGCGGTAAATTGCCATTGCTCAATGTGCCTGTCCACTAAAAACGTATTTGACATTCAATGCCATAAATATCAGGAACATCTTTAAACATGTAAAATCCGTAGCTGACTACATTCAAACACACACGCATCGAGAATTATTTGTATTATTCGTTTACCGAAGTGTAATGTTCTCTTTGAAATAAATTTTATTAATTAACTCACACAGTCGAGCCTTTCAATTGTCTGAAAATGAGCTATACACTGTGTTTTTGTTCATCGAAACGAAGACAGACAAACATATTTTTTACTTGAAACATTGAGAAAAATACTCGTATGATTGCGGTATGAACTAATAAGGCAAATGATGCCGACTTTGTGTCAATATCGCTGACATATGGTGCCGGGAAAAAATATGAAATCGCCAGGACATCCCTGTACTTTATAACGTTATATCTTTCTTATGAATGCATAAAACAATATGAAAAAAATTTGGTATGATGGTTAATGGATGATTGAACAAACAGCTTGTTAATTTAGAAAATTGGGAACTAAACTATGTATTGAGACAAAACTGTTTAAACTCGTTAGTAGTCATTGATTTGACATGAATTTGGACTTTAAATAAAAGTATGTCTTTTATGTGTTACCTGTGCCAACGGTGTATTGCATCTGACATGTTTATTAAATTCACGAATTTATAAAAGAAAACAATGGCATTTTTGAATACATAGGGAATATTACATGACTGTGGTGATCCGGTGGCTTGTATCGCTCGAGTTAAAAATATATACGGGCTCGTGGAATACAACATTACACAATCAACGAGAGCGATACAATCCACCGGAACACCACAGTCATGTAGTATTCCATTTATTATATACCTCCTGACGATCAAAATACCACCAGTTACTGCATCGAAACAAACAAAATGATAACAACAGTACCAAAGAACCTGCATGAATACATGTCATTTACATCGACGTCATCGAAATGTACATGTAACGGCGTTGTCGTGTCTATAAATAGACCAATGTCGCTCGGAACGTTACGGAAATATACGATACTCAACGAACGTAAAAGTAGTCCGGTTTTTTCAGCCGTTGAAGGTTACGCATGCGCAAATAAATTCCTTCTTTGTTGCATATAAAATATTCAAAATTTGATCTCACTTTTCACCATGACCAAGCTACTTTCCAATATATCACTATACATTGTTGGAAAGATGTGGACATAACTTTTTGAAAAAACAGCATGTCAAAAAATTCTATGTGTTGTAACTCAAAATATTTACCTTAGAAAAAACACACCGGGTTTGACGGGCATGGAGGCTGCCATTCTGCGCATGAATACATGGGCCAAAAGTTATGAAGCTGGGAACCACTACACAAAAAAGTAGTGTACAAAACAGCCTTTTTTCTTATTGCTTACATATCATTTAAACTGTATTTTACAAATTATATGTATCCTGCACTCAGCCACATGTGCTTATTATCTAACTGTAACCCTGAGGCTGTGACTTCCGTTTTGGGGTTATTAGACCTAAATACGGAGTATTATTTCACAGTGTGAAAAAAGGGAATTCTATCTGGCCGATTGTATTTTATACCGAAAATACACCAGTATTTGAGTCAGATTGTGTGTAGGAATAATAAATATTTATACCCACAGTCTATTGGTTATCGTAGGGGCAAGTTGGTTATGTATGACTGAGATGATGTGTATCTTTTACAAAACTGTGCGAGCGATAAAAAAGCATATTTTGTTTTCCAGTTTTGAACCTTGTATATATGCCCATATATGTATGATCCGAAACTTTTAGGGGGGCGCGCGCCGGGTGCGTTCCCCCTGGATTCGCTAGTGGCCACGTATTCTCTTCTCGTGCGCTTGATTTTGTTTTCGAATACTCGATGTTTTTTAATACTTGATGGATGAGCGCGAGACTGATATAGAAATGTTAAACCGATACCACAGTTTCACGCTTAAAGTATGTACGATCTTACACCAGATATAGTGGCATATATACGATGAACAAAATAAAGTGAATTAACATATATTTCTATATAAAATGGAATAAAAGTTAAGAACAAACATTGCTACTAAACGCACAATAAGCTAGTTTTAAATCACCAAATAGTTTTCGTCTGTGTAAGTGGAAACTCAAATACATGCATATACGTTGACTTGACAGTTGGCACCAATAAACGATGCAAACGTCGACACTAGTAATTGTTGATTTCTTTCATATTGAAGTGTTTCCTTCATCGTATAAAGTTTTTCAGTTTGCTTTCAAGTTTTATTGTCACTTTTATCTGCTAATTTTGAAAATAATTGATATGAAAGACCGTACATACACACTTTAGGCCTCGGTATATAGACCGAGTCTTTAAATGATTGTTTTATGAATTATTACACACATATATTAAATATCGTATAAATCGGTGAAAAGTTCCTTAAAGGGGCGCATCGACGGCATTTCCAGTAAATATAGACCGTCTCCGTCTTCGTGGCCTAGTGGTTATGGCGTTCGCCTATGGAGCGGGAGGTCGAAGGTTCGAGTCCTACGCTGGGCGTGTTCTGATATGGCCAGTTGCCTACCCAGCAGCTAGTTAAATCCAGGGGAACCGATTGCTTTACTGCCAAGCGCCCGGCATATAGGATACGAATCGGGAGTAAAGATGTTCTTCAGTAAATGTGTCTCATAAGTCAAAACTGGCTGGCCCTTATTCGCGAGGGGTGACACTATAATATACAGATACTTTACACTTTACTTCTATAGACATGTATTAAGACAAGACATATTTCCGTTTTTCACGAATATATTTTTAAGTAATAATCATACAATGATGTAATTGTCAAGAAAAAAATCAATATCAAGAAACAACATGTTTCAGTGCACATTTCCAGCAGGATTCGAGCTCACGCCTACACAATCGCACACTTTCATGAAAACTTTCCTACGCTACACTACAGTTATAAACAAATGCGCATGCGCAAAGCGGTACTTCATATACTTTTTATTCATAACGGTTTTACTACTACTACTAATTTTCCCGCGCCCCCGAAAAGTGTCCCAGAGACAACCTTTGATATTATATAAAAGCATATTTCGCGGTTTGTTTATAAAAACGAGACCTATGTGTTTAGCAACCATTTAATGAATACTTCATAAAATAAAAGTTTATTTTCGAAAATATTACAACGTATTAGCCATCGATACGCCCCTTTACATCAACATATTCTTTGACACTACTAGAACAAGCTGTTCAAATTCCTGTTAGCATTTTGTTAAAAACGGGTTTTCGTGTATTACAAATCAACAAAGAAACAATATGATACATTTTGTTTGCACATTCGATCCTTGAATTAATTTTCTAACATAATACTTGCTAATTTTTCTATAGACACAGAACAAAATTATCTTTGTTAAACTACCCAATAAACAACGCAAACAGAAGTTCCAATTCAGAGCGATGCACAGTAAAAAGAAGTTCCAATTGCAATTGCAAAAATATATGTCAAATCATGTTAGAATCGAAATAATTTTCGCAATATCGTTTATAAGCCAATAAACAACTCTTTGTTGTTCTGATGGCCGATAAACAACGATACATCGCAAATTATTTCTTAATTAGACACTTTGTATGGAAATTCGATCGTTGAAATACTAGTAATGGATCCGTGCTTCATGTCATAATCTAACAGCCGCATATTTTAGATCAGCTAGCTGTATTGACAAATGACATTACGACGAGATTTGATTGATTGACGATGTGTTTAGCCTTTCAGAAAGCTAGGACCTATTTGTTAGACGGAGATGTCTCGTAAAACCATTTATATACTATTAACGGTGTTTGTCGGAATTCGAACTAAGTAGGCGTGGATGTACATGTAAATTCCATTACGAAAGGTTAAATCGAAATGATGATCGAAAATTTTGTTTTAATCCGGAATATTATCCAAAGACATTCAAAGCTGACAATAACAATTAAGTTTAGATCAATATCTTGAGTTGGAACAATACTATAGGACTGACTCCGAACCTGTTATTATTCAGAGCTTCGCTCTTAGTGACGTCCGTTGTACTTGCATTTAATTAATCAGTAGACGGACATAGATCGCTCCGCCTTTTTGTTTGTCTAAGGTTGTTTGTCCAAGGATTTGAAGTTAATTGATTGGATTATGCAACCCTGTGCTATTATTTTCCACTGAAATATAACCAACCATTGGTCAAGTCAGTCCTTGATTGACAAGTATCTACTGGTCAATTAAGGAGGCAATATACAGTTTTCGGACACTGCCTGGTGGAGTCTGGGTTCGAGCTGCCTTGTACACACTGATAATATCAACACTCGAACCCAAACAACATATCGTTTCACTAATGCTATGGCTGTGTCTTCACAAAACTCAAGGGAAGATAATTATGCAAACAGTTCCGTTAGAAATTTAACATGCATAATCAAACAGTTTTGGGGTTCCAATTTCACTCGTTTTCGCGACCATTTCAGTGATCTTCAACAACTTTCCTGCGAATGCAAGCGCTTCAAACACTGCATGTCCGACCATATTCTTGCTGGCAACGCAGAAAACCGGGGGTCAACCATTTACAGTGAAACCTGTCTAAACCGAATCCTGTGAAAACCAAATCCCTGTCCAAACCGAACGGCTGTGTCGGTACCGATTTTTTTCCTTCTTATTTTATATATAAAAAAACCCTTAATAAACCGAACCCTGTCCAAACCGAATACCGAACGAATTCTTTCACAAATTTGATCTCATTCAGCCTTAAAAAACCTGAATAAACCGAACGGTGTATCCTGTTAGGTGTCACTTCGCGATACCGCGGAAGCGTGAACCCGATAATTGGTGACACAAGTACACACAAATGGCATACTCGCGGTGGTGATAACGGGGCAGAGGTGAATTTAGCGATCAGCAAGTTAGTGCATACGACAGTAGTCAATTTGTGAAAAACAGTTTATTATGTCGTGTTTTATGTTGAAATTTACGTACACTTAGAATATTTTATGTTTCACAAAATAATGTAGTTAATGTATAAATTCTGGCACTGATCTTTTTAAGCCTAAGTCCTGTGATATAATCGAGCTAAAATAAATATGTTTAAACTAATCAAAGCAGTCAACCATCGGTGATTTCTTTAAACACATGTAAATAAGTTCTCGTTAAATACATTAATGAACTTGTTTGATTGATAAGTTGAGTGTCGTTTTATGTACAAGTACACATTTTTACTTGCAAATAACAAACAAATAAACAATTATAAAAGAGTAAACATTAACATGTTGTGTTGTCTTATTATATACTCGACTAAACATATGTAATAGAACGTACATTTTAAAGGAAAATGACATTTAATAAAAACCTGGGTAAACCGAACACCTCTGAAAACCGAACGCCGTTCAGTTTATACAGGTTATACTGTATATGTTTAAATGAATTCCCATGGAAGTACGTCCTGTAAATATCCTGCCAAAATGGCGTTCAGAGCTAGGAATCCTCCTGTAAAAATAATGTGTAATGTTGCACAACAAGAGATCTATTAGCAGAGGGACTGTCTGATTTTGTTGATTTATTTCACGTCTCTTTCGTTACCCACGAACAAAACACCGTTACCCACTAACAAAACGACTTTTCTTATCGAAAAATGCAAACATATATTTTCTGTCAATACAGACTCTTCTCTACAGTCAATCTGACTCTTCTAGACGCTGTATATACATGCATATAATAGTTTACTGCACAGCGAAGTATTATTTAAATTTTAAATTTTTCTCTTAATACGCATTTTTGAACATAACGTACCATCATGCAACTTCGAAATATGCGTTTTTGTAAATTTTCCAGCAGTCCAAAACGCAAGAAAATTCTCTTTTCCACATTGCCAACGAAGGGTGATGCCGACCACCTTCACACTTACCAGTCTGTTAGGGCTACGCGGCCCTAAATGTCTGGCACACAGAACGCTCGGTAAAGTTTTCTTACCATCATGCAACATAAACAAAGAAAAATATGCGTTTTTTTATATTTGCGAGAAAAAGTCCAAAACCACAAAAAATGCTATTTTCTACATTGCCGACGAAGGGTGATGCCGGCGACCTTCACACTTGCCAGTCTGTTAGGGCTACGCGGCCCTAAATGTTTGGCACCAAGAACGCTAGATGAAATTCCTTACCAGCAAGCAACATCGAAATATGCGGGTTTTTTGGTATATATAAGAGAAAAAGTCCAAAACCACAGAAAATGCCCTTTTCCACATTGCCGACGAAGTGTGATGCCGGCGACCTTCACACTCGTCAGTCTGTTAGGGCTACGCGGCCCTATTTGTTAAGCACCAAGAACTCTAGGTAAAGTTTCCTTACCATCATGCAACATCGAAATATGTATTTTTTGATATTTGCGAGAAAACGTCTAAGTCCAAAACCACAAGAAATGCTCTTTTCCACATTGCCGACGAACGGTGATGCCGACCACCTTAATACGTGCAAGTCGGTTAGAGCAACTCGGCCTTAAATGTTTGGCACCCAGAACTCTCGGTAAAGTTTCCTTACCATCATGTAACAGCGAAATATGCGTTTTTTTGTAAATTTGCGAGAAAACGACTAAGTTAAAAACGAGAGAAAATGCTCTTTTCCTTATTGCCGACGAAGGGTGATGCCGACCACCTTCACACTTACCAGTCTGTTAGGGCTAAGCGGCTCTAACAGCTTGCCACCAAGAACGCTCTGTAAAGTTTCCTTACCATCATGAAACATCAAAATATGTATTTTGTATATTTGCGAAAAAACGTCAAAGTCCAAAACCACAGAAAATGCTCTTTTCCACTTTGCCGACGAACGGTGATGCCGACCACCTTCACACTTGCAATTCTGTTAGGGCTACGCAGCTCAAAATGTTTTGCACCCAGAACGCTCGGTTAAGTTTCCCTACCATCATGCAACAGCGAAATATGTTTTTTTTGTAAATTTGCGAAGAAAAAGACCAAATTCAAAACGCAAGAAAATTTTGTTGTCTACATTGCCGACGAACGGTGATGCCGACGACATTCACACTTGCCAGTCTGTTAGGGATGCGCGGTCCTAAAGAATTATAAACATGTGTTACAATGTTAGTTTTAAAGTAAACTGACATCATTAGAATCAACGGATGGTTAAGCATGATATTTTTTTTACAAAATCGTACAGCCACTATTTTACAGATCTTTGGCTCAAACCATACCCGGACTCGGACTTGTCACTGTAAGACTCAAATCTGACACTCCTAAAACAGTCGAAGTTCTGCTCAATTTTACAGTATCCCATTTTATTAAGACCATATTCCCAGCCAATTCGAATATTTGGCTGAAACCGTAAAGTGCTCCCAAAAGTGCGTTGTAATAAAGAACGACAACTCTGTGGATTTGTGATTTTATGAGACAAATTAATATCAAGAAGTTCATTATCTACCCTGCGAATGACGCAGCAGTATATTGAATCGAAGAGAACAAGTAATTTCTCTGCTTTAGATTCGTGTATTACATCTTTAAAACAGTCCGTACATTTTGAGATTGGTATTAAAAAGTTTAGTTATATTATATAATATGTGAACACATATATTTGATATATTTGGGCTACGCAACTTTAAATTTAATTTTAGTGAAGATCGGATGACATCTGTTGGACTTTGAGAGCGGGAACGAAAGTGGTCTACCGACCGACAGTTCGACCGACAATCCAATATACCCCGCCATCTTCGATGGAAGGGGGGGGGGCATAATCAATGATATGCAGGTACGTTTCATATATCATAAACGAACGCCGACAGATTTAGCATGCTGTTTATAAAGTCACATCATGAACAATAATGCTTATCATTGATTAAACGAAATAAAACACTGACCAGCTGTTACCTGTCCACACAGTCAACACTCCGTTACAGCACACGTCGAAACAATGTGGTATTTTATGCCGTATAGTTAGGCATAACGTAACGAATATCTAAATTGTCATAAAGTTCACATACGGTGGTCAATACGTAAAAGGGCGTAAGATATTCGCGTTGTAGCCCGTGCAACATTCTGTAAATGTTTTAGATAAACTATGGACTTGGATTCTTTCTTGTCCGAAAGGTCAGTAAAACATATTGTTTGGTCAGTGTTGTTTACTGGCGTCCTGAGTTAATCAATCCTCATTGAAAGTTTCCATCTAACAATGAAATGTTTTCTGTTTTATGTACGAAACTTTGAATACTCTCGAATGTTGTGGAGAAAACTGGATACACATTTAACCTTTTGCCACGCAAATCGTTTTAAAAGTTACATTGCGTGTTAGAATGGCTTCATGAGAAATACACTTGACATATTTATATTTTGGTTGGGAATATTAGGTCAGAATTATAAAAAAACAACACAATTTGAAACAATAACAAAATTTGTGTAAATTACATGCATAGGTAAACACACTCTAAAACGTGGGATCACCGTTTTAGGATTTACCTATAGTTTGTATAGAACAAATGCTAGTAATTTTCTCTATATGAAGTTATATTTATGTATGATTCTGACTTTGTATCAACACTATCATTATACATTTGAGGCGTGTCGTGGGAAAACCGGACTTAATGCATGTGCGTAAAGTGTCGTCCCGGATTAACCTGTGCGGACCGGGACGGCTCTTTCCGCCTACAGTGGAGTTATGTTCCTTGAAACAGAAAATACCATAAAAGCGGAAAGTGCCGTCCCGGACTAGCCTGTGCGGACTGACTGCACGGGCTAATCCGGGATGACACTTAACGCACATGCATTAAGCCTGGTTTTCCCACAACGCGCCTCATTTGTATTTCGAAATCTTATTATACGTATTAAATAAGTTGACTTTGCAAAAAAAAAATTGTATTATGATTTTAAAGAGTTATACCTCTTTAAAGGGACTTGTTTACAGATTTTCTTATTTTTGAAAAATTGTCATTTAATGTATTAATTGCACAAACTAATCCAGTTGGACAAATGTTGTATTTAAAAAAATAAATATGTGAATGATTAGCTTGCGCCGGGACTCGAAACTACGAACGCCGGGATCAAAAATGTGTCGCACTTTCCACTCGGCCATTGTGCCTTAAGATCATGGCATATACTTTTTAACGCAATGGAAGTGATACACGTGTTTTTACAACATACCAATGAAAAGCGTTACAAACGCTTTATGCCGGGCTCGCTAGCTCAGTTGGTAGAGCGCTGGACTGTCAATCCGGGGATCGTGAGTTCGATCCACAGCCGGGCCACATTACTTGTGTGGGGATTGGTCATGAAATTACTTCTGCGGCCATTCTCCCCCTACGTCTGATTCAAGTAGGGCAGTTGTCAGTTACTGGCATAGGTATGTGCACTTAATACTGGTACACCGCTTAGATCGGCTAAGATTGCCCAGGAAAAGTGCGAGTAGGTTAACTGACCGCCGTGATAAGACTGAAATACTGCTAAAAACGGCGAAAAACCCCAACAAAACAAAACAAACAAACACAAACGCTTTATAATGTTATCAATTTCGATGGATGATTTTTCAAAAACGACACTATTTTTCCAATAATTTATCTTTGCCAAAAGTGTTATTTCGCTTGCTTATATATGATGTGCTTTTATTTTTGGGACCTATGACAATTATTTTGTAAATTGTCGATTTGCCAAGCTGTGAACAGTTCCCTTTAATGTTTTTCCTAATGTTTCCTGTGCAGTGCGCAGAGGCTAATCCAGGACGGCACTTTCCGCTTTTATGACGTTGTCTATGTTATGCGATGAAATCACAGTCTTCCGTGATTTTCACGCATACCCCGTTTCTGGCAAATCACATTCTTTCGTGATTTTCACGCATACCCCGTTTCTGGCAAATCACATTATTCCGTGATTTTCACGCATACCCCGTTTCTGGCAACTCACATTCTTACGTGCTTTTCACGCATACCACCTTTCTGGCAAATCACAGTCTTCCGTGATTTTAACGCATATCCCGTTTCTGGCAAATCACATTCTTCAGTGATTTTCACGCATACCCCATTTCTGGCAAATCACATTATTCCGTGATTTGCACGCATAACCCGTTTCTGGCAAATCAAATTCCTCCGTGATTTTCACGCATACCCCGTTTCTGATAAATCACATTCATCCGTGATTTTCACGAATACCCCGTTTCTGACAAATCACATTCTTCCGTGATTTCCACGAATACCCCGTTTCTGGCAAATCACATTATTCCGTGATTTTCACGCATACCCCGTTTCTGGCAAAAGATAATCACAGTCTTCACATTAAAAATGTGACAAATGAGATCCTATTCTTCACAGGTTGTGAAAAATATGATAAGCGAAAAATATGATCCTACAGGGCAACTTTTGTATTACCTACATTACAATATAAATGATAATTAAGCGTTTTTTTTTTTAACTGTTGACCACTTTCACGGTTTCGTTTCGTTTTGTTGCCCTCATCAATACTCAAAGGGGAGCAACCTGCGCAGAACGTTGCGCAATGTAACTTTATGTTAACACTGACTGCTACTAACTGTTACAAGCAGGACCCAGGATAATGATTGTTCTAATTTGTAGTTGTGAGTCACAACTATCGTTATGTTAGTTTTATGGAAAAGAAAACAAGTTAATGTTGTATTTTATTTATAATTGATAGTAGGTAATAAAACATATGTTTCATAGTCATTTGGGAGCAGTCAAATTGTTTTCCTTCAGTATCGGTGGCAACATTTTGAACTGTTGCCCTCGGATTTACGGCCACGGGGAAACAGTTCAAAAGTTGCCCCCTCTACTTCAGGAAAACAATTTGACTGTTCCCAAATGCCAATAAAATATGTGTAAAATATTGCCTGTCCCTTCATTCTTTCCCAGGCAGAGTCAGTATACACTGAGCAACGTGCTGTTTGGAGTCTGCTTTCTGGGCCTGATTCTGCTTGGAATCTACTTCCTGTATAAGATGTGCACGGACCAGTCCAAGTCTCAAACTACCAACCAGTCTGTGACGTCAGACCGGATGTTCATGAAACCCGTCTATGCTCACGAAATAGAACCAGGCATCGTTGTGTTGCAAAGCGAGAACGGCGATTATTTCAAGATTCTGAAGGAATACGACATGAAACATGGTAACCACTACGGATCGCTATCTCGTTCAGGAGCGGATATGACGTCACACGATCTAAATATAGAAACATTTGGCGGAAATGGAAGTTTTCAAGCGCTTGAGCCATGCAGATCACGTGAGCTTGCTCAAGCAAGCGCTCCTCCGAGATCGAGTATCATGGCAGACGAGAGCGAAGAACTGTTGTTCGAAAGGAGTCATGATTCTGGCTTCCGACCCGTGCAATTCAGTTACGGAAGTGACGCTATGCCTCCTCCTTATGGTGCTCACTAACAGAGGAAATTACGAAACATAGAAAGTCGGAATATTGTGCTGCACTAATAAACCTGTGGGCATCCGATATTTACTAAAATATGTCAGACAAGAGTTCTTAACAATCGATCTATATGCATATTATTCAACTTGACGGTTTCACAATATTTGTTGGTATCATAGTTTTTTATTTCAACAAAACTATTTACCAACTTACCATATTCAGTGTATGTTGTTTTCTTTGACGGTTAGAAACCCGTAAAGCCAATTCCCAAAGGATCCCATTGTAAAATAGCACAATCTCTTGGCGTCTTTCGACATTTTCTTTTGATTCAAGTCTTCCGAATGTTGTCTCTTTGGAAAGATGATTCTTTCTACTTACACAATTTAAAAAAAAAAAAAAAATGTCATGTTACTTCTAAGAAAATGCATCTCGCGTGATTGTAGTCACCCGTAAGAAACACAGAATGCAGTGGCGATTTTGACAAAAGCACATGCTGTCCTTGCATAAACTGCTGAACATTCAAATATCAAGTAATTCGGTGTTATGATACATCAAAATGCACAAGAGACTCGTCGTTTGTTTTAGGAAATAACCATTTAAACCAGTGTCCGTTATGTGAATTGTCACTTAACAGAAGAAACAAGAAATGTCTTTAAAAAAGACAATCGGCGTTGAAATTAATATTGAGATGTCATTTTTTTGCCCTTAATCTAATACAAGAGGACCACGATGATCGGTTACGTGACTTCTCGGAAGCCATATTTTTCGGTCCCTACTAAGGAGACTTCTCGGACCCCAGATTTGTCGGTCCCTACTAAGAAGACTTCTCGGACACTATATTTTTCGGACACCATATGAGAACTAATCGGCCCCAAAATTAATTTGAGATAAACTCATACATTTTTAATATCTGTATCGTAAATAAACCGATAAGATACCGCCCCATTTTTCCACCAGTGATACATGAATAAGCCAAATACTGGTAATTTACGTGAACATAATTGGCACATGAATTTTTAAGGCAAATTTAACAAATTAACATTGTCAGAAAATAATAGCGGGAATGAATGAACATTATTTTATATATCAGACAAGTGTACATAGTTCTGTTAAATAATGTACTATATGTGTCATTAATATTGCACATAGTGTACTCATGCTACGCAAATGGAGTTAAAGTGACCAGACAAGTGTACATAGTTCTGTTAAATAATGTACTATATGTGTCATTAGTATTGCACATAATGTACTCATGCTACGCAAATGGAGTTAAAGTGACCAGACAAGTGTACATAGTTCTGTTAAATAATGTACTATATGTGTCATTAGTATTGCACATAGTGTATTCATGCTACGCAAATGGAGTTAAAGTGACCAGACAAGTGTACATAGTTCTGTTAAATAATGTACTATATGTGTCATTAATATTGCACATAGTGTATTCATGCTACGCAAATGAAGTTAAAGTGACCAGACAAGTGTACATAGTTCTGTTAAATAATGTACTATATGTGTCATTAGTATTGCACATAGTGTACTCATGCTACGCAAATGGAGTTAAAGTGACCAGACAAGTGTACATAGTTCTGTTAAATAATGTACTATATGTGTCATTAGTATTGCACATAATGTACTCATGCTACGCAAATGGAGTTAAAGTGACCAGACAAGTGTACATAGTTCTGTTAAATAATGTACTATATGTGTCATTAGTATTGCACATAGTGTATTCATGCTACGCAAATGGAGTTAAAGTAACCAGACAAGTGTACATAGTTCTGTTAAATAATGTACTATATGTGTCATTAATATTGCACATAGTGTACTCATGCTACGCAAATGGAGTTAAAGTAACCAGACAAGTGTACATAGTTCTGTTAAATAATGTACTATATGTGTCATTAGTATTGCACATAGTGTACTCATGCTACGCAAATGGAGTTAAAGTAACCAGACAAGTGTACATAGTTCTGTTAAATAATGTACTATATGTGTCATTAGTATTGCACATAGTGTACTCATGCTACGCAAATGGAGTTAAAGTGACCAGACAAGTGTACATAGTTCTGTTAAATAATGTACTATATGTGTCATTAGTATTGCACATAGTGTATTCATGCTACGCAAATGGAGTTAAAGTGACCAGACAAGTGTACATAGTTCTGTTAAATAATGTACTATATGTGTCATTAGTATTGCACATAGTGTACTCATGCTACGCAAATGGAGTTAAAGTGACCAGACAAGTGTACATAGTTCTGTTAAATAATGTACTATATGTGTCATTAATATTGCACATAGTGTATTCATGCTACGCAAATGGAGTTAAAGTGACCAGACAAGTGTACATAGTTCTGTTAAATAATGTACTATATGTGTCATTAATATTGCACATAGTGTATTCATGCTACGCAAATGGAGTTAAAGTGACCAGACAAGTGTACATAGTTCTGTTAAATAATGTACTATATGTGTCATTAATATTGCACATAGTGTATTCATGCTACGCAAATGGAGTTAAAGTGACCAGACAAGTGTACATAGTTCTGTTAAATAATGTGTACGCAAATGGAGTCAAAGTAACATGAATAACGTTTCGACGTACTACGATACTTCTTTCACCACATTTTACTGATAGAAAGATGTTTAACATTTTTATAGATAGAATAAGAAGCTGATAGAAAAGTGCAATTATAAATAATTCTTAATTAAACACAACTTAAACACAAATATAAATTAACTAGCGCAGTAAGTTTATTAATTCTCCATTTATTGCAATTCTCTGGTTTAGGATTCTCCGATGCTAATTGATGCGTGTGTATTAACACAGCTCTTACTCGCGCTATTTTTAGAAAGATTCTTCTGCTGGAGTTGTGCGAATTCACGGGGACGACAGTCCGTTACAGCGTACAATGATATTTTTACACAATGATAAAATAATAGGAAATATTAGCTCATTCAAATTTGCTAATAATTGTTTTGCTTATTTATCAGAAAAATAAATGAAATTTACCACTTTATATTTTGTGCTTGCGAGCTCAACAGACAACATTGTACGTCGTGAACGACTGTCGGTCCCGTCAATTGTAGCATTGTAATTGCTATTTATAGAGCGCGCCGATTATGTAGGCTAAACAATATAGTTATTTCTTTATGTGAATTAATATAACATTCCGATCATGACATACAATGAGTAAAATTGTTCATAATTATGTTCGTTTCTAGAGTGTATGTCGAAGATATGTTTATAACTTAATTTTAACCGCTTATGTAAACAATTATGTAAATTGTAATCCCGAAAAGTATGCAACAGTTATTAGTATACGTTAAACGATTGTTTTAAGTGTGCATTCCCTAAAATTAGACAATTTGCCCGATTCTATTGGCATTCAATTTTGCCGCTGCATAATTATCATAAGAAATCTAGGTCAAAAGTGATCTTAGACAGCTACTCCGAAAAAACTAACTAGATCTATTTCTTATACGGCCTACTTTCGAGTGTAAGACTGGGGATTTACGATTTACTGGTACCGAACCTAGATTCTAACACGACACGCGGCCTTGTTTTCCATAGAAAAAGACGGACAACAAGTATTGGTTTTTCTGCAATAATTATGGGCGGTACCTAATGTTTTGAAAATAGTTCCGGAGCATTCGCGGACATTTTACAGTAAAATGCACGTGCTGAATCGCGCACTAGCTAAATAGTATTTAACTTACCGTTGTCTGTATAATGTTTTGAAACAAAAAAGCACACATTTCATTATTACAATTACACAATCCGTATAAACGTTATCGAAAAGAAAATTTGTGTTGTTTATGTTAACATGTTTCTATCACAATAGCATGACGAGAATCAATAAACATGACGTCATATTGGTTCTTTAATTTTTATCAATGAATCTGACGTCATTCGCTCAATTTTAGGAATGTCACGGCATGAACTTTGATCACTTAAAGGGGTTAACTCTCCGAGGGCCCGTGGTAATTATATAACACCATGAATCCCTGAATTCGAGGACGAATTCATATTTGAGCGAGGGTGTATGTCACGGCATGAACTTTGGTCACTTAAAGGGGAGAAGTTGTGTGGCGGCCCGGTTAGCTCAGTCGGGAGATAGCGAGGGGTCCCGGGTTCGGGTCCCGGACTAGCCGCACAATTTTCCACCCTGTGACATTTTTTATCACGCGTGACATGAAATTCTGTCCGCGATCGCTATGTAGATTTTCTGGAAACGCGGCAACAATGGCGCCCAACGTATCGTCGTGGTAATCAACAAATCAATGTTTGAAGTCATTTTTTCAACGTTGACTCATAGAGCATCGTGTAAAACTCAAGTTGGCCAAGCTACGCCTTTGCTATTTTACATAGCATATACATTTTCGGGAGTTATTCCCGAATTCACAGTCGACTGAACTTTGGAGTGTTTCGTCACAACACGTGATTGCTTCAAACGTTCCATGGTCTGTCCTCTACTAGCATAAACTTTCCCCGGGAAAATCACGCTTATTATATGTGCACAAACTTTTACGTACGTCAACGTCAAGGATTCTACATTCTACGTTACCAGGATTGGATTCGCCGTTCAGAATGAAATAGTGCAGTGACACTAGTGTATTTGGCCTTATTACATAGTATATTGGACTAAATGTATTCTTTTGTTTATTATTTTGTGATCCGACGGATTTTGGTGAGTGCATTTTCTGTTTATATTTTTGTATTACAATTTGTCATTGCGTTAGCAATTTTGCGTAAAATTAATCACTAAGTTGACCATAGAAATTTAATAGCATCATTCGATTTCATTATTAATTTTATTGACCTCATTTTATATAAAGTCACAGGTTAGCTTAATTTTATACATAACTGCGAGAATGTTTATTTAGCTGCATTGTATCAATTATTTTCATATCGCAATCTGGCTTTGATACGCTAACTTGTCCTGTTCACTAAATGATTACATAACACAGCATAACTGTAGCACGGAATAATCAGTAAAATCGCTAGTAGTGTGTTTAGTAGGTTACAAATCTAGCTTGTAGTTGTTGAACGAAAATAGTGTAATCCCATAATTATACTTAAAATCTATATGATATCTTTATTGCTGCAAGTGGCCCATAATCACACGAGCAGGTCCAATATTTGAAAAGTAGAAATATATCATATTTCTGTGGACGTTAAAATCTCGACAGAAATATAGTTTACTCTATCGTGATATAATGTCCACCATGTAGGCTTAGTGCGAATTTGCATTAGAGAAAATTTAATTTAATATCATAACGCGAATAATAGATCGAATATTTATTATACGCTATGGCAATTGCCCAAGCTACGATAGTTGGGTCCCTATTTCGCACGTGAGACAGTGACGCGCGAAAAAATGGCCGATAAGAGAGTCAGTTTATAACTCGGTTGTTAGCTGCGGAAATAGCGCAATCGGTAGCGTTTTAGACTATCACGCAGGGGACAGTAGTTCGAATCGCGTCAACGTCAACAATAAATCTGTGATTTTTCGAAATTAAATACATTGACAATACCAATTTATGCTGTATTCAACGAACTAATGATACTAGAAAATCGCATTTGTGCATTTCACAAAAAAAAACAACCAAAAAACTAAACGGGAGTGTACTGGTAAAAGGACAACAGGGGAGGTATAAGTGTCACATTACCACACTATGACAAGGGCATTTATAAAATGAGCAGCGAAGAAGCCGCAGTAAATGCTTAAATGTTAAAAACTGCGTTAATTGTATGATTTATTGAATTGTTCAATATATAGACGACATTTTGTTTTATAAATAATAAACAATATTGTGTATTGGTGATTGTTGTTACATTAGTATGCGAGAGTTTTGATGTGCATGTGAAAGAACAGTGCGTTGTAGAAGTAATAGTGTATTATAACTATCATAGAAATTTAGTGTTAATGGTAGTGTTTGTTGTAGTTTAGTGTAAATAGGCCTCTATATTAGTACAGGTATAGGAAGTATATAGTATTTGTAGTGCAAATATCAGTTTGGAACCACGTGTACACAGTATAGAGAAGCGAGTGAACGGGAGGAGAGATTGCGAAGGAGAAATATAGAAAAAGAGATGGAATAAATAAGACACGGTAGACAATTTATTCAGGAAAGAAATCGTCCTGATCTGTCTGAAGTGTTTGAATCTCCACTACGCAGACAGGAACGAGAGAACTGCTCACCTCCTTATGTTAAACATCCCACGGAGGACAGTCTTGATGACTTTGATAGATTTCTAGACAAGGCACGAATGGAGCTCAGAGAAAGGATAGAGAGCCTTGGTTCCAATGTTGATGATCTTATTACAGTAGATGAATACATTATTGATACAGAGCAAACACGAACTAAGAATTACGAACAGATCAGATCTGCCCAACCACCACAGGAAACGGAAATAGACGGCAGATACGTACGACAAACGCACAGTACGAATCAGCTAGCTATCGGCACAGATACTAGCGAAAGTACAGCACTGATACAGCAACTTGTGAAGAAAATAAAAAATTTAAAGCTAGAAGAAATGAGAAAGGAAAGAAACGGAGAGGTAAACAGAACTACAGGTACCGGATCCGAGTCCAGACAGAGAGGCTTTCAGAGAGGCGGATTTAGGAGACGCTTTTATTATGCGCAGAATAATCAAAACAACGACAAATCTGATGATAATGCCAATACCAATAAATCTAATACAAATCAGCCAACTGCAGATAAAAATTTAAACGAGTAAACGTCGCCATTGAGGGTCAAATACACGACGTTTTCGTATCTGAACCAGACAGACCCAACATACGTTTACTTGATAGACTTATCGGTTGCTCAAATGAATCTGATGTTTGTATTAATGGTTAGGTGACACGAGCTTTGGTAGACAGTGGGGCGATGGTTACGACTGTAAGTCAGTCATTTTACGAACAAATGGACCCGAAACCCTATCTGTTAGCTTAGATGATTTAAAGCTATCTGTCACTGGGGCTAATGGGACCGAATTATTGTATATGGGATACACTGAAGCAACAATATCTGTTCCACATATAAGCGAAGAATCATATGATGTACCCGTATTGGTTGTACCCAACACGGAGTACAGTCTCAGTGTACCAGTCATTATCGGTTCGAATGTGATACGTTATCTTCGCTCATACCCATTAGCTACCCTGCCAGAAGAATGGAGAGCAGCTGTAATGGCTACTTCTCTATTAAATAGCGTAGGTACTGTGGTTTATACGAACAAAACAATCGTAGAATTACCACCGTACGAAACAATGTCCATATCCGGTTTTGTTCACACAGGACGCAGCCGCCGTTACTGAGCCGTCTGATAAGGCGTCGAGCCGAATAGATTTATGTCCACGCGTTGTCCGATGGGACAACCGTGGAAGCACCGCCAGAGTTCCTGTCCGAATTTTCAATTTATCGGCCAAACCCATTAAAATTGTCCCCAAAACTATCATCTGTGAATTACAACCAGCAAAGGTACTTCGTTCATAGACACCAGAAATCCCAGAGACGCACTGTAAAGCGAATGTTGAGCAAGTACAGACATGTACAGTAGATAGAGACACGTTCTTTGGTAATCTAAAAATTGACTTAAATCATTTAGACTTTTATAAACAAGAACAGTTAAAAAACATGTTGTTTGAAATGAGAGATGTGTTCTCTTAAGGCCCTCTAGATCTTGGTAGTACCGATCTTGTTCGCCACACCATTAACTCAATAATAACGAACCATTTAAAGAACCTTATAGGCCGGTGCCGCCTAGTCTTATAAACGAGGTCGTGAGCATGTCCAAGAAATGCTAGACATTGGCGCCATTCGCCCATCGTCTAGTCCTTACTCATCAAATGTCGTCATTGTGAGAAAAAAGGACGGTAGTATTCGTTTCTGAATTGACTACAGAAAGCTGAATAGCCGTACACACAAGGATGCGTATGCTATTCCTCGCACTGACGACACTATTCATCTCCTTGCCGGTTCTCGCTACTTGAATAAGCTCGACTTAAAGTCGGGATACTAGTAAGTGGAGATGGCCGAGGACGAAATATAAAAAAATGCATTTCAAGTTGGTAGTTTAGGCTTCTTTGAGTGTAACAAGATGCCATTGGAGCTCTGTAACGCCCCGGCAACCTTTCAGCGATTGATGGAGCTTTGCATGGAGCAATTAAACCTCAATGAATGCCTCATATACCTGGATGATATTATTGTGTTTAGCCATGATTTTTCTGAGGCAATACAGAGGCTAAAAACCGTCCTTCTGCGCTTGCGATCCCATAAGCTTAAGCTTAAAGCCTCAAAGTGCGAATTCATGAGTCCACAACAAACCAGTCGGCAACATGTATATGTATAATAATCCTATTGGTTAATACAGTAAGGTAGCAGTTGTTTATTAGATACGGATACTATATTTCGCAGTGTAGATGGTGCGCTTTAAACATACTGTAGGCGGCGTCTATTTATTTTTCCATTGTAAATGCTTTATTGTTCTCGTCAATAGGTGCGTGGAGGTCGAGGGCATTCTCCTCCGCACCTTACAATAATCCTATTTTGCAAAGAAATGTATACAACAATAAAGACTTGTGCACAATAAAACAGACATAAATAACGTTTTCATATAGCATCAATAGACATTCTTTCTATTTTGGGTGTATTCATTACAAGGCACTTGCAACAACGAGCAACACAACGAAACAATCAAATATGTTAGCAGGTGAAGATAAGATAAGAGGCAAACCATATTCAGAATGTTATCAGAGGTTTTCTTGTAACGAAGAATAAAACAATATCGGTTTAAAAGATCCTTAGAATTTGGTATATAGTTGAACACAACATAATGAATTTTGGATAAATGGACACTCCCCAAAACATATGAACTATGGATCCTGTACAGTTTTTACAGAAAGGGCATTTGTCAGTATCAGTATATTTTATTTTAAATAGAAGTGTGTTAGTTTCTTATCTTCTGTGAATTCTCAAAGGCATTTCGAAGATATTTGACAATTTATCTTCTTTAATATTTTCAACAACTTCACACCATTTAGATTTGCATGACGGTATTGAATCATTTTCTTTTAAAATATAATACATTCGTTTAGTTCCACTAGATAATTTTAAGATACTCTGCAAGCATGGTGGTGTAAATGGTTTAAAATACGCACAGTTTTAAAATAGGCACAGTTTGTTTGTTCTTTATATATAAGTTGATTGACTCCTTTGTTTCTTACGTTTTGGCATTTACGTCAGAAGAATGTGTTATATTATTTAAATATTGGAATAGCCTCGTAAGTATATTGATGGTTAAGTTTTACAATCTGTTCTAAATTTAATATTCTGACTGTTTGAACATGTCTGTAACTGTCATTTAACTAAAGATAATATATTTATATCATGCTATATTACACTGTAGGCAATAGGCAACAGTGGCGACCTACAAATTGTCCAGTATGAAGATGTCAGTTATATATGAGATATGCTCTCAGCAATCTATTTCCTCATTGCTATTTTTCGAAAAACGATTCAATTCAAAAGCTCCACGCAACGTCAATGTCGGGATCAACGTCCTAACTCAAGTTAAAACTTTCGTTCAATAATACAAACGTGTGCATGGCATTTATTTGAATGTTTTCGTCAAAGTCAGTACCACTTTCAGTGTGATGTTTTAATCCCACGGTGTTGTTATCATTAAAGCTATTGTATCCTCATATTCTACAGAAGGCATACTATAAATTACACTAACATCATATTTTATTTTCAGACTTAACTATATGAGGGCCTGGCAAAAGAGTTACGTAATTATATTGTATATAAACAATAACAAATTGCAGGACTGTGTATCATATAAATCAATGCCAAATAAAGTCATAAAGCTTACCGTCATTTTCAGGAACTGTTTGAAATTACCCTTTAACAGGTTACTCGTACTAGCCAAGATCTATTAAATGTATTTGTGCCATCGTATGCATACTGTTAAAAAAAAGCTTTTAATGTCATTAAACAAAAATGATTTTGAATCGGTATAGACTATCACGTCATAGATTATTTTAAACAACCATCGTACAGGCCTATTTTAACAGTCCTCACGTCATGCAAACTTCTTTGGCGGGCTTATATCCATCTCACCATGCAATTTACTTCTGCCAAGTTATTTGAAAATTCATTCATTCTGGACAAAGATATGCTCCGGATAAAGTGTTAAGAATTGATTTCTTATATTTTGAGGTTAAGAAATATGAACTTGACCTTACACCTAGGGACCCGGTTCTTGCGCGTGACACTCCGTCTTACCATGCTTGTTACTTCTGCCAAGTTATTTGAAAACCCATCCATCCCGGACAAAGATATTCCCAGGAAAAGTTGTTGAGGATTGATTTCTTATATTTGACATTTGACCTTGAATTTTGACATTTACTTTAGACCTAGTAACCTGTTTTTGATGCGCGACACACCGGCTTACGATGCTTGTCACTTCTTCAAAGTTATTTGATAATCCATCCATGCTCCAAAAAAGTTATGCTCCGGACAAAGTTTAAGAATTGATTTCTTATATTTGACACTTGATCTTGAATTGTGACCTTAACCTTAGAACTCCATCTCACCATGTTTGTCAATTCAGCAAAGTAATTTGAAAATCAGGGTTTCTCGTATTTCTGTTTCGCTTATCGGAACCGACATGTCTTCAAAGCAGTTAGTCATTTGCCGACATGCTTAAATAATGCCGACATGCTTCAATTTTCTAAGCGAAAACACTTTATCCCTTTATCTATTACACCGATCGTTAATCACCGGGTCATAAACGAACGCCGTATTGATCGATAAGGTCTCACTTTTAACAGGGTAATTAACAATAGACTAAACTGTGTAGTCCCGCCAACAACGATCTCGTTAGCCAATTAAATACGGCGATTTTTAGGGCGGAGTTTATACCTTACTAACATCTAAAATAGTGTTTCACAACAAATACTAGCGTTGCCGGGAAAAGAGAACAGCCATATTAAAACATTTGATTATAATATTTTACATTGTATTTCATCCCGGTAATTTTCTGATTCTTTTTACAAATTGACAATTAAACCAATAATGCAATATAGCGCCTCATTTTAAAACACAATTAAACGTCGTCAAACTTAATTTTGTATACATAAACACTGCAATTAAGCATGTGGCCAGTACACGCACGTTTGTCATGCGGCATTCATGACCTTGTGCATGATACCATAATCTTTGCGCGCTTTTGTAGAAAAATACGCTTTTTACATGCAGATACAGGACCGTAGATTTTTTTAGCAAAAAATTAAATTTTTTGACACGTGTGACCCAAAGGTTATAACTGCTAGAGTGATGAAACTTAACTTTAAAACCATATTAATCAGCATTTTCTAGAGTGATGAGACTGTATAGTCGTATTCATCAGCATGTAAACTTGTGCACCTTGGTATAGTAATTGCATATGGTTTTGAGATCACCGACGGAATGTGGGGGGCATCCGTGTCCTTTGGACACATGCCTATTTTTTTATTGTTTCAACAACTTGAAATATTCGTCATAATATAATTATGTATTTCCATCTCTATATGTAGATACCACATATACAATAGTTTACATTGCAATAAAGAGTCAAAGCGATAAGTGTGGGTCAAAAAGGGGAGTCCCAACAAGGGTAAACATCTTTCTTTTCATACTGTTGTTTATTAAAAGTATGTGAGGTTAAAAAAGAAGTAATATTATAGTAGAATACGTTACAGTAACAATGCACTAATCTTCAAAGATACCGATGGTAAGGACACGACTGTGTCAGCGTTACGGCCCCGACCCAATGCCTCTAATGTACTTGATGAGTACAGTAGTTTTGATGACTCGTCACTTCATCCAGACTTATATACCAATAAGTTGATGGTTCTGGCTGAGTTCCAGATTTTTTTCAACACTGGTATGTGTTATATTATTGAATGGGTCATACTGTCGTAAAGCAAGATACACACGAGTTAAACTTGTAAGACTTTCCATAGCCTAAACGATGAGATTTTCTCATAAAATGTAAAAATGTAATCCAAAGAATATATTATTCTATGCAGACATATATTGTATTAGCACATTTGATAAGGTTGTAATTTTAATTTTGCAACCATCTACTTAAATTTGTTTCGGTCTGCCGAAATATGTGTACTACTAAACTACTGTCTAGGTATAAATAAATAAATTACCAGTTTATAACTACTACATGCGCTTTTCTTACATTATATTTAAATTTAAAAATTTGTAAAATTCCAATTTAATGATATGTACTGGTTAATTATTTGCAAATTAGTTCACGAATAATCATGTTTATTAATGTTTTATTTAGCAATTGTTTATTCTTTGCTCAAATAATGGTTACAGTCAACACAGCTGTGGTGGTTTTTCATTCTGTGTCAGATATATTGGCTACAAAATGCAATGCTGATAGATATGATGTAATGTTTTTGTCCAAGATGGCCGCCAAAATGGCCGCCAAGATGGCCGCCAAAATATTTCATTTTACCCCATGTTCGCTAAAACCCTATGATTTAGCTGTTATTATATCATTTTTGAATATCTTTTTAACCAAACTAACTGAAGTGATGTTATATTTGATGTTTGTAACATTCAATATGATTCGTCAGCACTGTTGAACAAAAATATTCGAAAAATGGGAAAAAAGGACCTGAATTTGGGTGTTTTTTTTTTTTAAAGATCTGCCTTTAATCTGTTGCACACTCTTAAAAATAAGCTAAATGTAATTACCAAATCTATATATTTTAAAAATCTAAATTTGCTCAACAGGATGCTCTTAAAAATATATCATACTGTTGCTAAAAGTGGGTGGGGTAAATTTGTCCCCTGAATTTTAAAAACGACATTGGTTTAATTGTTTGATTATTTGTTATAAAAATATGTTTAATATAATTTTAAACTAATTTGTTGTAAATCAAACCTACACAACTAATGTTATATTTGATATTTGTAATATTCGATGTGTTTTATTAGCTACTGCTGGTGTATGTGTTTTTAATAACCATTTCTATAATTTACACAATTAAGTTAGAGTTGTTCAACAGGATACTCATACATTACCATTACTTTTGTAAAAGTGGGTGGGGTAAATTGACCCCTGAACTTAAACAATGACCTTATTCGTTAAATTGTTTTAAGTCTTAATGTGGCTTTCGCCTGTTGCAAATTCTCACAAAATGATGATTAATGTAATACATTTCATTTTAAACAATAACCATTTCTATAATTTACACAATTAAGTTAGAGTTGTTCAACAGGATACTCATACATTACCATTATTTTTGTAAAAGTGGGTGGGGTACATTGACCCCTGAACTTAAAAAATGACCTTATTCTTTGAATTGTTACCAACTGTGGTAAAACACTTTAAAGAAAAAATAAATAATAATACATTTGTTTTTTAATCAAATAAATGAAGGTAATGGTATGTTTTATTATTTAAAATTTTGATGTGGTATAACTACTGTTGTTAAAAATGTGTGTAAACTGAGGGAAAAAGCAGAAATTGTATTCATTTATTTATTTTAAACATAATTATGTAGCTTTGTATTGTTGCAAATTCTTATACAAATGATTAATGTTATAAAATAGTTTAACAATAAATACATTCATGTTTTAAAGATAACAATTTAACTACATTTTTTCGACAGTTTGCTAAATTACCTTACTTCTGATACACGTGGTTTGGCTAAATTGACCCATGAAATTGCAAATATTGGGATTATTTAAACAATCCACTTATAACTGTTTTATTCAGTAGTATATATTCAACTTACTCGTATTAGTTTACCATAATTCGAAGTGTTTTTTAATGAGAATATTCATTTTTGTAACGTGTATTAAACATCTCTTGTATTATCAACATACATTTGAATGGTGTTTACATTTCATTCAATATAAAATTGAAGGGTGTTTTGTTTGTTTGCACTGACATCAATTTTAAATTACATTTGACATACAAACAATTATATATCACCGGTATGTAAATATTGACCGTTAGTAGAGTGCTTTGACAATTAAATCACATTTGAAACACAATTCGGAAACAAATTATCAAAACATGTCTCATCGAACTATTGCTGCCTTTACAATATCATATGATTAAACGCTTTATGCGTATTAACATAAATTGAGTAATGTAAACTAGCAAGCCATTTTACTCCCATGACATGGAAGAGCACACGAAGCAGACTTGTCTCCAAAACTTTATTCTCCCCGAAGAACGCCTTACGGATCGGAAACTGGAATGTTAGAACACTCCTTGAGACTGGAAGAACCGCAGAGGTAGCTAGAGAGATGGATAGGTATCGATGTGAGATTGAGGTGAGAATGACATCTGCAGGAAAGCTTACCTTGTCTACTGGGAATACAGTAGTATTCTGGTCTACCAGAGGAAGAGGGGACACCATCATGGAGTGGAGTTCATGCTTAGCAGAGAGGCAAACAAGTGTCTGATGGAATGGGAACCTATCGGTGAAAGGATTGTAACAACACACTACAGGTCTGAATTCCAGAAGGGTTTCCTGATAAAATGTAATGCCACTACAAACCACGCGGAACAACAGATGAAATATGATTTCTATGTGCAACTCCAAGGAGTACTATACCGAGCCCCGAAAAGAGATATTGCAATTGTTAGATGAGACAAAAATGACTATGTGGGCTCCGACAACACTGGAAGAAAACTTGTAATGGGAAATGGAATGCTTGGGCGCAATGAATGAGAACAGTGAACTTTATGTGAACTTCTGTGCCAAAAATGATATTGTCATAGGAGGCACCACCTTCTCACATCCATAAGAATACATGGGGATCACCTGAAATGGTTACTGCAAACCAGATAGACCACACAGCGATATCAAAACACTAGTGAAGAACACTAGCTGATGTCAGAGCCTATAGAGTGGTATATGTGGATTCTAACCATGAACTGATGAAAGCAAACCTCTAGATGAAGATCGCCTGAGTAAGGAAAACCAGTCATAAAGGGCAGCCACGTTTCAACACCTGCAAGTTAATGGAACGGGCGATATGTCAAGACTGCAATTACAGGACCTTATAAGTCCCAAGTCCTTGCCAATTTAAGAAAAGACACAAAAGAAGAGGATTGGGAAAGAACCAATGCAACATTTAGGAGCACCTGAGATGCAGTTCTTCGGTACTGGAAAGGACATACAAGAGTTGGTTGTCAGAGGAAACCATATACATGGTAGAAAAGAAGAGAGACATTTGACACATGCTGCTACAAGCCAAAACCAGAGCAATAGAGCAGAACATCTAAGCAGAGTATAAGAAAAAAAACTTAAAAAATAAAGAAAAGTGCCATTATTGATAAAAGCAAACAGGAGGACTAGATTTCTATGCAAGCAGAAGAAGCTGCAAGCGTAGGCGACATGAGGACCCTGTACGACATCTCCAGAAAGCTGTCAGGAACGGGTAAAAGCTAAGAAAAACAAGTCAAATTCCTAAAAAGGTGAGACATTGACGAAACCCCAGGACCAACTGAAGAGATGGAGCGAACACTTCAGAACGTTTCTGAATGGCACACCAGTTGGACATCTTCCAGACATAGAAGCAAGAGCAGACCTTGTAATCAACCCATGACCCATCACTAGGGAAGAGCTATTTAAAGCAGTGCAAACACTAAAGAACAGTAAAGCTCCTGGACTTGATAGTATCACACCAGAAGCCTTGAAAGCAGGTGCAGCAACGTTTGCAGAAATCCTAATTGAGCTTATCAGTGACATATGAGAGTCCAAAGAGGTACCATCTGAGTGGGATAGGGGACTTTTCGTCAAGCTGCCACAGTAGGAGGATCTTGGGGATTGCCAGAATTGGAGAGGCATCCAGCTGCTGTCACTGAAAAGCAAAGTGCTTACACGGGTTATGCTAGAAAGGATAAAAAAGCAGTTAACATGCAGATGAGAGATGAACAGGCTGGTTATGGGCCGGACGGTCATGTATTGACAAGATCACCACACCGCGGTTATTGTTGAGCACTTCCTGGAATGGTGTCACCTCTTTACTTAAAATTCATAGAAATATTTGTATATGGTTGATCGAGCAAGAATGTGGAAGATATTGAATTTTTATGGTATTCAAGACAAATTATCAACATACTTCTCAGCCTCTACGAGAATACCACTTGTAACGTAGTACACAACTCTGAACTTTCCCGATCCTTTAAAGTAACAACTGGCGTGAGACAAGGCTGTTTGAATTCACCTCTGATCGTCTCGCTTGTAATAAATTTGATAATGAGCACTGCAACGAGTCAGCAAAGAGGAATACAGTGGACACTTACCAAAAACATCTAGAAGACCTGGACTTTCCAGTCCCACATGCACAAAGACAAGCAAGAGAAGACCAAGACCAAGGTTCTCGCCACAATAGCCTGGGATTCAGGGCTCCATATCTACACCAGGAAAACAAAGGGACGCGCACAACACCCATACATCTGGAGGACCAATCATTGGAGATTGTTGATCGCGTTGTATACCTTGGCAGCATTGTGAACAAGACAGGGGGTGTTATTAAAGATGTAAAGGTAAGAATTGGCAAAGCAAAGTACGCCTTCAACTCTCTCAATACCATTTGAAACAATTCGAATGTAAAGGCCGTACTGTTGTATGGATTGTGCAGGTTAAAGTACACAAAGACACTAGACCACAAGCTGCACGTGTTCGTCAACCGATGTCTTTAAAAAATACTCAGATGGCCAGAAATAATTTCAAACCAGGAGCTGAAGAGAAGGACCAAGCAAAAGACAATCACTGCTACCATCAAAGAGAGGAAATGCAGGTGGATTGGCCACGCAATTCGGAGAGATCAACTTAACATCACCAGATAATTGGAATCCACAAAGCCGTAGAAGGAGGGGTCGCCCAGTGACCACTTGGAGAAGTACTCTCAATGCCGAGGTGAAGTCGATCAACTTATCATGGAGTGAATCGAAACACAGGGCACAAGACATAACCAAATGTATGTTATTTATAGAAGAGTTGTTTAATAAACGTTGCAAAAATGAATACTCTCATTAAAAAAAGCACTTTGAATTGTGGTACCCTAATAAGTTGAATAGATCTATATACTATTGAATAAAACAGTTATAAGCAGATTGTTAAAACAACACGTTATTTGTAATGTCATGGGTCAATTAATTTAGCCAACCCACATGTATCTTGAGTATGGTAATTTAGCAACCTGGCAAACATGTCAAACAAATGTACTTTAATTGGTATGTATTAAAAACGTAGATGCAATTACGGTCTAAAAATATTACATTATATTTATAATCTGTTTCAAAATGTTGCACAATAAAAAGTGTGTGCTTTTAACTCAATTTTCATACATGTTTATCAACAGGTGTTAAAGGGACTATGTCACCGAAAACAGGTCGTCCTATTTTACTATTATTGATATTATATGATAGAAATGCGTTATACTAAGAAATATGTTATAAATAAATAAATAATAACATAATACACAATGAGTTACCCGGCCACATAACTTGTTTTGGGATTGGTCATGAAATTATTTCTACGGCCATCCCCCCCCCCCACCACTGATTCAAATAGAGCAGTTGACAGTTACTGGCATAGGCATGTGCATTTTTACTGGTTAACTGCTTAGATCTGCGAAGCTTGCCCATGAAAAGTGTGAGTAGGTTAACTGACCGCCGTGATAAGACTGAAATACTGTTAAAAACGGCGAAATCCCAAACCAAACAAACAACGAGTTATTTAATAAAAAGAAAATAGCAAAACAAGTCTGAAAATATTACATCCCAAATGTGATTCGAACTCACAACTTAGAAGCCATACGAATTAATGTCAGTAGATAGCCGTTTTCCAACTGCGCTATCATGCTTGGTAAAGAGTCGTGTGTACAATATGGTAATACAAAATACTCACAATTTTGACGTCAAAATGTAAACAGAAAAAGGGCCAAACAAACATGAGTTGAGTTTTATATCAGAATGCGCAGGGTCTTTCCCCACTATATATACCATGTTTAAACCGCTATTATATGCCGGAAATTAAACATGTTTTAAGTCAGATATTTTTTACAGAAATTGCCTCCTTGAAAACACATTACACGTTACAAATACAAAATATAACATTACTTGTATGTGTTTGATTAAAAACTAATTATGTTTAAATTGTTTTAACACAAACAAATTATGGAATTTGTTCTCATGTTCTTTGTAAAAAACACACACCAGCAGTAGCTAAAGAAACGCATCGAATATTACAAATATCTATTATAACATTAATTTTGTTAGTTTGAATTGAAACAAATTATATTAAAATGATAATAAACACATTTTTATAACATTTCATCCAAGAATTAAAACAAAGTCGTTTTTAAAATTCAGGGAACATTTTACGCCACCCACTTTTAGCAGCAGTATAATATTACATTAAGAGCATCATGTTGAGAAAATTCAGTTTACTTTTATAAAAAATAGATTTGGTGATTGTTTAAAATGATATTTATTACATTTAGCTTATTTTTTTAAGAGTGTGCAACAACTGAAAGGCAGATCTTTGAAAAATACACCCAAATTGAGGTGCTTTTTTTCCCATTTTTTCGTATATATTTTTCAACAGTGTTGACGAAACATATTGAATGTTACAAACATCAAATATAACATCACTTCAGTTAGTTTGGTTAAAACGATATTCAAAAATGATGCAATAACAGTTAAATAATAGGGTTTTAGCGAACATGGGGTAGAATGAAATATTTTGGCGGCCATCTTGGCGGCCATTTTGGATTGCCGGCCATTGTAAACGAGGATTTTTTTAAGAATTCAGTATATGTATACCTTTCATTTAAAACCAATTTTAGTATGGGGCGCAAATGTTAAATAATGGCCCTTGGCTCTTGGACTATATGTCATCACCGGAAAGGGAGACAATTAATATGTTCATGAGCGCTTGCGAACTATTTTGAAGGGATTTTCAATTTCGATGTTTTCAGTTTTATGTCAGTACTATTTTCTCTTAAATGCGTAGTAATCGGTGTTGGTCCTAAACATTCCTGCTCCATGTAAGTTTACGATACAATGTGTCGTGGATGATTTAAGCAATTTAAACCGCAAAATCGTTGACTCTTGACATTATCATGGTAACGTGTTTATAGTACAATAGTCTACTATGCTGTACAGTATATTCAAAGGCAACGTAGAATCCAGGTTTCTTACCTTAGTTTAGTTTGAATACATGCACTTGGATACACATTGTCGTTGAATAATGTTCAGCTTTTAAATCAAGAAGTTAACACCCACTGCTAGATTTTAATATATGTATGATACGTATTTAAAGTTAAAGTGCGTCCAGTTCTTCGAAATTCACATATTTTAATAATAGCGTGTGCATACGTGGTATAGCTCGCAAACATTAACCTGATACTCGTGTACTCTATTAGCATAAATGACGCGCTTGAAGTGTTTCCTATATTCATACTCGGCTTTGTTCGTACACGTGGTTCACGAGTTTAATTATAACATAAAAGTGGGATTTTCTTTTATATATTTTACTCGACTACAGTACGGAAACGAATTATTCATTGCAACGGTATTTTACGGAGTGTTGTTACAGTTTTGCCTTTTTTATCTCAATAACAAATCATTTTGATAATCTGTCTACAAGGACTACATTCAAAATACTATGTGAACAATGAAATAGAAACATATGGTCACCGGTCTTGTTTGATTTATTTGCCATTATATATCATGCACTTATGCGATAAAAGATGAAAATGGCAAAATTAGGGTGCGCTATAAGCTTATATATAGCAATTAATTTTTAATGAAAGCAATTATTACCAAAGAAATGTAGTACAGAAGGTAAATTCTATTAAATATTAATTTTATATATTAAGAGTTATTCATAAAACCAAAGAAATTCTTACTATATCAACCACATATTTGGGATTATATAAATTTCTACATCATATAATTATGCCAAACTACTTGAATATATTCACATTTTCTCATCATAAAACAATAATAACACAAGGTCACAGCAATATGTTTGGAATAACACTTTTGAAAAATGATTACTACCGAACAGGTCATTTAAAAAAAGGCCCAGCTATTTAACAGACTCAAGTGCATATTTTGGGAAAAAAAATACACGCAGGTTCAAAACAATATCACAATATCCTGCCCATCCGAAATAATGTGTCCGAAATAATGTGATATTGTTAAAGTTCGATATTAAACGGTTCTGTCTGTTGTTTTGTATATTCATGTCATGATTTCAGCCGAGCAGATGATAAGAAAACCTTACAGAACATGTTTTGATATGAATCAATCTTTCTTTCGAAATAAATAACCACAGACAAAACAAGCAGTGAAACATCTGATTATTCGCATAATAGCAAATTAAGCAGTGATAGTTTTAAAATATCCTCGTTATAAAAAACTGCCGCAACACTCCTTAAAATATCCATGCATGAATATCAGTGTCAGGTTAATGTTGGCGAGCTACCATAATACATATGATGTAAACAGTGATAAACATAGTCACGATAATCATATTCATACGCACATGTGTTTTCGCAAGTAATTCAAGATGGTTTTCGTAGATGTGCATTAAAATGTAAAATAACATAATACTCGTATGTGCCGTGAAAGGGTGTTCTGAACTGGATTACTTATAAAGTGTTTCATACATTAATTATTTCGATTTAACACAATTGACGTTACGACAGATCTGAGTTAACCGCTCCCGCCGATTTTAACGGAAACTACTCTGTTTATGTCCGTAAACAAAATAACAACATGGCACAAAGAACCGGTACGCAAGCCAAAACCGGTACACTCTGGAATAACGTATTTTAAGTACAATGCACAAGCTTTTGTGTCAGCCTCTTTCGTTGGAAAATTTAGCATGAACGCTGAGTTAATCATTAAATTTACGGGGTGATCTAACATATGCAGTAGTGTCAAAATGTCAAATAATAAAATAGTCGCGCTATCGATTAAAGACGCGTCTAACAGAAGGCTTTCTACAAATGTAAAAATAAATGAAAAGTTAATTAATTACATTACGAATGTGTGTGTGTTTTTCAGTTACCTATATATTATTCAGAACCTACCTTACTTCTGATACTTTCTTGTGTGTCCACAGTTGCATTGGTCCAAGAGGACTGACATACAATGTCTGCGGGTATGCGTTTAACCCACAAGACATTGAAGGTAGTTATCTTTTTCTAAACCGTATTTTAACATCCTTAATATTGATCATTACTTTACATTGTATTCTCCATACATTAGGTCGATACGTTTACTTGTTCCATGTTGCTAAGCACGCACAGTCTGCTTTTTATTGCTGCCTATGATTGTTCTCTAACTGTAAAATAAATCAGTTTTACCCTCAAATATTATATGGCAATTGTTCATTGATATGTTGTTTTGTAATTAATAAGTATGTATATCTAGTAATCACACTGAAGTATTTCAGTATTAAAGACATTTTTAGCGTTCTTCAACTTTCTCCGGGCGCCATTTTGTTTGGATGATTTATTCGAGGTCAATTTCTGAACGTTTGTCTCATACACTACTGCCACTTTTCGAATCTTGGTAGGTCGTTTTGTGTCCGATCGGCCAGTAAACGAACGTCTGGCCAAGATTAAAATCTTCTTCGGTTAGTATATTGATTTTGAAGTGGATGTCATAGAGAGAGCAGCAAACATTAAAGATGCTCCCGAAAATTGTCAACTTTTAATCTGATATTGGCGATAAATCCAGTTATAACAAATATAGAAAACACTATGTACGTATGAGTAATCCCTTTGTGAACACTCTTTCAAAGTACAGTTTCGAGAGTTCGACAATTAAACGAAGATCTTCGAATTTATTTGTAATTCTGCCTAAACCACATGCGCGTTCAAAACCTGTGACCGTGTTAACTATATCTAAGTCATGCTATTTTAAGAATTAAGGCATTTCTTCGAAATGAACAGACTTTTACTAATACTTTTTCTAAAGTTTACGTGCCACCAAAACATTACTACAAACGCATAACAACTATTGGAATGTCAGACATGTTGGTCAGTGTGACGGACAAAATATCGATTGGAACACATACTATCAGTGCCGCGATCTGTTCGGCAAATCGACCTGTCAAGCGTCGGTCCGTCGTAACGTTAATTAGATGAAAAGTCGGCCATGAAAACATAAGAAGACATAATACAAAACAACTTGAGAGTGATAAATGGATATAAAGACTTAATGCACACAAAATAACATATAAATATGTGTTAAATGAACACGAATTATTACTTCATTGGATTCTTGGTAGATTTTGGAGAATCGTCGATACAGCACTTACAAATGTAAACAAAGGGAGACAAATCGTCATAGCAGCTATACACAACAAGCGCAAGTATAGTCTGCTTGAATAAAAAACGTGGACAGAAAAATATAATACTGGATATTAATACTAAGTTTGGACCAAGACGTCCAGCTTCAATGGCTTGTGGGTAAAACATGTACCCGCAAGACATTGTCTGTTAGTCTCCTTTTTTAAATCCGACTAAGGAAAACCTAACAGAAAATTAAAGGTAAGGCACACTTGTTTGTTATATTTGAGAGTTATTCTCAAATTATACTGATAATACTCTGGACCACTCTTATTTTTAGAAATTTCGTATTATAAATGCTGACATCAAATAAATCTATATTTCAAATAGAATAAAATAAAAAGTAGCACAGCACCTGATTGATATATGGATATGTCTCACTGATATGTTTCTATGTTTTACTGCTTAGTATAAAATAAAGAGTCACGTTTGTCTATGGCATGCTCAAACATAGCGTCAGAAACATCAGAAACATGAGAAAAAAGTTGTTTACCTGTGCAGCCGTCTTATTACGTGAAATAAATACTATTAAAATATAACCTGATAAGAAGTAGTGCAAGTTCTCTGATTTCAAGACTCTAGAACTGTATCCAGTTAAGGGACTGTTCTTTAAGACTTCGTGTTTGAATTGAGGTTAACTTTCAAGTGTATGTAATATGGAAGGCATTGGTGATTGAATTTCATATGTTAGTTTCAGTTAGGTATTTGATTTAAACGAAACTACTGTTTATATGCAACACATCGTTGAACGCCAACCTATAGCTCTTATTATCGTCGTGGCCGACATGAGCGAGTTCACGTGCTTTCCGAGTTAAATCAATTACATAATACAAACTGGTGAAAATACTAGTTCTATCCAGTCAGATAACTCGAGAGATTTTCCATTGAACCTGTAGGCTTTAAAAGTAAACGTTTCAAAAGGACGTCTGTTGTTAAATATTAAGTTGATAATGTAATACATCAGACATACATGTGTATCACGATGCGGGTGAACAATGTTGGAAAAGCAATCGTTAGCTGTTACGTGAAATACAATTACTAGTAGACGTGTATATGTGTTTGCATGTGTATATAGACAATTTGTCACCTTACTTTGACCTTTTTTAGGATTTTCATATTTGGGGGCAAATTTATCATGTATACAGTTCCTTGATCATAATATACTATGACAGGATTGTATTATATTTGGAAATTTTGACGGTTATGAATTGCAATACAAATCTGTTTCAAAAACTGCTGACGCAAAAATATGGTAGCTGCATTGAGTAACGTAGCTGTATAAGGCAATTTTGGGCGGAAGATTTCAAAGTCCGAATACGAGTGTGTGCGTGTTTGTGAGAATACTATATACGACTTATCATTGACCCTTGGAAGGGTGTTAGGGGTCATCTGGACACACCGTTTGGCACCTTTCTCCACATTAATAATTCCTACGCGATATGAAGCGCAACAATGTACGCCTATTGCTGTACTGTATTCGTTAGATAATGCTGCCGTTGACGTCGTTCTAACGTCAAATACGTCACCAGGAAGCTCACTTCGTGTACGCAGTCTTGGCCCTATAGACCTTAACGGACTGCCAAGTTTCATGGCGAGAGCTCTTATACTGTCGCCAATAACATGCAAAAACCGATGTTCTTCTGGTATGTATAAGGCAGTTTTGGGCAGAACATGTCTAAGTCCGTATACGCGTGTTTGCGTTTTGTGAGAATACTATATACGACTTATCAATGACCCTGGGCATATATAAGGCAATAAGCTGATTAGGTCGACTGAGTTACAATCATCTTAAACAGTTCTTATTGAATGCCATATTCACTATAAAATTTAAGTTATGTTTCGAACTTATACGGTTATATCATGAAAAGACAACATTCTAGTATTTTAGCATTGCTGTTGCACACAATAGATTACCAGCATAAAGATGATCGATGCATGTGTTGATTCTGTTTTGTAAGCTCATGACGCAGGATAAGACATGCCAATTATTATTTCTCTAACCAAATACAAAAAAACAGAACAAAACACACACTACCCAAATAATGTTTGCATTTATACAAATTGGATAAATATTGATGTTTTATATAAGCTTGCTTTTCTTTTATTTAGTAAGAGCAAGATGTTAAAGACACTGATTTTTCAATTACTTCGAAATGAAAATATAATAATCACATTATGCGTTGAAAGTCACGTTTCTGCACCATAATTTTCTGATTTGTATTAAGTGTGTGCATGCATACTATGTACCAAAACAACGTGTATATATCACCAATTAATTGTTTACAGTGATATATTTTTTTATTTTTCTTTATTGTCATCATGAAGCAATCTCCACTTTCTATTCATTCAGTACTTCTACACTTATGGTGCATTACTTGATGCTCTATTCCCTTATTTTAAATACATTTTACATTCAAGAATGTTATGTTTTACGTAAACTTAGTAAAATTTTAAGATGGGTCTTAAACTGTGGCGATCGACGCGAGTCCGACAATTGTATGAACACATATGCTAATTTAAAGAGTTCTTATCGCAGGGCTAATGTGTATTTCTGCATAATAATATCAATATGACAAATTAATGTACATACCATAGTTAGTTTGTGACTATTCGGTAATTCTTTTTTTTTGTTAAATCATTTTTGACATTTAGGGATAATAAGACGGTTTACTATAAGTTGTTATTAACACGGCATTTTCTGTCTGCGAACATATATAATACAAATTATGTTATTACATTAATGGTTGATACGAAAAAAAAATATAAGAACTACCGGTATGGTAATTTTACATTTTAGTTATATTCATCGAATAAAATGAAATATTGCTATTGCGTGCAGAAGATATGACCACTTGTTACATTCAAACATCCCTTTCAGGTTTTTGCTCTTTTTTGCTCAACATTTTTTTGCTCAAAAAAAAAATATATAATGGATGTCGATATATATTTGCAATAATACAATGTACAGTGTGCACTACTTAATACGACATTTTAAAAACTAGTATGCATGTACAATCTTACAACCGATTTATGTCCCTCACTCTTAACAAAAAAGTTAGTTATCACACGTTTTAAGAAGAGATTTTAAGAAGAAACCATGTTGAAATAAAAATACAGTTTGGTTGTTTTTCATTTAAGCAAATATTTCACTCAAAATTTAATAGTGTACTGTTGCGAAAGGCCCGATATTTGACACGGTTAGCTCAGTCGGGAGAGCAGCTTCCGTGTAAACAAGAGGTCCTAAGTGATTAGCGAGAGGCTCAGATTTCGAGCTCTCCGGGCTGTAAGTTAAATAATTCTCGCCTGGTGATGTGACATCATACGCGTTAATAGTGTTTGTAGTTGTTATTGTTATTGAGTAGAAGTTGCTACCTGGCTGTATTGTTTTAATGTGTCTTACCATTTATCTCACGCGGAAAGTTAAGTGAAGAACTATACCGTACGCTAAGAAACGCGTTTGGTAGTTAAAATAGTTATTGATTACCCGTACTGGTATTTAAACAACGTACAAAACAAAGGAGACTTTATGAATTTGCCATTGTTAACAGTGAATCGACAAAAGCAGCTAATCAACCTACAGGTCAGCCATGGCGAAATAAAACCTGATACGATTTATGACCCCTCTGACAATTGACTGATTTCATAGTCAGTCAATTTGACTGCTTGCATAGTCTTCTACTAGCAATGGTTAACCTTTCAAAACGAATCATTTAGCACATGTTCAACTGTATAAGTATATATTCAACTATTTTGTTAGAATACGTGATAGATAGTACAATAATATAGTGCTATGAACTTTTACTCAGTGTCTCATTGAAGTGACAATCTATGAGTATCGCTCCAGAATGACATTTTCAATTGGATATCTAATAAATAGGAAGAATACATGTTTCCTTAAGTTCAACGTTCACACATGACTATGCAAATAATCTGTGTTGGCTTTAATTAAGCAACGATTTGTAAACCAACTTTTGTCCAAATCTATACGAAAATAGGCGTAAACCACAATGGTATTACTAAATAGAGCTAACAATAGGATGCTGTTTAATACGATCGTTAACAAGTTGGAAGATTGGTCATTATTAACATATAGTATCAGTGTAATATACCATTACTATGTAAGCAATAGTAAAATATCATAAAACTGTATCAATATTAATACCGAAACGAAATGTGCCTTCCCAATTTGTAACACTCGGAAAATACAGTTTGTCTAAGAATATGTTAGTTAAAGTTAAAACGTATGAACTGATATGCTAGCATGCTGTGGTCACACGGTAGACACAATGGGCCGACCCTTATCAGCGGATATCAATACACTGCGGCAGGGGAAGATTTAAATGAAAACAGTCTACATTGCTCAGTTGGCAGAGAGAAAAGATTGCATATACTGATATGATATTCATGGTGGGCCAATACACGTCGTGCAATTCCCCATGGAGAGCTCAGACATTCCTTGAGATAGGCGTTTAAAAGATGAGTGCTCTCCCGACTGAGCTAAACGGTTCTACCGTCGGACCTCACAACAGCGAGTGCTCTCCTGACAAGCTGACGGGTTTTAACTTCGATTCTAGGGTCGCGGAAGAAAAAATTGACATCCAAATCAAACGCACCGACAAGGCATTAAGAACACGCATATATAAGTCGTGATATGAACTCCATAGCCGTAGACAGAACTCAGTAGCCAAAGGGTCCACGTGCATATGTGCCTTTCAGAGGCGACTCTACTGTGTGTATAGTACGTTACTCGGACGTTCTTCCCGTTCCTATCGAGTTGCTTTTGCAATTATAACGACGTCCGAGCGAAACCTTTAGGTTGGTAATCCAGGAAGTCGAACCGTGGCGTTTATTTATTACATTTCCAACGTAGTCGCCGTTGGTGAGCGACATTAGGCATTATTTAGGTCCACTTGGCGTCTTTCTGCATTTTCACCATGACCCCATAGTGTCCATGGCAATCCTACCGCGTACCGGTCCGCCGTAAGCATACCAGTCCTGTCTGCTGGGGTAAATACCGCTATGATATAACCCTTGCATTCCGTCCATGGTGGAATTATTTTTACACCAAAAAATAACTCACACTATATCCCACCGCCTTAAATTCATGGTATTGTAGTGTTCGACACTAAATTTAAAGCGAACTTTGCCTGTTTAATACTTCGCGAATAGGGTTATCTTCGTTGTAACTTGTGTTCTACTGATAACGTTCACGTGATGTCGTAGCATAGTCCTCATGTACGCCCTCTTTTCGTTAGATCAGTACGCAGGACGAATGTGATCAGTCGGGAATACCCTAAAGAAGAAAATAAAAAAGGTAATTACTATTTACTGATCTAGGTAGTATTATATTGATATGTTGAAACAAAACACTGCGTGTTGTACATTGTATATCTGTAGTATTGTCTGTGTTTAAATACAAGAGATGTAGTTGATACTTGTTTTCTTTCAATTCACTGTGCCTCAGAAAGTTGCAATTCTGCTGCTCTGATTTCCATCTAGCAATTGAGTAATTAAATGGCAATTATACCGAATAATTATTATCTTTTACTTATGTTCAATTTTAACTGAGTTGCTATGAGGTTAATATTTATTTACACATAATGAATTATGAATATAACTGGGCCAAGTGTGAGGTTGGGAACACACAATCTGGGTTAAACTCACAGTGGTTTGCATTGACCGCGGTGATTATCCATGTGTGTGTGTGTGTGTTTGAAATGTGTGTTTGTGCTGTTCAATGACTCAAACATGCGATCTACATATAGGAAGACGTTTAAAACATTCCCAAAACAAGAAGGTGATATGGATCACTACTAAAATCAAAGGCCCATGTCCAACAGTATCATAACTTGAAGAAAATTCGTTGTTAACAATCCAACAAACGCGGATATAAACATAATCTCATTTGCCGTTGTAAGATTTGTGTGCGAAACAAAACGGGTCGCCTTTCGTCTTGGGTTTAGGTTAGTTGTGGATGTTAATACGGGTTTTTGCCCTTGCAATGTATTTGAGCAGCAATTATTCTTATAATTGAGATGTGCATTCAATCAATATACCATGCAAATATTATTATATACAATTGTATGTGAACATTATATTGACTGTATATACACACTCATGACACGTTTTTCTGAACTTGCACATGATGGTACATTTGCTTAATGTTGACCTGGAAGGGCAGTGTATTTTTAAGATAAACATAACAAAATGCATGATCTATCTTGAAATTGTAATTACCCGGCGTATACCTGGTATAGTTCAGTATCTCATGATCAGACATTATGTGAATATGATTGACTAATTACATTAAATATCAATGGTTCGATTACGCACAAATTCTACAGCTGAAATTGTGGATACTTGGTCCGATTTACTGACAATTTTCCAAATTAAATGTTGATAAGAACTAGATACATACGTAACAACAATATAACATAATTTACGGTCACATCGCTTAACTTGTGTAGTGAGTTTTATTAAATAAAACATTTAGTTCAAATGTAAACTTGAGATTCGCTATCTTCCCTATGCTGTATGTCGACAACAGCCCTCTACAGTTAAGGGATAACGTTCAGGTAATGTAGTGACACAGTCCTCCAATACGCCATATTTTATCTTCAAAATACCGAGAACGAAAATGACGGATCAAATCTTAAAAACTTAGGTATTTTTTATTGAAACCATTCCATGACTGATTGCATATCTTTGCATCAATGTATTGAAAGCGCGCACTCATTAAAACTGTTAGTTCAAATCAATGTTATGAAGGAGTAGTTTTAGAAATAATGAATAGCATTATTTCAAACAGGTTTAGCTCATCTGAGAACTATGTGCTGAAGGGTGAGCTATCGTGGACAGTGGTTGTCCGTCGACCGTTCGTCAAGAATTAACTTGCATTCTCTCATCTGGAACAGCTTGGTACATCTTAAATAGGCTTTACGGGACTGCTTCTCGGGTAGTATTTTATCAAAATTATACAAATTAAATTGATTCGCTAATACATGGAAGACAGTGAGTTAGTCTTTCTTATATGTCTATATAGCAAAATTTTAAAATCATCCTGCCAGAAAACATTAATGACTTTAGAAATTATAATTTCACAGAACTGTTCATTTCGTGACCATCTACCTAATAGCGTAAGATTGTGTTATTTAGTTAAAATTATAGCTGCTTGGGTGCCTGACCTTTTTACCTAATATGACTTTATTGAAAGCTTTGAAAAACCTTATACTCAGAAACCTCTAGTAAAATTTAAACATTATTCGGTTTCAGGTTGATTTTGACATTGAACGCGTACAAAGTTCTGCAGGCACTTTGAGCATCTCAAGAAGCTAAAAAGATCACAAAAATAGCAGTTCATCGAGGCGTTAAATTATATTTCATTGAATTCACTGTTCTTGAAAACACGAGTCGCACCGAAACTTATACCTGTAGTTAACGCGAGTGTGCTAAATAAAATATAAAATGTCAAATACTTAATGAAATCAAATTAGGTGTCGGTGTTGATGTTTTTTCCAAATGTTGATACGCGTAATACTGTTTAGATAGTTTAACTTCACCTTATCAGTATGCGAATGGATGATAAATATGTCAACAAATTGTACACTGTTTGTAATTGTATGGGTTATCATTTGGTAGTTCGGAGGTTGGTCGAGTTAGATGGTTTAAAGGGAATTTGACGAAACAATAACAATGAAGGGGACCACAGGTCAGGTGTACATGCAAACTCAACTTTCTGGTAACAAACGTGTGATTTTAAAACGACGTATCCTGTTCATTAGCAGCAACAATCAGGTCATATATTATCGGTACTGCAACTTTCACGAAAAACACAGCGACTCCAAAGAGTACATACGCGTATGGTTTATTTGTGTAAAAGCATACGTTTAACAATTCAAACAATTAGAAATGTATCTCTTGCCTGCATGTCTAATCCTTACGAAGCAAATGTGCCTTGTTTACTTACATAACACAGTTGTAAAGCGTCGAACTGATAACGGAAGTTATAATCAAATACAAGTAATTTTGTGACTTGTCATTTTGATTGCAGTTGTAACAAGATATAATTTTAATCAAAGTTGTCATCTCACTAATGACATGAGTCGCTGTGGGAGAGACAGGGGACATAACCAGTACTGACACAGTCCTCCGGTATGTCCCTTGTAAACAGCCTGGCTTGCCGATTCAAACAGGACGATTGGGGTTAACAAAACAACAAAGCGAACACCCATAAGTACACATAACTATGTTGTGAATATTGGCAGGTGTTAAAATTATGTAAAAGTTGGCAGTTAATTATAATATTATTAGATCTATATTGTTGTACATTTAAATAACAACTTGTGTTTTATTTATCATTAAATGAAACAAATGTATCAGGAAGGTTTTGAATGAAACAAATATTTTATTTGGACAAGTGACTGTTTCTTGCGGACAACTAGTTTTTCGCAATGTCCTGAAGTATGGTACTGAGTACATTTAACTGTTTGTTTTTTACATCCTTCTATCGTGTTGGTCCTCTCAGTTGTGTTGTTCAAATATGAGATCATGAAATTTTGATTTTTGTAAACATTTGTATCTCCTTTAATTTCATTGGATGTGCAGGGGTGAGTTCGAAAGATAAGGTGGGCACAAAAACAAGTCTAAATGAGAAAATGCAGGTAATTTATAATGTCTTCCATTTACTTACATCTGTTCGCATTAATCACTCAATAAAAGCCTTTGACAATTTAGGTTATCAAAACTACTGCACTCATAATATGGTTGTGACTGTTTTGCATTATATCATACCATAATTACAATATGAAATCTTCGCCTTTTAAATATGTTGTTAATGATGAAATTACTTCCGGGTCAAACTTTTATGCGGATACATTTAACATGGAAAAGGCAAATACTTCGATAAATAAACAATGACAACAACAAAGAATGTTATACGTACCTACTTGAATTGTTTGTCCATGTACACAAATCAGCAATACAGCTTTTATCATCAAATTAATCGAAACAACTAAGAGATTTCCGATCTCACAACGACATTGTTTACACAAAATGGCGACTAGCGACACCTTCGGCTCAGAGGAAATTACCCTTATAAACTGGTTACAAAACAGTAACATTTATTGATTTCACAATTTGTAAGGGCTAAAAGTATTAAGTTTGTTAGTTTTGACATTTGTTATCGAAAATGCTGCATATTAATGACATGCATGCTAAATTAAACAAGGAAACAATAGGTGAAAATCGTGCAGTAATTTTAATCTCGCTTTTTCTCGACTACGTCGTTACCGCCACAGGACTCATTTTCGCTGACCGCGTCACATATATGTATTGGAGTTTCCGTTTGTACAGTCGAAAACTAGTTTTTGATATTTAAAGCAGAAAATTATGCATTTTACAGCAATGATTCTTTTTAAATTTCCATCCAATTTTAATCAAAGTGCATGGTAATTAAATTTATCAGGTTGTATTGTACTAGTTGTAACATCCTGTAACCCAAATATGTTAATTATTTAATAAGACGGAGGACGATGTTAAATAATTAGCATAGTGAGGTCAAAAAGTGTTTCAAGTGTTTTATACCATATTTACCTATCACTGTCTACGATACCGATCCCATAGGCGTTTCATCGTCGTCACGTGATGTCTAATATGATTTGCGTGTGTTTCGTTTCCAAATTCAGCGTTGCCATTATTTATCTGGTGCGCATTCCGAATGTGCAAGCTTACCGTGCAAATAGTATCAATTGAAACAAATTTTTTAATATCCCGCGCTTTGTATTTGTACGATAGGTTGCATATAAGACTCCACCCCCCAGATAGTGCTCTAATAATACAGTTATTGAATAAGGGAACATAAAGAAAACTTCCTTAAATATGGTATAAGTATTTGAAATTTGAGTGTTTGTTTCTTGGATTGTTTGCCGTGTTTAACAGTATTTCAGTTATATCACAGCAGTCAGTTAACCTACTCATACTTTTCCTGGGCAAGCTTGGCCGATCTAAGCGGTTTACATACTAAGTGCTCATACTTGTGCCAGTAATTGACAACTGACCTACTTGAATCAGAGGTAGGAAGAGAATGACAGTAGAAATTATTGCATGACAAATCCCCACACAAGTTATGTGGACGGGCAGGGGTTCGAACTCACAAACCCCAGATTGACAGTCCAGCGCTCTACCAACTGAGCTAGCCGGGTCCGGTTCCAAGCTTAATGATATGGCATCAGTTTTATGTTATTCAAATAAATGAGACACTGATTACTGATATCTAACTTAAGCCTTCTACCGATGGCGGAAGGAGGCGATGGCTATGATGAATCAGTGCCTGGAAGTGTTCGAAGGCAGTTTAGTTCGACCGGTCGTCACTCTTCAGTAATTAGCGATACTTTGTGGTTCCACGGAGATCGATTAATATTAAAGAGACTATGTCATCGAAAAGGGCCTCAAGGGTGCAATTTCTTTAAAAAACATTGTCATTAAGATATTAATACTGGCATATAATTAGCATTAGAACAGTGTATTTATAATGGGTAAAGAGTGTACGCATTGTGATATAAAAATCAATTCATAATAAGATTCCTGTTTAGTTGGCCCTTTCACGCTTACATGTTGACGTCAGAATTGTGAATATATTGTATAATCATAGTTGACACACGAATAGCGCAGTTGGTTTATGCGCTGTCTACTGTCATTTCTTCTTGTGGCATCTTAGTCGTGAGTTCGATTGGGATTTAATGTTTTTAAACATTTTTGCTAATATGTTTATTATCAAACATCTCATTGTGATTTATATTGTTTATTATTTATGTTACAGTCCATAAAATCAAGCATTATTATGGAATAAACAATATAACTTTATGAACAATAATAATGCGTATTGTTGTTATTACAATCCCTGTGTTTAATAAATTAAATTATTTTTTAATTAATACATGTAGGGTAGTTAGTTACGTTTTGATAGTAAGGTTTTATATTTACAGTTATAGCTAGGCAATATTCGTAGATTTTAGACTGAGAACTCTTCAATTAACAAAATCATACTTTTCTCTATTGACAATGACTAACAATTACTAACAATCACGCAGATTAGATCCCCAGTCATTGATTGTGTTCACTCAACCAGTTTAATCCATCACGATTTATCACGAAACTTCACATTCGGTTCGTGACTTTGAATGTGAAACATTCAACATGTATTATATATTTAATATTTATTAAATATATTTCAGACTTTTCTTACTATTGTGTTGTTCTTCGCAACACGATAGCCGGTGACCCACACCCGTATCATATTAAATCGAACATCGGCAACATTTATGTAATGCAAATGTCTTATAATAGCTCATTTCTGTAATAAAATATTATTCACCATGTAATTAGAAGTAATTTTTTCGTTGACATAGTCCATTTAACGTTCTTCTAAAGATGACTTGTTTAACTTATGTTGTTTTCAACACTGTAATAAAGCTGAAGCGCGCAATCATATATCATCACTGTGTTCATAATATTTCAACAGTTCATTATTATTTGCTTTCATTTTATTGGAATGTTCTCGGAATTAAATGTCATTAACTGTAAAGCTATTTCTTAAAATAGCCTTTCTTGATGTATGCTGACATCCAATTAATTTCAATTTGAATTTGTAGCAGTTTATCTATAGACAGCATGCGCTTTTGGCAAAATTGCGATATTTGAATAAACATTTAATGAGATGTTGATCGCAAGTATGACCAAACTGATGTTGTTCATGAGATGGACATTATCGTTGCTTACCATTATACAATTTTGCAACGTTTTGTGTCCGATTTCCAAAATATAAAAACGGTGCATACATGGGAGCAAAATAACACTACAAACCTCGAAATATACTGTTAAAATAGTTGCGTTCATGAGTAATCATCAGTTGAACTTGATACTATTATAAAGCGTTTGTAACTTTAAACGATGCAATAATTTGGAATGTTTCTGTAGTTTTTGTTAAAATGGTTTACAACACGCGGAATACTTACATAAAGTAAATAATGCAGTATGAAATACAGAAGTCGGAATGGCCGAGTGGGCAAAGCAATAGTCTTTTATTCCGGAGGTCCCGGGTTCAAACCCTGGCAGAACCTTTTTTTTCTTTTTTTTATTGTAACTATACTATAGCTATATCCCATGTCGTCTCTTCAGGACTTGCTAATTTTACCAACAGTGTTCAAATTTCTTAGAAAAGCATTATTAAAAATGGACGTGTGTATTAAAAGTCAGACATGCAATTTTAATACTGTCTGGAACACATATAGTGTCTTTCAATTAGAAGGAAAAGTATTCATTTCACTGTACTTTTGTAATTAATGACTATTTTGGAACGCTATGATGCGTCTGGCTTCCAAAACTCCGCAATGCACCGGATGTCTGTGGCGTTTACACATTCGGATTTAAAGGCACTTGTTCGCACATGTTAGCCTTTTTTTAAGTATGCCATTTAATTACTTTACTTGACATATTTAAGCATCGGAACTAAAAAGCTCAAGTATAGTTACAATAAAAATTTAAGAAAAAAAGGTTCTGCCAGGGTTTGCACGGACTGCACAGACTAATACGGGACCACACTTTACGCACATGTATTAAGCCACGTTCCCACGACACGCTTCATATAAAAAGAATATTGCAATAAATACAAATTCGACTATCAAAAGCGGTGGCAATTTTGAAAATAATACTAAAAGCAGTGCTTCTTCAGAATGCAGCACACGAGTAAGTTTGTTCAAACAGTTTTGTTTCTTTAGACTATAATTTTGTTTGACCTAGTATATCAAAAGAAACAAACACATACATGATCAACAACAGAAAAACTAGCAAAGCAAGCGAAAAAATAAATCAAAATGGTATTGGTGGTACTATGAATACCTAAAAGATGGTGGTAATATCAATACAGATGATGGAAATATGAATCCGGATGGTGGAAATATGAATAAAGACAGTGGTAATATGAATACAGATGATGGTAATATGAATACAGATTTTGGTGATATGAATACAGATATTGGTAATATAAAATCAGATGGTGGTAATGTGAATACAGATGGTGGCAATATGAATACAGATGGTGGTAATATGAATACAGACAGTGATGGTATTAATACAGATGGTGGTAATATTAATAAAGATGGTGGTAATATTAATACAGATGGTGGACATATTAATACATATGGTGCATATATGAATCGAGATGGTGGTAGTATAATTACAGATGGTGGTAATATTAATATAGACGGTGGTTATATTAATGCAGATGGTGGTAGTATGAATACAGATGGTGATAATATGAATACAGATGGTGGGAATATGGATACAAAGAGTGGTAATATAAATACAGATGGTGGTAATATAAATACAGATGGTGGTAATATGAAGACAGATTGTGGTAATATGAATACAGACAGTGTTAATATGAATACAGATTGTGGAAATATGAATGCAGATGGAGGATATATGAATACAGATTGTGGTAATATGAGTACAGATGGTTGTACTATGAATACAGATGGAGGTAAAATGCATACGGACAGTAGTAATTATAATACAGATGGAGATAATGTGAACACAGATTGTGGTAATATGAATACAGATGGTGGTAATACGAGTGCAGATGATGGTAATATGAACACAGATAGTGGTATAATGAATATACAGATGGTGGTAATATGAATACAGATGGTGGTCATATGAATACAGATGGTGGTCTTATAATTACAGATGGTGGCAATATGAATACAGATGGTGGTAATATAAATACAGAGCATCTTAAAAAGTCTTAAACACAAGAGTATTTTTTGCAGTGACACGTTAATACAAAAAACACACGAAACAAAGACACCGAAACAAAACAAATAACAACAAAAAATGAATACAGATGATGGTAGTATGAATACAGATGGTGGTAATATGGATACAGATGATTGTTATGTACATACAGATGGTGTTAATATGAATACACATGGTGGTTATATAAAAACAGATGGTGGTAATATGAATACAGATGATTGTTATGTAAATACAGATAGTGGTAATATTTATACAGATGGTGGTAATATGATTACTGATTGTGGTTATATGAATACAGATGATGGTAATATGAATACAGATTGTGCTCATATGAATAAAGATGATGGTCATATAAATACAGATGGCGGTCATATGAATACAGAGCTTCTTTTAAAGTCTCAAACCCTATGTAATTTATTTGTAGTTACACGTTATTGCAAAAAAAACCCACACAAAATACACCACAAAACATAACAGATAACAACACAAACAAAGCCAATAAAAGAAGAAAGCCAGAAAATACCATATACTTGTATAGACAATGCTAAACTATTTTATAAATGGTAATAAAATGTTACGTCTCCGGGGTTATAGGTTGTCACGTGGCGACAACTATTTGGATCTTCCTGATCCCTGCACGTGAAGCACATGGGGCCACGTGACGATACTGGGGTCACTGAAACACGTGACTGAGACTGTTTGTACCAGAAACTGTGAATGTAAAATTGTTCTCCTTTTGGATGTAATTATGATCATATAATTAAATATATAATAGTTATATAATGTAGTATGATAAAATAATAATAATAATAATAATAATAATAATAATAATAATAATAATAAATAAATAAATAATTATATAACTAAGAAGAAGATGAGGAGAAAAAGAAGAAGAAGAATTTTAAAATTAAAAGCATGAAGAATAGTAAGCAATATTAAAATTTCATAATACTAGTAATAATAATATTAACACAATTGCAAATCATAATAAGAAGAAGTTGTAGAAGAAGTATATAAAATAATAATACTCATAACAATATAAAATAATAATAATAATAATAATAATAAATAAATAAATAATTATAGAACTAAGAAGAAGATGAGGAGAAAAAGAAGAAGAAGAATTTTAAAACTAAAAGCATGAAGAATGGTAAGCAATATTAAAATTTCATAAAACTAGTAATAATAATATTAACACAATTGCAAATCATAATAAGAAGAAGTTGTAGAAGAAGTATATAAAATAATAATAATCATAACAATATAAAATAATAATAATAATAATAATAATAATAATAATAATAATAATAATAATAATAATAATAATAATAATAATTATTATAATTATAAAAATAACAATAATAATAATGATAATAATAAAAACGACTAATACTATTATAACTAACAATAACTAAAATACAAATAATAATAAAATAATAATAAGAAAAAGAGGAAGAGGAAGAGAAAGAAGAAGAAGAAATAATTACAAAATGAATATGACATAATATAAATTAAACCAAAATTGATACTTGTTTTTCCACATCCCTCAATGTTACAGAAATCACCAGAACGACAGCATTGTATGCACGTTGAGATGTCCTTATCGGAAACCTACGTGCACAAAACGATGGTTCTATCAACAACAAAAAAACGTGTGATGAAATAGTCCAATATTCATTTCAATTTAATATGTTTATTGCGTAAAGCACACTTACATGTTTATAACAATTACAACATAAGGCAATGGATGCTACAAAGTGAAACAATAATTTTATCACCAGAGCATACACACATTGTGGAACAAATTGTACATAATAACAGTTATTGATTTCTTAACAGATAGGCATTATTTAAAAACGTTGATAAGTTCATTAAAGTCCAGTTGGAACTATTGACTAACAAACTAGTATTTGTGTGTAGTTTGGACAATATAGACCGAAACCCTTTGATAAACGAAGTTCCGAATATCTTGAACATATTTATAAGAAATGATACTCATTTCAATCAGTCTCTGAATACAATTAATGCATAATTATTATTTTGCATAATCCTTTTTGTCTCGGCGTATTTGAGTAGCGACCGTGTTCTATTTGTAAATCACGCGATGATAGGCTAAACCTAGGCAATGCAATTCATAAATATATGAGTAAAAGATAGCAGACATATATTGAGTGTTTAAATAAATAAAACTTTTGAAGACGATTAGAATTGTTAATATGAGAATACCAATTTTGTAGAAAAATATATAATAATCGTTGTTTTATTGTACTTAATTCGATAAGCATACAGTTTATTCGCCCATAAATATCCTACTCCGTGGCCATATAAGATGGATTTAATTCATGAAACCAAGATTTTAAACCTTTGTGTACAAAATGATGGTTCTATCAAATAAAGTACGTGTGATGAAATAGTCAAATATAGTACCGGTATCATTGCCTAAACAAAACGATGGTTCTATCAAAGAAATAAGCAAGCGATGAAATGGTATCACTTCATGTACGAAACGATGTCTTCTCTATAAGCTCTATATAATTCCGGTATCACTACATGCACAAACAAGACACATGGAAATTCCATGACATTTTTTCGAACGCAATGCCTAAAAGTTAATAATATAATAAAACTAGAAACATGGCCATGCCACGGAACCATGTGTTAAATCTGATCTGATCTGAATCTCGGCCTGATGGTTTAATTTTGATGAAATAATCGTATTAATATAAATTACGTTCATAGCAAGGTTGAAGCCAAATAAATATGAATGCAAATTTGCAGCAACAGTTGAAATGACAATCCATTTCATGGTTGTCATGTGCACCAAAAGGTACATGTAGAATACATGTATGATGCATGATCTAATTTTAGCAACAGTGACCTTGATAATGGCCCCAGCTACCCATGATGAATCTTAGCATTTAGCTTAATATAAACTACTTACACACCAATTGTTTTGAAAATATGTTTAGCCAAACAAACACCGATTTTTTTATTTAAGAAACATCGACCTGGACCCCACCCACCCAATATGCAATCCAAAGTGAGGTCTTGCAATATTATAAAAGGTATCTATGTTTGAAGATTCACTATACTATCTCAATTTGTTCTCCAGCTATTGAGTAGAAACCATTTTTCTATGTTCAGTAACAGTGACCTATACCTTCACCCCACCCATCCCATATGCAATCCCAAGCGATTTTACTTATGATGTTTCACTGAACTAACCTTTATCATTCGCAAGTGTATACCGTTTTCTATTTTTAGTAACAGCGACCTTGACCCAACCACGCCCCATGCATCCCAAGCAATGTCTAACAAGAAGGTAACTAGGTATGAAGTTTCATTAAAATATCTCATTTCGTTCTTTAGTTATCGAGGTGAAACTGTATTTCTATTTTTAGTAACTGTAACTTTGACTGTGACCACACCCACCACATAAGCAATCCCAAGCAGGATCTTAATTTACGGTATCTAAATGTAAAGTTTCATTGCACTACCTCTATTCGTTCTTTAGTTATTGAGCAGAAAGTATAATTATATTTTTAGTAATGGTGACCTTGGCTTTGAATTGAAACCTTCCAAATGCAATTACAAGAGGGGTCTTGATATAAGGAATTTATATTTGAAGTTTCATAACAATATCTCAATTCGTTCTCGAGTTACTGAGCATAAACTGTATTTTTTCAATTTTAGTAACAGTGACCTCGACCTTGACCCCACCAACCCATATGCATTCCCAAGCGAGGTCTTAATATAAGGTATCTACGTATGAAGTTTCATTATAATAGCTCAATTCGTTCTTGGGTTATTGAGCGGATTTGTTTTCTATTTTTAGAAACAATGACATTGACCTTGAGCTTACCATCCCTATATGCAGTCTCAAACAAGGTCTCTGTATAAGGTATATCTATATGAAATTCCATTAAAATATCTCAATTTGTTCTTGATATATTGAGAGGAAACCGTTTTTCTATTTTTAGTAACAGTTACCTTAACCTTGATTCCACCAAACCCATATACAATCCGAAGCGAGATCTTGATATAAGGTATCTATAGATGAAGTTTCATTAAAATATCTTAATTCATTGTTGAGTTATTGAGCAAAAACCCCAGTTAGACGCTGCCCGCTAACTTGTTTTTAAAATTTGGTTAAAAGATAAGCATTTTAACAAAGACATATACATGTGATAATATAGATCTTGTAACTCTGCAAAACTGTTCAAAACAACGGTTTCTAACAAAGTCATATACGCAAATTTAAATATGACTATATAGTGCTATACAATATCAGTATCACTAAAATCGAAAAACGATGGTTTCTATGAAAGAAATACACTTATAAGAATAAAATGCTTTATAATTCTGATATCACTTCAGGACAAAACCAGTTTCCATTCAAAGAAATACATATGTAATGATATAGTGATATATAATTCTATATCGCTGCAGGAAAAAACGATGGTTTCTATCAAAGAATTACACATGTAATCATATAATGCTATATAATTCTGATATCACTACAGGTCCAATCGAGGGTTTCTATCAAAGAAATAAACCATGTAATGATATAGTGCAATATTATTCTGGTATCACTGCAGGACAAAGCAATAGTTTATATAAAAGAAATATTATTATATGTGATAATATATTGCTGCATAATACTAGTATAATTCTGGTATCACTGCAGACACAAACGAGGGTTGCTATCAAGGAATCATCTTAGCGATTATATAGCATCTTAGAGTTCTTTATCACTGCATCTACAAAAAGAGGGTTTTTATTAAAAAAAAACATCTAAGCGAATATATATTAGCTTACAGTCCTTTTTCACTGCATATACAGAACGAGGGTTTCCATAAAAAATATATAAGTATTAATATAGCGCTATATATTTCCAGTATAGATGCTGACACTACTACTACTACAACTTAGTAACCTCTACTACTGTTATTACTAATTCTACTACTATTACTACTACTACTACTGCTACTACTACTACTACAACTACTACTACTACTACTACTACTACTACTACTACTACTACTACTACTACTACTACTACTACTACTTAGTAACCTCTACTACTGCTATTACTAATTATACTAGTACTACTACTACTACTACTACTTCTACTACTACTACTACTACTACTACTACTACTACTACTACTACTACTACTACTACTACTACTACTACTACTACTACTACTACTACAACTACTACTACTACTACTACTACTACTACTACTACTACTACTACTACTACTACTACTACTACTACTACTACTTAGTAACCTCTACTACTGCTATTACTAATTATACTAGTACTACTACTACTACTACTACTTCTACTACTACTACTACTTCTACTACTACTACTACTACTACTACTACTACTACTACTACTACTACTACTACAACTACTACTACTACTACTACTACTACTACTACTACTACTACTATACTACTACTACTACTACTACTACTACTATTACTACTACTAATACTAATAATATTACTACTACTGCTACTACTACTACTACTATCATTATTTCTACTTCTATTACTACATCTACTACCACTTCTGCCACTACAACAACATTTACTTCAACCACGATTACTATTTTAACACATAACGCTACCGCAGTCTGACGTTTGATACCGGAAGTGGCTCTTTTCTGCGCAAGGAACGCCGACGTCTCAAAATGACCTCGTTTATGTATGGATGGACATCTCTGAAAAAATAAATGCCATTTTTTGTTTTATTTAACAACTGCCGTTTTCACGTTTCAGATAAGTAACTTTATATGAATTGTTTGTTTTTCGCTAGTTCAGCGTCTTTCAAAAGCATATTTGAGGCATGTCGTGGGAAAACCGGACTTACTGCATGTGCGTAAAGTGTTGTCCCGAATTACCCTATGCAGTCCGTGCGGACTATTTAAGGACGGCACTTTGCGCTTGTTTTTTTTCTGTTTCAAGGAAGTTGTTTTTAAACATAAATTCACTTGAGGCGGAAAGTGCCGTCCTGGATTAGCATGTGCGGACACGCATTCATAAATCTCCTTTTTTGGACAGGTGTCGGGATTAAAGATAATAACGTCACTGCCACAGGCTTCACACATAAAAGGAGTTACACGATAAAGGTGTCATCAAAGCCAACAATAAAACGTCACCTTCCGAATATGAGAGAAATCAATCCGACGTCCCTACACTTGTTGTAGATAAACAACCACACGTGATGAAGCTAATACAAAACCCACCATATTCAAAAGACAACCAGTTAACACTCCAAAGAGTAACTGAATCCGATGGCTTTAGACATGCTGTCGACATACAACTACGCGTGATGAAGCTAATTTACAAACCATTAAATACAAACGAACAATACAAAGTAACTCACGTCTTTGTCGAGTCATCCAGAATAGTAGAGAATCAGGCCGCCGCTGGAAACAATCTGCTCCACGTAGCACACCTCGTACTGGTTGCAGACGGTTGTGACATCGCAGTCCTGGGGGCGGGGCATGTCCGTGCACTCCAGACACCTCATGCTGGCACGTGCTGAAGTAATCAGTGTTGTCTTATTACAATAATATCAATTATATTAACTGCATCCATATGCAAAAGAATCGCTGCAGTTTCATTGCACTCATCTCAAGTTCAGCTCTAATTATTGCAAAGTAAATCACAATAGCACAGAAGTTGTAGATAGTTTCACGTAGTAATCAGCACCAGTCGCGGCCGAAATCGCACGTATAATGAGCAAACATACATATTTATTCAGTACGTAATCTTATTCGATTTTGAACAAATAAGGGCGCTACGGTCATGATTGACTGAACGTCTCTTTTCCCACTATATATACCCGTTATTATGTGCCATTGCCTTCTTAAGGCCCATTTCGATGGAAGAGTCCCTTTAAGTCCTAGCTCTATAAATGGCTAAAAACATTGTCAATCAAAACGCGCCAGTTGGTCAATTAACGCATGGAAGCGCCTATACGTACCCGTTCTAGCACAGAAAGCGACGAATAGAGCTTGAAGCCAACAGAGTCTCATTCTGACACCTAGAATTTAATGTCAGTGTTGTTATAGTTGATACATAGGGAAATGTATTTAACGCAGCATGCCCTTTTCTAATTACAAGCACGCAACGTGCAATGTATTGAAGCAAACACGTTTACACATGCAAGCCAATAAGAAAAAGGTAAAAAATTTACTTTAAACTTTATATATTAACTTATATAAAGATATTTGTAAATATTATGCAATAATTTTTCATAAATGCATTTTTCCTCTGTATTATAACATATTAACGAATCTGAACATCACAAATTACTATAAACGGGTTCATGTTGGGTGAGAAAAATATAGAAATTAGAACACAAAACATATGTATCATCAGATACACTTTAATGAAATGATATTAATAAAACAAAATAATCGAAGTACATTCATAAAACTATGTTATAGTTTCAGATGAAATTTTAAACTTTGGTATGTGTGCTGCATTATGGTCAAAATGGTAACACGAAGCAAAAACAGCATATGCTATGTATTAATCACAATACAAGCGTTTATCTGAAATGAAAACTGAAGTATATAAAGTAAACAAAACAGCCACAGACTTAACAAAATTTATCGTTACAAGAAATTTACTTTCTTTACAAGTTTGTTTTGTTAAAAAGATTTATGAATACGGACCAAGATTTATCCCGAAGAACTTACTCCGGTTAGAAATCTTAAATAAATTGAGCACTTGTGTAGACCATATGCAGGATTTATCTGTTCTGTATTCGAGATAAGGGGGCATCGCGAGGTGAACAAAAGTATGGTGGTACAAAAGGGATATTTTCAGTATTTTGTCAGGATTTTATTGTTTGATGGTTATATATCTTAACAGTCTCAAAAAAGCTTAGACCGTTTATAGAACTATGCGTAGAATTAGCAGTGGTGTCACGGAGATAAAAGGTCAACACAAATATTTTTGGACATACATTTATATGACATTTGCTGTGAATGAATCTATAATGGCAAATAAAAGCAATAGTTTCAATTAAATTGAATTCAATTGAGACAGTGTTTAGAACCGAAAGTCGAATTCGCAGTGGTATTAATGAGATAAGCGACCACACACAGGTCAACAAAATAATGGTGGTACACACGTTACATCTTTTTCATGATTTGAATATGTTATGCTTCATGATTTTAATAGTCCCAAATAAACCAAGACCGAGTGGACAACCGGAGAGTTCGCAGTGGTTTCTCAAATATAACCTTGCAAAGGTTAACTAAATAGAAGTGGGAAAAATTTGACATCTATTATCATGGTTAAATATTTGAATAGTCTCAAATAAGCTAAGATAGTTTGCAGAACCATGACTTGCATTCGCAGATGCGTCAATGATAGGATCATGCAGTGGTGAACACAACTACGGTGGGGTATTCATAAGTATTGTGATGTAAGTAAATATATTATGATAGGACCATGCAGTGGTGAACACAACTACGGTGGGGTATACATAAGAATTGTGATGTAATTAAATATATTATGATAGGACCATGCAGTGGTGAACACAACTACGGTGGGGTATACATAAGAATTGTGATGTAATTAAATATATTATGATAGGACCATGCAGTGGTGAACACAACTACGGTGGGGTATACATAAGTATTGTGATGTAATTAAATATATTATGATAGGACCATGCAGTGGTGAACACAACTACGGTGGGGTATACATAAGAATTTTGATGTAATTAAATATATTATGGTCAATAAGTTCAAAAGTCTTAAAGTGTTAATACAGTGAACATTTGTAGAGAGCCATACTCAGAATTCGCAGTGATGGAGATAAGCCATTGCCGTGGTCAACAAAAATATGGTTGATTAGAAAAGTTGTGGCAAAATCGACCGATGGAAAGTATTCTTATGTTGGTATACGACAAATCTAGATGACACTGTCAATCATATCCCGTTGATCGGTTGATGAACATTTTTATAATTACTTGTAAATGGATAAAATTTGTTATCAGAATTAATGTAAAAATGTGTCATGTGTACAATATGTGAGTTAATATTTTTCGTATGCCGAAACAAATGGAAATATAATATATTTCCACCCATTATCTATCTCACTTATGTTGATAATTTATTTAAATTACTTTAGCAATTGCATTACAAGCATAAGTATGCGCTCGTTTGTGTATCATAATTTCAGAGTTAATCATTTGATAGACTTATTATGTAGATTGTCCATCAAATGTTTATATTATTATTTCATGTCACATTAGCTTGTGGGAAACTAGATTCTTACCCAAATGGGAAATATGTCACAGCCACCGGTTTTGCCTTTTGTGGCACCTTCTTCCCACACTCCGACATTTCGAACATGGTAGCATATCTCGCGTCAATGAAATGTTTGCTGACAAGAATTGTTTCTTCTTCTGTCATGTCATCCTCTGTAACCTCTGCTTAGTGATTTTTTCATTGACTGTTCCAAGGCGGTGACCCCAGTTTTAATCATTTTATGCTTTGTGTTGTGTGGTATGTATTGTCCTGTATTTTATATGCAATTGTTTACTTACCTCAGATAAAGGACCAGCTGATGGTAGTAAGGGTTCCTTTCCTGCTGATGTCTCCAGAGATTCATTATTCCTATATTTCACCAGAACTGAGTAGTTGAATATCATTTTCGACTGAGATGGGAATTCTAAACTTAACTTGTACTTGAGTGAACATTTCAGATACATATCTCAATGCGAAATTCAATTATTTATGTTTTAAAAATGGTACAGTTCTTATAAATGTCCACAAACAAACCTGTTTACAGTTTTCCGATAGAAAACACACCATATTTTAGCGTGTGCTTACATGTTCAACAAAACAAATACTATTCACTCAATTTGTTATATTTTGTTACTCTGTATAATGTATGCTTTATGTTTTCAATCATCGTAGTTTGACTATCTTAGGGTGTTATTATGCATGTTTGTGCAGTTTGTAAATTTATTCAGCTTTTTAACGATAATTCATTCTAGCATTTAAAACAGTTTTATGTATCATTAAAATCGCTCTTAATTTAATTTTGATGGAAATTGATAGTATACTTCAATTTTTCATACCCTTAGATGTTTATTATTTTCGGAGGAGTGTTCATTGAAAGCGGACCCTGTGCATTTAAGAACAGCCGAGAAAGAACTATTCAAACTACTTATTGACGCATATACATTGGCACATCTGATATAAAAAATTTACGTTGTCCTGCATAATGGAAAATATTCCTTAATTCGTTTAACATGCCATGCCCCCAACTTACATTTTCACATCTGCTGCAGTCACGCTGTCATCCTCTTTGTTCCCCCTGACAAGTAAATTTCCTGTTTACAAAATTGCACAGCAGTTGACACGCAATTCGAAAGTACCAACGATGTATTCGTGTCCATGCGTGCTCATATCGATGCAATGGTGAGCAATTTTGATATCATTCCTGCTCTTTTTTATATTTAACTTGTATTGTAATGACTAAATCGTCTAAGGGGAAATTACGCATAACGACATATTATTTAGTACAGCTGTCATGTTGTGGACTCCAATGCTGCTATGTTCATGTATTCAATGTATTTAGCTCACTTGAGCACAACGTGCTCATGGTGAGCGTTTGTGATTGCCTTTTGTTGTCCGTCGTGCATCGTGCGTCGTCCGTCGTGCGTCGTCAAATTTACTTTGTGAACACTCTGGAGGCCACATTTTATGGCCAATCTTCATGAATCTTGGTCAGAACATTTTTCACAATACTATCTCAGACTGTTTTGAAACTGGGTCATGTGGGGTCAACAACTAGGTCACTAGGTCAAATTAAAGAAGATGCTTGTGAACATTCTAGAAGTCACATATATTGCCCAAGCAACATGAAACTTGCTCAGAACCTTTGTTCTTATGACATATTGGCCGAGTTCGAAAATGGTTACGGTTCTTTGACAAACATGGTCGCCAGGCGGGGGAGGGCAGTTTTCCTTATACGGCTATAGAAAACGATTGTGAATACTCTAGAAGTCACATTTATGCCTAATCAACATGAAACGCGTTTAAGTCTTATATGTTTGAAAAAATTAAATTAAATTGTCAATTAATATTGCCTTTGAACTTGTGTCTTTATTGATATATTTGGTCTTCATTCGTAACTTAGCGAGTGATATTATACTAGTACATTAATGATTTCAAACTGGAATAAGAATCAATCGGGTAATATACAGGTATACTATCCAATCCAAGACATCACATTTATCTCCCCTTCTTCGCTATATTGGGCAGCACGGATGTAGAGTTTGCTTTTAAACTGAATGACAATGCATTGAAGTTTTCCCCGGTATCGGTCTAATATGCTCAGCAAGAAATATATTGTGTATCCTTTGTTTTAAAAACGTTCGAGACGTATTCTTGATTTTTATTACATTACAAATTCATCCATACAATGACTGTAGTCACATGCATAGCCAGGTTACAACTACCATTAGCGGAAGTAAAAGTGGGTGGTGACCCGAAGTGCGTCGTATGTCTCATAAATAACCTTGCCACACATAACACATGTTTCATGCTTGTGATGGAAAGTAAAGTTACTACCTTATTGTAGCAAGTGATATTCAGGTAATATGGATAATATATATGTAATAACTATGCACGTTTCACAGAGAAAATGTACACACAGTAAGAACACATACCAGTATGAGTACCAGGTAATATGTAAATATGATTCACATGTATTTACTTTTATGATTCTTAATAAAGGGCACAAGCTTACTGTGGTATAATTTTATTTTACGGTGTTTAAATTTATTCCATTCTCGGAATGGGGCTAATTCCAGCGCTCTTGAATTGACACGTTTTTCGGACGGCAAAATACGCGAAATTAAAATACTGATAAATTGCATGTAAATGAGTTCACATTTCTTTGTATTGGTAGAACAGAGTTTGCCGTAAAGTAACACATTCATATTAGATGTAAACGTCGTCTCTAATGGTAACAATTAATCGGTTAAAACTATACCAAACTTAAAGTTTGACGATCTATCTGACAGTAATTTCGATGTCGCTTTAAAGCGTACCTGTAACAGTACACCAGTACTCAAATACAAAGGCGTACATGCGTTCTGCGAGCATTTGAGCATGTGTTAGGCTTTAATAAATTGCCGACTTTCATGAAACTGTGTCTGTTTCCAAGTGCGCAGGCAGTCCTGACGTGACAAGCGCCAAATACAAAGTAAAGAAACGGTGCAAGGCTCCGACATTAAACCTGTGGATCCAGGCCCCGCGTGTGATACATAACGGTTTTAAGATTATGATAAAATGGAGAGCTGAATGGCATTCTTAATATATTGTACGAATTTGTGTTTAAATGAGACCACATTGTATTTATTTTTAATCGAATTATAGCGGTGATAAGAAGTAAACATTCACTACTTAATATATAAAATTATAGACACCTTTTTGATGTTATATTTATACACGTGTTCGTTATTTTATATTTCTTTCGCTTGGGATCAACATATAATTAACAAAAATGTACACACTTAATATGCATTTGTTTGCCGATTGCAGTGATTTCTAACTATCTGAATATAGTAAAGTTGGCATAAAAACAATCAAATATTGATCAGACGTTACAACCATTGACTTAAAATAGAAAACATTTGATCATATTTGTACACACTTGACGCTATATTCATAGTCAATGTAATAATTGTCTGAACGCTGTTTTTCATACAAAATACATACATACATACATACAAACATACATACAAACATGCACGCACGCACGCACGCACGCACACACACACACACACACACACACACACACACACACACACACACACACACACACACACACACACACACACACACACACACACAAACACACAAACACACACACACACACACACACACACACACACACACACACACACACACACACACACACACACACACACACACACACACACACACACACATACATACATACATACATACATACCTACATACCCTCATACTAAACAATTGAAAAATACACTGTTTATTAATAAAGGCGCTGTATACTGTTTAGCACAAACATATTTCTATATGGTTTTGTGATCGCTACAACAATAGCATCAATCTGGGGAGCGGTACCACCACTTTCTGTGCACAGTGTAATGCGGACATGTTCCCAACACTCGGAACAAACATACGAACACTTGAGCGCTGTACCACCACTTTCTGCGCACAGTGTAATGCGGACATGTTCCCAACACTCGGAACAAACATACGAACACTTGGGCGCTGTACCACCACTTTCTGCGCACAGTGTAATGCGGACATGTTCCCAACACTCGGAACAAACATACGAACACTTGGGCGCTGTACCACCACTTTCTGCGCAAAGTGTAATGCGGACATGTTCCCAACACTCGGAACAAACATACGAACACTTGAGCGCTGTACCACCACTTTCTGTGCACAGTGTAATGCGGACATGTTCCCAACACTCGGAACAAACATACGAACACTTGGGCGCTGTAATACCACTTTCTGTCAACAGTGTAATGCGGACATGTTCCCAACACTCGGAACAAACATACGAACACTTGGGCGCTGTACCACCACTTTCGGTGCACAGTGTAATGAGGACATATTCCCAACACTCGGAACAAATTATACGAGTCTGAATGTATAAGAAACACAGTAATCAGTTCCGCTTTAATAAGTAGCTAAAACGTGTTGATACGTTCTTGCAATTAACATTTGAAAGTTTGAAAACAAACTTAAAAATGTTCATACAATTTAATCAACTGAATACTGTTTTAAAGGCAATTATATATACTATAAACTAAAAAAATCATAATGACAAAATAAACTGCTAACTACTTATACTTATATTTTTGGCAACTACTTTCATCAGGTATCACATAGCATAAACTCACATATAAATCAATATCAATCATTATAGTTTCCTTCGAGATTTTTATACAAACAATATCTCCATGGCTTTAAAAAACTAATGTATCTTCGCCAACAAGTGAATTTTACAGATACATGAGAATTTCACCTGACGAAATATACAATATACAACATTTGAAAACATGGCGACAAATGAAGAATAAGCTCATAATGCTAAACACGTTTTATAAAAAAAATGTTTCAAGTCGTTTGATACCAACTCGACGATTCGGCATGTTTACTGTCTGGACAGGTATGTCTCTGACAAAAGTCAAACGGACATCAGAGGCAGTAAGGTAATGGCGACGAAAACAACCCAAAACTAAAATTACTCATTTGTTTTCACATACCGGTAATCCAATTCGTTATGTTTATGAATATGTCAAGGTTACTGTTGTAATGGAATGTTGTCTTGTTGGAACAGGTCAAATTCCGATGCACTTAAAGAGGTATTCATTTCAATGATTTTCATATTTAACGGAGTTTATATCCTTTTAAGTTTATATATGTCAGATACCGGGCTTTACTGCATGGTCGTACTAACTACTTACAGTATCAACGATACCACCTTAAAACCAATATATATTTCAGCATGAAGTTCTTGTGAACTATTTAAAAATAGTTCGTTATGATATTTCTTTAGATTGTTTCTTGCTAACAAACAGCTACCGGTATTATGTAATCTTATACATTTCGCTACCATTACAATATCATAATAAAATCGCTGTAAAGTTTAAAATTATTAGATGTGTGTTTACACTTATTAGATATATACTAATCCCTGTCCGTGTGTCCACAGTCAATTATAGTATAGGTGGAAACATTGATTCAATACATGATATATAGTTTGTAGTGTGTTAAATAATCATACGATTACACATGTGTTGCTTTTTTTAATCGCGCAATTATTGTCGCAGACAGTATCGGTACTGTATAGGTATTACCAATAATATGTGATCTCCCTTGGAAAAACAGGAGTAGCGTCCCTTTGTTTGATCTTTAGGTTACACATGCGCAAATAAATTCCTTCATTGTTACATATAAAATATACAATGTTTGATTTCAATTTTCACCATGACCAAGCTACTTTCTAATATATCACCATACATCGTTGGAAAGATAAGGCCATAACCTTTTGAAAAAACAGCATGTCAACAAATTCTATGTGTTCTAACTCAAAATTTTTACCTTAGAATAAACACACCGGTTTTGACGGGCATGGAGGCTGCCATTTTGTGCATGAATACATGGGCCAAAAGTTAGGAAGCTGGGAACCAATTATTTTAAAGTAGTGCCTAAAACTGTATTTTTTCTTATTTCTTACATATATACCTTTAAATTGATACCAAAACATATAATTTAAACTGTATTTTTAAAATCATATGCATTATACGCTGAACCATATGTGTTTATTATCTAACTGACAGCATGTAACCTTGGGGATTAGACTTCCGATTTGGTGTAATTTGACCTTTTAGAGAACCCAACCCTTTCAAATTTGAATAAAAACCACATTTTTCATAAGTCTGATCTATTTCGAGATAGAACATGAAGTCCTATTACACTGGTTTGAAGATTTATTGAAAAAAATAATAATTGAATATGTCACATATAATGGCGTTTGGAGGCAAAAATTAAGACAGAAAAAAAATGTACTTGGGTACGTCTGGAAAACATGATTTTAACTCAGAATTAAGCATAAGTTTGAGTTTTAATAGGCATAGCAGATACAATATATTAAGTCAGAAGTGAAAACAATCTTCATTGGCATTCTAAATGTTACAATTATTTTTTTTAAGTTTCTGCATTTTTGGGGGTAAAATCCATATAAATGTATCATTTCAGACGCCATTTGACCACAGAAAAGGGTTTCTTTACATAACAATCAACATATTTGACCTCCTGTCACACAACAAAAAAAGAATTTGACCCCAAAATGTCAATGCCAGATATAAATTAACAGTCTTCTGTCACACCTGAACCTGTGGGTGGGGTCAGCCGCCTGCAATCTTCAATCTGTTCCAGGTACTCTCTGCTGAGTTATCTGTGAAAATAAAAAGGTTTTCTGTGCATGTTTACTCAATATTGTGATTACTAGTGTAACTTAGATACAATAAGTGTACATATACACTAGTTTACTATGTTTTATTTACTGCGATAAGGCTAGTCGCTATGCCGGCTTCTGATTGTCGAGCTCATGTGCGAACAGTTCAGTTCTAAAACGGGTTGGAGAGTCCCAACAAGGGTTAAACTCTTGCTTTTCCTACTGGTGTTGATAAGAAGAATGCCAGGCGGAAAAAGAAAACATTAGATAGTAGAATACATGACATTAATCATGTACTAACCTTAAAAAATACCGATGGTACGGGCACGACTGTGTCAGCTTTACGGCCCCGCCCCAACGCTCCAGTGTAGTTGACAAGTAAAGTAGTTTT